>CM062083.1:17610848-18223940 GCA_031163375.1 Conogethes punctiferalis | reverse complement strand
TCAATTGAATGCCTAAAGGACAACTCGTCAAGTTATTGATTGAAACGTTCAACGTCTTGACTAAACGTCATTTTAGCATAGTAATGGGTAAAAGCCGACTGTGTAATGTTTAGTTTATAATTTTTCTTTCAAAGTATCCGGCGGCGGCGTATTATATGTAAATCCATGCTGTCACACTATTTTCATACGAATAAGCCAGTTTATCTATATTATTATAAATCCAATCGAAAAAATATCAAAATTGTTCATATCTTTTTGATCATGTTTGACGCCATATTGGTTTTGGTGACTACTAACGCCGCGTGGGAAAAGAATGAACTAAATTACAATCACCTGACTGCTTTTACGTCCGCTCTTTTCAAAGAGCTATGTTTCAATCCGCTACCTAGTTGGACGTTAAGTGACGCGTGTTTAGTCAACGTTCGGTCTAGTCATTCAATTGAATGTCGTCATTCAATGAACGCGCTAGCGATTCAATTGAATAGGAGATTCAACCAGATAACTGCGACATATATATGGCATATATAAATTGCGTTAACATTTATTACGGCACGAGTAAAATGAATATACCTATATATAAATATACCTATATAATAATTGTGCTAGGTAATAATGCTGCCGGTCTTCGGTTTATCCTTGTAGTACTACTACTACTAGTAGGTACGTCCTGGTTTCATGAAGCAATAAAGATAATAATATGATGGCGCAATGGTTAGAGCGATCTTGCCTACATCACGAACGATCTTACCTGATCGAGTCAAATTAAGAAAATTTGAAAAAAAAATCTTTAATATTGTCTGGGTGTTCTCGGAGTCGCCCCTAGTTATTTAGTACTTATAGTAAGTACAAGGGACAGCCTTAGTTTGAGATCAAGTGATTGGTTTGAATTGTCTGACTTAATTTCATAGCATTTGCTTCAGCGGTTTCGGCTCTGTGAGTTGCTCGTACAGTCCGGACATGTTATTTTATATGTAAAGATAGATACTCTGTGTTGTATCAAACTAGGCAAAGTATAGAATTGTTATACAATTCATTTTATTTATTTTTATCCATCATCATCATCATCATCAGCCTATTGCAGTCCACTGCTGGACATAGGCCTCTCCAGTTGTTCGCCATCTAAAGCAAACTTCTGGAGGACATACCCATAATCGCCACGCTGGGCAGGCGGGTTGGCGATCGCAGGGCGTAGCTTCTTGCTCCGGTGACGCTGCTGCCCGTCATCGGCCTGTGGTTTTTAGCTACGCCTTTCATCGTGATGGTAACCGCCACCAGTCGGTTTGCCAGAGCCTCGTTTGTTGTTCGGCAGGATGCACCACGGGCAGGTGAGGATGGCTTGGAACGATAAGGTGATAGGTCGCTCCCTTACATCCCCTTTTTTATAGATTTATTTTTATAGCATGTGGTTTTCGGATTTAGAAATAGGAATACCCCATCTCATCCCGTGGGTGCCGTAAAAGGCGGCTAAGGATATATCAGGAAACGGGCAGCAGCCTTCATCTAGCGAGGTAAATACATCAAATCCCCCCAAATAACAACTGTCTTTAGGGGAGATCTAATGCCCAGCAGTGGATGGCTGATAATAATGACAATAAGTATGTACTTATAAATTGTAAGAAAACAAACGACGACAACTCGTTTCCTTCACCCATTGTCAGTACTCGTATAAACGTTATCTAGAGGTACTTATAACGAACAATTAAAAGGTAGGTAGCTGATAGCGTCCGTCAACCGCCTGATAACCCCTGACCTCTCTTCCTCAGAACTTATCTCCCGTTATCGCCTACGTCGGGACTGTACTCGTACCGATATTATCCATTGGTTCAATAACATTTTTAATTCATAACTTTTATCGGGAGCTCGTAAACTCGTGATAGTTGGTATGTTGGACGGAAGGGGTCAATCTGTCAACTGTCAGGTACTTTCATTATCTTAAGAGAGATCTTTAAAGCTTTTAGGCCCTGATTCAGACGCAATAGTTAAAACAATACGAGTAGTACTTATTTGGATTATAATAATAACATTAGCTTTATGGTACTTTAATGCTTTTATGGTTTCCGGATTTAGAGTTTTGACATTGATGACATTAGCCCTCAGAAAGCATTCTTAATGCGGCATAGTAAAAAAATATCCTTCAATTACGATTGGTGTGTCTCAACAAAACACAAAAGCCCGAGATAATTTTATATTTGACTCTAAAGAGAATCGATTCGGAACCTTGTGATCGTTTTTAATGTGCCATTTTTAAAAAGTTTGTATATTAACTTTATTGAATGTTGAACTATTCAATAGAGTCCAAACTCGACGGTTTTAGCTTGTTCAGTTTAGCTAGGAGTTATGGCCACCTTCCGACTCCATCTTGAGATCAGCTTCACGATAAGTACCATATTATTGAATTTTCACCGAGTTTACGTAAGTATATCAAATTTTAACCTAATCTGACGACAAGAAGTGGTCCTAATTTAGCTCGCAACTTTCCCGCACACTAACGTACTAACAAGGCAAGTTAATAGGAAAGTGGGGGGTTAGAATGGTTCAAATAGTAACCTATGTTACTTTCCATCCCTTCAACTATCTTCATTTAAAAAATCACGTCAATTCATCGCTCCGTTTTGCCGTGAAAGAAAGACAAACATACAGACAGACAGACAGACATACTTTCCCATTTATAATATTAAGTATTAGTATGGATATATTTTTTAACTAATTTACTCGTCCCTTCCTATCACTTTTAAAGCCTATTCCCACCTCATTTCTCAACCAATTTCAGCCGTGATTCGAGTTGCGTTCTCATCAACTGCCCACATTAACACATTCAACGTCCCCGGAGACTGCCCTTGTAATCCCAGAGCCATCAGCTCAAGCCTTACACCGTGACCTGGCTGGCCCAATTCGGCCGCTAACGGGCCATGACGTCATCAAAGCGCCTAACGACGGGCCGGTAATAGGCCGTGACGGTGGCCGGTGGATGTCTGAATTAAATATGACAGTGGGTTTGATGCCGCCTTAGTGGATGTTTGCGGTGAATTATCATGTTATTTAGTTTTAATATACCTATCTGGCTAAACTGGGAATGGGTATAGCTTACCCTAAGTGTTGCGGAGGTCTGATGGCAGTCACTCTGTGTAAAATCTTAGCCCTCGCCAAATCTCTCAGTTTGGGAAGCCGACCCTGAGACAATCGGGAAAAAGGCTAGGAGGATGATGAAACCTATCTGGCAACATTATGTACTATAATTATAATATAATTGCCAGGAAATGGCTGAAAAATAGGGATGAACGGAAGAAGAAAACATATATTGCACCGTCCCTAGATAATAGTATCATGGCAGGGCAAATAAAATGACAAGAAATGATTTTCACCGCACCACACGTAAAATAATATCGGTTGATATTGGTGCATCACCCAATCGTAGAAACATTGTTGAAACAATTACTCCGCTTGTTTAAAAAGAACCCGAGATATCACAATTTTAAAATCACCAAGGTGAACTCAAAAACGCTTCATAATAATTGCTATTCAACCGTGACGTCACGCTCAAATACTGCGTGGTGTTTTGTATGCCTCGTATAAGAAGTTTGTTCGATGGCTATATAAAATACTTTGCGAAATATCAAATGCTAGCATGTGGTATTTTTTTTACATAGAGTAGCTCCACATGATTTGACTGGCTCGATGGTTCATTTGGTAGTGACCTCTGCCTTCTGAGCTAAGGGTCGTGGGTTCGGTTCCTGCACAGTACAAACATTTGTGATCATGAACAGGTCTGTTTGTAAGTATTGGTCTGGGTGTTTACTATGTATGCTTCTTCACGCTTTGTTTAAAAGAACCCATACTGTTAGAAGGAGGGAACACGTGTGCCGGCAGAGAATTCCACTTTTTAATACTTAGTACGGCATAAGTAGGAGTCACCAAACTTTTAAGTAGGTGACGGAATATTATCCACCGTGAAACGGTGGCATCGCAAATCCGCCCGCGTGGAATAAGAGAGAATAACTCTTCGCACTCCCCATGATAAAGGCGATGATGAAGGATGATTTTTTTATCATTATAACATACCACATTCGTTTTCACAGAAATAATTCTGTAATGGCAAAGTCATTATGGTAATGAGCACATATACATAAAGAGTATTTACTTATGTAACAGTTCAATGGAACTTGTAAGTAACTAACGAGGAGCCAATTAGCCGTTTCTTATTACCAGGTGGTGATAAACTGATTACCTACAGCTTGCACATCGTTCCGCGAAGTAGATAACATCAGTAGATATAGTTATTTATAATGAATATTACCACGTAAATGTATATTTTATTTACCTTCTTTGTTTATGCCCTTATCCTTATACCAAAAGGAATCAATTTCGTATTTTTTTTATTTTATAGTGGCTCGACATAATGGCTTCCCTACGCCTGATGGAAAGCCCAAGTCGCTGTGACAACGGGCAAGTAACTGGTCAGTTACCTGTCAATTGCCACCGCCCTAACCCCCCACGAGCTCCGGAAACCCTACACACCGGCAGAAACACGACCCAGAGGTCATTTTACTGCGGTATTCTATAGGGTGGAGGTCCTCCCCCGGACTGGCGGCTCAATTCGAGCGAAAATTCGTATGCCCTACTACCTTAATACCTCTCTTCTCTAATTTAGTAAATATGCATTTACTTGTTGCTTGTACTTAAGATACTTTTACAGCAGCGGCCCTGGAGCGAAGAGCTGCGCCCTACGATCGCCATAATATACCTATATACATAAACACACACGTACACACACATACATCACAAGATAATACTGCTGGAGAGATATTGTAATATTAACTTTATTTCTTCTTTTTTTTTCGTAGATTTAGTGCCCAAGTTTGTATTCCTGTTTTTCTTTTTGTATTGTGTCTGTAAAAATTAATATAAATATGTTAACTCTAGTGTCATTGCTGTACGGATGACGGGAGCCTGGTGTTCTAAAATACAGGCAGATTCCTGCCTACATTAGACACCAGTCTGCCACAATTTAAAGTGACCAAATTAGTATTTATAATTTGTAGATGTATTTATTATTATTGTAACGAAAAACCTTTTAAATTGTGGTGGAAAATAAACATTTTTATTATTATTTTATTGTATTAATTGCAGGCAGGTTGGCGATCGCAGGGCGTAACTTCTCTACCTCTGTTGATGCCCAAGATCGATCAAAGTGGCAAGCAATTGAAGATGTCTATATCCAGCACTGTGAAAGGCTGATGCTGATGTGAATTCTAGACACAATATAACATCTCCCATTTTCCAGACGTATTCGGCCGTAAGGTTTACCGAATTAATTAATATACCATTCGAAAACGCAGCTGTCGAACTGAAAGTAACCAGCGAGGATTAAATAAAACCGCGCATAATACAAAGCGAACTCCCAAAGCCTTTTTTTGTCTAAAGGTAACTCGGACGGATTTCGCATTCAGTTCGTTCGCAAAAAAAAAGCTGTTTGGAAACTTTCCTCCAGTGGAAATGAATTTGTACGAGCGACGTGGAACTGGGAGAAATGAGCATGGGGCCGTTGGCAGGTGCCCAGGGTGGTGTGTGTACCTTATGATACGTGGAGAATTGAGCTGAGTTATTTTTTGTGTAATGGCAATAATGTTCGCAAGTGGAACTTGCACTTTACATTACTTTTTATTATGAAACTTTTAAAAGGGCAGACATATTTGTACTCGTATGAGGGATGTAAGGTAGCGTCACCTGATAAACACTCGTATGTGAAACCAAAAGCCTACTTCAAACACAAACTTACAGATAGTTCACCGGGAAAGTCCATTTCAGAAAATAAGTCAAAGTCAAAAGTGTGAAAATAATCAAAAAGCATTTTAGCACTGCTTAAGGTACATTATTTAGAACGTATTTTGATATGAAATCAATGCCATAAACGCAGTATTTAATATAGCTATCGAACAAAGTTCTTAAACGAGGCATAAAAAACACCACGCAATATTCAACCGTGATGTCACATTTTAATAGTAATTAGTATGAAGCGTTTTTCGGTTGAGTTATTTATGATTTTGAAATTGTAATATCTCGGGTATTTTTTATACAAGCAGAGTAATTGTTTAAAAAATGTTTCTATGATTGAGTGATGCACCAATATTAACTCAAAACAAAAATTACTCATCATGCCTATTATTATTGTGGGAGGCCTATGTCAGTAGGATGTAAGGGAGCGACCTGTCATATTTTCGCTCTAAGCCAACCTCACCTGCCCGCGGTGCATCCTGCCAAATAACAAACGAGGCGCTGGCAACCGACGGGTGGCGGTATAACCATTACAATTGAAAGCGTAGCTAAATACCACAGACCGGTGACGGGCAGCAGCGTCACAAAAGCGAGAAACTACGCCCTGCGATCGCCAATCCATGGCGATTATGGTTATATCCTCCAGATGTTTGCCCTAAGTGGCGAACAATTGGAGAGGCCTATGTGCAGCAGTGGACTGCGATAGGCTGATGATGATGTGAAACCAAAAGTCTAGTTCAAACACAAACATACGGCGATGTATGGGGAGCTAAGAAAGATTCTGGATGGTTGGTCCGTGTGGTTTCCTGATTTAAATGGGACCAGGACCACCCCATCTCATCCCGTGGGTGTCGTAGACGGCGACTAAGGGAATAGCGGCTGCTCGATCTGCGTTTACCTGAGTGAAAAAAAAAGACCACGCCTGGCAAGCGTGGTGATTATAGCAAATTCCCCAAATGACAATTATCATTGGAGGCGGCCTATGTCAGTGAACTTTTACAGGCTGATGATACACTATAGAAAGCGAGGAATCTTATCTGAACACCTACGGCACTGCCTTCAAACTATTAATTTACATTTCCGCGTCCATCAGTTTTCATATTAACAAAAACAGCGGTTTTTACACCTTCGGCTGATCCATGTCCTCACCATTAGAATAGGTTTAGTAGTAGGAAATTTCAGCGACTCCAGAACTCGGTTTGAGTTACGGGTGCATCCCATGGGCGGTGTCGACTGCTTACCATCAGGCATAACATTTGCTCGTCTGCCGCCTCTTGCACAAGAAAAAGGTATCCATTTTGATTTGCCTTTATTTATTTATACCACTGGGGGTAAACAAGCCTACGGCCCGCCTGATGTTAAGCGGTTACCGCAGCCTATGGACACCTGCGACACCAGGGGTATCACACGCGCGTTGCCTACCCTTTAAAAACCTCTTTACAACCTTCTTGAAGGACCCCATGCTGTAGTCTCGGGGGATAGCCTCGGCGGGGAGCTCATTCCAAAGCCTAAGTGTACGTGGCAAGAAGTTTCTGTTGAAACGTACCGTACGCGACCACCCAGGCTCTAGGTATGAGGTGCCTACAAAAAGGCCATGATCTGCTTACGACATTCACTTAACAAGAAAACCTTTATACACCATAGGTATTTTTCCAAGAGAACGGCAATAAATTACGAAATCTCTGCGACTTAATGCGCCCCGCAGTCCCGGAGGAGAGGGCGCAATCTGTGGACGCGAGACCGTAAAATTAGACATAGCTCACGAGGAGATGCCTTAATAAGCCGGTGCATGCGACAAATACAGTAATTAAGAGACGCATTGTAAGCGTTCACGGTGCATTTCTTGACGATTGCGGTGTCATGTTCGTAAGCGAGGAAACTGCAAATTTAGTTTTGAAAATTAAATCCGTGGAGAGATATAAATAACCCTAACTTAAGGTTGTCTGGAAGAGATCACTTATAGTAATAAGACCGCCTATCATCATCATCATCAGCCCACATCAGTCCACTGCTGAATTATTACCCCCTGGTCATCAGGAATCGTGGCTGGTGTGGAAAACGTTGAATCGACTCCGCTCCGGGGTTGGCTGGTGTAGAGCCAATTTAGTGAAGTAGGTGCTTAGCGAGGAGTCACGTGGAGGCAGCGACTGTGGCGCCTCACTGCAAACAATGGAGCATCTGCTCACCTGCCGGATGTGCCCTACCACGTACACAATTAGGGACCTACATGAGGCGACCGATAGCGGTGTTCAGGTCGCTAAATTTTGAATGGGTTCTATATAATATGGATTACTATTGACATGAGAAGAAGAAGAAGTCCACTGCTGGACATAGGCCTCTTCCAATGTTCGCCACTTCGATCGGTCCCGGGCCTCTCGCATCCAGCACTTGCCTTTAAATTGTACAAAAAAATATCTATACTATACCTAATTTGTTTGGTGTGCAATAAAGAATCTATCTATCTAAATAACAAAATAAATGGCATGAACAGAACTTTCTTCAGGAAATTACACATCCTCTACCTGCAGGTTGTCTAGAAGAGATCGATTATTGGCGGTAAGACCGCCAAAATTGTAATACAAGATGACTGTAAATGTTTGTATTGTGTGCAATAAAGAATATTATCTACCTATCCCTTAAATTACCGCGCGGTGATGGAAAAGTAGGTACAAATTGTCACCACACTTATTTTCGTCGTTAGAAAGTTGGTAGTAATGTGCCTCATTTGGGCAATTCTATCTCTCGTTTGTTATCTACTTCTTTTTCGTCACGACACAGAAAAACTGGTATAACAAATAATCCTAAAAACAAAACCAATTCCCTAGTGAACACGGCTTCACTTTAACTTCCAGATCAGCACTCCCAAAAACAGAACGTACCAAATTAGATTTCTCTCAGCGCAAATAAAACCGCATATCTGCATTTACAATATCACTCTCGAATTTTAAAGCTCATTCGATTGAACCATCGAACGACAATGTCGCGGAATAATCGAGTTTAAAGTTTGAATCGTCGTGAAACTGAGGTGGATACCTATGGGGAATATTGAACAAGTCGTTTGAGCTGAAACACCAATCGATGGTAATGTTGAGGGTAGCCATTTTCACAGTTGCCTTCCTTTGAATTCTGTTATTATCTTTAAAATGGTAGTTTTCTTCTTGGAAGCTTGTAGTTAATGTGGAATATTGTTTTCTATCAATAATACTTAGTGTAGAGTCTGAGATGTAGGCCAAAGAAAAAAATATGGCGTGGTAATTTGTAATGTACAGCTACCTGGGCAACTGGCAAAATGTGGCGAGGAATCTAGAGCTGTGGAGTAACTTATGGGTGGTCTTTGTCCAGCAGTGGGACAGTAAAGGCTAGGTGAAAGAGTTTTAATCTTGGCACAGCTTATCTTCTGTAGTGGCATGGCATAGTGGCATTGCAGATGTCCATGGGCAGCGGTTACTGTTTAACATCAGACAGGCCGCTTGCTCGTCTGCCACCAAAAAAATTAAAAAAAAAATCAAAAAAGAAGCCAATGACCCTTTTTTTTTTATGCCGGGGAAAATGCTTTTAGGCACCCCGTCACCCGGGGGGAGTGACGGGGTATGTGGGACTCACCCTGCCTCAAGGTGGAAGGGAGGCAGGCAATACCCACTAAAAACCCCGGCCCCTCCGTCAAGCACCTATGGGGATGGTGTCACGGGACCCGGAAAAAAACTAGGACTGCCGCGGCACCATCAGTGCTGCCCGCCTCAGCGGGCCCAACCAGCCCCCCCCCCCTAGGGGGGAGCGTCGGGAGCGGCCCGGAGGGCCGGTCCACTCCCGTCCAACAGGGACGGAGACCCGTGCAAGGCAGGTGGAGGTGCCCCCGCACCAACAACCCGCTGGGCCCCGTCAGGGGGCATGTGGCGGTCGAAAATCCGCCGAGCACGCCCCCTTCTCCTCCGACGCTGGGGTGGAGCCGAGGGATCTACCTCGCGCTCTCGTTCTGCTGCCTCCTTCTGCGAGATAACTGTCTCACAGAAGGAGGCAACAGCCAAAGCCAATGACCCTGTGACAACGGATGAATAACCAGATCAGTCACTTAATATACACACTGTTCCTTATCAAGAAATCGAAGTCACTGGATGCGTATTGCGTCAAGTAAGTATACGGGCGGTTAAACCTTACGGCTGAGAAACTGAGATCGCTCATTGTAAAGCATTTGTAGGCACCTATTTATTTTGCCTCGTTTCTTATAATTATCTTACGAGTATATTACACGTGGAGTACACACCAAAAATTACTTAGAACTATGAATGAAAATGAAGGACTGTAAGGGAGCGACCCATCATCTTTTCGCTCCAAGCCAACCTCACCTGCACGTGGTGCATCCTGCCGAATAACAAACGAGGCGCTGGCGGTATAACCATCACAATTGAAGGCGTAGCTAAATACCACAGACCGATGACGGGCAGCAGCGTCACCGGAGCGAGAGGCTACGCCCTGCGATCGCCAACCCACCTGCCCAGCGTGGCGATTATGGGTATATCCTCCAGATGTTTGCCCTAAGTGGCAAACAACTGGAGAGGCCTATGTCCAGCAGTGGACTGCAATAGGCTGATGATGATGATGATGAACGAAAATCATAAATACTGTAATTATTACGGCTTAAAGTTTCTTAAATTAAAAAGTTAAAGGAGCAGTATGGCGTTTTGTTAAAGGACACTAAAAGCCTAGAGTTCACAAAACTAAAAGTTCAAACTGTTATCGGGACCTTGTTAAAGCTTGTTAAATGAGTCTGTGTTACTTTATATAAATAAATGAATTAAATTGAATTAAAGCGTTGTCATTGTATCTAGATATTGTTAAACCTCAGCTATAACCGAAATAAAGTAGGCGTGAACAACCACAGTAGTTAACACTACATAGACCCCGGTGTGACGTAAATAGGTAACGCGATACGGTGCGCCGGACCGCGCGGCGCGTGACGTCAGCGCCAACCTGTCGCCCGGCCCGCGTAATTAAACCGGCCGCTAGGGCGGCGCCACTGTCGATAACGATTTATTCAAGTCGATAGAAATTTATCTAACACTTTTGACCAGACCTGGCTTCGAATCGGGTATTTCAGACAAACATTTCATTGGTCCTGCGCAAACCGTCACTCCACCTGGCCTGAAGGCGTCCTACATTACGTTTGCCGAGACGCGATCTCCACTCCATAACTCGTTTACCCCGACAGTTAACGGCACTGAACAGCAATGAACAGCAGCGTCTGTCTTTCCGAACAGCTACGACTTGGGAACCTTAAAGTAATGACCGTATTCATATTTATAAGGCCGGCAGCGACCCTAAACTCGATTGGAGTTGCGGGTGTCCATGGGCGGTGTCGATTGCTTACCATCAGGCATCACACGTTCTCGTCTGCCGCCTCTCGCTTAAAAAAAGCGTTTACCTGAGCACAAGTAAAACTTATTGTATGTAAGAATATTCAAAACTATTTGCAAATGAACAATGTGACTCACATAATGGGCTTAATGTTTCGGCGCAGGTAAATTGGCCACAATAAACTTCTGGGAAGCGGATTATATAATAATAAAAGTGTATTCTTAACCTTGAGAATTTTTTGCTCCAAGTAATCCTTAGAGTTAGAAAGATGGTGAGTACTATTGTTTACTTTCCAGGTAACTTTAAACACTCTGTTATCGTTTTGAAATCTAAATGGGCAATAAAATATCTCATTTGGTAATAACTTGTTCCTGTCATTCTGCTTTATATAAATACCAGATACTTTCTATGTTAACTCAAACACAATTTGTGGTTCAACGGATAAACAACTGACTCGTCTCTATTGCAGTTCAGTTTTTCAACGCATCCATTGAGTTTACATAACCTTCGGAGTGTTTTCTGTGCTTGTGAAAAAATACCAAGTGCTAAGTGTTCATCGAAAGGACAATAATATCTTCTTCATATTATATTCGCAAGGATCATCTAATACCAAAGTGCTAAGTGTTCATCAAAAGGACAATAATATCTTCTCGATATAATATTCGCCAGAATCATCTCATACCGAGTGCTACGTGTTCATCGAAAGGACAATAACACCTTCTCGATATTATATTCGCAAGGACCATCTCATACCAAAGTGCTAAGTGTTCATCGATGGGACAATAATTATCTTCTCGATATTATTCGCAAGGATCATCTCATACCGAGTGCTACGTGTTCATCGAAAGGACAATAATATCTTCTCGATATTATGTTCGCAAGGATCATCTCATACCAAAGTGCTAAGTTTTAATCTCAAGGACAATAATATCTTCTCGATATTTCGTTTTTCGCAAGGACAATTTCATACCAAAGTGCTAAGTGTTCATCGAAAGGACAATAATATCTTCTTCATATTATATTCGCAAGAATCATCTAGATGACTATACTGGAACATCTTGGCTGAGGAGGAAGCTTTCGTTTATCACTTTCTTTTCATATACTTATTGTTGTGGTGTGTGGCTTTTACTATTTGTGCTCTGATGTGTTGTTTCAAATCAATCGTCATATTCAATTCCATATATTACCAAACATAGATTTTTTAATCGAATTATTAAATTGTATATATTGAAATAATGGCCGAATACATGAACGGGAATGAGGAAGAAATGAAATTAGAAAGGTTACTTCAACACATTCCCGACGTGAATACCAACGAAAATCCAGATTTAAATAAAAAAATACTTCCTAGTGACGTAGCAATGTTATTATCTAAAATTATTGAAAAGCAAATGTCACTCCTTTCCGCGTTAAATAATATAACAAACGCCGCTTCTTTAGAAGAGTTTTCTAAGCAATTTAGCGAATGCGATGTTATGAAAAAAACTCTCATAAAAAATGATTTTCAAGTGAACACTTTAACTTACTTAAGCATGGAGTTACGAGCAATGTTTAAAAAGCCCGATGAAACGGTTGAGGATTACTTTCATAGAGTTGAGTGTAGCAGAAATAAAATTTTGGATAAAATAAAAGCGGGTACACGTACGATTGAAAGTTTGTGGCCAATATCACAAGTAGACCAAGTAGCTTTAAAAGTGTTCGTAAACGGGCTTAATTCTGATTTACGAAACGAAATTAAAGATTTTGTATACTTTATAGGCGCTGGACTATATGCTATTGGCCTTGACAAATTACAACAAAGATGCAACTATCAGCGTCATTCCAACATGAATATTAGTATCAGCTCAGATAAGTACTATGAATATTTGGAACAAGGTGGAAGTGGTATAAAATTTTGCAATTATTGCGAAAAACTTGGTCATCTTATTTCAGAATGTTGGGTAAGGATATACAATAATAGTGTTTGGGGAGATAACAGTCACAATACAAGTTAATAAACATTTTATTAATGTGTATTTATTTATCCAGTTCTGACACAATGTCCCAACACTGTATTAGGTTAGGTGCGTTATCTACGTATTTATGAAGACTCGTTCGGGATGCTCGAATAATTTCGTTTGTAAAATACTTTAGAAGTATATAGTACTGTAGATTTTTTTTAATTTCTTAGAGAAATAATATTTTAGTCACTAATTTTACAGCTGTAACAATGCACCTCTGGCCAACTTGTCAAAGGGACTTCCAGGCACACAGAAGAATTTGCGGTGCATAAGTGTATGTGTCAACTCTCACTTTACTAAAGTCATTAGGAGCAACAGTTTTCATAACCAGAGTGAGATAAAATTTTAAAAAAAAGTTACTTAAATTGTACGACACAACACAATTTAGTTTGGTTTATACTAGTAACAAACTTGTTGTACTTAGCTACGTAAGTGTATATTACTGATACAGTAATAAGTTTGTAATTAATAAACATGTAACGATAATGTAAGTTTCATGGATTCACAAATTAAAGATAACATTGTTAATTACCTTAATAATTGTCTTGTCAATGTAAAACTATAACCACTCTTATCTATTTAATATAATGTTATATTGCTAAGCACTTAGTTTTAAGTAAAATGTTTGAATGAATAAATGTGTATGATAAAATAAAATATTTTTCTTTTAAATTTGAAACCCGCTTCCATACTAGCAACTATTTTCAATAACATTTTATCTACTAGTACAAATATGATACTACTTCTCCCAGTACCATATTTGATTTAGATAGATTTTTATTGCACACCATAGTGTCCTAAAAAAAGGTAAAATACTATGTACCTACCCTAAACCGACGAGCATGTATGAAGAGATTGATGAATGTGGACGAAGCTAAAGTTGTGTGCCAGGATCGTAGCAAATGGAAGGACGTGGTCTTTGCCTACCCCTCTGGGAGAAAGCGTCACGTTACGTACCTATGACTTACCCAAACATCATAACAAGTGCCAACTGACGAGTAGTCAAAGCTAAGCTAAGCGTATGCAAACACGCAGGAGGCATAGCTCAGTGCAGCGCAGGACAGGCAGGGCAGGGCACGCAGTCAAAGCCAACATAAAGACATTATTAGTTTATTGATTATAAATTAGGTATTATCTTTCACATTGTTTCTTTTTACACTCACCGCACACACATTTGCTCTCCGCATGTTGACAGGGCAGGCAAATGATGTTCCAAAGGTTAACTGGTAGAGAATGCTCCTAGCATTAAGTTCGCCTTTTGTACCATTTTGTGCAATAAAGTTTTAAATAAATAAATAAAGGACAGTTTTCAGCTTTAGCATTCCATGTTCCAAAAAATCTGCCCTGCGTCAGCATACGCTTAGCTAAGTAGATCTTTATTCAGTGCATCCACACAAATCGACTCTATCGACAAATCCATCGTCCGTTGGCCCATCCCTACTCAGACCCCCGCGGCACCTCGGTGTTATTAAGGCGAGTTTTTTGTGCCCACACGTGCTGCCCATACCTCGGCGTCGTGTGTACTTAGGTACTACATATTACTGCCAGATTGACGTTTAATACGTACCCGTGTGGGTGCACCTTCGCAGCGAATGATAAAGAACCGTTAGAGTGTGTTGAAATGAGTTATGTATTGAGTAGGCGGAGGTCATGCATGGGACATTTGTGGGTGAAGCAAAAATATGACGGATATATCAATGGGCGAAATTGTTGAAACGGTTTTTTTTTAATTTCTTAATTACATAACGTAACATGAATGGAATGTGATTTACATCTTAATTATATAACGTGATTACCGTAATGAGTGATTAACGATTTCACGTTCGGTCGAAAATCCAGATTTAAATAAAAAAATACTTCCTAGTGACGTAGCAATGTTATTATCTAAAATTGTTGATAAGCAAATCTCACTCCTTTCCGCGTTAAATAATATAACAAACGCCGCTTCTTTAGAAGAGTTTTCTAAGCAATTTAGAGAATGCGATGTTATGAAAAAAACTCTCATTAAAAATGATTTGCATTTTTTTTTGTAATTACTTAATTACATATAGTAACATGAATGGAATGTGATTTACATCCTAATTATATAACGTGATTACCGTAATGAGTGTTTCGCACACTTAACGATTTCACGTTCGGTCGGTAAGTAGTAATCGGTTCCGATAACCTTAAACTCACTGCAGCAGATTATATCCTTAGTCACGTGATAAATAAAGAAGCCCTAGCATTCTTCGAGTGACTGACGTGACATTACCTCATCATTGTCACCTAATAGCCTGCAGAGATCGATTGCTGGACGGACATCCCACAATAAGTATTGTCATTTGGGTTTTTTTTAAATAGTAGCTCTACATAATGGCTTCTCTACGCCTGATTTTTTTTTATTTTTTTTTATGCTAGAGACGGCAGACTAGCAAGTGTGATGCCTGATGGTAAGCAGTCGACACCGCCCATGGACACCCGCAGCTCTAACCGTGTTTAGGGTCGCTGCCGGCCTTTTAAATATGAATACGCTCGTTTCTTGAAGGTTCCCAAGTCGTAGCTGTTCGGAAAGACTGTCGCAGGAAGTTGGTTCCACAACCGAGGCCTGATGGATTGCAAAAAAGAAGCCCAAGTCGCTGTGACAACTGGCAAGTAACTGGTCAGTTACCTGTTAGTTGCCACTGCCATGCCGGCCCAACCCTAACCCCCCACGAGCTTCGGAAACCCTACTCACTGGCAGAAACACGACCGGAGGTCATTTGGCTGCGGTATTCTATAGGGTCCTTCCTCGGACGGGCGGCTCAATTCGAGCGAAGATTCGCTATGCCCTACCTCTCTTAGGGGGGTATGTCTTAGTCACCACGCCTGACAGGTGGGTTGGCGACCGCAGTAGGTTCCTGATATTCCCTAAATCGTCTTCTACGACTTACACAAAATGAGATGAGATGGTCCAATCCTAATCCTAAACCACTCGGTAAATTTCTAAGCAAACAACATTGCTTTCAATCAAAAAGTTGTATTGTATAAGTGCAGAGAGCGTTGTATATGAGAAACCTAATCAGAGCGGAGTGCAAGGTACAATGCATTTGATTGGCTAAAGCCGTACAACTGGGATTGTACTTAGATATAAGTACCTAGGGCAGAGGTTTGTGTCAAGATCTCAGGAATGTTTCAAGGAAAGAATGACCACAACGCTTTATTTTCAAACAATTTCTTGTAACAAACAACGTCTGTTGTCAAAAAAGTATCTAAGTAAGTTTATCAGTTGTCTAGTACCCATAGCACAAGCTTCGGCTTTGTTTGGGGCTAGATGGCGATGTGTGGCCCAGCGTGGCATATCTTAGGTTAATTATTTTTTTTATTCATTATTTATTCCTCTTTCGCTGCCTTTCCACTTACTACCTCTACAGTACACTATAACCCACACTATACAAAATCTCCACACTAAACCCGCTTAAATATTCTCATGTACATACCTTAAGCCGAGTGTAAAGCTGCACGAAGGTAAACACAACAAGTTAACAACAACTGGAGAAAGCTCCGTCGGGCTCTAACTTATAACGAGCGAGCGGAGCGAAATAAAAAGTTGCTCTAGCATAGAGCTAACTTTGGGGGGGCGAGTGTTGCCAGGTTGGGTGGTAGAAATTACGGGATAAATAAAGATAATTGTTCGTAACGCGGAGAACGCGTCTCGGCAAACGTTTTTTTTTATGGTGGCTCGACATAATGGCTTCCCTACGCCTGATGGAAAGCGAAAGAGAAGCCCAAGTCGCTGTGACAACGGGCAAGTAACTGGTCAGTTACCTGTCAGTTGCCACCGCCATGCCGGCCCGACCCCAACCCCCCACGATCTTCGGAAACCCTCACCGGCAGAAACACGACTCAGAGGTCATTTGACTGCGGTATTCTATAGGGTGGAGGTCCTTCCCCGGCCGAGCGGCTCAATTCGAGCAAAGATTCGCTATGCCCTACCTCTCTCAAAGTGATGTTGTATCTAGGTATTTCTAAATCAATGCATTTAAATAGTAATGTCCCATTTAATACCAGTTACCTGGCAACACTAAGCGCTATAGACGTGCGATTAAAAAAAGCTAGGTTATTCCAGAGCCTGCGGTCGGGGCGCGTCTTCAACGTTACTAGTGTCTGGACTAAGTTCCAGTCTCCGCTCCGCCGAAACCGGACTTTCAGTTACGGTGAATCTATTGAACTTTTAGCCAACTCAGAAATTGCAATCGTGTTATAAAAGGGTCTAGTTTAATTTTAATTAAGTGTAAAACCTATCTTACTTAGGTTAGGTGGGTACCAACCCAAACAGATAATCAAATTACATGAGTGTGTTTATTTCTGATGAAAAATGGAGCACACTTATGTAATTTGATTGCCCTGCCCTCAGGTCAGAGTTCCCATTTTAGGATCTGTGAATCAGGTAGATATTTGTGGTAATAAAGCAAATACAATACCTAATAAAATATTCGTGAGAACTCTGCCTAAGGTATTTCTTCCTTATTTTTAAGTATCATCATCATCATCAGCCTATTGCAGTCCACTGCTGGACATAGGCCTCTCCAGTTGTTCGCCACTTAGGGCCAACATCCGGAGGATACACCCATAATCGCCACGCTGGGCAGGCGGGTTGGCGATCGCAGGGCGCAGCCTCTCGCTCCGGTGACGCTGCTACCCATCACCGGTCTATGGTATTTAGCTACGCCTTCAATTGTGATGGCTATACCGCCACCAGTCGGTTGCCAGCGCCTCGTTTGTTATTGGCAGGATGCACCACGGGCAGGTGAGGTTGGCCTGGAGTGAAAAGATGATGGGTCGCTCCCTTACATCCATTTTTAAGTAAGTATACTTAGAGGTAAAGTGAAGCCAAATTCGATGCGGAAATGGACAAATAATATAATCAATTCCATCACTGGCCAATGGCTGCCTATACACCGACTGATCTCGAAATATGACGAAAGCCACTTCACGGATGTTTGTAGCGTGTCCTCTGGTATACCTAGCCTGAAGTTAAACAGATAATGAAGTAGGTACAATAAATATTATATATATTAAGAGAGGTAGAGCATAGCGAATCTTCGCTCGAATTGAGCCGCCCGTCCGGGGAAGGACCTCCACCCTATAGAATACCGCAGTCAAATGACCTCTGGGTCGTGTTTCTGCCGGTGAGTAGGGTTTCCGGAGCTCGTGGGGGGTTAGGGTGAAGCCGGCATGGCGGTGGCAACTGACAGGTAACTGACCAGTTACTTGCCAGTTGTCACAGCGACTTGGGCTTCTCTTTCGCTTTCCATCAGGCGTAGGGAAGCCATTATGTCGAGCTACTATAAAAAAAAACTTCATTATTTCTATCAACGTAAATCCAGGTCACAGCGCCATTAAAATTGGAATCCGTCTCACGAGTTGACCGCAACTCAGCAGCCATTTTTTCGCCCCCACCGCCTACCACAATTTGTCTCCAAACTCGACCTGGGGGGGCCCCCACGTAATCAGGAGCCACCCGCTATGTACAGCCTTAGGTGATGGCTTGAGGTGGAACAGTCGGGCTGGATAGTTATGAAACTGGAGGTTGGATGAATGAAATAATATTATTACCTATAGGTACCTACATTCATTGTTTCATTCTTCTAGTTTTCGTTCGTCTCCAAAAAAAAATCAACTTTTTACCCGATTGCTCAATGCAAAGGTGTGGTAATTTGTTTATCAGCTCATGTATGTATGTATGTATATTTGAAGTACTATACAGACTACAGACCAAATACCGGGGCCGATTTTTATGATTCAAACATCAATCGTTTCCTCTTAGTCACGCTAGTTTCAGTAAGGACATGATGGTAGTGAAAATTCAATACGGCGACTACAGGACGCATGTATTTTTGTATGGGGCAAACAGGCTTGAAAGTCACCTGATCACCTTAGCTTTTCACTCAAGTAGGTAATCACTTTAACACATAGACACGATTCGATTCGATCGATTAGACCCCAACAGTGGATGTTTGCAGGTTGATGATGAAGGTGCCTTTGAAGCCTCAGCGGTTCTGTCGTTAGCGATCTTATCATAGGTAAATACCTCAAGTCGAGTGCAATGATTGCCCCGCCAGACTACAACTGTCGCCGTTTGGGAGTGGAGGTGTTTCGTGTCGTGGCACGAACACATTATATTAATGTAGCGCACTGCGATAATGAAACTTGAATGGCGTCTAAAATGTTTCTATTACACAATATTCCCACGATTCATTAAAATTGTTATTGTAATTGTATAGAGAATTTCATTGTTTGAGTTAAATAATGCTCTCTTGACCGTATTTCGGCCACGGCGGCCTATATTTAAAAGACGAGGGAAGTAGGTACGCAAGACGCAAGAGATATTAAAGTGCAAAAAAGTGTGTAATTGTGTGTGTGTGTGTGTGTACTTGTGTGTGTGTGTGATATTAAAGTGTGTGTACCTACTCTCTGTATGCTATTTAAATTTCATTGTGCTACTGAGTATTTTTGGGTACCTAATAAACATTTTTTCTTTTCTTTTCTTTCTTTTCAAAAGCCTGCGGGCAAACAGGTGCATTCTCTGTTCCTTTGCTCTCATAATCTGATGGACGATTGTTCAACACAAACGGAGAGACCCACCTAATGATGGTATGTGCCAATAATAGACCAAAGAGGCAGCAGTTTTTGCGCTTGAGTTTAGTATCATAAAATCTTTACCACATACAAAACAATCGAAAATATATATATATATATAAGTCTTACTTGAATCCGATTCATATTGAAATTTCATTGTAAATTACAAATTTGCCTTCTTTGTTATTAAAATGTATACCTAAGGTTTACTTTGGGCCTTTTCTCCAACATGCTACAGCTTTATAAAGATTTACCTAACTTTGTAAAAATACATCTGATCCGATTTTTACATTAAAACGTTCAACAAAGCCATGAAAGTCACCGAATCACATAATAATTCATTGTCCAAACACTAAATCTACGCGACCAACACAGAAACAAACGACTAGTCGCTGTATAGTATTTTAAAATACACAGCTAAATACAAAGCTTTATTTAGTCAGGAGCGCAACGGCTTGGCACAGATTTGTTCTCTCACTAAAGAAATAAAGAGCCATTCATAAAGTTTAAAATACGTTACCGTTCGGATATAAATCAGGCGTACATAGCGTTATGTACGGCGCGCAACGTACATCGCTCCCTGACCCAGTTACGGCGGGCGACATAGGCGAGGCCAATACCTGGCGTATTTTCCACCTGGCAGGTGAGGCGGTTTGCTATTGGGCGACTGTCGACCAACCGGTTTTCACCTGTCTGTCGAGTCAGGTGCGCACAGGTATGCGTTGGCCGCCTACGCCCGGCCACGCCCCTTTTTATCGAGCTGCGCAGGTGGGCTGCGCGCTGATTGGTCGAGGCAGGTAAAGACAGGTATACCTGTCTGTGCAGGTGCGTGGGTCGCGTGTGGCGTGGGGCAGCAGTCGTGTGGAGTGGGCGCCGACGCCTGGTCTCCTGCCGAAGCCTGGGGTGCAGTGTTGGCCGTGACAAAGTGTGCGCATGTGTAAGTGCGATTGATGTTTTCTTGAGGTGTACTAAATTTAGGTGGAGGTGGGCGCGCCGCGTCCTTCGAAAGGTCATGGTTCGATGTACACGAGCCCGTTATGTAAGTAGGTAGGACTAACGCGAGATCAAGTTGAGTGTGTGTAACTTTTGATGTGCTTAATTAGTTTGATAAGGTTGGAGGTTTTAGATTGTAACTTTACATTGACCTTTTCACATGAATGACAGCTGATATAGTAACACGTACCTATTTAGTTTGAAGGACAGTTTCGCAGCTAAGGCCCCTGATTGAATTTTATCTGACAGATTCTCAAATAGAGCGATTAGAGATAAATTAAATTGTTAACAAATGTATATTTCTTGAACGTATACCTCTAGATATAGGATAGATATCTACCTGTAAATTTAAAAATTGATTTAACCAAGAAGTTCTTCGTGTATCCTACTTCCTACTATCCTACTAATATTATAAACGCGGAAGTTTGTTTGGATAGATGGATGGATGTTTGTTCCACTTTCACGCAAAAACTACTGAACGGATTTTAATGAAACTTTACAGGAATATAGTTTGTACATCAGATTAACACATAGGCTATGTTTTAAACGAATATTCACGCGGGCAGAGCCGCGAGCAGCAGCTAGTTTATCATAATTAAAAGCTTGGCATCAGAAAGCTGGTGATGATAACAACCCGGTATATCGAAAAACCGTTGGCCCTGCGACTAACCCTCCCCGGTCTGGTCCCCGATCCTATGGGAAGAATGCACCTGAATCTTGCGCACTCACTTAATGCACTTCAATATCTCCCTCCTGCCTACTTGGCTAGTATGCTTGCAGAAAAACTACATATTATTATCACTTAAATAGTTATATGTATTCTGTAATCAGTTATTATCAAAGTCAAACAATAAATCAAGTATGTAGGTACTTTCAAACTAAACCATCTATCTTTAGAATTCATCTCTCAAACACTGATATAATTAGTCAAAGAATACATAAGCTTTAAGTTCAATTCAAAAGCTCTAAAGTTACGAAGCTTATAGCTCTCGTTAGTCGTAGTATTATATTATCACTCAATCTTCTTTCATAATTAGAGTGGCTTTTACCCCACCGCCCAGGGGGCTAGGTGGGCCCCCCGGGGTGTCCTTTGAACGGCCGCGGCTCATTACCTAGGACTTAGGTAGTAGGTTTTAGTGCTTCAGTAATTAGGTACCGGCTACCCGCCCGCTTTTGAGGGAATATTCATGTAAAGAGTAGGTACAGTGAGCGGCGTGTTAAAGTTTAATGCAAGAAATGGAATAGGAATACTTTTTGTAGGATTGAAAGGAATTTTTGGTGGATGTTTATTTTGTTGTGCTTTTCTAGTATTTTAGACAAAGTATGGCATGATAATGATGTTGTTTCGGATATTTAGAACCCATTGGTGTCGTAGAAAATGACTAAAGGAATCAAAAGAACAAACATCCCCCCCCCCCCCCCCCCCTATGACAAATGTCTTGGGGAGATCTATGTCATGCAGTCGACGTCTACAGGCTCATGATGTGACGTGTAATGAGTAAGATTTAGTTGCACCGACAATCTGTGAAGCAGCAGTCGAATCTTGGAGTGGACACTGCTTTTTGGTAGATGTGGTAGGTATACCGGACCTCCGGAATGCCTCCTTTAATGTACGTTCAGTAGTAGATCTCTAGTAAGTATCTGGATTGCTGGCCGCGCACGATAAAGGGGTTTCGGAGCTTTGGTCTATTGTTTTTTTTATATTGGCTCAGCATATTGGTTTCTTTTCGCCTGAGTCGCTCTAAAATGGGAGGAAAACCGCAGTTGCCAGTCAGTCCCACACCAAACCACAACGACGCTGGCCCCCAAATTGCTTTTTCACGCTTCGCTTAAAGGATCCAATAGTATAAGAAGGAAACACATGTCCTGGCCGTTTAGCTCTCGACTCGAAGGAAGAGGGAAGATAGAACCAATATCAATAATATCTCCATCGCGTAGGTAGTAGTCAATAAATGGAAGCATAACATCAGCGCCAGGACAGCTCGCCGCAAATTGAACAGTATTCAGCGCTGTAAAGTGAGTTAGAGAGTTGGAGGCGGCGGCGGTGAGGGCCAGCTTATAGCCATAGGCGATAGCGGGTACAGACTATGCCGCATTTAATCCCCTTTCCATTGGACCCCACGACCAGTACTATCTAGTCATATTATACTCACTAGCTTTATTAAGGGTTTTAGCTACTCATTCTAAAAGGAGAAAGTAGGAGGAACAGGAGGAGTAGGTGAACCTAACACCAAAATTCGAAACTATCGTTAGTGGAACGGATCGCGTACTTTTGCACCATAAATACCTTCCCATTTGGCCCTCCCGTGTTCGATTATATGAATTAAATTAACAAAAATCATTAGTTAGTTCGTATATTGGAACACGGGAGGGATCTATGATACGAAAGTACGCGATCCGTTCAACGAACGATCGCTTCGATTTTGGTGGTAGGGCCTAGTTACTATTGAACAGCGACGCTGACGATAAGATGTCTTTCCCGCTTCTTCTAACAACAAGCCCGCTCCACAAGTACGGTTTTATGATCCGCACTGGCAGTAAATTACATCGGCCGCAAGAAAGAGTTCCTACGACTTAGGTGCGACCGGCGCGGTGAGGTTATTAAGTTGCGCGGTTTATAGCGAGTCTGTTTTACAGCGCACTACTTTGTGGAACAATTGATTCCTTTTTATTTGTGTACGAGTACTCAATTCGGATGCGAGTTAGATTGCTTTTGCTTTCATGAGTTGTAGGTACAAAAGTTTGTGAGGTCTATGAAAGTGTGGGGTTGTAAATGTGAAGGTTCCTCTGTGCGATGTGGTAGGTAAATGATAAAAGTCCAAAGTCCAGTAGAGACATATATTTAGTTGGTGCACCATGAATACAATAATAGTTACGTTGTTAGCGAATGGTCGGAATGCGCGGCGGGGTAGGTCTGTTAAGCAGCACACAATACAAAACTGCGTGCGCTGCAAAACTGCTTCTGTAGGCCACTACAAAAGTAACAAAGAGAAGACGCATTTGTTTTATGAAATTTTGTTAGATGCCGTAAGCTGTAAAAAGATTACAAGACATCTCAAATTGAGAGTCAACAAACTATGTGTAAGTTAAACATACTTATTCTATAGTTCATTCGCGTTAAGAAAATAGTGACTCATCACCGACTGCCGGCCAAGCCACACCCCCTAGCCAATTAAAACGCTAGAAATTATAATTTCTTGCGTCTTTGCCGGCAGTCGGTGATGAGTCACTATTTTCTTAACGCGAATGAACTATAGTAGTAAAAAAAATAATTAACGGTTGTATTCTCATACCAAAAATGTGTTTCAAATCAGCGATACAGAGTAACTTAAATAAACTGTTTTCTTCATAAGGACACCTCAATATACATTTTATAGAAAACCTTGTCTGTCAAGCATATAAGTAAATCACTTACCATTAGGAGCATGATGTCACTTATCCTGTAACAAAATAACGCAAAAATTTAGTTCCTTTGACGTTGTAAAACTTCAAATAATCATTTCAACTGAACAATTACATACTAGTAGATACAAAACTTAATTTTAAGTCCATCAAGTTGAAATAAATTGAAATAATTAAAGGGCGCCCATTCACAATTAGCCACACGCCATAGTTCGTCATGCACAAAGCTAACTTATCTGATGTAAGCGTTTTAATCTCGGCCACTAACAAAGGGATTTCATTCGGAGTCATCCAAACGCTCAAAACTTCATATTCACAGTCATTTGTCACAGTTCAATAAAACATCAAAAATCACATTAGAAATTCACCCTTATTATCAGCAGAGCAAAGCACTAAACACATTGTGCTCGATCGGAGAGGAAAAGTTAGGAACACTATGACTTGTGCTGCAAAAAATAAAGTGCATATTTGTGTGTGCTATTTGTAATAGTAAGGAGAATAAGGCCGGCGGCAGACGTTGCGACACGTGCCTGACGATAGTCGCAATTAGGCGCGTCACTCAGGGAACGTTTGGTACAATCTAAAAAATTACAGTGAGATAAGTTCAATCTAAATTTTACGCTACTAAAACAACGGTACTATGTCGCCACGAATTAAGGTTATTATTATCAAACGATGTTTATTCGATTGATTTTTAATTCACAGGATTAGTAAGCCGAAAGGGCAGTTATTGACTGGCCATAACCGTTGGGGATAAACGAGTTCTGGCGTGGAGACCGCGCCTCGGCAAATGTAGTGTAGAACGCCCTCAATATGTATATTACAAATAGGGCCCTCAATATCTATATTACAAATATCTTTTATACCACCTCAAATTTATATCTTTGTTTCTCTAAAGCGATAAGGCCCCCTCAGTTGTGAAACTATTGTATCCTTACTAATATTACAAATGGGAAAGTGTGTATGTCTGTCTGTATGTGTGTCTTTCTTTCACGGCAAAACGGAGCGACGAATTGACGTGATTTTTTAAGTGGAGATAGTTGAAGGGATTGAGAGTAACATATGCTACTTTTTCCCTCTTTTTAACCCCCCACTTCCCTAAAATGGGGGGCAACGCGGGCGAAGCCGCGGGCATAGCTAGTACTTTCATAGTTCTAAGTAAATTTGTATGGTGTACATTAAAATGTAGGTAAAAACATATCTATCTATCTAACGTCAGTTATTCCTTACTGAGAATTGCTGTAGTACAACTAAGGGTACGTCGTGACGGAAGGTGACGCGTGCGGACGCGCGCATCGCTCACCGCTCGAGTGGAAACGAATTGGCTGAATTAATTGTGTGAATGGCGGGCTTTATTGTGGGAACGTTTTGTACAGAACATGCGTTCGCTGAGCGATCGCGATTCTAACCAATTATTTATGCTAACAACAGATACGATGAAATCGTTCACGTGGCTGTGAATCGCATGGAGAATCACGCGGTATAAATGATTTTAGTTACATATTTTTTTTTGTTATACCAACAAATTTGCAAATTTTTTAATGTAGCTGGCAACGATGAAAGCCAAAACGGCCTTGTTGTCATCGCCGGACTGCAGGGAAATGGAATGCTCTCACTGCTTTTTTGACGACGCTAACTTGTCATCTTTTTATTAATAAACTGATGAAAGGCAACACTACTGATCGCAAAAATCAATATTTTTCTCTAAATGACGCGCTGCCATAACTATCTTACATGTTGCTAATCTGTTAGACTTTATCTACTATTGAAACCGATTGGAAACTAACTGCCTACCGATTGGAAATTCAGATTATTCGAGCGTCACATAACGAAATTTATACCTACAACCGCAATCAAAAGCTTGATATGACATCTGCCTTCATAGTGCGAACGGTAAATAGTTGCTTAAGCAACAGGAGACAGGCTCGTTGGCTCATTTGGTTGTGACCTCTACCCTCTGAGCCAAGGGTCGTGGGTTCGATTCCCGCACAGTACAAATATTTGTGTTCATGAACATGTCTATTTGTATTGGTCTGGGTGTTTTCTATGTATAATATGTATTTATTTACAAAAAATATATATATTTAAGTAAGTTTATCAGTTGTCTAGTACCCATAGTACAAGCTTCGGCTTAGTTTGGGGCTAGGTGGCGCTGTGTGGCCCAGCGTGGCATGTCTTGGGTTATTTATTTATTTATTTAACTCTTTGCCAGGCTCCTTGTACCCCGAGAGATATAATCGCAGGGCCTAGCTTCTTGCTCCGGTGACGCTGCTGCCCGTCATCGGCCTGTGGTATTTAGCTACGCCTTCAATCGTAAAGGTTATACCGCCATCAGTCGGTTACCAGAGCCTCGTTTTTCAGCTGGATGCACTACATGCAAGTGAACCGTGGCTTGGAGCGAAAAGTTGATAGGTCGCTGCCTTGCATCCCATAACAATACTTATATATGATATAACAATGCATTTACGTGGACTGGCTTGATGGCTCACTTGGTAGTGACCTTTGCCCTCTGAGTCGAAGATCGTGGGTTCGATTCCCGCGGAGTACAAACATTTGTGTTCATGAACATGTCTGTTTGTATTGGTCTGAGTGTTTAATATGTATTTATTTACAAAAAAAAGTATCTAAGTAAGTTTATCAGTTGTCTAGTGCCCATAGTACAAGCTTCGGCTTAGTTTGGGGCTAGATGGCGCTGTGTGGCCTCGTGGCATGTCTTGGGTTACCTATTTACTAAAACTTCGCAGCAAAACCCACAACAGCGTGAAACACAATCACTTGTTCTCGCCTCCGAACTGCTGTACAAAGTGACGGAGCGCGTTTTTCTCAAAAAAACTGCAAGTGACTCTTAACCTCGGACACTCGAGCCGCGTTTCTGGGTCAGGCTCTCCGCTGAGCAAACGTTTTAGCGCCGCAAACACGGGAGCAAACAACTGCACGTTGGCTTATGCACAAAATGTACCTACGCACTCACTTGGCTTCGAGTGGACAATAGGCAAGGATGCAGTTTATAAGTGCGCAGCTGAAAGCTAAACTATCACCTTAAATTTCGTGACATACTCGAATAGCCTTGAGTTATGTCAGCCCGTAAATTTAGGGTATTATGGAGGCTGACATGGCTATATTCATAGGCCTGAGCTCCTAAAAAAGCCTTTACCTTTCTTCCTTCGTTTCATCACCATCAGCCTGCACACACCCACTGCTGGACATAAACCACCCGTAATGTCAAGTCAAGTCAAAATAATCTTTATTTGTATAGGTTTTTAAAAAACTTTTACAAATCGTCGAAGCTACCACCGGTTCGGAAAGGAACATTCTACCGAGAAGACACCGGCAAGAAACTCGTGTAGACGCTAAATTATTCCACATAGATCGTGAAAAGTTTGCACTACAAATGGCCCAAACATTACCTATTTACTTTCAGTGCACTGCAACGCATTTATCAGACGACAAAACTTATACAAATAGAGATATATTATTTTCCCGCACATTTTCTCCACCGGCCATCAAAATATTTACCTGTCCATAAAAACGTCGGAACACATCCACCGAGCAATATCCACACATTAAAAAAAAGGAATCTCCATCATAGTCCACCTATTCAGGACCCTTGATATATCACCATCCCTCGCATTTGAAAATCAACCTTAACGATTAACGTTTAAGGTTTCACTTTCTTTGATGAAACAATTTGGATTTTAGACGACGCAATACATTGTGAAATACACTCTAATCTGAAAGTAAAAAGGTTGATTTTGGTTTACAAGGACTGTGGTAGTGGACATATTAAAAGCGCCGGCCAGCAAAATGAACTGTGGAAGATGTATGGGAGCGTGGATTAAAAATATTTGTACGCGCCATTATACAGGGTGTAATGAAAGACCCAACGTGGCTCTTTATTAACAATACGGGCCGCGTTAATTGGACACCCGGTATTGAATAAAGATGGGCCCTGATGGAGGTCGGCCGATCAAAAGATTTGGATAAACTCGCCGAGTGACAGTTTTTGCGATGCATTAAAGTTGGGGTTAAGGAACAAAAGAGGTAATGTGATGGTTTTATCGTGTGATGAATGTTGGGTTTGACAGGAATGTTTTAATAACGGGGCGGGAAAGGTGTCCTGATCCCGCCAGGACGACCAACCTTCAAGAGATTAGCCTAAGTAGTACGCAGAAAATGTTATGAAATTCTCTCTTGACCGTTCAACCACAGAGGCTAATAGGTACCTAACTAAGAGGAGTTAAACGAAATAATGTAAGCACGAAGGAGATTATGATTGTGTATGCGCAAGCATATGTATACTCTCTCATGGGATGTAAGGGAGCGGCCTATCATCTTTTTGCTCCAAGCCAACCTCACCTGCCCGTGGTGCATCCTGCCGAATAACAAACGAGGCGCTGGCAACCGACTGGTGGCGGTATAACCATCACAATTGAAGGCGTAGCTAAATACTAAAGACCGGTGACGGGCAGCAGCGTCACCGGAGCGAGAAGCTACGCCCTGCGATCGCCAACCCGCCTGCCCAGCGTGGCGATTATGGGTATATCCTCCAGATGTTTGCTCTAAGTGGCGAACAACTGGAGAGGCCTATGTCCAGCAGTGGACTGTAATAGGCTGATGATGATGATGTAAACTCTCTACGTGGTGTCCTCCACTGCACATTGCGGTGCACCCCATTGACCATTGTGTCCCCGAAAGCACATATCTTTCTGTCTTCCTGGAGACCGCTAACCGGAGCGCGGTTGTCCCCTTTTTTATCTCAGAAGAGGCTAGCGAACTTGACGGTCACCTGATGGTAAGTGATCACTGCAGTCCATAGACACCGCAACACCAGGGGTCACAGGTGCTTTGCCGGCCTTAAGAAATCCGTAGGCTCGCTTTTTCAATTTCTAATTAACCAACAAGCCGTTTCACATAATCGCTACATGAAAAAGTTAACCAAACAAGAGATAATCACCTGCCATCTAAATTAAGCCGCTGAATTTCATTACAAAACGGTCCAATTAAAGCTCACGTTCAAAATTAACGGTCCGTTCCGTTATACAGGGTGTTTCGTTGTATACAGGGTGTCTCACTGTGTCCGTGTCTGTTAATCTGCGCGGCGAACACGCGTGGCGTGCGCGGGCATTCATTACGGCCCGTAATGAGACCGACCTGGCTTGTCATAGATAAACGAGACGAGTTATTACGGTTTTCATTTTAAAAGTTACTTGGAACACGTAAATAAAGCAATTGTAGGACTTAAGCCATGCGAAATGATGATGATTTTAAAAGTTACTTGGAAAACGTTAATAGGGCAATTGTTAGACAGTTTGATGCAAGTTTATCTATACTAATATTATAAAGAGGAAAGATTTGATTGTTTGTTTGTTTGTTTGTTTGATACGAATAGGCTCCGAATCTACTGGACCGATTGGAATAATTCTTTCACTGTCGGAAAGCTACACTATCCCCGGTGAACATAGGATATATTATATTTATAAAAACGTTAGGGATTTGTGCTAAAAGTTTAATAATGTAACCCAAGGTGTGAAAAAATTACCAAAAAGCTATCAAACTGACGTGTATTGAAAACGTTACCATAGCGACCTAAACTACCCGAAGCGAAGCGATGGCGGTTCGGCTTGTATGTGATATTTTTGATGTGGCGAGTTTAATTGACGATTGAACAGTTTCCAATTAGTAATAATGGTTTGGTAGAATCGAGATGAGTTTTCTGGAGTAAAATTAAAGGTTTATGTACCTATTTGCACGCGTATTTCATGGCATACACATACCACTCGTTTTTATTTAAAACATCGGTACTAAACCAATTAAAGGGATGTTAAAGAGCGCCCTATCAAACCACCCTCACCTGCCCGTGGTGCGTGCCGAATAACAAACGAGGCTCTAGCAACCGAGTGATGATGGTATTGCTATCACAATTGAAGATGTAATTAAGTAAATACCACAGGTCGAAGACAGATTAGCAGCGTAACCGGAGCTAGCAGCTACGCCCTCTGACGGCCAACCCGCCTGCCCAGAGCGTGGCGATTAGTGGCAAACAAATGGAGAAGACCTTTGTCCAGAAATCAATTGCCATAGGCTAACGGTGACTTCAATTATTAACCAAATCATCATGTGAGTTGAACTTCGCTCGAATTGAGCCGCCCGTCCGAGGAAGGACCTCCACCCTATAGAATACCGCAGTCAAATGACCTCTGGGTCGTGTTTCTGCCGGTGAGTAGGGTTTCCGGAGCTCGTGGCTAGGGTTGGGCCGGCATGGCGGTGGCAACTGACAGGTAACTGACCAGTTACTTGCCCGTTGTCACAGCAACTTGGGCTTCTCTTTCGCTTTCCATCAGGCGTAGGGAAGCCATTATGTCGAGCCACATTAAAAAAAAACCCATGACATTGCTCATTTTGCCTTCTGTCCGCTACATTCGTGCACTCTTTGGCCCCGGCACCTTTCAAGCCGGAGCAGCTAATCAGCCCGCGGCCGCACATTATAGCACCACCACGTGCTAGATTACTTCTTGAACAACAATAGCCTGTAAGAAGCGAATGCGTATTTTTATCCAACACTTTTGTTTGAATACGTTTTGAAAAGAAAATGCTCAAGAAAGCAATGTGTATTCAAATGCAGAGTTTTTGTGATAACTGTTCTGGTACATATGTTTTTTACTACTATGTATAGGCAACAAGCTTGGTAGAAAAATGGTAGCATCGACACAATGTGGTAGCTACAGTGCCAAACAATATTGAGAAGGAAAAGTATTGTCCGGCAGATAATTTCTGGTCTGGACATTTGGTAGAAGAAATCTCTCGTTTTGAAGCCAGTTAAAAATATATTGCTAGTAACTACAACGAGTAGTGCTGAAACTAAATACACTGATTTGATGATATGAATAGGTATTTTTCTTAATTTGTATATGTTATGTTATATTTGGGTGAAAAAATGGGGAGACTAATATCTATGAAAGAAAATGGCAACTCTTAATAAATTAAAAAGTGACAAACCAGCTGGGCAGCTTTAAGAAACTGTTAATACTTAGTTGAAGTTTGCCAGATTATCTATGTAGTTTAAAATATAAAAGAAATTGATGATTTTATCAAAATCCACGATTGAGACGCAGAAACTGTTTCAGAAAACGACTCTAGCAATTTGGTAAGTGGCCGTAAACACCGGTGCGATAATAACAAATAATAAAACGTGTAGCAGACCGACCGCGCGGTCGTAGCCAATGATTTATAGCGAACTGTCTCATGTTTGGTTGCTGGCACACTTCACACGGAAACGTAACACGATAAAAATTAGCCAAGATCAAATCGAAGCGTTGACGTTAATATTAGTTTATGTGTAGGTAAAGCACTCGTGTTATGGAAAGTGGGATAAAGCCAGTCCTGCGGTTGGAGGAGTTTTTTTTATTATTATTAGTGGTTTAGATGGGAAGAAATTGGTTGTTTCGACATGAATTTGGGAGTGCTAAAAGTGGTTTTGTTCCTGCTATAGGATACAAAACCACTTTTTGCTGGTTCTTTTCGAAAGAAGCTCTTTTCACATTCGAATCCGAATCCGGTAACCAATAGATTACAGCAGAAGAGAGGGTCTAACGAAATGCAGCACCAGATCTTGCAAACATTTTTAAATTATGTCAAAGAAACTGTCACGTAAAATAAATACGCCAGGTCATTCACTAGCACTGAAACTAAAGTTTACTCTTTGGCTACGAGTACTAAATGACTTGGGGCATCTCCCAGAAAGCCCAGATTAGAATATTGAAAGTTCATTTCCTAAACGTAGGTAAAGCTTAACGCTCTGATCACCGAAGCCATTTTGTGTTAATCATTATTGATACTGGTGCTCTCTATACCAACTTTCAACCAACAAGTAGTATGTACAACTCTCAAAACAAGACAAAGACACCACAGCTGTTACTCGAAAGTATTTCGTCATAATTATAGAAACTACAAAGGAAACTAAGGTGAAATAACAAATTCCATCACAATTCTGAAGCAAGTGTCCTCATAAACAATTTTGATATACAAAAAGTTGGATTAATAAATTGTTATTTGTACCTTGCGACTTCAAAGTGGCGGATATTATATTTTACTCGTATAACAGTTATAGCAGCGACAGACGAACAGTCGGCCATCTTATTAAGATGGCGGAAACAGCTGATTGTAAATTCTTAGCCGTTAACCTTGTGACATAGATGTTAGGAAAGTTTCGGGAGACTTTTTATCTTCTTTAGGGTATCGTAGGATAATAACGGGCCTTTTTTTTTGTAAACGCATAGAATAATGGCTTCCTTAGGCTTCAAGAAAGGCACATATAACTGTAACAAAGTGCAGGTAACCAAATCAGACATTTGTCAGTTGCCATAAGCTTCTTCACGCCCCATTTGTAGGAAAGAGGCAGAAAGGAGGAAACACATGTGCCGGCAAAGAGTTCCACATTAATTATACTTTTTAAATTATACTTATATGCACCAACTGTTACACTCACGAGCACCAAATAACACATTGAGTCTTTGCTCTTGCAAGTGCAAACTAGGCCACCAAAACTTGGAATCTCAAAGGAAAGGTCACTGACTGACTGAACCGGCAAGAAACTCGATAGTTACTCTTTTCAATGCCAATTTTTCCCAATGTTTTTTCCAAATACTTAAGGCAACCTACGGAACCTTAGATCTGCAATTTCAACTCGTACTTATCACTCCAAATATCATTTATAGGTGTGAATAATGACGTGTGTCATCTTTGTTGGTAGTTACCATTCGCTGGTTTGTTTAATATTTTTAGGCGACACTTTTATGAAGTGACGTCCCAATAGCTAAAGACTGTTTTGCTTTACACCTACGCTATTAATTGACTAGGTAATTCGTCCGTAAGATATTTAATAGTTTATTGAAGCTTGTAGTATAGGACTGAGAGACTGTCTCGTTGGTCTAGTAAGACAGACTTATAGGTTCCTAGGGCGAATTCCGGCTAGTCAAAATTGGAACTATAGTCCGGCCGCCCAAAGAATCAAAAGGGGCAGCGCAGACGACAGACTATCCGTGACGCACTTTTTTGCAATTATATGCAGTAACGCACACGACACGCAAAAATCTGTCGCGGATATTTCACAGACTCATCGCACACGACGCACATCTTCGATCATTCTGTCGGCAGACCTAGGCGCTCTTTTTAAATGTCTCAGACGCGGACTCTATCGCACAAAAAGTGTGCCGTCTGCGCTGCCCCTAATTGCAACAGTTTGTACTACAAGTACCCATAGTACAAGCTTCGACTTAGTTTAGGGCTAGATGGCGATGTGTGCCCCAGCGTGGCATGTCTTGGGCTATTTAATAGTAATAGTTAATACAAAATAGTACACGTTTTTGTGATAGAAGCTATACGAAAGTGGAATTTAAATTGCAGAAATTAAGCCCATGACTCTATGGGACGAGGTTGAAATGCCTACGTTTTTTCCGCACGGCCAAGTAATAAAGGCAGGTTGTAAGTCACGCAGCACATATCTAGCCTTCGGAATGTAATAAAGCCTAGGTATTGTAGGTAATGTACGCGGGGGCGTTTTTATTATGCCGGGGTGCCTGTCCTAATAATATTGGGCTAGCGGAGTTCGTAGAAAAAGATGGTAGTTTTTTACAATAGTCGGATAAAATTAGAGAGATTATAAGACGTAAGATAGATTTTTTTTATAGTGGCTCGACATAATGGCTTCCCTACGCCTGATGGAAAGCGAAAGACAAGCCCAAGTCGCTGTGACAACGGGCAAGTAACTGGTCAGTTACTTGTCAGTTGCCACCGCCATGCCGGCCCAACCCTAACCCCCCACGAGCTCCGGAAACTCTACTCACCGGCAGAAACACGACCCAGAGGTCATTTGACTGCGGTATTCTATAGGGTGGAGGTCCTTCCCCGGACGGGCGGCTCAATTCGAGCGAAGATTCGCTATGCCCTACCTCTCTTATGATAAGACATCTTTAGGATTTATGATGGAATATTTAAATCTTTAGTACGATTCCTTATTGAAACATTATTAGCCTACAAACATCCACTGCTGGGACATGACCTTACACAAAGACAATATGGATGTTTTGGGAGTCAAATTAATTACATAATATTTAGTCCGTATTTTAGATCACAAAAATGTATTGGACACGTATTTTTCCTTTTTTCATTCGAATAAAAATAGCAAAGATACAAGGCATCAACATTTAGGAGTTCGAGTCTTTGATGTCACTCCTTCAAAAATGCCTCACCGAGTGACGTCATGCGTATTTTCAACGAGTTTCTTTGTAATTTTTAGTCTAATTTACAAATTAACGTTAAGTCGTCTTCAACGATGCCCACAGGATGTGATGAGGTGGTCCTATTCTAAATCTGGAACCATACATCATCATCATCATCATCATCAGCCTGTACCAGTCCACTAGAGGCCTATGTCCAGCAGTGGAACCATACAGACAATAATAAATACATACTTACAAAAAACGTATCTAAGTAAGTTTATCAGTCGTCTAGTATCCACTGTACAAGCTTTGGCTTAGTTTGGGACTAGATGGCGCTGTATAACATATATTAGGCTATTTATCTTTATAAAAAAAACAGTAAACGCTGATTACGGCACAATAACGCCTCCACTATTTCATTCCCTAATCTCTCTGACAAGAACATGAGTTTCTTATGTCGTCACAAATTAGTCCACAGCTGAAGCAATTATGGCTAATAGTGGCGTATAATAAGGCGATGATCGGGATATTTCTGCGACTCTAACGTGGCTAATGCTAGGTATTATCATAACTACAGTTGTTGACTTGATACTAAGTGCTGTTAAGTGTCGAGATGTTTTTACAACGCCATCTTTTGATGTCTTCACTGGTATCTTAGTTGAATCGATTAGTTTCTTTATTTTTGTTTTTTTTTTATAGTGGCTCGACATAATGGCTTCCCTACGCCTGATGGAAAGCGAAAGAGAGGACCAAGTCGCTGTGACAATTGGCAAGTAACTGGTTAGTTACCTGTCAGTTGCCACTGCCATGCCGGCCCCCGGGTCTTCAGAGCGAGGGCGACAGGCGCGGTGGGTTTGCCCTGGTGTTCCTGCCGACCTAGCATTTGGACCTCACGACCGCTTATCATCAGGTGGAGTGAGGTCATCCTAAATGCTATTTTGAAAAAAAAACTGAATAACTCCAAATAGGCCATACCCTCCTCTCGTCCGTTACATCCAGTGTAAACACGACACCATTGGCCCGTTCCCTCTCTATAGGTGAAGCCGTCAAACATTTTATATTCGAAACATTAGACGTCGTATCGATACTGATTTCGCGTCATTACCTTTCTATGGATTTGTTTTGAATGCTGCTAGCGTTTTATTGAGCACTTAAGCCTCCGTGTTTTGTTCCACAGATATGGCACGCTTATACACTACATTAATGACTGTCAACATGTTTACTGTAGAGGATTTATTGACAGCCTGAAATATGGTTCGGATAAATTATAGCGGTTAACTAAATTGCGGGTATCGGTGATATAGGTTACGTTTTGTTTGTTTGAGATAATTTTTGTATGTTCAAAAAGGCACATCTTTGTGGTCCCCACGCCTGCATCCGATGATTGATCATTAAAATTGAGTGTTATTTACACCTTTGCTTTGCCAAGGAGGCTTTTAGTACTATTTACATTCATTAAAATACAGTAAGCATTCAAAAATATGAGCAGTAGCTACTCAAATAGACACAACAAAGAACAAACACAATAATAATAAGACAAAAATATATTCACATCCAAAATATTAAAACATCGTAGCGTCAAATCGATAAAAAAGCAGTTGCCAAATAGAAATAATGGTACGATGTTTCATTAGCAATTAAATTAAAGAGATAATTTTAAAACATATTTACCTCTATTTGACAACTGCAAGTTTATTTGAAAGTGTGTTGACATCAATTTGAAAATTTGGTACGTAAAAATTAGTTGTTTTACATAAGCTGTTTAGCGTGTGTGTCTATTTCAGTTGTTTATTTATTTCATCTTTATTACACAGTGAAAATAGTGTACAAAAGGCGGACTTAATGCCGCATAGGTATTCTCTACAAGTCAACCATTGGGCTAGGCAGAAATAAATGGATTATACAGAATAAGTAGATGGGATCCTAGTTTACATGCTCATGCTCACATATAAGTTCTCACTGATTGTTTCAGTTATAGTCTCATTGTTTTACATTTTAGGATCTAGAAATCTACTCCAGTCCATTGATATATACTTAATTACGTTACTTTTTGTAACGTCCGAGACACGGTTCGCGGTAGATTTGCGTCTGCCGTGTCCAGTATTTTTATTCACATTCAGTCGTAAAAAGTCATCCAATCGTAGTGCAGCACATCCCGTTTTGAAGATATTATAACTCCCTAACTAACAGTGAAAACGTCCGTCGAATTCATCAACATCTGAGGAAGATACAGGTGAAAACAATTACGAAAATTTGTCTATTTGGTCATCTCAACGGACACCGGTGACCGATCACTATTTCAACGCCTCACTATTTTGCCGTCTCACTATTTTACCGCCTCACTATTGTAACGTCTCACCGCGGCGTATATCTCGATTAAGCACGCCGCCACAAGCTGCCGCGCGCGCCCTCTAGTGGTGGGTCGTCAGTTTCGCTACGTGAAGTGTCCGTACGGCGGGAATTTCAAACATGGCTAAGGCATGCACTGCGTGTGGAAATAATATTCAAAATTCCGAATTCATGGAGTGCGGAAAATGTAAAAAGTTTTATGATTTGCTTTGTATCAATCTAACTAAAGAAGCATGGAAGAAACTTTCACAGAGACATAAGGAAAAATGGATCTGTCCGTCATGCTCATGTTCACGCCCCAAAGGTGACAACTCTGCTACTCCTGCAAGACCGACTTTTTCTGGTCTCCATGATGATAATGTTACTGATTATGGACAAAACATCACAGTAACCCGTGGTTCAAGAACAAAACCAGAACAAAATAGTCCGGACTGTAAAGTGGATTTGGCTGAGATTCTTCACGAAATCAAGAAGTTGAGAGAAGAGGTAAGCGGTATTTCTGCCCTGCGGAAAGAAGTTGCGGATCTACAGACACAAGTCTCTTTCATCTCCACCACAATAAACGAGACCCTGTTTGACTACAAAAGAAAACTAGAGAATGCAAACCGCGAGATAAATTCACTCAAATGCACTGTGTTTCAATCCCAGAGAGATTTAGAATTTCAGGAACAAAATATCATCAGTAACGAACTCGAAATTGTAGGCCTTCCAGAAGACAACAGCGAAAACCTGTTAACCAAAGTTATTGCCACTTCCAAAAAACTAGGAGTTGACCTGGAGAAGTCCGATATAAGTTATGTTACTCGTGTGGGACCTTTGCGTTCCAATACTAGCCCAAACAAGATAAATAAACCGCGTGCTGTTGTGGTTAAATTGGTGCGTCGTTTGAAAAGAGATGAAATTTTGAAGGCTGGAAAAACACATCGGAAACTTTCCTCGGACGGTAACTCCGCAGGACCCCAAAATCCCTTATTCATCAATGAGCGTCTCACCAAAAAAAACAAACAGTTGTTTCGCGAAGCCAGAATGCGCTCAAGAATGTATAACTTTCTATACTGCTGGATTCGAAACGGAATTGTGTATACGAGGCAAGCTGAAAAAAAGCCAGCTCTGCGGATCCTCACCTTTGAAGACCTTGATGAGAAAATCGGCCCCACCAAAACCAGTACTAGTACTGAGTAGTTTCATAAAATTGCAAAACCCCGTTGATCTCAGGTGCTTTCCCCTTGTGATAGTTTGTATTTTCGCTATTCATTCTTTGTTAACAAACATACAACACAGTTATCAACAGTATAAATCTACACACATTACTTTACATGAGAATACCCAATACTTAACACCCACACAACATAATCCCATCATGCAATCATACAAAATAAATCAGCATTTCATCATCGTCAGGAGGACTTCAAGCGCAGACTTTCCTTTATTAAAGTTTAAATATAAAAATTACAGGCACTCAAGAAGAACTAGACTCTATTTTAACTATTAAATGTCTTGCGCTTGATAGTCCTGAAAGCTGCTTATCCTTCTTAAACTCCGATTACAATTTCAAGGTCCTATCTCTTAATATACGTAGCATTCAACATAACTTTGATGAGTTTCTCGTCACACTTCATAGATTTAAGTTAGATTTTGACGTTTTGATTATGTCTGAGTGCTGGCTTAGTGATCATACAATAGTCCCTCAAATTCCTGGCTACAATGCTTACCGTACGACATTCTCGATTAACAAAAGCAGCGGTGTCACAGCATACGTCAAAGACATATGGCAAGCTTCCGTTAGCGAACCAATTTGTAATGAATGTAATTTCTTGTCGATCTGTATAGGCAGTATTCTTGTGTTGGGCATGTATCGTTCCCCGTCATTTACAAGCACGGATTTTTTTTTGTCATCACTAAATGATATACTAACCCAGCACAAGAGTATGGCCACGATGGTTCTGGTGGGCGATACAAACATAGACATACTTAGTGATACCTTGAATGAGAAAGTCACTGACTACACATGCACTATGGCTGAACACCAACTGTTACCTGCAATAACGGAGCCCACTCGCAAAACGGCATGCTTGGACCACATATACATAAAAACTCCAACAAATTTGGCATTGGGTATGGTTTGTAAAAGTAATATAACTGATCATGATATTTGTATTGCTGGTCTATCCACTCTGCCATTACCCAGATTGCCGAAAATCAGAACCCGACGCATGTTTGACCTACAGGGACTGGGTACTGAACTGGGAAAGGCGGACTGGTCTGTGGTGCTAGACAGTGACAATGTCGATATCGCTGTAAATAAATTTTCAAACATTATAGATAGTGCCCTGGCCCACAACTCAAAGTACGTTAGATCTAGTCGCTCCCGTTATGTAATTAAGCCATGGATCACTGCTGGCCTAATCAGATGCCAAAAAGTACGAGATAAACTACATTCTCAGGCGAAAAATAACCCCTTAGACCCCATTATACAAACTACATATAAACGGTATCGGAATTTTCTTACAGAGCTTTTACGCAGAGTTAAAATTAATTTCTATAACGAACAGATAACTAATAATAAAAATAATTCTAAAAAGCTATGGTCAACGATTAAGGACATCTGTAATATTCCTGGTAAAAAAAAATGACGCTATCGAATTAACTAAAATTGAACCAAATCCTAAAGAATCACTTAATCTTACTAATGACTACTTTACGCTGATCGGAAAAAACTTGGCTGACAAAATACTCAATAAAATGAATACTACTGAATCTAAGCTGGCCTCAAACGTTGCGTTATCGGTTTCGCAATCAAACTCATTCTTCTTATCCCCAACAGATGTATTTGAAGTTGAGTCGCTTATAAGGAATCTGAAGGATGATAGTGCACCTGGTATAGACAACCTCACTCCGACTATAGTAAAACATATTAGACATGCTATCATAGAGCCACTCGTTCATATTTTTAATTTAAGTATTGCCACAGGTCAGTTCCCTAATTCCTGGAAACATGCCTCAGTCACTCCAATTCACAAAGAAGGCAAGAAAAATGTTCCATCTAATTACAGGCCAATATCGCTACTAAGCATATTTTCGAAACTCTTAGAGAAAATTATCAATAAGCGTCTTGTCAAATATCTCGAAATAAATAATTTAATATCTAACCGTCAATTCGGTTTCAGAAAGGGAGTCTCTACTGAAGATGCTGTTTCCCATTTGATTAACCACGTTTCCTCTTCTCTCGATCAAAAAAACTGCTGCATTGGTGTATTTGTGGATCTGGCGAAAGCCTTTGATACGGTTTCTACCTCGATTCTTCTAAAAAAATTGGAGTGCCTTGGGATCAGGGGAACTCCACTTGACTGGTTCCATAGCTACCTGACTAAGCGTTGCCAATCTGTCAGAGTTGGTGACGTCACCAGCGATGCACGGGCAATAAGCTTCGGGGTACCACAGGGCAGCATACTCGGCCCCACCTTATTCATAATATACGTAAACGACCTCTTGAGCTTATCCTTGTGTGGTGCTGACGTGATCTGTTACGCAGACGATACTGCTGTACTCTTCAGGGACTCCTCATGGGACAAAACACTGGAACTAGCTGGAAGGGGCATGTCCTGTATATCAGAATGGTTGGACCGTAATCTGTTGACCTTTAACACATCAAAAACAAAATTTTTGGCTTTCCACAAAACGGGTGCTTCGTCGCCGAAAAACATGCCTCAGCTGATAATTCACAGGGACTGTCCTGTGGTTCAGGGCGTCTGTAGGGTTTCTACCCAAGGTTCCTGTACCTGTGAACCGCATAAGGCTAAACAAATCATTAAAAGCTGGCTATTGGACCTATCGTATACTGAAACCGAACAAATCCTTCCCGTATGACATGCTGATTTTCAAAATAACTACATATTTTCATGTACTCAAACGTCTTCTCTCCCTCTCTCATGCACACACACTTAAACACACACACACACACACACACACACACACACACACACACACACACCCATATAAAATAAATGTTAAAATTTAGTCACCATTAGATACTGCGATACAGGCCTGCGAGCCTAGTGCAGTATCTATAGTAACACAAACTGTAGCTGTATAATGTTAATAAATGATTTTATTATTTATTATTATTATTATTTTTATCCGATGTAGCTTTAAACTTTATTAACTATTATTCAAATCGGTCCAGTAGTTTCGGAGCCTATTCGTATCAAACAAACAAACAAACAATCAAATCTTTCCTCTTTATAATATTACCATAAAATTAGTTTCTGCTTAGCCCAATGGTTGACTGGTAGAGAATGCCTATGTGGCATTAAGTCCGCCTTTTGTACACTACTTTACTGTGCAATAAAGATTAAATAAATAAAATAAATAAATAAAATATTAGTTTAGAAGAAATCTTTCAATTTAGCTTTGTCTTTTGAACACCTACGTCCCAAAGTGGATTCCCAAGTCCGTCCGTGACGTGTTAACATTTACAAACGCCCCGCAGTCCATAACCGTTACAACGCGAAGCCGTAGGCAGTAAGTGAATTCGTGTGTCGCCGCCACCTCCAATTTGCGGCCGCGAACCAATCATCATTACAAAAAGGTCACGCAACATCAAAAGGAACAAAACCACCTATAGAGAAAACGAAACAAAAATACTTAACACAACAAGAAAGAAAGAGACGGAGAAACAACAGGCCCGGGGATATAAACAAAGCGGCAAATGAAAGATTATGTTTATCGAGTTAAGGTGTGGAGGCGGTCCAATAAAATCTATTCTATATTCCGGGGATGAGTGTAACTTCTGATTTTAGGGGACACGGGGACGCAGATGTCCGATGTGTTCCGAGAAAAGTATTATAGGTATGGACTTTTTCGTTTTGTGAAATAGTTCTAGGCATTCTGAACGAATTTCGAAACAAATTTGTCTTCGAGAATGACGATCTGTAAAAAAATGGTTATTAATTTGTTAGCTGAATTTGTCGTATGTTATATCTTTGTCGCAAAACTCGCAAATAATGTACTTTTCTTAATGAGAGAAAACGATAAAATAGAAATTTGTTACAGCGAATGTTTAATTTAATAAAGATTTTATACCTAATATCTAGTAGCTGTCACATTAAAAAAAAAAATTAAACAAAAATCTTACCACTCACTCTTACCTTACCTGTCTTATTTATATTAATTTATAACCAATTCATCTCTCACTTTCTTTCACTATCATGTACCTAAAGGTCGTATGGAAGATATCGCTTAAAATGATAATACTGGACCACTGATATTGCACAATAAATGTTTATAAACCTAGTTTTAACTCAACTGGATGGTGTGCAATATTTAATGTCTATATTCTATCTTTATCCATCAATTTAATAAAACAATTTTATCTGTTATTTCAGATTATTTACGTAGTTTTGAAAGGCGTTTTGTGAATGAATTATTCTAATATTATTTCTTTCCGAACAACGGTGTTGAAATGTATACCTATATAGGTATGTATTTAAATTGGTACAGTTCAAGTGCAAGTTAGAAGTCTCTTTCATTTTATAAATTTAATTCGTCCGTCACTACTAAAGTGACCTCTTACCACGTGAGACCATCAACTTGAACTTACAACGGACTATCTTTGACCGATGCCACCCAAAAGTAAACCTTGACTCATTCACCTTTAGGTTTAAACTCGGACGATGTGTGTTTATTATCTTATCCCGGAATGATTTACACGGGAAGACAATGCAATCTATCCTCGGAGCTCCAACGCAGTACCATATTAAACCTTAGCTATATAAACTTAAGGTGGGTTTTCCTTTGGAGATTCGTTGGGGAAACTAAAGAAGCTTTCACATTTTACTGAAAAATGTGTAAGAAGTAAGGCAAGGAAAGCCGTGGGATCCGTTATAAAGACATATTATTCTTTTGAGCACGCCGGGTTATTGTGAAGTCGCAATAACTCGCCCTAATCCGGACTACCTTTGGTGAGGAATTCAATTGTCATTGTTACGTTGTTCGTCTAATGAAAAATATTGTGTTTCTTTTTTTAAAGTGTTTGTGGCGCTGCTCTGGTGCAGATTAAAATGTCATGTAGGAGTGGGAGCGTTCTGTCTGCGTCGCTGTTTAGTTTTTTGTTAGTTTGTTGACTGTGGAAATAATCCTAGAGAGGTGCTGGCAGTTTTTTTTTTTAAAAACTTAACGTGGACGAATCTAGGTACCTCCCTATTCAAAACACTGCAGAAACACATTAGTCTTCGATATCTATGTTTTGTCTGTCAAACTGTATAGGTTAGAAATATACAAAGTATAGATATCGAATTCAATATGTTTTCATAACGTTCTAATTAGGGGGGCATAATCTGATTATTTATCAGGTGTTCAGGGGGACAGATTCTTATCTGCTCTTCTAATTTAAGCTGCATTTGGTAGACAATTACAAGACTTTTTTTATTACCTGAAAAATATTAATCTAATAAGATATGGAATAGGTATCGTAACGCACGTATTTTTGATTTTGTTTGGTATTAAAACAATTTTGCTACCTTCATTTTAGAAATAATCCCAAGTTTATTTTTATAAGCCATAAAGTAAGTATACATCAGGGTATATTATGACGTTATCTGAAGGAGAACTTTACTAGCATATTAACTACGAGTATTTTGAGTAAAGAAAATCATTCCCTTTATTAAAAATTTTCATTTTTTTATTTACCAAAGACAGCATTACGTTTGCAAACTTTTTTATACATTCCACGTCAAAGTTTGAACGCGCCAAAAAAATATTTGAATAAAACCACCACGACATTCGGACAGGCGTCGACACTTTTATCAGTGTACGCTTTTCAATAAACCTCCAACAAACTGGCCGGTTTTCTGCTTTTTGCCGCCAATAGATTCGCTTCCGCGACTCGGAAGTGGCCCCATGTCCGGCAGGGTCGCCACAGAATAGTGTGGCTATGCATAGGTTAACGTGGCATCTTGTTGGGTCTGCCTTAAGGGCAGATAGCGCTGGCGGTGCCAAGGTCGTATAGGTATGCCTTGGCCCCTTGACACCGCCCCCATAGGCGCATGACTGAGGGACCGGAGTTTTAGTGGTTATTCCCTGCCACTTTGGCGGGATGAGCCCCACATACCTACCCCGTCGCTCCCCCCGGGTTACAGTGATGCTTAAACGCATTTCTCCGGTACAAAAAAAGAAGGTTAACGTGGCATCACACATGGCCATAACCATCCTATTTCAGCCCACCGCTGGACATAGGCCTCTCCAGTTGTTCGCCACTTAGGGCAAACATCTGGAGGATAGGTATACCCATAATCGTCTAATCGGGCATGCGGTTTGGCGATCGCAGGGCGTTGCTTCTCGCTCCGGTGACACTGCTGCCCTCGGTCTGTGGTATTTAGCTACGCCTTCAATTGTGATGGTTATACCGCCACCAGTTGGTTGCCAGCAACAAGAAAAAAGCGTACCTCTTTCTTAAAAGCCGGCAGCGCAGCTGTAACTCCTGATGTTGCAGATGTACATGGGCGGCGGTTAACACATACTATGAGGTGACGTTTGCTCGTCTGACCAATATTTCATAAAAAAGAATTGAGATTTTTGCGAACGTCTAAAAAGTTTCTCAAAAGATCTGTAGTACTTGTATTATTCTTTGGGACGTAAGGGAGCGGCCTATCATCTTTCGGCTCCAAGCCAACCTCACCTGCCCGTGGTGCATCCTGCCGAATAACAAACGAGGCGCTGGCAACCGACTGGTGGCGGTATGGCCATCACAATATTGAAGGCATAGCTAAATACCACAGACCGATAACGGGCAGTGTCACCGGAGCGAGAAGCTACGCCCTGTGATCGCCAACCCGCCTTCCCAGCGTGGCGATTATGAGTATATCCTCCAGATGTTTGCCCTAGGTGACGAGCAACTGGAGAGGCCTATGTCCAGCAGTGGACTGCAATAGGCTGATCATGATGATGATGATGATGTATTATTCTTACTAACCTTTTTCATTTTAATAACCTTTTTGGAAAACGCATAATAAGTTTGACCATGTTTCAATCTGTCTGCAAGCCCTAGCGCCTCGCTCCTATCCGGGGCGGCCCACAACAGGAGCGCTTACCTTAGTTTTTTATTTGTGTCCGTTGATTTATGGTTGTTTTGAATTTGTTCGGCCACTGTGTCCGCGCCAAAATGCTTTCGGCACGACACAGGAAATCTGGCCTTTTTGGCCAGCGAGGGAAATAGAAGTTCGGCTTTCGCAAGTTATGCAAAATAGATGTGTAAGAGTTGGCCTTTTAGTTTTTGTGATGATGAAGGGCTTATTATCTTAGTCTATATTCTACCATATGCCTTTGTGACCCATTTTATACACTTCCTTTAATTTATATATAGATTTTGTACTAACTTTACGAAAACTTCGAATTAGTTTTAGTTCATAGTATAAAGGATATGTCACATTGGTTCACAATGCGCCATTTAGTCCCAAACTATTAGTAGAAGTAGCTTGTACTGCGTGTACTAGACAAATGATAAGTTAACTTAAATACTTTTTGTAAATAAATTGCATCGTAAACACCCAGACCAATAAAACGGACTTGTTCATACATTGTACAGGGTCGATTTTTTTTACCCTTATAAAGTAGGTATATCATCTAATTAATAATTATAATAACTTTATAACTTTGACATTGAAAACTTTTCTTCAATTGTGAATATCCTAAGTTTAACGATTATTATGAGCAGAGTCTAAACACAGAAATTTAAAGTTTAATTAAAGTAGTATGTCCCCGTTGATTCAGTCCAAATACCTAATCAAACACAAGGGGACATATCTCAACTCTTTTGAACTCAAAAAGGACAAGACTGCCCTACAATGGCCGCTAATTGCGTCTCTTTCTCACGGGAGGGTGAGGCACAGAGGTAATTAATAATCGCACTCGCGGCAGAAAGGTTTTTAATTTGGGAGACACGTGCGCGACGAATGCTGGCGCGTGCGCGTGTAGGACTTACTTATGTAGGAAATGAGCACTTATGTATTGAGGTGGGCCTTAGAGTATGTTGAGATAAATGGTGAATGTGTTCTTGAGGTATTTGTATATATTGTTCGCTAGCCATGTCAAACTAGCAGCTACCTACGGTATATGGATGTTTCCAGGGTCAAAATAATTACATTATATTTAGTCCGTATTTTAGATTATGAAAATATATTGGACACGTATTTTTCCTATATTCATTTAAACAAAAATAACAAAGATACAAGGTATCAAAATGTATCAGTGGGGTATTTGACGTCACTCATTTGCGAAAAAGCTCCCAAAATCTGACGTCACGCGTAATTTTAAATGGCTATATCTTTGTCATTTTTGGTCTAATTTACAATTGAAAAAATACGTGTCTTTTATTTTTTAACAATCTAAAGACGGACTAATTACTTATTTTTCGGCAACAGGCCTACTCAAACTAGCTTAAATGCACTAACAGATTACGTGAATATCGGTGATATGTAAAGTAATAATAGCCTATGTGTTACTCTGAACATCTCATTAAGTCCATTTTAATGTCAAAAGGTTATTATAAAGTACAAGACCATATGGATGACAATATTACAACTAACTGTTGAGTTTGTTGCGGCACTTCTTCTCAGCAGGCTACACGTCGAAGTGCTGGTAGGAAAAAAGTATGACGTGCAAAAGTATTACTAGTGAATCTATTTGCGGAAATAAACTATTTTATTTTATTTATTTTTATTTTATTTTATCATCTGGCTGGTGACCGCACTAGGTTATCTGCGTTATCTGTAACAAACTAAAAGTAGCTGCTCGTTTCCTGATATTCCCATAGTCGCCTTTAAAAACACCCACGAGATGAGAAGGTGTGGTCCTTCCTACTAAATCCGGAAGCCACAGACAACTTCTCTCTCGTCTTCTTTTTTTACTGTTTGATTATATCTACCCTGATAAAACCTAACAAACGCAACATTACAGATTATAAAAAAAAAGAATCTCGATTTAAAACCTCCCGTGACCACTAAATTTACAAAGCGCATTTTAGCACATACAGCTCGGTCCACGTGTTGCCAGATCGACCATTCAGATAACCTTAATGAAAAGATCCCCGCCGGCAGATAATGGGCCGATATCTGCCCCGGGAGAGTAGTACGTGGATCCGTCACATGGTCACCGCGATCCGTATCGGGTAGCAGTCACTTGGATGCGGCTGACAGATGCGAGGCGGTGCGCGTCACTTGATCACTGCGATGCCGATGGCTCACTGATTGTGCCGTAATTGGAAACGGATTGAGTTACGTATGAGGGGATGTTTTGGCAATTTTAGTTTAGTGGCTTTCATCTTTAATGTTAGCTTGAATTTAATTTGACGTTGCTTTGATATTACCTTGAAAATGGTAAGTACTTTGTTTAATTTAGATTTCGTAATAAGCTATTATCGGTACTGGGGTTGGGATTCAATCAAGTAACTGAGACTTTAAGTATGATGTATCACACCCAGCCAAGACACAATGTCTGATTTGGTTATACCAACACACTAGGAAAAACTGTTTTTTTTTCGGAAAGGAATACCTACGCTGCGAAAAAGAATAGGAAGTTCTGCAACCAGGCACTTAGTTAAATACAAATTTACTATCTAATTGTCAGTGACAGAGCTTTGATGAGGTGTTAAGCTGCCTAATCTTTGTTGGTATGGGTTTGATGATATGCCTACTTGGTCGTTTTCATGCGTGTTTTTTATAGTAGCCTATAGTTGTGGTGGAAAGCCAAAGCGCAATTCCGTCACCGCCTCCGGCCGGTAAGATGGCTCTACATACAGACTGAGAACAAAAACTATACATATCGCTCCAATGGTCAAACTCAATGGTCCTATAGACTAGTAGACTGTTAACAGTTCGCAAAAAACAAATCTTTCCACAATTTTGAGTTATGTCGTAATTTTATTTAAGAAAGATATTATTATTCCAATTTGAAACTTGTTCAAGTTACTAAAATCCAAATAGTCTTAGTACCATGTGAAAACATTGGGATTAAAATGTGCACAATCCCCTTATTCCATAACTGGCTTACCGTCATGGCAGCCATGTGAAAAAGCAACAGCGAAATGATTAATAAAAGCGCGCATAATTCTTCGGTTACAGCCGTATGCGTGGATGATTACGGACGTCCGAGACCAAAGGTATACGCTATAACAATACACTCGCCTGTATGTCTATAGCAATAAGGTTCATGCTACGCAACTATTATTAACTTGATATGTTCCACCCTCGGCTTTCCCTCTCACCTATTGTTCGTCGTAGAGCGTGTGTCTACCCACTATTTATCCTTATTTAAATCTCTATAGATTTAGGCGAGTCAGTACTAAATGGTCGTATGTTATTTTGCTAGTGAGTTTTTTGTAACATGAACTAAATAATACTATATCTTCTCAATGAAATACCTACAACTATATATCTAAAAGTCTAAAACCGCCACTAATGCTAAGACCACCTAACTCTTAAATTAAGTCTTTAATGATTCCTTTGTGAATGCTTATAAAACCTACTCTGTGCAGGTTTTAAATTTAGGATATAATTGAATTACGAGTATAATAAATTGGAAAATAATAGGCTAAGAATATCCTATTGGATCTATTTAGGCGGCTGATTCGTTTGCAGATTATTACTAGGTTAATATTCGACGAATTGAGTTCTATAACCTAGGAGTAATCAAAATTAAGTATAATTACTGCTAAAGATTCACCGATGTCATTTATGAAGTGTTTCTGTGGTTACTTACGTCTTTTTAGAACCCAGAATGTACTTAGAAAATGGGGAACTACCCATATTTTCTTTGGTTACTTACTGTCGGCTATTAACGTCTTTTTCTACGCCTTAAAACGTAGGTACTTAGGAAAGACGAGAACTACCTACGCGATATAAAGCGGGGTGCAGACGTGCGAATCCCGCGTCAGTCCCATTGTCGGCGTTTAGCTAATGCATTGTTGCCGAGTGACGCGTCGCCCCGCGCCCGGCCCCATTCGTTGCTATTTTGAGCGATTAAAAAGATTGTTTTTGTTCGCGATGGAAGGGTGAAGGGAAAGGTAAACCGTTTAAGCACGGTCCGCGGTGCTCTGGGAGTAATTGAATTTGTGTGCGCAATCTTTTTGGATTAAAAAGTAGCGATTATTGTTATTAGAGCTTTTGTTTTCTGTTAAAATTCAAGAACTCTTTATTTAATTACAAGTTGAGAGTTGAAATCGATTTATGATATTCAAATACATTGCATAGATTACAGTTACTATTCGATGCATAAATATTATGTAGGTAATGTACCGCGTTTCCAAATCAAACGATAAGTTTAATTAAATCTGAAAATTCTGATTACCTAATTATTAGCAAGTTAGTATCCATGAATATCGCGATTTTACGAAAGATAATAGGTCAAGAACACCAAAGAAATTTACCTTCATATTCCAATTCTTATGACTTACTTAAACAATGCGGGAAGCTTGCAACCTGCAGTTGTTTTTGAGGGCAGCCTATGTCCTGCACTGGACCTCTTACATCTTAATAATATGGTCATGATGAAGAGTAATGAAGACTAACTTAGACGTCAACATAAAATATATTTTCTCAAACATACTTAAAGCGTAAGTCCGAGAGCACAATTTGTATTTTTATTAAATTTACTTTCAATTTCAATTCCATATTTTTGTGCTTGATTGACAGCCGAACCTTGAACATAACAATCGACCAAAGCAAGTGAACAAAAACAGCAATAATAATAATAACAACATACACCAAGGGGTTGACATTCACAAAAACACGTGAGACAAAAAGAATAACCGTTACGTATTCGACATCCCCCGCCAACTAACATCTATACATAATTAACATAAAAGTAAACTCATAATGATATGAAATATGGCTTGCGCGACAATAGTTCAATTTTCCGCGCGATAAATCTCGTAATAATAATATTTAAGAGTCGCGAGGGTCGCACAATTGTGATTTTGACGCGTGCGATTCGCTTGTATGCTACGTGGACGCGTGGAGTACCTTGTTTTTGTTTAGGGTTATCACCAACAATGTACTTAATACTTTTTTAATTCGCATTTGCTGTTCACGTGCCACAAAAAAATTTACACAGTATTACCGATCTCTTATATCTACTACACGAGATTGTTGCGTCAAGATAACAACCTAAACGCCAGCAAACAGAAATAATTATGTCAGCTGCATTCTTGAAAAGGTGAAAGCAATCAGTATGAAAATACAAAACATAATACATACGTCTGTCTTTTTAAAATTTTTAAGGCTGGCAATAATTATTTTTTTAGGTAACGCCTTCTGACTTAAATCAAATTACTACAGTTCAGTTCAGTAGGAAGGAATCTATTTGTTTGGTCTAACTGTTCCTTTTCAGTTCAGTGTTTTAATCATCGGGCATATCTTGCGCTGTTTTCATTTACGTTTACGTTATGTTTTATTCACTAATCAGAATACTAATTTAAAAATTTAAAAAATACCAAATCGTTGTTTTTTGTCAGCCCTAATCCGCACAATGTACTTTTGACGCGTGCGATCGTAAAGCGCGTCACTCGCGTGTACACCTTGCCTTTGTTCCGTCCCCTCGCGAGGTGACTGGCGAGCGGACAAATGTGATCGTGGGCCCTTTACATGTTTCGGAGATTGAAAAAAAAAACAGACCACACATCGCATTTGAGCTGACCAGTGCGCGAAATTAGTAAGTGGACATCATTGTACCTACTCGCAGTTGATCAGTTCACGAAGTAAGCTTATGTATTTATGACACAAAGGGCAAATGGGCCTGAAAATCACCTGATGACAAAACCCATGGGAATCACGCCCCTTGAGGAATTTGTAGACTCGCTTTTTGAAGGTTCCTAAATCGTATCCACTCGGAAAAGACGCAGTTGAAAACTGATTCCAACGAATATAAAATTATACGAGATAGAAAATTGCACGCAAAAAATACCATGGAAGTATTAATATACACATAATTATTAAGAAGAAAGGTTGGATTGTTTATCTGTTTTCATTTAATGGGCTCCAAAGCTACTGGACCGATTTGAATATTTTTTTCACTATTGGATAGCTACACTATCACCGGAAAACGTAGGCTATGTCACATTTTTTTAAAAGTAAGGGCTCCATACTAAACCTTCAATAATGTAACCCAAGGTGTGAAAAAACTTTCTTACTTACTGATGTGTCTTGACAACGTTACCTTAAACTTAAACTTTTATGACATGTAAATAAATACCTCTATATGAAGTCTTACTTTTATTGCTACTGAATTATAAAATATTATATTTATTACTAAAAAGATTAGGGATCCTTCCTAAAACGCCAATAAATATAACCCAATGAAATGTTTATCTGAAACACCCGAAGCGAATGGAAGGGGGTACGCTAGTTCCAAATATATAAGTCGATTGACATCAATACAAACCTCGTAGTTTGCTAACTGCACAAACATAATAACCACGATCGATTCCAACCTTTACCAATAATCCATAAATTCATAGCAACTGGAATCACAGCGGTGCAGTTAGGCCGTTAGCCATCGCAATCGGATGACGAAAAATCATTCGCAGTCTCCCGGTAATGTCATGAAGAGTCAGGGTTGCCAATATTACCCACTCGGAAAAATTGCAGCCGGAAGTTGATTCCAAAGACCAGCTGCAATAGGCATTTTTATGCGCAAAACGCACCGTGGATAACTTCTAATTATCAAAATAAGGACGAAATCTCCGCCTCGTATAGGTTTTTTTTTTATTGTCGCTCGACATAATGGCTTCCCTACGCCTGATGGAATGCGAAAGAGAAGCCCAAGTCGCTGTTCTTTATCTGATACTAGCTGTTGCAAAGCAACAACTGCTAACTGGCTGTTTTTATAGGTACGTTTTTATTAAGAGAAATAACTGTCTTTTTAAGTTGTCACTTTTATTGTCACTAAAATTGTCGGTCTGTTGGTTTTATTTTCAACTAGCTGTGCTCGCGACTTCGTCCGCGTGGAATAGTTATTTTTTCCCCGTTTTTTTTTTACATTTTCCATTATTTCTTCGCTCCTAATAGTTGCAGCGTGATGTTATATAGCCTAAAAAGATAAAGACTTCCTCGATAAATGGTCTATTCAACACAAAAAGAATTTTTCAATTCGGACCAGTAGTTCCTGAGATTAGCGCGTTCAAACAAGCAAACAAACTCTTCAGCTTTATAATATTAGTTAAGATAGTGTTTCATTTCATATTTAGTTACAGTCCTCATATCGTCGTTTCATCGTTTTTACTAGCAATAGGTCCAAGAGCTGCAATCAGTTTGGTCGACAGCCCTGCTCACACCATAGTCCAGGGGTGCTCTCCCCTCCGGCGTGATCCGGCGCAGCGGCGATTGTGCACGCGCCGGTGGCATCGATCGCGCCGCTTACCGCGCTGTCCGCGCCGCTGAGCTCGTTAAGTGTAGGTGTGCAGTTCATGACGTCATAATGGTAACTATGACTTGTGGTGGCTTAGACTAGCTTTTGTCTTGTGGTGGTTGGATCCAAAGGACAAGACGTCCAATGGAGAACAGAGAGGTTAAAGACTTAGTGATATGTACTTTAGATAGACACCATACTACATGACTCCTTACATAGACTCCATGATCTTCGTATTTGGCTAGCCTCCATGAAGTTAGGTCGCTGTGGCTGAAATTGCGACAGGAGAGTGTTATTATTATGTCCGTCTACCGTGTACACACCATCTGATTCTCGAGGCCAAGGGAATATCAGCAACGTTTATCTGGATACAAATAAAAGCTTCTGCGGTCACCAACCCGCCTGCCAAGCGTGGTGACTAAAGCTAACCCCCAAAATTTGAAGAGAGGTCAGGCATAGCGAATCTCCGGTCGAATTGAGCCGCCCGTCCGGGGAAGGACCTCCACCGTATAGAATACCGCAGTCAAATGACCTCTGGGTCGTGTTTCTGCCGGTGAGTAGGGTTTCCGGAGCTCGTGGGGGGTTAAAGTTGGGCCGGCATGGCGGTGGCAACTGACAGGTAACTGACCAGTTACTTGCCCGTTGTCACAGCGCTTGGGCTTCTCTTTCGCTTTCCATCAGGCGTAGGGAAACCATTATGTCGAGCCACTATAAAAAAGAAAAAAAAAGACAATTGCAACTGAGGCCTTATTTTAGTCTGATAACGCGCCTGTTCCCACCATCATTTATGCATCCGCTAAATCAATACTAATGACGTAATCCTCCCTCGGCACAAACACGCTCATATGATTTAATTACGATAATGTGACGTCACCGTCGCGAGTGCATTCCAATAAGGATTTATGTTCTAACAATTTAATTATGGCTATAAAGGTTTCATGCGACACTACATTAAACTTCATTAACGCTCTTTTATAATGGGATAATAATTCTCGTTTTGAATTTATTGTTGTAGGATGTTTTTGTTTGTGTACATTTATTCCTAAATGTGTTTTTTGTTTGATGATAAATAACCCAAGAAATGCCACGCTGGGCCACACATCGCCCTCTAGCCCCAAACTAAGCCAAAGCTTGTACTATGGGTACTAGACAACTGAAAAAAAATGTATGTAAGTAAGTTTATCAGTTACTGATGAAAAACTTGAAACTTGGTGTTTTAGGTAAATCCATCCTGCTCCAACCATTATGTAACCGACACGAAATTATTATAAGAAATATTATAAATACCTTTTTGTAAGACCATTCCCAAGACCCATTAACTTCATAAGTTCGTTTAATACATTAAACAGACCGCGATTCAAATTTCGAACCTTGAAGACGAACGCGTGATGCTAAAAAGAAACATACTTTTCTTTAAAACACGAAATCAAATCCGCCTCATACAAAACAAGGTTTACAAAACCCTCTCCCAGATCCATACACAATATTTAACCTACTGTTTGTATTCCCCCAAGTCTTACCCCTCGAAATATTAAATTAACATAAACACGGGAGCTCGAGACGAATCAAATCGAGAAGACAAATCTATCTTTTGGAAATCGTTAATTTGAGAATTCGAGCCCTTCCGAGAGGGTTGCGCGGAATTATGTTACGTGATGAATGCTCAGTTAAGTGTGTTAGGCTTTGTGCTTCATCCAGGGAAGATGGCTTGTCTTAAGTATCTTCTTAATGATCCCGTGAAGACGAGATGAAACCGAAAGTGGCACAAACTCGAAAGCAGAAGTCGTAGAGGTTTCGGAGATATTTGAAGTTTTCAAATGTTCAAGCCAGAATCCTCACAAGGGTACCTTTATATCTTTGGAATTTCTTAGTGACTATTTCTGAGATTTAGTATGTTGTTGCGACTATTTCAGGACATTTTTTTGAAACCTTAACCATCTTGACTTTACCGTTTGCTTGCATCAGAGGAGTAGGTACCTACAGCTTGAACATCAAGCTGTAATCCACACTACCTAATAGCCATAACTCCGTAACTAAAATGCGATTATTTTTTTACTTGTGTGACTATTTATAACTATTTTTTGGCATATTCAAAATTCATTTTCATTGAGATTTCAAAGATGAGGATTACAGCTTGAAGCACACACATGTTCAACGAATGTTTGTCCCGGGTAAGAATTGAAACCACGACCCACAGAAGGCAAGAGGTCACTACCAAATGAGCCACCGGGCCAGTATAAAATTAATTTCAAAAATTTTACGATGATTATAAACCCACTACCGCCATCTCCACTAATTACCGTAACTCCATAGAACCATAAGAAACTGCAAGTGACACCGCTTTACGACCAATCTCTCTCACGGCCAATAAAAATTGCACCAACGGCAATCGAGTGATTAATAAAAATTTGATTGTGCACTAAACCGCCTTTTTGCGGCCGTATTAAACTGATATATAAAGTATAAAAGCTCGTAAATGTGGAGTGGTTGTTTTGTTGCGTATAAAGAATCATGAATATTGTCTGTTTATGGCCGGAGATGATTTGAAGGTGAGGTGTTATGGGACCCACTAAATATGCGTAAGTATAGAAGTTTTATAGACTGGCTCGGTCGAGACTAAGGCTGGCTCGGTCGAGACTAAGGCTGGCTCGGTCGAGACTAAGGCTGGCTCGATGGATCATTTGGTGTGCAGGCAGTGACCTCTGCCTTCTGAGCCAATAGGTAGCTATTAGGTAGTGAGGATTACAGCTTGATGTCCAAGCTGTACATAATCCTCTGATGCAAGCAAATGGTAAATTCTATCGAATTGGTTTAGGTTCCAAAAAATAAACCTGAAATATTCGCAACGACCCCGTGGGTTCGATTCCCGCATAGTACAATCATTTGTGTTCATGAACATGTTTGTTTGTGACTGGTCTGGGTGTTCACTATATAATATGCATATATTTACAATAAAAAAGTATCTAAGTAAGTTTATCTGTACCCATAGTAAAAGCTACGAGCAAAGGATCAAGCTGAATTATTCCTTTTTGCTTTTTAATAACAAGGTGAAGAGACTAAGTTAAATGTTAATGAAACGCGATTCTTCAGAAAGATGTATAAAAACGCGCCCTAACTTCTTCGGGCAAAACTTTACCAAACTAGATTTTAAAAACCCTAGCTGCCTCGGACTAGGTAATATTTTAAATTAAATTGCCAACTTATCCCAGACTTATACGTTAAGTTTCTTCGCCAAAAATCACAACACTTGTAACGCCAAAATCCACTATGATGCCCTATTATAATTTAACTTTGAAACTTTAATGTCTCAAGTTGAGTTCATTACTTCTATCACGAGACGCAAATTCATCTCACGATCCATTAAAACGATCGCCGCGACTTTGAAGAGACCTCCACATAAACACTTCAATAAACGCACATTAAAAGATATGTCTCCAATTTAACTTGAATTTATGCTCACCATAACCCCTAAACTACGAACGACCATCACCTTCCAGTGAGTAATTACGAATCTTTATTATACATTGCGCTGTGCCGTTCAATAAATGCAACGCCATTTCCATTCGATGCGGTAATGTATGTGATATTGAATTTGTCTTCATTGCAAATGGATGGATTTGTCGGTGCAGGCGAGTTAGGTTTAGGTGCTAACTCCCTCGCGACTGCTTGCCCCATAAACTCTAAGAAATGCCCCGTTTATACTTCATAAAATTTATATGCACTTTTATTCCGACCATAAAGTTCGATTTGACTATTTTGTCTGCCGAGAGGGGCGAGAGTGATCTCTTAGTTAATGCGCGCTAGTTCGCGTTTATTGATTAGATAAAATGATTATAGCCAAGTATCGCTCTCGTTAGTGTAAGTGTAAATAACATTAGCGTTATGTATGCAGTGTGTACCTACTGTTATTGTGGAGACCAGGACGATATAAGTAGTTATTTTTAAATTTATTTTTATTATACAGCTTATTGTAAGCAGTTTCACCTAATGGTAAGTGAGAACGAGAGCTAAGTTGCTATATCAAGGAACACCCATCCATAGAGGTAGATTCCTGTCAAATCTAATGATAAAATAAAAGGTTGTCCGTAAGAAGTTATCTAATACATTTTTCAAAAGTCAGTATTTCAAAAGTCTGTTCCTGAGTCAGTATTTCAAAAGTCTGTTCCTGAGTCAGTATTTCAAAAGTCTGCTCCTGAGTCAGTATTTCAAAAGTCTGTTCCTGAGTCAGTATTTCAAAAGTCTGCTCCTGAGTCAGTATTTCAAAAGTCTGTTCCTGAGTCAGTATTTCAAAAGTCTGCTCCTGAGTCAGTATTTCAAAAGTCTGCTCCTGAGTCAGTATGTTAGTGGTGGTACGTTCCGTGCATTGTAAAAGACGATAAACTGTTGGTCCTGTGCCTCATCTCCTACCAGTCCTGAGAGTAAGGGATTATGAGAGTAAAGGAACTGAGAGTGCATCAGTCTTTGCGTATACCCTTGTGCACTTTAATCTGTTGCGTACTTGAATAGTCACGTTAGAGATTCGCCTCTGTGGCCGGAAGTCAATTCGAGTATAATTTCCAAAAAAAATGCCTATTCAACAGCTTGCCCACTAAACCAACATGGCTTATAAACCTGCCTACCATCAAGCCTGATCGCAGTGCAGTCATATAGTGCAATAGGGCCGCACGTGACGGCGTCATAACATCTCGACCTGCCGCGGACGCGCATTACCGGCTGACAAATGACGATTTTATGCAAACCCGCCCGCCTGCCGGTGACGCACTCCTTGCCGGTAGGGATGGGCTGGGCGATGTGTCGACTATATTGATGTTGGTACGCGTGGACTATAAAATGAGACCAAACTAGAGAGCAGTCTACTGGTCAGTATCATTATACGAAATGGCGACGTTAGACCTGTGGAGCGACCTATCATCCGTATGTATGTGGGATGTAAGGGAGCGACCTATCATCATTTCGCTGCAAGCCAATCTCACCTGCCTGTGGTGTATCCTGCCGAATAACAAACGAGGCTTTGGCAGCCGACTGGTGGAGGTATAACTAAGTATCGTGATTGAGGAGTAGCTAAATACCACAGGCCGATGACTGGCAGTAGTGATGTCTGTATACTCGGCAGGACCCTGCCTTTAATACAATCTACAGCTACAGTTTACCATCCGTTGTAATTAGTACTTTCCAAATCGTATAAATAAAAAATTAGTACCTCAATTATAGTTTAGAAATCAAGGTTTTCAGACAAATGGTATACATTCCCGTATGTATTATGTTTTGTTACGTTGTTACGCAACGTAACAATAATCTTTCTTCTATCAGCAAATATAAGCCGGCGTTTGTCCGTATGGTTTCCGGAACCCTAATATCCACGGATCCTATTATCTTTGTACTACGAATATTTGAATGCCATCAATGAGTAAATTTAAACTTGCTTCTACGGTAAAGGTTGACAATATCGATAAAACCAAAAATAATATTTCCAAAAATCATCCCCTAACCCCATCCCTAGATTATTCAAATGAGTAGTTTAGGCGTAGTCGGTAAATAGGAGCGGTACAGTCGGCCACACAATTTGTCTACATTGTAACTGATCGTTAAACCGCCGGCGCTATAGCCGTGTTTTACAAGCCTCGTGTATAGCTACAAATATTTATGCGAGTGTACTTTTTCTTTTATTACGTGTAGGGATACGAAGGAGGTTTTGTATTAGATGTTAAGTTGTAAAAGATTGGTAGAGATTAATAGGTAGAAATTCCAGACAACACAGGATCTCAAACGAAAGCCTTATGTTATATTCTTTCTATGATTATAAATCTAGCTGTGCCTGTGTGGCTTCGCCCGCGTTGCCCCCCATTTTAGGGAAGTGGGGGGTTAGAAAGGGACAAAAAGAAGCTTATGTTACTCTCTATCCCTTCAACTATCTCCACTTAAAAAATCACGTCAATTCGTCGCTCCGTTTCGCCGTGAAAGAAAGACAAACATACGGACAGACAGACACACTTTCCCATTTATAATATTAGTATGGACTGTGTATGTAGGTACTGCTTTCCAAGTACTATATTGACTAATCGTTTGTATGGTATGGTAGGTTTGTAGCTACTGTTATCTATATATATAAAAGGAGAAACTGACTGACTGACTGACTGACTGACATATCAACGCACAGCCCAAACGGCTAAACGTAGGCACTTGAAATTTGGAAGGGACGTAGCTTAGGTACCGTAGGGGTGCACTAAGAAAGGAATTCCCGAAATTCCCACGGGAACGGGAATTAGCGGGAAAATCCTTTTGTATGAAAAATCTAAACCGCTTAAGTTAGACGCTTGAAATTTGGCATGCAGGTACCTTAGTAAATATAAAGTTTAGTTATGGCTGTATTTTGAGAAATTCCCACGGGAACGGGAGTTAGCGGGAAAAAACTTTTGTATGTATAAATTTAAACACGCGGACGAAGTCGCGGGCAAAAGCTAGTAAGGTTTTAATTTCAATCTATAGATTTCAAATTAAACATTAAGGATGCCCCAGCAGCAAGATAATTTATCCATAGCACTAAATGCAATGAAATAGGTTTCTCCCACACAACTATATTAATATTTCCAAGTCTTTTACTGATAGATAAGTGAATTCATAAGGATAAACTCATTTTTACTTAATCATCATCATCAATTAGCCCCCGTCCACTGCTGAAGGTAGGCTTCCCCCAGAAAACGCAACCATCCGTATCCTGATCCATTTTTACTTAATAATAAATTACGGCCGTATTCACAAACGTTACTATGCGATGCACGGACGCATAGTGCCTAAAATCCTATAGGTTTTTGGGCACCTGTGCGTTCGCGCGACGCATAGTAACGTTTGTGAATACGGCCGTTATTTTATTAGACACCTACACAAAAGAACTCATAATTCCATACAAAATTAAGAATTGGTAATTTATAGACCACAGTCATTTTGAGAATCGATCATTCTTTGAGTAAACCGACAAAACAAGAATCACACGTGGACATAGTTGCGGGTAACTTTAGACTGTAGAAGAACTCGAACGTATTGTGAACCAAAGGGCGTAGACCCATAAAGCGCATTCATTGGTCGTTGGCGCGAGGTGTCATGTAAATCTGACACTAAACCTGCGACTGCTACATATTGATTCTTTACGGCGCCTTTATTTGTTCTGGCAGTTGAGTCCGAGGTAACGGCATTGGCGATTTGGAATCACTTTATTGTTACCCTTTTATGTGGGGTGTAAAGGAGAAATAGAAATCCGGTTTATAGTCATCTAGTAGCCTACTCATACGTAGAGAATTCAGGTAAGGTGTAAGGTTCTATTTTCATGTGGTAGGTATGGGATAGTTCTTCAGTTTTTTTTGTAGTAACCCGACATAATGGCTTCCCTACGCCTAATGGAAAGCGAAAGAGAAGCCCAAGTCGTTGACAACGGGCAAGTAACTGGTCAGTTACCTGTCAGTTGCCATCGCCATGCCGGCCCAATCCAAACCCCCCACGAGCTCCGGAAACCCTACTCACCGACAGGAACATGACCCGGAGGTCATTTGGCTGCGGTATTCTATAGGGCGGAGGTCCTTCCCCGGACGGGCAGCTCAATTCGAGCGAAGATTCGCTATGCCCTACCTCTCTCTCTCCTAAAGATTCTACTTTCTGAACCCAGGATCGTAGATTTGATTGCCACTAGGAACGAACATCGATGTGATGAGCGTTGGTTTGTTAGGTTTGGTTGTTTGCCTCCCGGAGCCAATGGTTGGGATATTTGCCCTCCGCAGACCAGGAGTGCCTGCCCCTCATCTGCGACTGGCCAGGGCAGGCAGGGATGCGGACGTATGCTTCGGGGCAATCCGTGTCTCTGCAAGTTGCTGCGTACTGGTGACACCCTCTGTGTCCTTACATTCTGAGTCCGTCATACGACGCCAACTCCCCCAGAGGCGGCATGAAGGTGCCCAATACATTCCTATCTAGAATAAAAATGTTCTCAATCAAATAATTTAGGATCCACTGATACGGTTAACAGATTTCTAATAACATATAACTCAACATGGTCAGTCCTATCACAAATATCCCCATAACACGTCCCTATTTCATAAAATGGTACAGGCATCAGACAGCAATATTAATCAGTAAGGTAACAACGTTTGCGGGACACAATCGGACGGTCCCGGCGGGGCGCGGGCGCTTTATTAGATTGTCGCCCTAACCTGCCAGTAAAACCCGTGGATTGTGAAATAATGGTTTCAGAGTGGTTCCTGTGTGAGATTGAAAGGAATCACAATGTTGGGTTGAATTTTAATATTGTGTATGTATTTAGTGTAGAGATCGATAGAAATAAATAAACTTAAAACATTTCTATGAAAATAAATACATTACACTTTTTTAAATATATCTTTAAAAATGCAAAGATAACTAATCAAACTTATGGGGCATTATCATCTTTAAGAATGTAATTTTCTTTAATAACAATATATATAATAAAGTTCCTTTGTCAATAAAAGCCCATGTGTTTTACTGTAAACAGAAAACATTTATTATAACTAATAGTTAAACATATTTACATAATTTACAAATATAAACCAAACCAAATTAAAAACACACCTGTAAACAGAAAAACAACATTAAAGCTGTTATTCCAGGAAATATTATTATCTTATTTACATTTAAATATTACGTATTTGAAACCTAAAAGACATTGCCACCTTTTGTGACAATGTCAAACAGTCCAAAGACAACTTAAGTAAAGCGGTTATATACCGTTTTCTTTACATCTCCCCCCCTAAGAAGAACAATTACAGACGAAAATTTGTGTAATTGTTCATTTACTAGACAATAGTGGATATAGTTTTGAAATATGATAAAAATTTGATTCAACTTTCTTGTGTCCGACATCAACTTCATAGATTGAATTGGAAATTTTCTTCAAGATCATATACGGACCGGTCCTCAATTCATCCATTTTTTTCCTATTAAGTCGATTTCCGTTCTCGACATAAACTCTATCTCCGACTTTTAATTCACAGTCTTGTTTACGCATATCATATATTTTCTTATTGTAATTATGAGATTTCATTGTATTTTCAAAGGCTTTTTCCCTATCTTTCTTCAAATCTTCCTTCGTAGCGGTAGATTTCAGTTCAAGCGGTAATATATTTATATTTTCACCTTCTAAAAGATATTTAGGAGCAAACTTAGTGACTGTATGTTCCGTTTCATTATATTTATCCACACATTTCTGTGCAATAGTAGTCCAAGCTGTTTTATTATCAGTTTCATTCACCTTACATCTTATTTTATTGACCAAAGTCTGATTCAGCCTTTCATTAAGACCATTTGAGAATGGCGCATCCACAGCAGTGAAAACTATTTGTATCATTTGTTTTTTCAAAAAATCTTTAAATTCTTTGGAATTTATTCCAGGGTATTGGTCTGATAATATCATGTCAATATCGTAGCTCTGTGTCACCTTTTTTATTAACCTTATAAAATCAACTGAGCTTTGATTTTTAGATGTAGATATAAAAGCGTATCTTGAAAAGTGATCAACTAGTAAATGCAAATATTTTTTAGTTGATCTTGATCCTCCAAAGCCTCCAATAGTATCAATAGATACAATTTCGAATGGGCGCGTTGCAGGTCCCAAATGTGACATCAAACCATACCTGGGTTTTCTCCTTGACTTGTTCTTTATACAAGTTTCACATTCATCACAAAGTTCCTTAATGTTTCTAATGAGATTTTCTGCTGTATAAAAAGGTGTAATCTTATTTATCATTTGGGTTCTCCCAATATGACAATAAGTGTCATGGACTTTTTTAATGAGGCCTTTGCTAAAATCTTCTGACAATACAATCTTTCTCCGTTTCTTAAACTTCTTGTAGTAAATTTCCCTCTCTAATATTAATTTTCCGTCTTGTTTATCCAAATTTCTAAGTTGATCATTTTTTAAATCTTGTAAATTTATTAGATTAACTACTTTCAAACAATCTTCATTATTATCATTAGGTTTCAGGACAGGATTTCTACTTAAACAGTCCGCTTCTTGATTCAACTTTCCCGGGTTATATCTTATCTTGAAGTTATATTGGCCTAAATAGTACATCAAGTCACCCAGTTCTTCATCTGTCCTTGCCTTAATGTTCATATTTTCTAATGGCTTATGATCTGAATACACTATAAATTCTTTTCCTATAAGCCAATGTTGCCAATATTTTATAGCTTCTTTTATTGCCAAACATTCTAAATATATTGCTTTTTTTTTCCTTTGTGTTTCATTTAATTTTTTTGAAAAATAAGCGACCGGCTTACTGATTCCATTTTCGTCTTCTTGTTTTAACACAGCTCCTACTCCTTTGATACTAGCATCCGTGTAAATATGTATAGGCAATCCAGGGTCAAAAATTCTCAGAACCGGTTCGGAACAGAGTAAAGTTTTCATTTTATCAAATGCTTCCTGACATTCTACGGACCATATAAATTTTACGTCTTTCCGTAATAAATTGTGTAAGGGATCCAGTATAATCGCACTATGCGGTACAAATTTATGGTGAAAATTAACTTTTCCTAGAAACTGACGTATATTCTTTCTTGTTTCCGGAACAGGAAAATTTCTTACTGCAGTTAAATAATCTTTCAATGGTCTAATTGTATTGTCCTCTATTATGTGACCTAGGTATTTTGCATAATTTTTTGCAAAAGTACATTTGGAAAATTTCATTCGGAATCCTTCTTTCAGTATCGCCTCTAGGAGCCTGGATATATGTTCTATATGTTCTTTAAAACTTTTAGAAAAAATCAATATGTCATCGATAAAATTTACTGCAAAGCTCGAGAGTTGGTATTTCCTTATGATATTTCCCAGTATTCTTTGGAAAATCGCTGGTGCAGTCTTTAATCCAAATGGGAGGCAAGTCCACTGAAAATGGCCTTCCTGCGTGACAAATGCAGTTTTGTATCTATCTTGAACTTTTAGAGGAATCGACCAAAAAGCAGAATTTATGTCAAAAGTTGAAAAATATTTACAGTTCACAGTTTTTATCATCAAATCCTCAATCAAAGGAAATGGTTGTGACTGGGGTACGACAATTTTGTTCAACTCTCTGAAATCTATGCATAATCTCGTCTTCTTCTCATCTTCCTTTTTATATGCCAGAGTTACCGGTGCAGCAAATGGACTGTAAGATTCTTCAATCAAATTCTTTTGTAAGAGTTTTGCTATCTGATTTTCTATTTCTTGTCTATCTTCAGTTGTACACCTGTAAGGACGTTTAGAACAGTATTTATCTACCATCAAATCAATATGGGCTTCATAATCTCGTACAGTTCCGATGTCGTATTTATCTTTAGCAAAGACTGACTTATATTTTTCAATCAACTTATTAATTTCTGATTGTTGGTATGAATCTAGATGATTAGCATAAAATTCGAATTCTTCTGTTTTTATATTATCATTGAAATTCACTTTATATTGTTTCATGTCTTTCAATTCTTGTTTTCCAGTATCTTTTTTGTCACCCAGTACATCAGGAATCTTGACATTTCTTAAATTAGCAGCTATAATTCTTCGGCAGTTTTTGTTTTCTGAATATCTATCATCAGACTTTAAATTATTCTCATTGGGATTGTTACGTTGCATAATATTTAATTCTTCGTTTTGAATTAACTTGAACTTTTTAATGCAATCTAAACCAATTAAAAAGTCGTAATTAAAATTCTCCTTATCGATAACAAAAACATCCACCATTTTCTCAATATCATATATCTTAATCTTTAATGTAACCATACCTTTTGTTCTCTTCTCACCATTAATAGTCTTTAGGTTTACTACTTGCACATTACTTGTACTTTTTCTTGACTGTATATTCAATAGTTTCGCATTTATTAATGACACATTAGACCCAGAGTCATAAATTCCAGTAATATCCAAAGTATCATTAATTAGCAGTCTAACTTGTATTAATGGTGATATTTCAAGTTTTTTGGATCTTTTTCATTAAGTTCAACCTCCAGCTCCGAATTATTTATGGTTTTCACAATCGCCTTCCTATTGTTTTCATTAAACCAGCAATTTTCTTCAGAATGATAACGTTTTCCTTTTTTTTCAGTGATACAGATTGAACATGGACACTTCGCTTCAGTTTTTTTTACTTTATGTTCAGATTGAGTATTTTTTTTATCAAAAAAAACATTCTTCTTTATAAGATGTTCTAGTTTCCCTATTTCATTGTAAAGATCTTCTATTTCTTGTAAACTTTCTCTATCAATCTTGTCCGCCACAAAATTAGGTAATCCAAACGATATAAGGTCTATAAGTGTCCCAGTGTCAATTGACTTCCTCACTTCCAGTAATAGTTTCTCTTTTTTTAGGGCATAATCAAGTAGCGAACCTGCTTGATATTTAAAAGCCAGCGCATATCTGATAGGCGACCACCCTTTGTTAACAAATGTATCGCAAAAACTTTTCTCCCATTTACTCCATTCAGAACTTATTGTCAATTTCATCAGCATACTACTGTACCAATCTATGCTTGAATTTTCCAAAAAAAATTTCAGAATTTCAATTTTCTTTTTGTCTTCTCCGACTTCAAAACGCTCACATTCTTTGTTAAAATCTTTTATCCATTGGTATGCATTTGAGTTTTTGCCAGTGAATTTCTCAATAACAAAATCATTTACAATTTTCCTTAAATTTTGAGGGTCCAAATTAGCCTGTTTGTCCTCTAATAATTTCTTAAGCAAGTCTTCTAAAGTTTTATTTGAGCCACTAGGAATACATTCTGCATTATTGCTCTTTTCCGACATTTCTTCAAGGTAAAAGTCATTAAACTGTAAGTTTTCTTCCTCATCTAAATATATTTTTGATATATCATTATTGATGGTTATCCATATTTTCCTTATTTGGTGTCTTTTAGTTAAGGATTTTTTCACCTTAGCGTAATTAGAGGTACTCATAATTATATGGTGTAAATTGATAGGTTGATATTCTGTAGGCATTTCAAAAATCTTCCCTGCTGGCGTAGCTATTGACGTAATGCATATCAAATTCCCTTTACCATCTGCAGTTGCCTTTACAGTAAAATCAAACCTTAATTTGTCCATATTTCCGTGTAGTAATCGCAAAAATGTTGTTTTATAATAAAGTTCCTTTGTCAATAAAAGCCCATGTGTTTTACTGTAAACAGAAAACATTTATTAAACTAATAGTTAAACATATTTACATAATTTACAAATATAAACCAAACCAAATTAAAAACACACCTGTAAACAGAAAAACAACATTAAAGCTGTTATTCCAGGAAATATTATTATCTTATTTACATTTAAATATTACGTATTTGAAACCTAAAAGACATTGCCACCTTTTGTGACAATGTCAAACAGTCCAAAGACAACTTAAGTAAAGCGGTTATATACCGTTTTCTTTACATATATTACCGAAAAGGTAGAACTTCGTTAGGGAATTATGTTCAACATTCAACCGTTTCCTAAGGAAATACTACATTCATTAAAAAAACAATACCTCTGCTTTTACTAACTGGCCAATAACGCAGTGTCTCTGCCGACAGGGATGCACGTGTATAACACGGGAGCGTTACTGTGGTAACAAAGGTGTCAAAAACCGACGCCAAAGATGATGTTTTATGTTAGTTCCGATTTCGGCCACGTGCACAGACATGCTGGTTGGTTTGTATCCCATCAAGAAGCAACTTTCTACATATAAAATGGCGCTGACAATATTAGTTATTAGCTATAAATTCAACCCTATAATGAGATCAGTCATGAATGTAATGTTTTTTAAACTCACTTTAATTTGTTTATATTCTATAGCACTGATTTCTTGATCCGTTTATCAAACGAAATGTATTACCAAACGTTTGACATTCAAGTCAATAACAACAATACTCTAATCTCCAACAACATCGGCACATTCTATCCAGTCATTCTCACCATCGATCATTGCTAAAACAACTGTAAAAAGTTGAATGGCACCCACGTGTAACTCGCAAACCAACATCCCCTGTGGGTGAATGGGGCACGTTTGTCGCGTGACGTCACGGCGACAACGCGCGCCACACAATGGCGGGCACACAAAAAGTCGCCCTCACCTTGCTCTCTGTTCCCCATGTGGTGCGTAATCCTCGCGAAAGTAGGGTGCGGAGACAGCGGTTTGGACAATGCAGTGGCTGGCAAATCAATCGAAACGGTTTGAAACTAACGGCTTTATGGCTTTAAAATTTAGTTGGTGTTTATTGTACATTACAAATCTTGAAAACTTTGATAAATCTTCTAATGTAATGGTAACCAGCAAATAATGCTGTAGAGACACGAGTGGTGTTGTTTGTTAATTTTAACTCTAAAATTGACTGGCGACCAGGCTGCTCATAGTGATGCACAAAAAATGCTTTATCATTTGTGGACACAAATAAGAAAAACCTCATTATTCTATTATTAATATGATAAATATAACTTCAATTGAATAAAACTATATCTTTACTATCTTAACTTTACCCAATCCAATAGCTAAAGTTAAAATGATAAAAATAATATTAGAATAATGACACAATTGATGCTAGAAGACGGTTATCACCAATAACGGATGGTGTGACGATCTCGTCCATCAATCAAAGGATTGGCAGAGTCTGGCTTTCGACGGAGAACTCTGAAAAAGTTCAGGGGAGACCTTTGCCCAGCAGTGGGACAAAGAAAAGAAACAGGTTGATAAAGAAAACAAAACGTAAAGAAGAAAAGCACTCGCATGACAGAAAATTAGCACACTTCCTCTACCTGAAGGTTGTCTGGAAGAGATCGCGTGCTAACGATAAAACCGCCTTAATTGTACCACTAGTTGTTTGTAATACCTTGTCTATAAATTTTTGTATTTTGTGCAATACAGATCTAAGTATCTAGTTCATACACTTCACTACTAGTGCATCCACCTCTGTCCGCACTACACGCACCTACAATAAATTGTACTCCCAATGATTTTTAGTCGGCGCGACACGTTCCCGTGATTTATATCGCACGAACAATGGCGTCGGCACGGTTATGAAACCCTGGCCGGGGTGCTCCACGCCTGCTCATTATTGCCGCCGCATATGGCACTCTCGTGTTAGATGTTGCTTTATAGACAATTGACGATTCCTAATAATGGTTCAAGTTTTTTGTTGCGCTGACCGGTTTTGTGACGAGGTTCATACAATGATCGCTTACATTTTTTTGGACTTCGTTGTTTGCTTAACACCAGGCAGGAATATTCACGTGCTAATATAAGAAAGAACAAATTATAACCATGCGGCTGATATATTTTCATGACTTAGTGCGCAAGGCCAATACTAGGCTAATTTAATATTCTTGTCAATGCATTATCATTCCACCCTACCAGAGAATTACAAAATACCCGAAAAAAGCGATGAATGGTTAATGGTTACTCTCTCGACATTCAGCACTTCATGTACTTCTACAATAATAGATTATCCAAATACAATAAAAGATATTATTTTTTGTAACAAGTATACTTCTCACCTCTGAACAGAAACCATTACGATTACTCTCGCGACATTGCCCGCCCAGCGTGCGCGCAATAAAAACTCACGCGGACCTCCTGCCACGATGTTTATTTTCGCACCCCTTGCTAAGGTATTATAATTAAGCTCATTTGTTATTGCATACCTCTGACGCCAGCCTATTTTCAACCCTATCCAGTTGGCTTAAGAAAGCGCGTGGGCACCGCTTTGCGCAGGCGCGATAAGCTCCATAGGTGCGTCGTTAGAGTTTTTGATGCGCACGCGACTGGGTCGTATTATCTTTTTATCGTTGCACCCCATGCAGGGATTAGTACTTGGCAGGGGTTGTTAACTTTGTGAGTCTGTGTAGTTGCATTTTTTGTTATTATGCTGTCTTGATATTTTGAGGCTGATAAGAGTATGGTATATGGCTAAAAGATTATGTTATGTGTCTTTCTATGGCAAATTAAGGCAGTAATAATATATTGTTGTTTTATATTATGTCATTTGATGTGCCGCTTTATCTTGTTGCAATAATGGAGACTATATTGGTAATACATGTTGTTTAAATACTTACAAATAAGAGTAAAACAAACTTTAATTATGTAGTATGTTTCCAAAGGCCAGAAAAAGGGACGCACTTTAAAATTAGGTATGAGAAACCAGCTAAATCTCCACCGCTGGCCCTAGGCCCTAGGAGGAATTTGCCTTATTCATCACGCTTGGCAGGTGAGTTGGCGACCGCATTGAGTTTTATTTGTGTCCAAGTAAACGCTGCTGCCCGTTTCCTGATACTCCATTAGTCATCTTCTACGACAGCCACCAGGATGAGACAGGTGGCCCTATATAGGTATAGGTAAGTCCGGAAACCACGCGGACAAAGATCAATAAACGATATTTAATAGGTTTCAAGAAAAATGAAATAGAAATATCTAAAAGCCCAATAAAAAGTTCCACACCTCTGCAATCCTAGGTGCACAATACACAGCAAAGCGCGTGTCACCCGTGCGCCGCCGAACAAATATTGCATTACGTGGCATTACCTCTCCCCTCCTCCCCCCTCCCCTCCCACGGCACGCGTCGCGCGTCCAGCGAGGCCATTGTGTCGTCCCCAAGCTCGCGCTCGCGTGCTCACCCTACTCGCCACCGATCCCACGGTTGGTCGGTGACTTCTTTCTTTTTAATTTTTATTGTGCGCGACTGTTAGGTTGACGGCTTTGAATTTGGAATGAATGGATGATTATTTTTTTAATTTGATAAAATGAGGTCTACCTTATCCCGTGGGTGTCGTAGAAGGGAATAACAGAAAACGGGGAACAGAGTTTACCTGGGTACAAATAATACCCTCGGCCTGGATAAAAATAACAATAAATAATAATGGGGATGTAAGGGAGCGACCTATCACCTCGCGTGGCGATTATGGGTATATCCTCCAGAAGTTTGCCGGAGGTGGCGAACAACTGGAGAGGCCTATGTCCAGCAGTGGACTGCAATAGGCTGATGATGAAATGATACCCACTGCGGCTAACAACTCACCTGGTCCTGTCAAGGGTAGTTACTACTTTTTTTTTTTATAGTATCTCGACATAATGGCTTCCCTACGCCTGATGGAGAAGAGAGTGAAAGAGAAGCCCAAAACGCTGTGACAACGGGCAAGTAACTGGTCAGTTACCTGTCAGTTGCCACCGCCATGCCGGCCCAACCCTAACCTACCAAGATGATTTTACGTAATTGTTAGTCATGGTTTGTGTCTCCATTTGCTATTGTGCCTCGTTGATTTTGTGATAGCAAGCCACCTAAGGACTAACTTCCCGGGTTCGAATTCCAAATCCAGCCAAACACTTTACGTAGCTTTTCTGTCTACTGTGAGCAGTTCCGTAAGTTGGACTTGATTGGAATGCACGTTTAACCTTCTGCCCTGCGCCTGATCTCTTCGGTCTTTTCAAACTTTCGTTCAAGATGTTTACGAGAGTGAATCTACTTATCAGACCGCCTACATTGTACAACAAAATAATGTCAATTACACTTGGTTCTAATCAACTGTATGGTCTGCAATAATTAATATCTATCTAATTTATTGTACGATGATGAATAATAAGAGTCAACAAATAATCAACTTTTTAATTAGTCATAACGACCCACGTAAGCGTTCCCATTAAGCCCTAGAAGTGAATTTAACACGCGAACTCCGCAATTAAAGCGTCGTGTTAACCGTTTAATACCCATGGTGTGCGTATTAAAAATTCCACACGAAACGGTTGAAAATAACTCCCAATTAGGAGACAAAGGGCTAAGGGCTATCGCGATCGGCGGACATGCGGGCGGCCGAGGAAATTATTAATTTCGACCATTAAAATTACCTTCGCGCCAATTGAGATGGGCGGCGAAAAGGTCCCCTCGTCTCGCAGGCGTAGGGTTGACGATCTTACAGTTAATAGTTTTGTTAATATCTATCTATATATACTTATAATAAATCTGTAGAGAGGTCAATTCTGTATATGAAATATTTTTTCAAAATAACTATCAGGGGGTGATTAGTGATCGATACTGATGCCAAAAATGCAATCAGTAAAATTTTTGTCTGTCTGTATGTTAGTTATAGAAAAAAAACTACTGGACGGATTTTAACGAAACTTGGTACGATTATTCTTCTTGTCTTATTATTCCTGGGCAGGTTATGGTATACTTTTCATTACGCTACAATCAATAGGAGCAGAGCAGTGACGGGAAGTGTTGGGAAAACGGGAGAATTTTTTATCTGCATGTTTGATCGCGCATCACGCGAAAACCACTGCATGGAATTAAATGCGGTTTTCTCCAATTTATTTTTAGAGGTCTAACATAAAATTTACTGATTGCATTTTTGGCATCAGTATCGATCACTAATCACCCCCTGATAGTTATTTTGAAAATATATTTCATGTACAAAATTGATCACTCTACAGATTTATTATAAGAAGAAGATAAACAGGCTCGGTGGCACAATTGGTAGTGACCCCTGCCTTCTGAGCCAAGGGTCATGGGTTCGATTCCCACCCGGGACAAACATTCGTGTGATGAATACTTGTGTTTGTTCCGTGTCTGGGTGTTTATAATTTGTATTTAAGTATTTATTTGTGGTATCTTCGTTGTTCTGATACCCATAACACAAGTGCTTAAGTTACTTACTTTGGGATTAGAGCAATGTATGTGATGTTGTCTAATATTTATTATTATTTATCTATCTATACTTATAATAAATCTGTAGAGAGGTCAATTCTGTACATGAAATATATTTTCAAAATAACTATCAGGGGGTGATTAGTGATCGATACTGATGCCAAAAATGCAATCAGTAAAATTTTTGTCTGTCTGTCTGTCTGTCTGTCTGTCTGTCTGTCTGTATGTTCCTTATAGAAACAAAAACTACTCGACGGATTTTAACGAAACTTGGTACCATTATTCTTCATACTTCTGGGAAGGTTATAGTATACTTTTCATTACGCTATGATCAATAGGAGCAGAGTAGTGAAGGGAAATGTTGGGAAAACGGGAGAAGTTACTCCATTTTTAAGCTTCCGTCGCGTGTGCAGCCTTAATGGTTAAAGTTACATAGAAATTATGTATGACAGAAATATTTTACATAAAATTGACTAAAAAATATCCCGCAACAGCATATGTCTATCTTTTATGGTTGACTCACAATAACACGTGTAACTCCTGATAGCTTAGCAGTTCGGAGCATTCTGATTATATCTGTTTACTCTTACGTTTATAATACTCTCATTCATCCTTAATTTAAAAAAGTTATGATTATTACCTATTCAATAAAAAAAGAATCATAGAAATCGGTATAGAAACACCAAACTTATACATGAAATAAGCCATCGCGCCGTCCCACGTGAATACTGAATCATGCTATAAGGATTATTTTTGTGTAACGGTTGCCGAGCTCGACACGGGTCGCGGCGGCGGTAGGGTATAAAAAGGCGGGAGGTCCGAGAGCTAGCTTCTAGCTTCATTCAATATTTGGCTGTTGATGCGTTCAGAGCGATCGACCTTATTGACAGACAATAATTGATATTGAGAAACCGTGCTTATCAGCGCGACTTTTAGTGTTTAAATAGTTTATTTGAATTTCTTTTGTTGTTATATTGTAAAATATTCGTTCAAATTAAAAATTATTAAGCGTAGGTACTTTTATTAATTAAAGTAGTTATAAGTATTTATTTTTAAGTGAAGTAGGTATAGGTAGATAGTTTTGCACAGGCGTTTCAGCTTTAATGCAATCAGTAAAATTTTTGTCTGTCTGTATGTTCGATAGAGAAATAAAAACTACCTACCGAACGGACAATTTTAACAATTATTCGTCATACTCCTAGGCAGATTATAGTACACTTTTTATGACGCTACAATCAATAGGAGCAGAGCAGTAACGGGAAGTGTTGGAAAGACGGGAGAACTTTTTACCTGTATGTTTGAACGCGCTTCACGCGAAAAATACTGCATGGAATTGAATGCGGTTTTCACCAATGTATGGCTAGAGGCTTAACTGCTTTATGGAAGTCCGTTATTTTTCAAACCCGATATCCACGCGTGCGACGCCGCTGGCACAGCTAGTTATTTATTAAAACCTCTTTGGTAAAAAGCATGTTTTAACCAAACCTAGTTAGTCATCAATTTAAATTAATACAAGGCTCCTATAGACAACCCTGAATACATGAACACACATTATCATCTTATATTTTAAACTTTAAGCCAAAGAGGTAGGGTTCACTCACTGTATATGTATGTAAGTCAGTATATGCGAAAGTGATAGGGATACCTTTTTAACAATAAATGAGTGTTGGGAGTGCTCGGACCTCAGTCGTTTGTCAATGGCATTATGAGCGATGAGGTTTGCAGTTTAAATATCCTTTCAGGGGATTGGATCATTCATCAGTTACCTTGATTACGGGAAGATGAAACGAATGAAATATAATGTGTGCCGATATACTGCATCAGCAGTACTTATATTGATTTCAATTAGCCTTGATAGCAATAACTTTTTTTTTTCTCTGTACGTTCTGGAAAGCTCTTCTAGACTGTTTATACAAGCTTTTTCTTATAAGTTAATGGTTAAATCTAGATAGTTAATGGTTTCTACAGAGACTGACATACACCCTGCCATCTATTTTGTGCCTTGCTGCGGAATTAATTACTAAGAATTTTGTTGCATATGTCACCGGAAAATAGCAAGAATCGTAAGTTGATCAATTTCCTAGGTAGTTGATTAACTTCCGGATAAAAATAAACGGTAGTTGAAATGTATTATTTAACGTATGTATTTTAGTAAATTGATCATTTTACGGGGTCTTGCCGTAAAATCATCCGACGAAGGTGAGGTGAACGTTGATTGGTTCAATGGCTCACGTGGCGTTATCCCGGCAACCAATCAGGGAACAGTTTATTAAGTTACGGGTAATAGTGCACCGTTAAATAGTACATTGAGCAACGATTGGCCCATTTGAGGACGATTTTACTTGTGTCAAAATCGTAAATTATTAAAAGACTGTCAGGCTACCGTAAATTGATCAACTAACTGAAATCCATTGCGTTAAATAATACATTTCAACTACCGTTTGTTATATTCCGAAAGTTAATCAACTACCTAGGAAGTTGATCAACTTACGATTCTTGCTATTTTCCGGTGACACATATAAATCCCATAATAAATGTGATTTGTCCTTTTCTTTGGCTTGAATAATTTGTCACCAATAACTGGCTTAAATAATTGGCTTACTTGTAGCAGCAAGAGAAATTATATTGGTTTGTAAACGCATTCTGTTCTATGCTAGATTTTACCTAAGAATAATCAAGCGGTAAGAAAACACTTAATTGTGTATTTAACACGTTAACTGCCATGGGGGTCATTTTTGACCCACAATCAAATTTTTTTGTGTCTGATTTCATGGCTTAAAGATTGCTTGTCAATTACGTTCTTTTGGCTTTAACCCCAAGAAATATGAACACATTGAATCATACCACTTTCAAAGTACAAGCTACTCGTACCTCCATCAACTACGGCATTGACGATCTGAACAAAAATCTCCCCTTACAAAATTCAAAGCACCCGCTTCCCACTAATAAATCTTGTACCTACAATTAAAACATAACTTTTAACGTTCCACATACGATGCGGGTTCCAAACTACGAGCACGACTTCTCCCTTGTGCGGGCGACACCTTAGTCGAGCTTTTATTTAATTTCACACGTTTTAACTCACAAACGACAAAGGGATTTTAGTGTAACTAGTTTTAAAGGGCCCTGCGACCCTTTTAGGCGGTAGGTGCGTTTATCTGAGTTAACGCGGGTTGCTTTGAACTGCCCGTCATATACGGGAACGCATCTGGTATGGTTGCGCATGGATTAAATATTCTGTCTTTCTTACAGATATTGCTGAGGGCTGGTAAATCGTCTCGCAGCCGAAAGCCGTCGGTGTTATTTTTTTAATACATAGTTTGATATTTTCTCTGGTGGTCTTTTTTATCAAGCACTTTATTCAGCTAATTGGTGACACTGAAGTTTATCACCATTTCCTCTGTCTTTTTAATGTGTAGATAGTTCTATATTTAGTAGTTAGTGCAAGTTTGAAATTTAAGCCACTACCATTGGTAGGTATAATGCACGATACTTACGGTGGTGCCGAATATTAACCCTTCGAATGATTTTCGCACACCCGGGTCAATGTATGGCCACATAATCTTATGCACACTAAAGTATACGAGAATCATTTGACAGGTTAATCATGGACCAACTTTACAACCATAAAATGTATTGTAAGCACTGTTATCTACCGTAAACTAACGCGACTCTTGCCATCAAGCCAAAACGACAAGCAGAAGAAAAGAAGATAGTTTATTTTACTGTCATTACTCAACGTAGACGTCTTTTAAGCGTCATAAAATCCTATTCTAGGCCACAAGAACGCAAACCAAAGTTAATGATGCATTACGGTTACTGAAATCTCTAACATCACATCACATCAGCAGTTATTAACCCACCACATAAGCTAAAGCATACAGAATCAAAACAGCGATTACACCGGGTATTGTTTGTGTATCACCGTAATCCTCATCTGACCCCACCTACGGCTGCCGTGGAACTCAAACAACGGGTTAAATTTATTAATCGGGCCTCTCCGACCCGCAAATATGAGCGGGTTTCGGTTAAGGTTAGACTGGAGTTTCAGTGATTCTACTCTTTTATTGTGGATTAATTTAGCCTCCTACATCCTACAACCTTCTGCTTATTTTTTTAACATTGCCTAATACCTATTTGCACTATTGACATTTGCATATCTTATACTTCAATACATCATCATCATCAGCCTGCAAATGGCCACTGCTGGACTAGATCTTGGTTATGCGTGTGCACACTTCACGCGATAGGTAGTCGCTTATAAGGACTGTTACATTTTAATTTAATCCATACAAAAAACGCATTTTTTGCTATTGGTACTAGGCCGGATTTTCTAACTGGTCTGGTTAACAAAATCTTAATGTCTGTAGTAAACTCAATTAAGTAAAGAGCGAAAGAAGATTTTTCATTTTTCCGAATCCCCTTTTGACAAATTTATTTAAACGTAAAGTAAATTCATTGATTGTTTTCGAATACCTATTTTGTAGCATTGTACGGGACAAAGTAATGTAGAGCTAAAATGCAAAGATGGTATACCCTTAACACGGACCGAGTCCGCAAACAACTGGATCCGGCTAAGTAATGAGCGTCATGGATGTTTTAATAACTCGCCCGTTGAGCGTTATGTGGGTGATCGGAGCAGAATGGCTGTTTGATAGAGAATGGAGTATGGGATGAATGTTCCATACAGCGCTGGTGTGATAGAATGGAGAGACAGTTAAAGTCACGTTTTGTGTGGTGATCTCGGAAAATAGGTAAGTAAATAAGAAGTCTTGGAATAGCACATTGGAATATTTGATTATAACCCTGTAGAAATTGATGACTAGCTCCTTGAATAAAAAGTAGCTGTCTTTTGACAGGCAGTTAGGGGTCACTCAGGTTTACGGAAAGTTTGGTATCTGTCTTAGTCATTAGTAAATGGAAGTAGCCCGGTATTTTTTTTTTTTTGGAAATACGTGTAATCTGTCTACTAACTGAATATTGAAAAGCGTGTCTACTCGTATTTCAAATGGATTTTCAAAACCACAAAACAAAATCTGAATACCTGTAAACCTTGCATCATGCGTCTCAGGAATTTCTTAGAGTCCTATGCACATTATCTCTTCAAAAACCGGGACTTTGTGTTGCCAAGCGCTAATGGTCATTAGACCACGTCTGGCGGCTCGTTGTACCCAATTGACTGCATGCGGGGTGCATTCTCCGTCTCGCGAAAGTGGTGTTTAACCAAAATGTGTGTTATGAATACTTTTGGGTATGAGTTATTCCTATCTCCTGTCTCAATAGCAAGTATTAGCAGTCTCCGTTCTATAGTTTTCTTGAATGCTGAAAATCTTGACTAACTCCGATTTTGACTTTCAACATCAATGACTGCACTCCGTCACCAGATGCAAGAAAACAAAGACCGGGATGTCCAGTTATATCTGTATATGACTCGACTTTCTTCATCTCTATTATTTTTTCTATCTTTCTTCATTCCTACTTCAAATACCCTGACAAAATTGTTTACTATCTCTATAAAACCTATTGCGGCTTCTCTCTTTCTCTTCATGGCTCTTTGCGTTATTTTTAGTGTATGTATCGCAATATCATATATATCAGACAACATCACACACATTGCTCTAATCCTAAAGTAAGTAGCCTAAGCACTTGTGTTATGATGGGTATCAGAACAACGAAGGTATCACAAATAAATACTTAAATACAAATTATAAACACCCAGACACGGAACAAACACAAGTAATCATAACACGAATGTTTGTCCCGGGTGGGAATCGAATCCACGACCCTTGGTTCAGAAGACAGGGGTCACTATCAATTCAGCCACCGAGCCAGGTAATGTTTCCCTCTTCCTGTTTGTGGTATTCCTAAAACTAAGCAAGCATACCGACGCACTTTATTTATCAAACACCCATCAAACAAAATCAGTTCTTGTAAGCAAATATTGTCATCATCGGCACAGCTGAATTGGTATCTATTAAAGCGAGGCATCCAATCTGTGAGGCATGAGTCGGGAGGCGCGGTGAGTGACCGGCCAATTGAGAGGTGCGCCAGGTGGCCTGTGACTCAACCGGCAGTTTAGTTGATGCGGCTCACGTGGAACGAAGGAGTTGTGGAGTCGGCGAACAGGTTATTTTTTGTACCACAAAGGTGGCAAACAAGCCGAACGCCTGATGTTCAGGGGTAACCACAGCCTATGGATGCCTGTAACAATACGCGCGTAGCCCACCTTAACCCCCGGCTGCCGATGTACTCACCCCACGAGCTGCGGAAACCCTGCTCGCCGACCATAAACACGACCCGAGAGTTATTTTTACACAGAAAGTACAAACATCCTTCATGTCTCTGCTAGGAAGTAATCAAAAGGCGAGTATCGCGCCTGATCAAAATTTCTGCCACAGCAGCCAATCTGCAAGGAGGCTAGCGAAGAACGCTGGGATACCCTTTAATTATTAAATTGGACAAGTGTGTGCGTAAAGGCGGATTTATATTTGTCTGATGTGTTGTGACGTGACGCGTCAGAACGGTAGGTATCGGTTTCATACATTTAGTACAGTAACGTTCATACTAGTAATGTGTATTGTGTTGTGATGGCTTGTGTAAATGTATGAAACCGATACCGTTCTGACGCGTTACGTCACAACACATCTGACTAATATAAATCCGCCTTAAACCTGTGTGTGCACTTTCTCTTCCTTCGCTAAAGATCCGACAGGACGACAGTTCGACGCGACTGGACTGAGATTAGACGGACCAACGACTTTCCAATACAAAGGGCTATTTCATCCTGAGTGTAGTGTAGTATTAATTTGTATAAAATCTTGTCATAACAATTTTTGGTCCACCACACCAAAGACCTATGGTATTAGACTGGACCGAAGGAGCTTTCATGAAGCGTAAGATCTAATGTAGACATAATAAGTTTTCGTACAAAAATATCTACCAATTTTAGTGTTAAGCCACTCCACAGCACATTATGTCCACGCGACCCACATTGCTACCAATTGAGAGTTAGTTTAGGTGATCGACGCAGGTACGGGCGTAGGTGCCGTAATTGAGACAACTATACTTAATTGAAACGGTTTATTTCCCGCTTTGTGGGGAACACGCATGGGGTCTTGTGGTCGAATGATGTACGACGCCATTTACCTGATAATTGTGCTGTTTTAAGTCGGGCTGGGTGCGATGTTTCTCTGTGAGATAGAATACGAATAGCGAACATAATACTCGTAATAATATCCTGAAGAACTAAATTGACAATGCTCGGTAAACTTTTATATTAAAGTGAAATGCGTTTCATGATGAACGATATAAATATGATCTCCATTTCAACACTGTAATACACTGAACAATGATCATATAAAGATATTAGAGGAGTAGGGCCTTTGTTAAGAATAACGTAGTGTAGGACGCTTTCAGTATACAAAGAGACCAATTTTGAAAAGATGGCGGATAGATACATATTACTCTTGACTAAAATTCTAATATTCTCAAAAAAATGACTTTAGCAGTGGCATAAGGCTGATTATTTTTTTTATTACTAGAGGTAGCAGACGAGCAAGCGGCCCAGCTGATGATAAACGATAACTGTTACTGTCGTTCATATAAGTAAATCAACATACGAGTTAGCTAAGTTGATAAATGTATTATGGCCAGGAGCAAAAACCAACTCCCGGCTACTGTCAGGAAAGCACTCTCTGTAAACAACGTTTAAAAGAACATGTAATAGCGATTGAGTGTTACAGAAACAATAAGTTAGGTGAACTAGAATCCATATTCATAACTTTTGAAGTATTTTTAGTGACTCTATCTATTCCTACCTACCTACTCTATGTATTAGAGACTGGGAGATTTGTCTATGCAATCCCACAAATTAGGTTCTATTGGCCAGTTGTTCTCCATCATAAAGGTCTTCATCTCCATCCGACAATACTTCAATATTTACATTGATCGTACAATTTACGACCTCCCCGCTCACAGCATACATGTGTACATGTCTGTGTGTGTAATCTGCAAAAGTTATTAGTTTCACCTGAGGGCGATGCGTTGTTTGCCTCAAACAATCTCTCTTGCTATCCCCGAGTGTGCATTATAAACATCACTTTGATTGCTGAGATGAGAACGTTGTTACTCAAACTTTATACGTACAGAAACTTGGTGTACCTACTTTCAAAATCTCCAGAACCTTTATTATTATTTATTTATTTATTATTTACAATAGAATGACTCATAATTGATTCTATTTTATACCCAAAGATTGTCTGGAAGAGATTGCTACGAGAATATTAAACACATAGAACATTTATCGCTATAAGACCGCCCACATTTTACAACTTTGCCTAGTTCTAACTAAATATTAGATGTACAGTGAAGACTATCTATCTAGATTTGTCTTCTTGGTTTGAATTAGAAAACCATGTTGAGCCAAAAATTGTTGCTGGGTTTTGTTCCTGTAGGAGTACCTAAGTTGGCAGCGATAAATACCCGTGCATCGGAAATCATCTGAAGCCAGTTTTTTACTTATTCTGGTTCTTGTCACGACTCACTATTGTCACTGTCTGAATTATACCAAATTTACGTTGTCTATGTGCCTCCCGGATTTAGAACAGGACCAACCCATCATACCGTGGATATCGTAGAAGACGCCTTAGGGAATATCAGGAAACAGGAAGCAGCGTTTACCTGCAGACGATGATGATGACTGTAAGGTCAAACGCGTTACCGAAATAACCTATGCTCATCATAAGAGAGGTAGGGCATAGCGAATCTTCGCTCGAATTGAGCTGCCCGTCCGGGGAAGCACCTCCACCATATGGAATACCGCAGCTAAATTACCTATGGGTCGTGTTTCTGCCTGTGAGTAGGGTTTCCGGAGCTCGTGGGAGGTTAGGGCTGGGCCGCCATGGCAGTAGCAACTGACAGGTAACTGACCAGTTACTTGCCCGTTGTCACAGCGACTTGGGCTTCTCTTTCGCTTTCCATCAGGCGTAGGGAAGCCATTATGTCGAGCCACTATAAAAACCTATGCTCATAACATTGGAGCCGCGTTAAGTAAATACCTTTCTCCCTCCAAACCCGAGAACACCGTCGATTTTAAATAAAGCGCTCTCATTCACGTATCCGTTAACCCTTGTTATTTCAATCGATCGCTATCAAGTTTCAAGGCAACAATAGTGGCGGGGAGCACCTGCGGGCGTAGCGGTGTAGGGTTACTAATAGCGAAACTTACGTGCTGTGATATTTGATTGCTTGTGTGTTACCTATACTGTAGGCGATCTATTAGAAACTCCTTACTCATTTTCGGACAGAAAGATAGACACAAAAAAGCTATTAGTGTCACACACCCACATGGACATAGCCTCTCCAATTTGTACGACCCTGTGCTTCCCGCATTTAGCTGGTTGCGTCCTGCACTATGTTTGCCGAAAAGCAGTATTCATTAAATAGCGGTGATTAAAATACCCTATCTATTCATTTTTTTTCATTTTCATTCATTTCATTCAGCATTGGACGGGCCAAGGTTGTTCAATCATTGAAACCTAAATATTTATTAAACAATATGCCTGACATATATACACCTAAGCAGAGTACCTCTGTTGCACCTAATAATGCGAGAAGAATTATAGATAGGGCGCGCACACACGGCGCGCGCGTAACTAACGCCATCTGCGCCGTGTGTGGCCGCCGTTATTAATTCAGGTGGCGGTGGCACAGTCAAAAACAAAACAGTAAAAAAAAATGTTTATTTGGTAGCACATTTTACGCTTATTCTAAACACGAAATTATAATAAATACAAACATGTAAAATACTTATGCCACCAAACAGGACACAAAAATGCTCAGCATGTGTCGCGGCGTTGCATGGCGACGCTGGTCAGTAAAGTATAATAAAAATAATAATAATTAAAATCTTTATTTCTTCTCACCTCAAAAAATCTCACAAATGCAGTCTCTTAGTATACTTTTATAATTACTTTGAGGGAGACTGGTGTCCAAACTAAGCAAAAAGTTGCTTGTATTATAATAACTTTTAAACTTCCGCGTTGGATCATAGATATGAAATATCCAGCAAGGTCCGTGCTCCATTAGGGGGCGCCCTTTGCTGTGTTGCTTAACTTACCTAAAGATGAGAGCCTTCCGCTCCACCAACAATCAGGTGATAATGGCAAGGCTTTGGCTATCATCATCGTCATAATTTAAATAGAAAAGATATGAAATGTTCAAGACTTGATTGACAGGCTCGATGGCTCATTTAGTAGCCACCTCAACCTTTTGAGCCAAGGGTTGTGGGTTCTATTCTCGCACAGTACAAACATTTGTATTCACGAACATGTCTGTTTGTAATGGTCTGGACGTTTATTATGTATAAATGTATTAATTTACAAAAAAAGTATCTAAGTAAGTTTATCAATTATCTAGTAACCATAGTACAAGCTTAGTTTGGGGCTAGATGGCGCTGTGTGACCCAGCATGGCATGTATTGGGTTATTTATTTACTTTATTTTTAAAAAATTGCAAAAAAGTTATAAAAATTTGGGAATTACATCACTGCCAGACTGGTATGCCGTGTACTAACGGCAGGCAGCGATATCGTAAAGTATCATGAAGGTGGAATATAGGCTGGAAACTGAAACGTGACTAGTACCTCAAATAACAGTAGCTACATAAATACTTCTCGGATTCATGTTAAATTTTTTGTGCAAACCATATTGATGAATATCATCTTTTTTAAACAGTAAGTTACTAGCCATCTGACTGCGATTACAGAGTATTTGTTGGTACGGTGGCACAGTTGGTAGTGACCCCTGCCTTTTGAACCATGGGTTGTGGGTTCAATTACCACCCGGGACAAACATTCGTGTGATGAACATTTGTGTGTTATGGTCCGTGTCTGGTTTCGTATAATTAAACTTAAGTATTATTTCCATTTTGTTTTAATATACATATTTGTGGGACCTGAGGAGCTCGGTGGCGCCGCGCTTTTGTACGCTTAACAATGATCGCAACGTTGTGCAACCATTGGCGCGGTCAATCCGATGATGGGTGACCAAAATTTGACACCGATTTCCTCCGTGCTTCGGAAGGCACGTTAAGCTGTTGGTCCCGGGTGCTATCTTTACCAACTCAGACAGCAGTCGTCACATCATATCAGAGATGATGATAACTCTGACGCCTAACTGGGAATGGGTATAGCTTACCCTAAGTGTTGCGGAGGTCTGATGGCAGTCGCTCTGTGTAAAAGCTTAGCCCTCGCCAAATCTCTCAGCCAGTTTGGGAAGCCGACCCTGAGACAATCGGGAAAAAAGCTAGGATGATGATACATATTTGTGGTAAGCTACTTACGTAATAATAATTTTGTCTGATATTAATTTGATTTCTTATCAAGAAAATCCAGTTCATAACAATTTTTGGTTCTCAGTTTCGAACCCGGGACCTCCCAGTGATTTTTTTAGCGCCATTTGCCAACACTAAGCCAACAAAGCAGTCAATGCATATCAAAATCTTTATCATTGTCAATATATTTCTAAACACCTCTACATGTCTATTAACAAAATCTTGTTTTAGATAGGTAGGTATGCTACTAATACGGGGGTTTATTAATGCAGCATCGCTCGTGGCGGGTTGATTGGGCCGGGGCCCTCGGAGAGCACTCTGCTGCTGGTCTTACCGTGGAAGAACTATTCTGATGAACAATAGCAATGTATGAATAAATATTTTTATGGAAGGTTCTTGGATTAGTTGAGCTGAATGGGACGCAAGGTCGAACTTTTTTTTTATCATATTAGGGGTTAAGTGAATAAATTTGATGTCAGTATGATCCCGGACGTTCAGGCGACGCGTTGTTTGCCTGTGGACAACTTGTTTTCAAATCGATGACGACCTGAATACCCTGCCTACGAGAAGAGTGGTCTCCAAATTCATATAAATCTAGACGTTCTAATGGTTTTTATTTGTTGTACTTGTAACGGATAGTAAACATGTTTGCCCTGAGAATTTCTCAGATTTAGAATAGAATAGAAATGGTTGATTTTAAATAACACATTATAAAACAATTATCATAACATTCAAAAACAAGAATCATAGCACTGGTGCATCGAAAAGGTACTTCATTCTTGTGGAAATTTAATTTCTAGGATTCCTATCAAAAGTCATGATATTATGAGCAAAAATACTTACATACTCCGATAGCTCAGCGACTCAACCCGTGCTTTTGATGAGAATGCGCCATTTCTCCAATCTGTTCCTATAACAAAGGGAAAAAATAAATGTCTCTAACTATCCTACTGCTTCCGAAATCATACAAAAAAATATATATTTCCTTTTGAGAACAGTTCGAAGTTATACAAATAATATAGAAAGATAGTTGTATAGAAACAGACAGATTTTTTTTTTGGATTCTCTAATTTGGTCCATTGCTCAAGCCAAGCTAATATTAGGAAGGTTGCGAACTTAAATTCAGCTAAGAGAAAGTAAAAACAATCAGGTATCGCCCCAGAATAGGGCTGCCTGCAACCAACCCTTCCGCTGCATTCAATTAACGACACGCGAGCAGCTGATGGGAAAAATCACACCGTAATGAAAACAATACCCGCCACGGTGGCTAATGGGAAATGCGGTTAGCGCCCTTATTCGATTTATGGGGCAGAATGACATGGTGTTCGTCAAAGTTTCGTGCGGTTTATTTTGGAGATGTTGGGTTATGGTTTTTGTAAAGGGATGGAGGTAATTTATGTTGTTATTATATGGAGTGAAATAGGATTTTGTTTGTTGATGGCAAATAGTAAATAGACATTTTTTTTGCTATCCTTTGCTACCCGTCTTTTCCAATCATAATAAATAAGAAAAAAATAGAAAAAGAAATAGATAAACAAAGAAATAATCTATTTTAAGGGTCGATATTACACAACGCTCTGTTCAATGGCATCTCTAAGCTAGTTATAATCTCCTGTTCTACATTTCTCGCGGTATTTCACTCACTCAAACTTTTATGTTGATTTCACTAAGTCCTTGAAATAGTTGACAAAGAAAAATAACTTCCTGAAATCTCTCGATTTCGCTAATTTAGACTAACGACACAAACAAATAAACAAACCGTCCAATGACTTGAGGGCCCCTCTCTATTTGTAAGCTAAAATGGTACCTAATATTAACATAACCTATGACAATTTACGTGCGATTGAAGTAGCAGGGACAATAACAGTATCATAACAGGATGACTAATACCGCCCTTTGCTGACTACAGATGGAGCTGCATACATACATATGTATTGGAAAAGTTGCTATTATTCATTCATATTTTCGTACCTGTACAAGTCTATGAGGCAAATAAGTATAGTTGAATTTTATTATTCGTTATGTAGTAGGTATGTAATCGTATGCTTCAGTATCCCATCAATAAATTTTTGGCCAAGCACAAACCCATAGTTAATATCTAACATCATCACATCCCAAAAGTAAGTAGCGTAAGCACTTGTATTAAGGGTATCAAAACAACGATGATACCACAAACACATAATCATCATCAGCCTATAGCAGTCCACTGCTGGACATAGGCCTCTCCAGTTGTTCGCCACTTAGGGCAAACATCTGGAGGATATACCCCATAATCGCTACGCTGGGCAGGTGGGTTGGCGATCGCAGGGCGTTGCTCCTCAGCTCCGGTGACGCTACTGCTCTAATAAATTTTGGAATTGGCGACCGCACTAGGCCGAGTAAATGCTTCCCATTTCTTGATATTCCTTAAGTCGTTTTCTACGATACCCACGGAATAAATAAGGTCCTATTCTAAATGGAAACCACACAAGGCATACCATAGTGCTTTGTATTTTATAGATACCTACATAACGTAACGCCATTCTCCCAGAGGGGTAGGCAGAGACCACCCTTCCATTTGCTACGTTCCTGGCACACAACTTTTGCTTCGTCCACATTCATCGATATCTTCATACATGCTCGTCGGCTTAGGGAACTTAGTATTTTACCTTTGTATTTCAGAACTTTGTATCAGTTGAATTGTTAGATCATCCCACTATTCTCTAACAGAAATATACCAAACACGGGCTAATAAACCACCTCCATTCTGCGTCAGTCGCCTGGGCTCGCGACACGCGTCACCGCAACACTGCCTCACCCGCGGCTACCTCATTAAACTAACTCCACCTCGCGACAGTTCCAATCTCCGTCGCGCGACGACATGCGACGACAATACTGGTCTAAGATCCCGCCATACTACAACCTTCACCGAGACGTTTTTTGAATGAAACTTCTTTTATATGTAACTAGCTGTGCTCGCGACTTCGTCCGCGTGGAATAGTTATTTTTCCCCGTTTTTTTTTTACATTTTCCATTATTTCTTCGCTTTTAATAGCTGCAGCGTGATGTTATATAGCCTAAAACCTTTCTCGATAAATGGTCTATTCAACACAAAAAGAATTTTTCAATTCGGATCAGTAGTTCCTGAGATTAGCGCGTTCAAACTAACAAACAAACAAACTCTTCAGCTTTATAATATTAGTTAAGATTAGATATGTCAATAAATATAATGCATATGACTTGCCGATCAAATTTTGGTCCAGGGTATGATTTGCTGGATGTTGGAAAAAACGGGATGGAGAAATGTGGCGCGGATTCAAGGAGGCCAACGTTCAGCAGTGGAAGGACCAGGGCTGTTGACTAATCGATTGATTGGATTAATCAGACCGGAGCAAAATGCAAGTATCGATTTACCCAAGAGTTGTGTCTGAAAAGAATAGGCAGCATAACGTTTGTGTATTCTATGGTTTTCATACTTTCGATTGGTATAGAATTTATCTCAATCAAACCGGTGAAATGTTTACTATGCTTACCTCATCCATGGACTAAAATATGATCGGCAATTATATTATTGACATTTTTTTTTTATAATAGCTCGACATAATGGCTTCCCTACGCCTGATGGAAAGCGAAAGAGAAGCCTAAATCGCTGTGACAACTGGCAAGTAACTAGTAAGTAACCTGTCAGTTGCCACTGCCATGCCGGCCCAACCCTACCCCCCACGAGCTCCGGAGACCCTACTCACCACATATGTATGTTTGTTTAGATATGTAATTATAAAAAATAAGTTTCATCCAATAAACGTCTCAGTGAAGGTCGTTGTATAGCGGGATCTTCTACTATACGCAACGCTACACGCGACACGCGACACGCGACACGGCGGAACGTCGCAGATGCTTCGCGACCAGATATGCGGTTTGCGGAAATGAGGAGGAACGGGCGCGACAACTAATGGTTGAAGTTTGGCGGAATTGTTTTAAATTTGGCTGGTGTTCAGGTGCGAGTGTGGTCGTGAGGAATGTTGATGGTGGTGGTATAAGTGTGTGTGCATTTGGAGAACCAGAAGGCCCACTCCGAAGCTTAATTGCAGGGTCATTTTGTCGACCAGTTTGGATCAGCGGTTGTGAAAGCTGCCTCTAACACAGTGAACCACTTGTGCTATATGATATTAAATACTTAACAAGTACATAGGTATGCAAGTATAAAATCAACGAAGATAACAATAACGTATTTCTTCTATCCTTAATTTTTATTCATCCTTTAATATATCTCCTCAAGTATCGATCTCTTCTATGGGATGAACTGTTAAGAGTTGAAATTGCATTTATTTGTGACTGTCACAAACATATATAGATGCATACATAGCTACAGCTTTTAGAATAGAACCCAATGTACGTTTGCAGATTATTATTTTATGAAGTCGTGGTATTCCACCGCATTTCCATCTAGCTACCCTTAGATAGAACAAAACACTTAAACAATGCGCAAACTTAAAGACTGAACATTACAACTTAGAAGGTACTTCTTTCGCCCATTAAGCCAGGCCCGCATCGGATGGCCCTAATCTCGTAAGAAGCCCAAGTATGTCACACCTAGGGCCGTAAATTTGGCCCACGCGGCCCAAAGGTTGGCGCAACAATTAAACGCTCGCCGGCAGTTGAGAACTATGCGAATGGAGACGGCCTTAAGCGTCGGGCTATGAAAGCCGCGTTTGTGACAGCGCAGTATTAGATAGAATTTTGTCCGTGTGGTTTCCTTTATATGTATGGATTTATCTTATCTCATCGCGCGGGTGTTGTAGAAGACGACTAGGGTAATATAATGGTCACGTAATTGAGAGGAAGGCCAAAACGGACATATACAAAGCAGTTGATGGAAAAAGTTGATGTCATGACGTACAGGGAGTTGAAGGTGCTGGCGGAGTCCAGGAAAGAATGAAATTGATCCACCGACAAGAGCGATGCTCTTAAATTTTGAATGAATGAATGAATTGAGAATGATACGTTTAATCTGCTCCTAGTAATAATGCAGATCTGGGTAAACGAACACCAGGAAAGAAGACTCAAAAAGCCCCGGACACGGTGAATCATGTGAGCACACATATAGGCATAAGATCCCTGTTCCGTGCCGCTCTGTCGAAAGTTAGAATGCGGTGACAGGCGAGATCCGGTAAGAGATGGCACTTCAAGAAATAAAAGGAGAAGAAGGGAATATGATGAAACGGGCAGCACCATTTACCTGGATAGGTACAAATAAAACCTACTCCGGTCGCCAACTCGCCTGCCAAGCGTGGTGAGGTAACTAAGGCAAGTCCCCCCCCATATGACAAGTTTAATTTAGGGAGGCTATGTCCAGCAGTGGACGTTTTCATACTGATGATGTTTATTCATTTATACTTAGATAGATATGCAAAACTTAAACTAGAAGTGCTAAGATTGCTCAGTTCCATAGTTACCAAAGAGAATCTAAATTTTGTTAAATAAATTAAATCCCAAATTATAATCAGGTTTATTCAAAACTTTCCCTATTTATATATAAAATATTATCGTACCGTAAGACAATCGTCTCCAAACCGCTAATTTCGTGGCACCCGCCCGAGGCCTTCAACTGATATTAACTTTTGTCAAGGTATTCGGATACATCCCGAGGGTTCGACGTAATGTTACAAATGGAGATATTTAGTTGAGAACTTGTTACGCTGCGTGGGCCTCTGAGATATTTGCTTTGTGTAGGTAGTGAGCTACCTTTGCGCTGTTGTAGCCCCGTTTGACGTAATCATCTTTGCTTCCAAAGGAAGGTCTCAGCAAAATCAGAACTGAGTTAAAGCATAATAGGCGTGATTCCTTTTATTAATACCTTGCTGGCCCGATGGCTTGAAAAGTTCCGGTGGCTTCTGAAGGAAGGGTCGTGGGTTTGATCCGCACCCGGCACAAGCATTCGTGTAATGAACATTCGTGTTTTTCCGAGCATGCACATTATGTGTTTGTAACGGATGTAAGGGAGCGACCCATCATCTTTTCGCTCCAATCCAACCTCACCTGTACGTGGTGCATCCTGCCGAATAACGAGGCGCTGGCAGCCGACTGGTGGCGGTATAATCATTTACAATTGAAGGCGTAGCTAAATACCACAGACCGATGACGGGCAGCAGCGTCAATGGAGCAAGAAGCTACGCCCTGCGATCGCACACCCGCCTGCCCAGCGTGGCGATTATGGGTATATCCTCCAGAAGTTTGCCCTAGGTGGCGAACAACTAGAGAGGCCTATGTCCAGCAGTGGACTGCGATAGGCTGATGATGATGAGATCTATAATAATGGGTTTTGAGCAGTTTGGTGTGCTATAAAATAATATCCATCTATAACTTATTCAGTGGCCTTATCGCCAATAGATCGTTCCCTTTCAAACAACCTTCATAAAACATTTAGTAACAATAGGTACGAATACCCGCTTTGAAAGAAACAAGTAATGTACCTAATAGAAGTCAAGTAAGATTAATATTGAGCTCTCCTTACAAGCGAAATCCTCGCGACACCTTATCGCTTCGGCCTATGTGCTAGTTTAATAAAGACTTCAGTGACAACGCTGACTCGGCAGCGAGCCGACTCGCCGACTCGCGGTGACTCGCGAGTCGCGACACAATAAACACGTCACTCGCATCGTTTGTCACTCGGCGCTCACCTTCGGGGGACGGTGGCACTAACACTCGATTAGATGTAGTAATATAACGTTCACATTTTTTAGCTAAGTAAATGAAGCTATGGACCTATGTAAGGTATTCAAGAGAAAACCTTTGATTTAACGTTATTTTAATAAATATATGTATAACTACCAACAATTGAATTTAATACATCTTTAATAGATGTACATAATTAGTATTCAATTGTTGGTGATTGCGATTTTGATAAAAATAACGTCACATTTTCTACTCAGCAGTTACTTCCTATGAGTACTCAAGCTATTACCTTAACCTAGTTTCAAATCGAAACTTAATTAAATTACATTCGTTTGATACACCACTTACCTTTAAACGAGCTCTAAAACATGACTTTGGCAGAAACGTACCACGAACCAAAGGTAATAGGTATAAAGAAACACCTAATCTTATAGTATTCCAAACGTGTTAACCCACGATTAAGCTTTCCCATTCTATTCGTTAGCCTTCAATGGAACCCACCCCCTGAAAACAATAGGATCACCTTGACACAACTGCAAGGCCCGTAACTTGATGGCGCTGGGGGAGGAGGGGGGAGGAGCGCGTGACGTCATTAATTACCGCCGCGTGGCAGGTGCACAATGACGAGACTGGCTGCCGCTGACGAGGCGTTTTTACCGTTCAACGTGCTGAAATATACGTATATGATATGTAAGAGATCGGCCCATCATCTTTTCGCTCCAAGCCAACCTCACCTTTTTTTTTTTTTTTTTTTAAGCCGGGGAAAATGCTTTAAGGCATACCCGCCGCTCGGGGGAGGGGCGGGTTATGTGGGACTCGCCCTGCCTCAAGGTGTAAGGGAGGCAGGGAATACCCACAAAAAACCCCGGCCCTTTCGTCAAGCGCCTATGGGGACGGTGCCAAGGGGCCTGAGGATGACTCATACAACCTTGACACCGCCAGCGCAGTCTGCCCTAACCGGCAGACTCCTACAAGCTCACCCCCCTAGGGGGGAGCGACGGGAGGGGTCCGAAAGGACAACCCACTCCCGTCCGACGGAGACGGGGACCCGTGCGATGCAGGTGGAGGTGCCCCCGCACCAACCACCCGCTGGGCCCCGTCAGGCGGCATCAGGCGGCGGAACGTTCGCCGCGAGCGCCCACCTCTTCGTCAAGCCAACCTCACCTGCCCGTGGTGCATCCTGCTGAATAACAAACGAGGCTCTGGCAAACCGACCGGTGGCGGTAAAACCATCACGATAGTAGGCGTAGCTAAATCACAGACCGATGTCGGGCAGCAGCGTCACCGGAGCGAGAGGCTACGCCCTGCGAACGCCTACCCGCCTGAACAGCGTGGCGATTATGGGTACATCCTCCAGATGTTTGCGCTAAGTGGCGAACAACTGGAGAAGCCTATGTCCAGCAGTGGACTGCAATAGGCTGATGATGATGATGTCTTAGTCATCGCGCTTGGCAGGCGGAGTGGTGACCGCAGTAGGTTTTATTTGTATCCGGGTAAAAGCTGCTGCACGTTTCCTAAATTTCCCTTAGTCCTTTTCTTCGACATTCGCCATGTATTGGAAATCCAGAAACGGCTTTTAGCGTTACTTTAAAAGCAGTTCCAAATTGCCCAACCATGAGCAACCCTTCATCTACACTGTAGTTCAATACTTTTTCGTGCCATCACGTGTTACCCCCGCAGAATGTCTGTTTTACCCCTGTGGGGGTAATTACCCCCAGGTTAGGAACCACTGATCTACAGCCTATATTACAGTCCACTCTTGGACATGCCTATGTCCTCTAGAGGCCTCTCTTCAGTTGGTCCTCTCAGTGGGCAAACATCTGAAGGCTTTACTCATAATCACCATGCTGGGTAGATGGGCTGTCAGCGTGAGAAGTCCTTAATGAGAATTAAAGGTATTTGTAACCTAGAAAGTTTAGAATAAGATCGTATAGATACTATTGACTGTGATATGACGAGCATATAAAAGTATACTCATAATTTTTCTGTGTAAATGAACGAGCTTTATTAACAAACTTAAAATAACTATCTAATAACGTGCCTTTCATCTATCGCAAAGTAGTTTTTCATTATCATGGTGCACTTCATACTTGTAATTCATCGTAACGCATAATAAGCACAACAAAACGCACTTAAAGTTCATTAAACCGAGCGCTATCTCAGTTGAGCAACCAAACGCCACACGTCACCTCGTAATCGCTACCGGAAACGGAAAGTCCGCCATATTGTATGCGAGATCGGCCGCTTGTCAAACCTTCCGCGCTGTTGCACCTGTGAATATCCACTCATCCTGATATACAACCCTTTCCCACAAACCAATATGGACCGTAAAACCAAAAACACAAGGCTCACGATTCTACAAAAGCCGCGATAAAGTTTCAATCAGCTCGACGATTGGAGCAGCAATCAAAATTCAACTGAATTACTTTGTGTAATAAGGTACAAATTGGATTGAGAGCGTAGTTCAGGTGACAATTCGAATCGTGTTCCATTTACAAAACAGTTGGGAGAGATCATCTCGTTGGCCAGTATTTAATGCTTGCACGTGTACATTGGAAATTGGACTTTAATGTCAGCATGTGGGGTTGTGTTTGGTTTGTCGTCAGGTGAGGGTAGGTGTAAATTTGCGTGTAAAATCCGCGTGCCGACCACGGACAGGTTTCCGCCGGGGAGCATTGTTCGCAATTCGAATATTCGGCACACGCTGAAACATTAATGTGGAGAGATGAGCCAAGTACGTTTTACGGGAAAACAATGGCGAATTAGTTTTAATTGTTTCGGTTGAATGCTGTACCTAAATTTTGGATGGTCTGTACCAAAATTTGTACTTGTCTATTTATAGTAAGTACTTATTTTTATTACCTTAAACTGGCTCTTGGAGCCCAAATGTTGCAAAGATCATAATGCAAAAATCGGAACCGATTATGCGTCACAGAGTATGAGAAAATATGAGATCACGTTTCCCCTCTATTATTCATAATTTTTATTGACCACATCTTGGTTGTAACCGCTTAATTTTAATTAAGACAATTTTTATCATATTCTGTGTCCTAGCAACTTTTTCTTGAACTGCTTCGTTTACATTTCTAAAGGTCTCTGCCCACTACACCGTATCATACCATGGCCGTGCTATGAACGTGTCAAGCACGGAAGGTAATACGATACGGCTTGCTTTGCCCACTGAAACCAGTCGACGGCGTTTAATGCCCGTATGATGCCCGTATGATGCCCGTATGATGCCCGTATGATGCCGGTATGGTGTCCGTATGCAACCCGTATGATGCCCGTATGATGCCGGTATGGTGTCCGTATGCAACCCGTATGTATGGAACTAACATGGTATAACCCAGGTAAATTGAAATGATATAAGCTCTTATGTGTGCATCTAAATATTTGTGTACAATTAAATTTGCTAAACTCAGAGAAGGCATTTGAGACGCGTTTATAACGGTCCTTATACGCGGTTATAACCCGTATTATCACCGTTTTGCTGCCGGCACGCATCGGTTTGGCACCGTCGCGTGCCGTGCGCGGAGCGTACCGCCACCGGCAAAATATTCTCGCCGACAATTCTGAACTGTCCGTGCATGGCACGCGACGGTGCTGATCGGTGACGGAACGGTCTAATGGGCATCGTCTCATAGTTTTCAATACAAAGAATACTTTTTTGTCTGACACGTTCATAGCACGGTCATGGTATGATACGGTGTAGTGGGCAGACTCCTTAATCCTAACAATCTAAATAGAACACCTCATCACTTAACATCAGGTGTGATTGTGGTCAAGTGCTTTCTTAGAACTTTTTATTTTTTTATTTTTATTTTTATTTATTTATTAAGAAACCTAGAACTTAGAACTAAATAAAAAAATTAAATAACAAAAATATCAAAAATGCGGAAAATGAGACCTACTGAAGTTCTTTTATTGATGAAGAATGATGAAGATGACGAAAATGACTAAACATTTCAGCTTCCTTTTTGCTGGATATAAAAGGAGGTAATAGAACTTTTTACTTAATGTACAACATTACCACTTTACACTAGTCAAAAAGACAGCTGCTTTTAGTACTCGGCCTACCCACTACCGCGCCGAGTTATGAAATAATTCGGATACAGGGATTTTCACGTGGAAGCGGGCGGCCAGCCATTGTTCCGCTGATGTGCGCCTGATGTATGAGCCTATTACGCGCGGCCGATGGGACCGTGTTTTTGTTGATAGTGCTCACGGAACCCGGAATGTGGTAATGAGATACTAAATAATCTGTTTGCATTCAAAATGGCCGTATTGCTCTCGTTGCGCGCGTTAGTATTGTTTTAAACGTTAATGTTATCTAGTACAATATGAACAATTTTGGAAAATGGCACCAATAAACGTTTTGTGGTATAATAGTCTAAGCTATACTGCTGGCAGCATTTCACTGTAGAGAACGTTTAATCGTCTACCCAACCAAAACTTTTATATCTTCTTTCTCTGTCACAATGTTTAAATTGGAACTTCTATCATTATTCAAATAAATAAAATAAAATAAAATAAAAAGTATTTATTTCAGATAACTAAAGATCCATACATTTAGTTAGTACAAACTTAATTTCTATGTTAGTACCTTATTTCTAAAACTGACCTTGTCCTAAACAACAAAATGCTAAACTGGCTTAGTTTCGAGTATCTGGTACCTATTTTCACTAGCAGACTATATCTAGAAGACTACTTACATAATGTGTGTACGTTATTGTAACGACGATCAACAAATTACACACAAGTGTTAAGAAAACATAAAATCTCTCAAGTTTTAAAGCTTCAACATATTAATTTGAATACATCCCATATTTTCCGAGCATGTTCCCAACAAATGCACCAGTTAATTGCTCGCGTCATCTCTTAATCCAGTGTTCCGAAACGTACAATTATCCCATTCGCGGCCAGACGAGTTGAATTGAACAGCGGCCGTTTTGATTAGGAGCGGCCAAGATTGGATCGCGCGATATGACGGGCTACGGGGTCTGTCGCTTAGCCGTCGTTATGAGCACTAGGAGATCTTGCCTCATGCAGTTACAAGAAAGAAAACTTTAGGTTTTTAGAGTAATCTCCTGCAAATAGCATAAATATCTCAGGTAGTAAGCGTAAGGCGCTTAGTCGTCCTTATGAGAACTGGTTAATCTAGGCGCTTTTGGTCTTTCCAATCAAGAAAGACCAAAATTAGATTTTTATACCAGACAATATCCTGCAAAGATCATAGACCTATATGGTGGGATCTGACTTTCCCAGATAAAACTAACAAATAACTTAGTTATATCCAAGATTGATAAATTATAGATAATCAGATCACAGAGAGGACTAAAGGAAAGAGAAGATAGAAAGCAACCTAAGACAGACCATCCATCTGATAAATGGCAGTCAAGCGTAAAGCCATTTCAAATAAAAAAATAAATAAAACATAACCTATTAAAGTTTATCTAATGCTGATGTCTCTGTGCAAGATAAAATCGACCACTGTGCTAAAATCACGGTGATAAAAGAAAAAGCCTTATATTACGACCATTATTATTGTAAGTAAGAGCAGCGCACATGATATTGTTACTCTTGGTTTGAATGCTGTTCAGTTAGACGAACAGAGATAATAGATAAAGAGGCTTGATACCTTTAGCGAATTCATCTCACATTCACATTTGGTACTCAAATCAAACCATCAAAGTCTTAAATCATAACTTGAGACTTTGGTGGCAGATGTGCATTTTCTGGCATGTACAACTCGTCAATTACACCAATCCAATCAGCATTCACACGGCTATCACCGAGCAAATCTCGACCGCTTCCAAAAACCTATCAAAACACATCACCTAAGATTTACACGCACCTATGGTTAACATAAATTTGTCCGGCCGCCGATCCGAGGCAAAAAGACGCGTGCGTCTATTCCGGGCGGGACACGGCTGATTTATTCGAGCGCCTGCGCCCGCGCCGGTTCACGGAACGGCCGGCTAATCGGGACCGATTATTTCGTTCTACTCTCACGTGTGTCTCAGTTCTTGTGGTATCCCGATTTAGAAAAGGGCCACTCCATCTCATCCCGTGCAAACATGCCTGGACAGGAATTGCCATGACGGACCTGGAAGTATTTAAACAGACTCCGTAACCAGGTCGCAGCAAGAAGATTCAGGTACACTGATGCGGTGGACCTCGGCTGCTAATATGGTGCCCCTCTTGAGAATAGAGAGACCTGCTTACTGGCTGACCTAATGTCCGAAACCGGGGGTGCGGTGCGGGTGGGATTTCAATTTGCCATCGAAACTTTCGAATCGCGCATCGAACATCGAAACTTAGTTCATTATTCATCATTATCATTACATTATCTTTATTAGATCTATTTATTGCTGACGAAACCCAGTGATCTATCAATTATGTACTTCATTAAATTTTAAATTAAATATTATCTTCAACTTGCCTGTTTTTTAACCGACTCCAAAAATAACTGATTCTAAAATGTAAATAGTATGCATAAGTATTAATAATTTCGTTGATTTTCCTTTAGTGTTCTTTGGCTTAAAGTAATTAAAATATTATTTTATACTCTTTAATTCAATTATATATTGTGGCAGTACCTAATCTTGAAGTCGGTTTTTATTTTTTTCCAAAAACTGATAGCATTTGGTCTAAGCCTTATACAACCTCGCCGAGGTCGCTATTGATCCCATTCAAACCAAACAATATTAAAAAAAAACAAGTAAACAAAACACTTTATAGGTACATAAAGTGACCAGGTTATAAATCTGTGCGTCTACTTCCCGAAGATCATAACATCGCATGATTTACTAAAGCTTCTAACTAATAAAATAAGATAGCGTTACATCCGTCCGTACGCACCGATGATGTTACAGAAATGAGGAAGTTAATACGAATCCCACAGATATAGCTTAGGCGATGGTTCGTTTGGTTATTCCCTCGATTTATGTCAATCAACACCCGGTGTGACGCGAATAGACAAGAGTTATGGGGATCACTTAGCCCGGGGAATTAGTTGATAAGAATAAGTTTAGTCTCAAATAAATTAAAACATTCGTGTTTGTTCCGTGTCTGGATGTTGACATTTGTACAAACACCGGGTCAATTCGATATGCTGATTTCCTTCACATAAGGAAATTATAAGTCTTTTTAGTACTAAAAAATAATAATAATAATAATAGCTTTTATTTCAGACATTTCATACATACACAACTTTTTAGTACTACCTTATCCTTTTTGAATACCAGGGACAATACATAAATAATAGGTTTTCTATTTTCTCTCGTTTATCGGCGGTCAAGGAACAAAATAATCTGTTCGTGCATTTTAGCTTATTTGAATTATGATAATATAAAACCTTCTTTTGCTGGTTAAGCCAATAAATATATCCATAAAACAATTGTATTATGCATGTCAAAGAACAATACTCGTATTATTATGTAGGTTATGTCTTTTTTGTTTATTTTATGATCTAGCTCTGTGATCGTGCGTATTAGCAAATGTAGAGCAAAAAGTTAGTTATGTAAGACACTTCCTATAATATAATAGAAATGCTTTAAGACGAAATTGTCTTAATCACTGTTTCTAAAACAATCAAAACAACGAAGACACGGGCCCAACTGCGAGTAGTTTCAAAGATAACGAGCCGTTATTCAAGCGTCAAACAGTCATCGGATACATTACGTCCATGATTTGCGGTCTGTCTGTCCGCTTCAGAGCTAAAGGTCGGCCCAACCTGGACAAATCTGCGGCTATCAATTATACTATCTGTTAATGAATTGTAAATGTCAGCTTGATTAAAACGAATGAGGAGTGTGTCTGCGCCCTTACGCCTGTGTGACGAGTTACGCTTACACTAAAAACTCACGGAACGATTTTCACCCGCGCCCGCTGCTATGGTGGAACTGCGATTTATCTTAAACTCACGAGACCAGTTTTTGAGACCTGATGAACGTGGCGGGTGATAAAGGCCGTTGGATTTCTGCAACCGCGCGACCCGCCGGGGTTACGGGTGCCCACCGTCCGCGCGGTTCCACTAGTTAGCCTGGTTTTCATGCCACACGGGTCCGGAAGACGCTTCCTCATTCTCATATAGATCTCTGTCTGCGTCTGCGCTGAGCGATCCGTACTGGACGGTCCCTGTAACACTAAAACCAGCCTTGACAATGCAGCGGGAGCCGCAAAAAACCGTGCACACCGCGGTCGTAAAACGCGTCGTGAGATGCGCTTTATTATTGTAATCTGTTGGTGAAAGACCGGTGTCTGTACTAGGAGACCTGTATGACAGCTGGTAATCTGTCATACAGGTCTCCTAGTACAGACACCAGTCTTTCACATAGTTGAATAACAATAGATTAAGCATAATTTTGTATCAACCAACTATGTGGGAGAATAAATAAAGATTTATTATATTGTACATATACCTATTGCGGGCCCGCGACCGCGGCGTGCGCGGTTGAAAATCGCCCCGTGAGTTCTTAGCGTTATGGGCAGGACTCAAAACCATTTCTATTCTTGTTTACTTTGTTTCATTTTATTACCTGTTGATTAATAACTCTTTATAGTTTCTGTTAACAAACCGAGAGCGTATGACTTCTTTTTTACGTTTTAAATATAATGTTTTATATATACCTAATCCTAAGTACTATCTGTTTCTTATACCATAAATAGCCAGCTAATACTATTGCCCCACCTAAAAAAAACCCCACCCTCGGCTACTTTCCTTCAAAAGGCTAATTGAAAGCCACGTGCCGGGCGAGTCGCATTTCCGCCGGAAGTGACGCTCTCAGTGACTTATGCGCGCTTCCTTCCGACGCGACGCTAGCGCCACGCGGCCTTCACGTGAATTATTGTAAAGGTCAGTTCGCGAGAGAAATGTTTTATGGGTTTAATAGGTCAGAATGGAAATGCTAAGTGATAGTAGCCTAGGCTACCTACTTCTTCTGTTCGAATCGACCGCAAAACCATTAAAATAGTGTGAGATCAAAACTCCGGAACATCATCATTATCAGCCCACATCAGTCCACTGCTGGACATAGGCCTCTCCCAATGCTCGCCACTTCGATCGTTCCCGGGCCTCTCGCATCCAGCACTTGCCAGCCGTCCTGCGCAAATCGTCACTCCTCCTGGCCTGAGAGCGTCCTACACTACGTTTGCCGAGACGCGGTCTCCACTCCAGAACTCGTTTACCCCAGCGGTTATCGGTTCTGCGGCTGCGGCTTAAAAGTTACTAACTCAGCAAGTATTTCAATTTCCTTATTTGCTTACTAAGAGTAGGTAATTTCTTTATTTGCTGGTAGTATCAAACTTATGTCGCATTATAGCATAATTAGAACATCCTCGGTACCTAATCATAGTAAAAGGGAAAACCTTAGTTTCAGACCAGTGGTTGGTATAAACTGTCTGGCACATCTATATACCTATTTATTTACTTACTGCATCTTTAAATCTTAACTCTTAACTAATATTATAAAGCTGAAGAGTTTGTTTGTTTGTTTGAACGCGCTAATCTCAGGAACTACTGGTCCGAATTGAAAAATTCTTTTTGTGTTGAATAGACCATTTATCTAGGAAGGCTTTAGGCTACATAACATCACGCTGCAACTATTAGGAGCGAAGAAATAATGAAAAATGTAAAAAAAAAGGGAAAAAAAATAACTATTCCACGCGAACGAAGTCGCGAGCACAGCTAGTACAAAATAAACGGACCCCAATTTGACTCCAACACCTCCCATACAGAGTCAGCGATGCCAAAACCTCCTGCCATTACCGAAATGACACTCGGCTGGGTATCCCTAACAGAATCACGGGGCATAAAAATCATTTCTGCACCCTCCATAACTTTGGACACGGCGCCGAACGCAGGCTAAGTGACAATGACAGTGCTTTTGTGACATGGATGTTGTACGCATTGGATAAAGCGTTAGTGAAATAAATAATAATAAATATTCGATCAGTATATCATCCTTGTGTGAGCTTCACACAATGATGGGGCTTTCTTGCAGCTTAAAGTGTTTAATTTGGTTGTCCATAGCAACTAAGTATACTTGTATCCTATAGAGGTTTGCAATGAGAATAATAGCTGTTCTAGGTTCTGGGATTTCAAGTGGTAAATAAAGGTTGACCAATTTGTGAACGTTTTTTTTAATGGCCTTAATTTGATTACCACAAGATGCCTGCTATTTGATACTTCTGTATAGTTTCTACTTGGGGTAGTAATAATCATTTAGAATAATTATTAGGTACATAATTTTGTGTATAGTAGAAGATTATGAAATGTATATATTTTTAGGCAATTATAGATGCACTCATTACGAGGAGAGATAGAGAGATACTCTTTATTGCACAAAACACAGACATTACAGGAAAACATTATTCAAACTATATAGGTAATACTTAGTACAACTTAGGTCTTATCGCTTGTAGGTAGCGATCTCTTCCAGACAACTTGTAAAACAAATAAAAAACTTACAAGAAAATAAAATTGTCGTGACAATATTTGTATGGACCTGACTTTCTCCCGCCCAGCTGCGATCTGCAATGGGAGATCCACACAAGTAAAACATCGTAGTGTTTATCTCCGTTCATTCCCCGTAATTACGCTAAGCTGCGCTATTCCAGACTCTATCGGCATGGTAATAAGGGGTAAAAGAATTATAGATTTCGTTACGGTCTTAGTGAATTTCGATAAATTCGAAGGAGCATCATTCCGAGCCAGTGAGTGCAGGGTCTAATTGACGGGGGAGACCGTGACTTGTGTCAGTGCGCACAATGTTGTGATGGTAAATGAATAAATTTAATAAATGTATCCGCAAAATATTTTCTGATATTTTTGAAACCATAAAAATGCACAACAATTTTCTTTTTAACATAATGCATCGTCTTTACTACGCGCCTTTAAACACGACACGAATCTTCACACGCTAATATAATCCGGTATATTTTTTAAAATGGGTTGGCGCTTAACTTCAACTTCTAAGCGATATCGTAGTCTACGATGGGACTCGCTTACCCAGTAAGAACAGGTTCACTCTCGCCTTGAATATCAACAGCCATGCAAAGAGTTCCATCATTTAGCCGTTCGCACTAATAAGCTAGACGCGAAACTCGTCGTCATTTCAAGACACTCAAAACAAAATTCTAACATCATCATTATCATCAGCCTATCGCAGTCCACTGCTGGACATAGGCCTCTCCAGTTGTTCGCTACTTAGGGCAAGCACTGGAGGATTGGCCCATAATCGTCACACTTCAGGCGGGTTGGCGATCGCAGGGCGTAGCTTCTCGCGCCGATGACGCTGCTGCCCGTCACCGGCCTGTGATATTTAGCTACGCCTTCAATCGTGATGGTTACGCCACCAGTCGGTTCCCAGAGCCTCGTCTGTTATTCAGCAGGATCCGCCACGCGCAGGTGATGGTGGCTTGGAGCAAAAAGATGATGGGTCGCTACCTTGCATCCGTACAAATACTAACACCTAAAATACTCTACAAATTCTAACACCTAAAATAAATAATAAACCGATTAGACTTAGTTACAGTCCATTGGGTCGTGCGACGAATGCACGGGGCCGGTGCGACGCGCGGCGCGTGCCGCCGACAGCGGCCGGCAACGGTTTCCGCTCGCCCGGCCTGTCGCGGCAACACCGTGGCTAGGAACTCGTAGAAGTGGCCTAGTGATTTAGATTAAACTTTACTTATATCATTACAAGTTAAGTTTTATCTTAATACAATAGACAGGTAAACACCGAACGCGTTTGTGAATGGATACCCTAAAAACCTACGCCTTTTGAAGTCGAAGACTTGAAGTCTCTACAAATAACGATTTTATTAATTAAATTTAAAAATGAATTGTAAGTAGGAAGTAATGTACCTATATTTTGTTTGTCATATGTTTTCCTGTAATGTCTGTGTATGTGCAATAAAGAGTATCTATCTATCTAATATTAGTGCACAACAGTTCCACTCCTGTTCAACCTGTAAATGATACCGCAAACAAAAAAATCACAGGTATTTTTTCGCTGAATTAAACTAGACTTCAATTCACCGGGGTTTGAACTGAAGAGAGGTAGGGCATAGCGAATCTTCACTCGAATTGAGCTGCCCGTCCGGGGAATGACCTCCACCCTATAGAATACCGCAGCCAAATGACCTCGGGTCGTGTTTCTGCCGGTGAGTAGGGTTTCCGGAGCTTGTGAGGGGCTAGGGTTGGGCCGGCATGGCAGTGGCAACTGACAGGTACCAGTTACTTGCCAGTTGTCACAGCGACTTAGGCTTTCCTTTCGCTTTCCTTCAGGCGTAGGGAAGCCATTATGTCGAGCCACTATAAAAAAAATGATACCGCGAACAAAAAAATCACAGGTATTTTTTCGCTGAAATTGAACTAGACTTGAATTCACCGGGGTTTGAACTAGACTGCAAAACTCGTAGGTGAGAGTTTACCTCTACAATGTTGGCCAGCAGTAGGCAGTTAATCGGTATGTCTAACCGTTCCTAAGCCCTCGCAATGATTAGACAAACGTCGCTCTGTCCAGTGATCCGAGCTCGCCTGCGCGAGACGCGTCGCCTGCCCTGATTCGATGAATTTACTGGCCTGCGCATTATACACACTATGTAGGTGTAACGAATCGTATGCTTATTGCTTCAATGTAGATTACTCCGGAGATTAGCTTTTTGGAAATAGAACGTTCTCGAAGCAACGAGTTTTAAACGGCAACACACCTTGGTCTTTTTTGTCGACTCTTGTAATCACCATCAGATTAAAGTCTTTTTTAAAAATAATAACTATGGTAATTGGTAACGTTTCGGTAACTTTTTTGAAGTATTAGCAGCTGTGATACTATCATTTTGTATTGAGTTTTTAACTTTATAGCATTTTTTCTTCAATAAATTGCCATCTAGGAGCATCCATCAGCTTTCGGCTGACCTGTCTAAAACACAACCAATCATACCTATCTTGTAAAATTGATTAAAATTCAAATCAAAATTTTCCATCTTTTTCTAGATTTTGGGTCTCGTGGCTGTCAAAATACATAAAATGTTCAAAAATAGCCGTTGATTTGATGAGAAGTTCCAAAATCATTGTGTTTCTTATTATGGGAGTAACAAAATAGTTACCTAATCACGAAGGACGCACGCTCAAGCTTCGCAAGTCGTGCTCAACACAAAAGATCCCACAGGTGCAAACCGTAAGTTCGACAAAAGCCTCTTAACATGTTAATCTTTCCGCCATCAACACAGCCAATTACCCCACGTGCCCTACGTGCGAATTAGCCGAACGGCACGTCTGAGGAAGGTGCCTCGGAGGGCCTGGAGAGGAGGGAATGAAGTAATCGTATGCAAAGGGCGCAGATTGCCGCAAGCGCCCACTTGAGGTGAGGAGATAATTCACTTGCATTTCGCTTTTGAATCTTCCTTTTAAAATGTAGAACGATGTAATCGTCGATATCTCAGGTGAGGTCTGTGCCGGATTTACAAAATTTTATTTCGAAAGCCAATTACCCAATAGGGTTAAGTCAAGGATTTTAATCGTGATCTCATTATTTAACTCTTTATTTTCAATTAAACAACTTCTCTCTAAAATGTTCTAAGAATATTTTTTGAAAATAGTACGTTTTAGAACTTTCATTCGAAAGTTTTAAGTCAAATGACGACCTACGCCAACTTTTTTTTTTTTTTTTTTTATTCGTTATGGGTTTGCGTTTGGCCACAATTCACCTGGTGTTAAGTGATATTGAAGCCTACGATGGAGCACGCTTACCCAGAAAATACCGATTCACTCTCGCCTTGAACACCTCAAGATCATATAGCGCGAACTTAAGAAACAAACATTCTAAATTGATTTGGGTTTGAGTTTTCTGGAGGATTCTTCAGCTATTTCTGTCCTACTAAATAAGCAATTGAGAGATAAGGCCTCTCTGATCTACGAGCGTCCTATTAATAAAATCTAAGGTGTCAAACATAAATTTTCTAAGCAGTTGGTTCTGTAACCAATGAAAATTATATATCTCGTCAAAATATCCACATAATATATTGACATTGATGCCTGTATGGCAAATTGCCCTATTACGAATTCTTCGCACAAAACAAGGCAATTCCCTTGTAAAATACTGCTCGTGCTAATATACGCTATTGTTAAAGTAAATTATGTGTATCATAACAACAAATACTGGGCTGATCCTCTAAACTGCTCCGTCGACCGTATTAGGGCTATTCTTATTCTGTATTACTTCATGTCGTGATTTGCCTACTGGTTGCCTTAAAGGCAACTACACATTTTAACCGACATCAAATAAAGGCATTACAATGGTATACATATTTGAAGATGATTAAGTAAAAATATTTAATTAAAAGTAAGTAAAAAAATAGGTAACTGAATTATTCACTCTACCTACATTTTAGTACGTTTTAAATATTTTGTGTCTTTGTTTTGTTTTTCTAAGTAAAGTTCGAATTTTTTTGTTAATAAATTATTTTTAAGTTAAGGTTTAGTTTTTCAGTATGTAGTGTAAATTAAAGAGAAAATAAAAATCGGAAACCATAAATAATCAATATCATGCCAGCCAACACCGTGGTATTCAAATAAGTGCAGGTTCCTAATGGATTTCACAGATCAAAGTCTTTAAAAATAATATATTCCCAAACAAAATTAGGACCATTTCATTTAGCAGCTATGTTGAAAACACTACTTTTTTATTGTATTCACGGCTGTTACCGTGTTCCAAGGTGGCAGTACATGTAGAAGAAGAAGTAAAAGTAATGACATTATTGTTCACTTTACAAGACTAATATTACGTTACACCGCGCTATCTACCTAGTAAAGCTAAGGTTTAGTTTACTATGAGTAAGTACTAGATAACTGACAAACTTACTTAGATACTTCACTACTACATAGAGTATATTTTCGAGAATGGGAGAGCTATGGCAAAATGTTGTCAGTAGTCCATCCACCAGGCACATCACTGCAGCAACAAATTATGAGCCCCATTTTCTTGCTAGATTCAGACTTTCAGGAGTAGTAACAACGAAATTCGCATACATAAGACCATTATCCAATTTTCACGTCTCTACCTATTTATTTTTATTCATCTAAACCCTTCTGTGAAAGCCATACCAGTGTATATCAGCCTCAAGAGATGATGGCACAGTATGATTAACAAAGTGTGCCGATTTCAGCGCGAGTGCGTACGTGCCTTGCCTACTGTCAACCTTGTTAGCTATAACTACGACTTGCGTGTCACAGGGGCGCACTCTATGGCCGGAGATTTTTATTATTAGTGAAAAAGAATATAAATATTTTTTTTTCTAAAATATAAACTGAAAATTAAATAAATATACATTTGTATATTTATTTAATTTTCAGTTTTGCTTGTTTGGTATACACTGAATAAAGAATATTCACGTTAATAACCATATGCACCAGTCGATACAATATGCAGATCCTTTTTAATTTTTTTATTTATTTATTTTTGATTATCAACAGTTGTCACAATAATAATAGGACAAGATATACGTATATTCTTATTAAAAATTGATTGCTCAACCTATTACAGACAATCACAGCATGCAATTATTATGAGCGGAAATGTAAAAAAGGGTTTATAATTTAACATTTTATTAACTACAAATTAGCAGGATGGGGGGATATTATTTAAAAATCATCAAAAAAGAACATATATAAAAAGTGACCTTATTCCAAGCACTAATTAAATAATAAGTAGGTATAAAAATATTTGTATAAGACGATTTACAGGAGCTTGAATAAAGAATACACTTTAAACCCATAATGCAAAATAGATGGAACAATTCACAACAAATCTCAGAACGTCCTCATGACACTGTAAACCTGACACTTAAACCCGTGTCGCAAGTTTACGGTGCCTTTACTTCCACCTGAATGCACTCCTGGGCATCAAGGCGCCATTTTGTTAAGAATAGGGTGCCTTGAAAGGTATGGTTATTTGTGGATCATTATGAAAACCATGCACGATACAAACAAGTATAGACAGATAAATAGACTTACTTTTTACAAAAAACAGACATTACAGAAAAATATACTGTATTACAAAGAAAACAACGTAAAATTTATGCGGTCGTATGGCTAGTAGGGGTCTCTCACAATCAACAGCTCATATGTGCCTCATAGGACAATAAGATCTTTTTTTTTTCTAGAAGGGAATGTATTAATCACCTTCATGCCGCCTCCGGGGGAGTCAGCATGGTGTGTGGGACTCACACCTCCCAGAATGGAAGGCCCATACCCACTAAGCTCCCTTGTGTCACCAGTGGGCAGCAATTTGCAGGGACACAGGTAGCGCCGAAACATACGGCTGCATCCCTGCCTACCCTAGCCAGCCGCAGATGACAAGCGGCCGGCACTCCTAATCCAGGGAGGGCGAATACCCCGGGGAGCAATATAAAGTGCTCTCCGGGTAGACCTCGTGCAACAGTGTGGTTGTACCCACCACACCGTTACGCCCCAATGAGTGGATCACGAATGCGATAAGGCCTTAGTAAACCATGCTAACCAAGTGCGGATTGGTATGCGATACATACATTGGAGAAAAAACCTTCTCGTCCTGAGTTCGGCCCCGTGAGGCGCCTCGCTCCACTCCATTCATCCGTGGCAAAGCCTAATGAATATCCTCGCTTCTCCCGCCAAAGCTCTAGTTTCTCAGCCATCGAGATTTCTGCAATGGCCTGATTACTCGGAGTGGCTTCTCATTTTTACTTTGAACAGTAATATTTATTAGTAGGTAAGTTAAAAACGACAAAAACTAAAAAGCGATAAATAACGTAAGTAATTCCATCCTTAATACATAATTATTTAAATATTACAATTATCACTTATTTTTGAAGTCGGTGCCAGCCTCTCGGTACCTAACGTAGACTGTTGTTGTATGACGCGCGCGGCCGGCAAACACGACAATATATTTATTTGTTTGGCACCGACTTCAAAAATAAGTGATAATTGTAATATTTAAATAATTATGTATTAAGGATGGAATTACTTACGTTATTTATCGCTTTTTAGTTTTTGTCGTTTGTGTTTTTTTCGAAGTCGGTTTAATTTTTTTTAAAAAAATAATTTTATTTCTCTATTTTTAGTTGCGTTAGTGTGCTGTGAACTTGAATAAAGGCTAATTAATGTCCTTAAGAGTTTTAATTAGGAATGAAAAATTTAGCTTTAAGTCAAGTAAGGACTTTGCGATCTAAAATCAAGCAAATCACTTGTCCAAATCACCTGCCCTATTAGCCCTGCAAAAGTACATACTACTACCTACTTGAATATCGACCAATGTCAGTACTGTCCCCTAACTCCTAACCGTTAAGGAGTTCTGTGGCTTCATCATCAGCACCAGATGTTGACGCCCGGAAGCATATACCTGAGTAAAATATAATTACGTAACAAAAACACCATATGAGCATACAATTTTCGGTTGTTGCCCTCAATTTCTCCAGGATCCCATCATCAGATCCTGACTTGGTGATAATGGGACCACCTCGGAAGTGTCCTCTGTCGAACTGTCGAAAAATTTTTGAAATCCATCCATAATTGACGGAAATATCGGTGAACAAACATAAAAAAAAAAAAAAAAAATATTATACATACAGACGAATTGAGAACCTCCTCCTTTTTCGAAGTCGGTTAAAAAGGGTGTGGATTTGTATTGGTGTTTATACTTATTTTAAAGTTGCATATCATAGTGACCTACCTACCTTCGTCTGGTGGAAAACGAAATAGAGGCCCAAGGGATTGTGACAGCGGATAAGTAACCAAATCATTCACTTATTAGTTTGACTGGCTCGGTGGCTCAATTGGTAGTGACCCCTGCCTTCTGAACCAAGAGTCGTGGGTTCGATTCCCACCCGGGACAAACATTCGTGTGATAAACACTTGTGTTTGTTCCGTGTCTGGGTGTTTATATTTGTATTTAAGTATTTATTTGTGGTACCTTCGTTGTTCTGATACCCATAACACAAGTGCTTAAGCTACTTACTTTGGGATCGGAGCAATGTATGTGATGTTGTCTGATATTTATTTATTTATTTAGTTGCCATCGCCATCCATTCACCGGCCTTTATGATTATGAATACATCAGAACTAATTAATTTTCTTATTATTGTCTAATTGAGTAATTTTTTATTATAATGTTTGCTTGTATATTTGCATGCTATGATATGTATAGCGGAACACGGATGCTTATTTTATATTTAACAACTCATATCACCTGTAGTCACTTCGCGGGTGTTACGTTCCCCAGCCGGATAGGCAAACCTTACCACCGGCTGAGAAGTTCTCAAGGAGTTCCATAGTCTACTCGTACGGCACCCACGAGGTGGAAAAATTGTTCTCTTTTCGGTCACCGCACAGAATGATCCATAACGTCTCCTATTTAGAGATTAGCCAAGAGTACTCTTATTATAATATTTAATGTTAACGAACCAAAACTACAAAACAAAACTCTCCAGAATGTAACTTCAATAATCAAAATACCCCATCAATAAAGTATTTGCTTAAATGCATAAATAAAGGTAGGTAAGGGCCATGTCGTCGAATATCATAACCTCATCCCAGGGGACTGAGTTACAAGCAATCGGAGCGATGCAGCGATCACACGTGAACCGTTGCCGACCTCGGGAATCTCGGTAAAATGTAGAGTGACCAAGGTATCGACAAAAACAGTTTATTGCTTTGGCGACTTGAGCTTTCACTATGTACTCCTAAGTACAATTTCGGCCACTATGTAAGGACAATTTTACAATACTAAACACAAGTTTTGTGAGTTTATCTCTACACCATCAGAAAACCCGTAATTATTGATGAGACTGTAATGAAATATTAGGAAGATATTCTAAGCGTGACATGCACGCATGCAAGCATTATGCTTGGCATAGTTAACATCAAAAGTCAAGTCTTGGCATATTATGTAATAAATAAGATGAGGATTGGATTTATTTAAAAATGGACCTTATGACTTTAACTTAGCAATCAAAACCATCAGCTCTAGCAAACCTAGATTTTTGCTGCCCACTGACTGTATTGCTCTGAATCGGCAAAAGAAACGCTAAACATCCAACAGATAATACTGTTTATGATGATTGGTAACTAATTACAAAAATGCACAACTTTAAGCCTTAAGTATTATTTGTCAGACATAGCCATTGCAGTTAACGTGCTAAATTCTCTTTCTCATAAATGACACAAGCACACAAACTTACGCAATCAAAAAAAACTACACTCCTCACTTTTAAAATACCAAACGACTGTTGTTGTTAATTACTCGTTCGAATCCATTGTCCCGGGACCGGCTTCCGATTTGGCAAATCTACTCCCCCATAAAGCAAGTGAAACAATATCTCGCACGGGCCATAACCTACCAACTTCCTGCCAATATCCACCCTCTCTTACCACATTAAAAATAAGGTTCAAAATGTAACTGCCAGGTTCTTCCTAAAGGTGGTCATGTTTCGGCTTTTCCTGAACCATAAAAGTATATTGTGCGTTGGTAAAGCATGTTTGTCCGCGTTTGCATATAAATGTGTAGCGTTGAGAGCTCGCACAATTGTGACTTCTGATTGTCGGCAGGTGATCTCAGGGTAATGACTCCGGGGACGGATTTGGGCTTGTTTACATTTTTCATCGCTGTCTTTTTGTGTGTTATGTCGGAAATTATCATAAATTTGTTTACGGGGTAGAAATTGAAATAACAAGGATTGGGGTTGTGGCGTGAGAGTATACAGTGGGTCACACCTGATGCATGACTTAGTGACATATGACATTTAAATACATACTTAACCTACTGATAAATACAATATGATGTATAACTTTAGTGACATGACAAATAGAGGTACGGCATTAGCGAATCTTCGCTCGAATTGAACCGCCCGTCCGGGAAAGGACCTCCACCCTATAGAACACCGCAGCCAAATGACCTCTGGGTCGTGTTTCTGCCGGTGAGTAGGGTTGGGCCGGGCCGATATGGCGGTGGCAACTGACAGGTAGCTGACCAGTTACTTGCCAGTTGTCACAGCGACTTAGGCTTCTCATTCTCTTTCCATCAGGCGTGGGAAAGCCATTATGTGGAGCCACTATAAAAAAATTTAAAAAACTTGTAACTTTCTTGCCGAAAGAATTGCCATGCAACGTCGACTGCTGGACATAGACTTATGACGATTGTCATTTGGGGGGATTTCCCTTAGTCATCAGCTTGGCAGGCGTGTTGGCGACCGCATTAGGCTTTACCTGTACCCAGGTAAAACCGTTTCGTCCGTTCGTAGCCTTCTTATATGACTCCCAAAGGAAGAGATCGTGTGGTGCTATTCTAAATCCGAAAACCACACGGTAAACCTTTGGGTAGAGCATAATTAAAAGAAGGGACAACGTGCCAATCAATGAAGTTCATATTTTACTTCTTGTAAATAATTTGCATATTTTTTTATTCTGTACTTATAACCAATAAAAAATCACAAACATGTAAAGCGAATATTAAATCAAACATTATTTTCATAAAACCTGTGTTTCCCAAACTAAAGAGCACTCGTAACCCCACCGTCCGGCCACGCTGGTTGTTTGTAGTAACAACATCCATTAAAGAGCGTCCAGCGCGGCGCCGGCGCGGGCTCTCAAAACAACGCATTCCTGTATCACTGCCGCTGGTTCTCAAACTGTTTACGACTGACCAAAGTAGACATTTTATTTTGACGTACATTTTAGGATTCAGGATTGCCACCTCTTGCCAATGCAAGAGGTGGCAATCCTGAAAAATCAGCACGCTTGTCACACTTTACTAATCAAAGCAATCTTTGATTAGTAAAGCGTGACAAGCATGCTGACTATGGACAAATGACAATAAGGGTTGGGAGGGTTAAGTCCAGTCGTGAATGTTTGACTGATGTTGATATTTTTTTGTTTTATTAATGGCTCATTTACTCACTAACGGGAAGTTGACTACGTAATTTCGGTTGTCAAAAATGTAATTATATTTTAGACCATATATTTACAAAAGCAAGAATAAAGGTATAGTTATATCGCTTTAAAAAGGCACCCAAGCTTGGCATAATTAAAAATGTAAAATAAAGCCAAAGAAATGAAATAAATAAGCCAGACAATTTATCTGGTCTCAATCTGATGACTTTCGGAACGCCTCTATCTGAAACAATTCAGAAAAAATGATTTACTTAACTAATTCGATGAATTAATTTTTGGGATTTGTTAGCCATTGATTAACCACAAATCTTATTAGTTACAACTTATTTTTACACATTTAAAAACTTAGGAAACATTGAATAAAAAACAAACATTTCAGCAGACAGCTTCCGCGAACCAAGACAGTTTGACAAGCGCCCTCCGCGAATCTTTCGTCCATCGCAAATTTCCCTGGCAAGGAATAACGCAAAATAAACAAAGTGTTATTGTAGCTTATTTTCATAAGTTAATAGTTGGGACGTACGATAACACCGGACTGCCGAATGCCCATAGGGGCTCCCTTGCTTTTTTATTATTCATGTAAATACGCGACCTGATTCTTATGTATGATGGAATTCTTATGTGCATGGCTCTCATGTCGAGACGACGTCGCTAGTTTTTTGGCGGATTGTATAATTTGTAAGATTTGATTGCCAACCCGGAGACTTCACGACTGCCTGCTATAAGTATTATTAGGGAAAACATAAAACAAGGGGGTAACTTCATATATGTGGAAGACCTACATTTTGGTAATTTTATAACGTAACTACTAACTAGGTTATATCGCCATCGAACATACAGGTTGTGGCCTAAAATAGGTAATTTGACAAAAAAGACTCAGCTACCAGTTCAAAGTCTTTCCTCAAGGAAAATTGTTGATGGTGATGTACGAAAGTCCGAAAAAGATTGATAAGTAAGAAGTTCTATTGACAGCTTTGTCATTAGAACTTCTCACTAGGTTATAAGAGTTAAGTAATAAGCAATAAGTCCTCAGAGGCCAAATAAGATACACCTGAAGATACTCCTTTAAAAAAAATCCACGATTATACAAGAGTCGAGCAAAGTGATAAACAATCTATACTTATAATGTATCAAACCAATATTTCAACATAATAATGGCATAAAGCAATAGTGACATCGTCACTCTACTTACTTTGAGATGTTGGAAAAGACTTGTTCAGAACTTTAAGATAAGAATAAAAGGGAGCTGTCTTCAACTGCAAATATTTGACTCATTAAAAAGTTCGCTGTGCAAACAAATTGCAGAAAATTGAGAAAAATGACACAAATAAAGTAATAATTATGTTTACACACATGACACCCAGTATAGGCATCGAAAGTCCATGTTGATCCATCGCTAGATAAGAAAGAAGTTGATTGAAATACTGTTGGTTCTAAAGACATGTATATCATAAAGCCATCTAAACTATGCTCTTTAACTTGAGCAGAAGTACGGGCTATACAGCAATATGAGCGAGCTACGCGGTGTCGCCGGCGTGTGTCGGTCGCCGAGCGGGCGCATGAATACAAACTGCGAATTACGACCAATCGGGCCGTTTGCGAACAGGGGCTGTTAGGAGTAGCTAGGGGTACAAATATTTTAGTTTTAAATACAAATCGAACAATAAATAAGCCAGATAGCAACCACGTAGTGTGGAGGTCCTGAGGCCAAGTAGAGATGCGAGAAGCCGAGGATCAATCAAAGCGGAGAACGATTGGAAAAGCCTGAGTCCAGAAGTGGAATGCGATGCACTGATGAAGGTGCCTGTTAGAAAGTGACTAATACCATGGCATCCCGAAGGATCAGTCGGTGAAATACTTAGTCAAAGAGCTATATTACAAACCAGCACAGTAGTGGCAACTAACAATACTACTTTGATTCTTTCTCTTTCCATCATGTGAGGAGATGCTGTGCTACTAAATAAATAAAAATAGGATTTTTTTTTTCGTATTAGCCACTATCTCACTAGTCACTAAGTAGGTGTTAATCATTAATCCTTTGGTTTGTATGATGAAGGCTATATAAAGCTGGCTAAGTGACAATATAAAATCTATTGAAGCCGTATAAGATCGCTGGGAATTAGACTTGTTAAAAATTTGAAAAACAGAATTTCCGTCAGCTCCACGCCACTAAATCCTATCTCCAGTTTAATACACCACACAAGTCATATGACAGTGGCGGCTGCCCTAAACACCTCGGAGGGTGATATTTGTACCTTTTGATTTATACCGCCACGCGTGATTTAACTCAATGCAACTTTCGAATTTATCGACGGGAGGGCCCCACTTGTAATTTTGAGAGTACCTATTGTTGATATATTACCATTCTAACAGATTGGAGCTATTCTTCGTACGTGCTTGTAGTATCTTTGATGAGATGAAGCAATTTTTTTCGGTATGGTGTATGATGTAATTCTTGAAGCTATCTAGATGCTCAGGCTGGATAGAGGCGATGTGTTTTTTTGCTTGATGGATAGTGTATTTTTCTTCATATCATTTTGGCAATTTATTAGCTTTGACTAAAGAATGACAGCTCTTCTTTCATATAAATAGTAATGAAATCCTTCGTTTGATGATCTAATCCTCTATTAGATGAGCAAGAGGAATTTAAACAAGAAATAAGCAAGAAATATTATGCTTTTCCATTGTATTATGAATTGCAACTGTTACTGGCTATATCTCTTAGAACATCAAACCCTGGCATGAGAAAGCTTTACGAGTTCTTACTAAAGTTAATAGGTAGGTAAGGTATTTTGACTTTGACTTTGATCAACCTCTCGCAGTTCTTTGCTGGACATAGGTCGCCGCTTTGCACCATTATTACAATTTATCACTAGATTTTTAATTTTAAACAGTTTATCAACAAAATAAATCTCAGAACAGACAAAAAAAATAAAGTACCTATCCAATGTTAGAATTGAATTGAGATTTGATATAATGTGTTATTTTGGTATTCAAATCTTAAACCTAACTTATTCGCAGCTAAAGCTCCTAAACTACTATCAAGGAAGCCGTTGTGTGAACAGATCCACGCTCCAATATCGTGCAATACCGAAGCGAGGTAATTGAAATAAATTCCGATCCCCGTGTGTTTACCATAACGCCATCCCATAAGATGATGGCCGACAATTTATACAAATCAGCTTAGCCCCGCTTCGGGCACGTAAAAAGTACACAACAGATACTTTTATTGCGGCCTTTAAGGTGGATGAATATAAAGTGGATTTATAGGGATTATGTGGGGGGCAGGGGGGATACACAGCCTTAATCTTTGGGAACGCCGCGCCTGAAAATTGGATTGGTTTCTACAACTGCGTGCGAGTAAATAAGCAGATTGGTTATTTAAAAGTGGATGGATCAGTGGAATGGATACCTCGGGGGAGCGTCGATGAGAGTGTATGAGACAGTTTCGTTGGCACACATTCGGTTTTACTCAATAGGATTCGAGTTTAAGATGTAAATTTTCATTTTGATTAGTTTTTGTTTCGGATGACTTTTCTGTTCTTTTGCTTGCATGAAGTGTCAAGTTCTTGGTTCTTGTTATTGAAAATTTCTAGCAAAGAAAAGCTGTCAGGATGAGCCCAATGTATTGGTCAGATTAGATCTAAAATGCCTTAAATAAAAATAATAAAATAAATCTTCGATACTGATATATCATGTATGTACGCTAAGTAGATGAAACAGGTTAGCTAAATTGTGGTTAGTCAAAAGACAATTCAAGGGATCTTCAGTTCTTTGGAAAAGTTCGATTCCTAAATTGATTGCTTCAGCTTAGTTTGGGACTAAATGGCGCTGAATGTTATGGCGTATGTTTGCATGTTTTGAGTTATTTATTTATTTATAATGTGCAGTAGGAAATAATAACAGTCGATAAAATTGCACTTCGTATCTGTTGGAATTGGGATGATGACTAAAAAATAATTTAATGTCCATCAGATAGATTAATGAAAAATATTGGATACGTATTTTTTATTTTGCCTCTTGTTCAAAAACTTACGAAGATACATTGATTTTAAATGTCACATGACGTCACGTTAGAGTACAAAATATACTCTAACGTGACGTAGTTAGCCCCCACTCCGTAACTTTAATGCGCTATATCTAAGTATTTTCTTGTTATTTCGACAAAACAAAAAATACGGGTCTTATATTTTTTTATTATCTAAGAGACGGACAAATTATTTTCTTCATTTTCATACCTTGTCATCATCCGTATTGCTCATTGCGACAGCCCGTTCCGGTGTGCGCGCCGTAATATCGCTTTAATAAGTGTTGTACCTATTTTATTACTGCGAACGAGTGGCATTTTATTAATATAGTGGTGTGAAAGTTGCTTTTATTGGGAGGTATTTTGGTGGGAGTTTTAGTTAGAGCGATAAGTTACGCTATGTACTGCTCATTGCGTCTAGCACAATTAATTTATACTCGTAATGCATTCCTGTTTTAGTTTTTCATCCATTCATCCCAGTTTCCAGGTTTGATACCCAGTCGGGCTAATTTAGAAAATTAACAGTTAAGAATTGTTTAGGGACTATGACATGTGATCTGAGAGACGCCTATACACCATCTGCTTCTCATAGTAGAAGGAAGCGCTATGGTTTCAGACCAGGTTGTTTAGTTATTTTATATTACATGATGTGTCCTTAGAAAGGCTTATTGCCTTGACCGCGATAGTACGAGTAATAGGTATTATAACAGTTTTTACTTTTTGTAGTACGGAACTAAGTATATCGATTTGGCCTCCCTTTCCTACTCAACATCAGGTGAAAGCGACCTCACTATGACTTCACAATAAATAAATCCACCGTCTCCAATGCACTATCGGAGGGTTATTTTTCTTAGTGCCGCTAACCGCTAAGCCAGGCGTCACCGCGCCGTAACGGAGGCTTAGAATCACTCCTCCCAATTTGCTTATTTCATTTTACATTCCAGTTTATGATATTGGCTCTCGTATTTACGGGTCATAGAAGTTGGTGAGAATTTTGTGGATTTTATATTTTTTTTATATAGTAGCTCGACATAATGGCTTCCCTACGCCTGATTTCTTTGTAGAGAAGGTTTATTTTGTAGGTATCGAAGACGACTAAGAGAGAGATGGATCAGGGAACGGGCAACAGCGTTTACCTGGGTACAAATAAAACCTGGATGTAAGGGAGCAGCCTATAATCTTTTCGCTCCAAGCCAAAATCACCTGTCCGTAGTGCATCCTGCCGGATAACAAACGAGGCTCTGGCAATTGACTGGTGGCGGGATAACCATCACAATTGAAGACGTGGCCAAATGCCACAAATTGATGACGTCAGCAGCGTCACCAGAACGAAAAGCTACGCCCTGCAATCGCCAACCCATCTGCCCAGTGTGGCGATTATGGGTATATCCTCTAGATGTTTGCCCAAAGTGGCGAACAACTAGAGAAGCCTATGTCGAGCAGTGGACTGCAATAGGCTGATGATGATGATGATGAGATAAAACCTCCTGCGATCACCAACTTATCTAATCTTGTTTGCTATTAATTTACTACAACTAAGTAAGGAAAGACAATCTACTAATCAGTCTAAAACACAAATGATTACTATGTAGATGTTGTAAAAATGGTATAAATGGCCAATCAACGTCTCGCGCATTAAGGCCGCCACACCGCCCGCACAGTAAAAAGTTACAGTCGCCTTAACGGCGCCCATTACCGTAATGAATTATGTGTGCTGTTAATCTGTCCGTCCGGACATCGGTCAAGTGCTGCGAAGGGCCGTGAGGTGACTGCGAACTGTCAAATGCTAACTGACATTGTCGAACACTGCTGTCACTGTCAAACTTCAAAAAGCGAGAATACAAATCGTTCAAGGAATAGCAACGGACCTGTGACTCCCCTGGTGTTTCGGTGTTTGTAGGCTGAAGTGATCACTTACCTTCAGATGACCTTCTGACCCGTTTGCCCCGTCTGCCTTTAAAAAAACATTCATTTATCTGTCAGAATCCAAGGTTCGGCGATGATTAATTTACACGCGCCTCTGTACTATATTTATAATTAATCTTTTAAATTATCTACTATACTTATAATAAGTCTGTAGAGAGGTCAATTCTGTACATGAAATATTTTTATCTGCATGTTTGATCACGCATCACGCGAAAACTAATGCATGGAACTAAATGCGGTTTTCACCAATGTGTAGCTAGAGGTCTAATTTAAAATTTAGGTATCATTATATGGAAGTCTGTTATTTTTGAAACCCGATATCCACGCGTGCGACGCCGCCGGCACAGCTAGTACAAAATAAATAAGTGATGACAGTTCTAGCTATTGATACAAAGTTCACAGTTCAAACTATTGGTACAAAGCTCTCGTTTGTTCTGTAATCATGGTGTGGCCGATGAGAAGTAAGTACTTTCAGCCATGGCTATAATAGAAACAAACGCGCTGAATATAATCTAGGACCAAACTTATACAGAAGTCTCCAATTCGACAGTGACGTTTTGGATATATTTGTATCTGTTTACTTGGTTGTTCTACTGATCATGCCTGCACTGTGGCTATACCTCATGTTGGCAATTAGGCATAATTGAATATTAAAAGATGATCGCGCTGTAATGATGGATTTGGCATAAACCTTAAGTAAATTGTCTCAATCTAATCTTATAAATGGACATCGTATACTCGAGATAATATTTGACGAAGTTTGAAAGGCACTTTGAAGTTCCTTTGGAGATACGTATCAAAGCCGGTTACAAGACTTTACGTGTGTTGAGAAACTACCATAAAACAAATTTAAAGTCATAATTGTCATGCTTTTTCAACTGTATTTTATTTTTATTTTATTTTATTTATTTATGCACATGACAGATTACAATCAAAAGAATTACTTACATATAAAATATACAATTATAATCTGGAGTGTAATCCAAATATATGTGTAACAAATATACTTATGTGTCGAAGTTACTAAAACAGTATATAAAAAAAACACATACTTAATAAAATGGGAAACAATGTATGGATGTCCAAGCCAACATCTGTCAAAACTATACCTGACTGTCCAACACGACGTTTACTGGTCAGTTACTTGTCAGTTGCCACCGCCTTGCCGGCCCAACCCTAGCCCCCCACGAGCTCCGGAAACCCTACTCACCGGCAGAAACACGACCCGGAGGTCATATGGCTGTGGTATTTTATAGGGTGAAGGTCCTTCCCCGGACGGGCGGCTAAATTCGAGCGAAGAATCGTTTTGCTCTACCTCTCTAATTTAATTTAAATCTGGAGTCAGTGTCATCATCATCATCCTATTACAGTCCACTGCTGGACATAGGCCTCTCCAGTTGTTCGCCACTTAGAGCAAACATCTGGAGGATATACCCATAATCGCCACGCTGGGCAGGCGGGTAGGCGATCGCAGGGCGTAGCTTCTTGCTCCGGTGACGCTGCTGCCCGTCACCGGTCTTTAGTATTTAGCTACGCCTTCAATTGTGATGATTATACCGCCACCAGTCGGTTGCCAGCGCCTCGTTTGATATTCAGCAGGATGCACCACGGGCAGGTGAGGTTGGCTTGGAGCGAAAAGATGATAGGCCGCTCCCTTACATCCCCGTAGTAAAGTCTAATTTGGAATACAAATCATTTAGCGTTCGGCCGTACCTATTAAGCCTGAATACTAATGCTAGTGTTTACAGGCGATGTCTCCGTAACCTCGGCGTAATCCATCAAACCCATGTTAATGCTAATTCGACCTCAAAGTTGGCCGCCGCGGGCCACCCAGCCCTATCGATATCGGTAAGTATACGACACTATCGACAACTAGGGTTATCACTAGACTAGACCTAATAATCTATTAGTTCTAAGGATTTAGCATGAAAAGTAATCTGGTATTTATAATGTAGTCTGGTAATTATTATAAAAATCAGTAAAATTATATGGTTTTTCACTAGCTTACCATCTCCTGAATAAAATTGGTTTTCTCTACCAGAAGGTTGTCTGGAAAAGATGAGACTACTACTATTACTAACACCTAAATTGTACTTTGTTCAATTAAAACTTTTTATCTATCTAAATTTGATCTATATTTGAGATATCTTTTTAACCGACTTCGAAAAAAGAAGAGGTTCTCAATTCGTCTGTATAATAATTTTTTTTGATACTACGGCTCTGCCTACGGAATGAGGGTCATAGGTTCGATCCCCGCCTGGGGAATCATTCGTGTTCAAACGTTAGTCCCTTTCTGCGAGCTCATCATCAGCCTGCAAATGCTACTGCTGGACATAGGCCTTCTCAACACCAATTGTCGTTTGTCCGACAAAAATTAAAATACGTTCAGTAGTTTTTGCGTTAAACAGTAAGTAACAAAGATCCATAAATTTATCCATTCATTTAAACAAAGTTTCGCATGGATAATATTACGAGTAAGTATAATTTATGTTTGTATCATCCCTCGGGCCAATCAGGGCTCCGTCTAAGATAGTAATAGCGTTATCTCGGACGGCGCGAGTTAGCGCGATCGAGTTACTATGTGTCGCGACCGATGCCGACCGTCTAACGGAGCCGTACTATTTGTAGTACCTACTAGTATTAGAACTAGGGATCCCCCTAGCGTCTTTGGAATAACCTGATCTAGGACTGCGGGAACTAACCCGCCTGCTAAGCCTGGTAACTGGTGACTAAAGCAATCACCCCGAATAACAATTTCTATTGAAGGAGATGCAGCAGTGAACAGATTCATTCTGATCATGATGATGATGACAACTTGATCAATAGATATTTCTTTTAATTAAGAAAATAAAGCGTTTTTATTATTATTTTCACTTACTTTCTTTTTTCTCAACCAAACGGCTATTATTATTATTATGTAGTCTCTTTTGGATTTCACGGGAAGGTGTCACCCCTCCCGGTCCTTTGGAAGGCTTGCGTGGGGGCACAGGCCCAACACGTAGAGGCCCCTTGAGACAATTTAATATGTGTATGTGAGATGGGATACACATGTAGCGTAAATAATCACGCTCGATTTCCGAACGGAGTATTTAGAACTGTCATGTTGGTAGTACCGACGGGCGCCAAAGAGAGAGAAATTTGTTGTAACTCGCTGAGTTTTCCTATCATGTTTTTGTAAAGTGTTTTGTGAGTAATAAACCTACGTAATCTACAAAAGGACGTGGAGTGTATCATTTATCACCAAATCACCGACAACGTAGATCCAAAAACCTCTTTATTGGTGACACGACGTTTGCTGCAAGCGAAAATAAACCGGTTTGGACAAGTCCATCTTGCCGGTGGCACGCACCTTGTAAAATCAAGTTTTTGCGCTCTGAGGTGCGCAATTCTACAATACATCGGTGGTTTTCTACGTTTTACGAGAAGTTTCCAGCAACTCCAATTGGATTCCGTGCGAGTTGCTCAATATCCGCAAGCTCGCACCCCCATCACTCACCAGCGACTCCTGACCTTTTTCGACGTAGTCTTCTACACAATTCGACGGTTCGTCGCTGCCTAGAACTGGATATCTCCACCACCCACGGTATGGTACCTGCAGTAGCTGCTACTTGGTGAGTGGATTCTTCATATCTTGCCCTGGAACTTCATTGGGACTCATCATCGGTATAACTACATCCACTTACTCACCTTACGCACGTTCTACTCATCCTACTGACATCTGCTATCTGCATCAAAGTTGCATTTCATCGTCTCTCCGACGGACAGTGAACAACGGACTAACCTGTGAACATTACAGTGTGTTCCCTGTGTTTTGGTGCAGTGCTACCTAATAACAATAGTAACTTACTTAAGTGTTACAGACATAATTATAAATATATCTTGTCTCTAAAATAATATTTCTTACTACTGCTTACTGTGACAACAACTTATTCTAACAACTTTTGGTGTGAAAGTACTAACTTACTAACATTATTTTAGCACTAATAGTTAAATAATTAGATTTAACTATTTTATTATTAGATTCCAGCTAAAACTATTATCATACAAGGGTTGTTCCTAATTTTGCATATATTGAGTGTTTGCAAACTTTATACAGGGTGATTTTCACTAAAAACATTTTTTTTATGTATACAGGGTGACAACTTTTTAAGTTTTAAAAATAATACATTTGTAACTCCCTTGTGTTTAGCTAACATTTTGATGCCTGTTTTAACCTCTGTTTAACTTACTGGAACTCATAATTAATTATTTTTTAATTTTATTTTTCTTTGTAATACAGCATCTTTGTTTTTTTAAATATGGCTGATACTGAGAAATTACAGCACCAAGTTAGAGAATTGCAAAGGCAACTTGCCTTGTTACAAACCCAGCAAACTGGTGGTAGTAGTAGTAGTGGTGGTGATGCCAAAGTTAGTGCAGTCTCTATTAAGTTGTCAGCATTTTGGCCTAATAAACCTGCAATATGGTTCGCACAAGCTGAGGCGCAGTTTGAGATTGCAGGAATTACTAAAGATGCCACCAAGTATGGGCATATTTTATCCAAACTGGAGGCGGGCATAGCTGACGAGGTGGAGGATGTCATTGCCAACCCCCCACAGGATGACAAATACGAAAACCTTAAAAAGGAGCTGATCAAACGTTTTTCTGTATCCAGAGAACAACGCATACGCCAATTACTTGCGGAAGAACAAATGGGTGACCGTAAACCGTCCTCCTTCCTACGACATCTGCAGTCATTATCTGGGAAAGGTGACACCAGCATTGTCCGTGAGCTGTGGATGCGTCGACTTCCTAATGAAGTTCAGCGCATTTTGATGGCCCAGATGGATTTGCCATTAGAAAAAGTTGCTGACCTGGCTGATGCCATAGTTGAGACTTCCTCAGATAAAGCTGTTAGTGTTAGTGCTGCTAGCGTTCAGACAGTGGACTTACAAAAGCTCATGTCTAAGATGGAGGAGCTAACGAAACAAGTTGACGCGTTCTGCAGGGACCGTCGTTCTCGTTCTAATTCTAGATCGCAATCAACTTCTAGATCGCAATCAACTTCTAGATCTTCCTCTCGCTCCAAACAACAGAGATGCTGGTATCACAGAAAATTCAGCGACAAAGCCAGTAAGTGCGTCAAGCCCTGCAATTGGTCTCGTGAGGGTTCGGAAAACTCCAACGGCAATCGGTAGGGGCGGTTTCCGATTGTGAGCCTACTGGCCGCCGTTTGTTTATTCGCGATTTTGTGTCCGGAATTCGATTTTTAGTCGATACCGGCTCGGACATTTGCTGCTACCCGCGCCACCTCCTCAAAGGGCGACACACAGCCGCTGATTTTGACGTGCGCGCAGCCAACGGTAGCTTTATCAAAACATACGGCACCATCGTCTTACGTCTTAATCTTGGACTTAGACGGGATTTCAACTGGAGTTTTGTGGTCGCTGACGTAGGTAGTGCTATCATTGGTTCGGATTTCCTCGCCCACTACAATTTATTACCCGATTGTCATAATCGGCGTGTCATTGACGGTAGCACTAAACTTTCCATTCCCGCATCCATTGCTTCGATCAAACAATGCAGCGTTAAGACCATTGTTGCCGATGATTCTATATTCTCCAAGGTTCTTCTGGAATTCCCTGACATCACTAGACCACCTGGTCTTCCGAGGATCGTGAAACATTCTACGGTCCATCACATACTAACGACTGATGGCCCTCCTGTTTCCTGTCGTCCTCGACGTCTCGCGCCATCTAGGCTTCAAATCGCGAAGAGGGAATTCGAGGAAATGGTGCGTTGTGGAACGGCGCGCCCATCGAAAAGTCCTTGGGCTTCCCCCTTACACCTAGCTCGGAAGGGCGAGAACAACTGGCGTCCATGCGGCGATTATCGACACCTAAACGCTCGCACTGTGCCCGATCGCTACCCTGTGCGCCATATAGGGGATTTCGGTCACAACTTAGCAGGTTGTACTATATTCAGTACAATAGACCTCGTAAAAGCCTACCAGCAGATTCCGGTGGCATCCAATGATATATGCAAAACTGCAATTACAACACCATTCGGACTGTTCGAATTCCCTTATATGGCGTTCGGGCTGCGAAACGCAGGTCAAACCTTCCAAAGGTTTATAGACGAAGTTGTTTCCGGGCTAGAATTTTGCTTTGCTTACGTCGACGACCTCCTCGTCTTTTCTAGGACTCCCGAGGAGCACGCCGACCACCTGCGCATTTTATTTCGTCGTCTTTCCGATTTTGGAGTTGTTGCCAATCCTAGTAAGTGTGTGTTGGGCCGGGACGAAGTCACGTTCCTCGGATATAAATTATCCAAATTGGGTACCTGCCCACCGCCCGACCGCATTGAGGCCCTCCGAGAATTTCCTCTGCCGAAGACCGTGGAAGGGGTACGCAGATTCCTGGGGATGGTAAATTTTTACCGGCGCTTTTTGCCAGGAGCAGCTGAATTTCAAGCTCCGCTCAATGACGCCTTATCCGGAAACCAATTGAAAGGCCAGAAACCATTCCCTTGGACGGATCAATTAGAGCTTGCCTTTCAAAAATGCAAAGATCATCTTGCAAAAGCCACAATTCTTGCTCATCCCGTCCCTGACGCTAAATTGGGACTATTTACGGATGCTTCTTCGACTCACATCGGAGCCTGCCTACAACAGCGTCTCGACAGTGACTGGCAGCCTCTTGCCTTCTTTAGTAAAAAGCTGTCAAGCAAACAATCTGCTTGGCCAGCTTACTATCGGGAGCTGCTTGCTGTTTACGAGGCAGTTCAACACTTCCGTCACATCTTGGAGGCACACCACGTGACGATTTTTACGGATCATAAGCCGTTGATATACGCTTTTTCTCAACGCCGCGAAAAGTTGCCACCAGTGCAACTTAATCAACTTTCGTTTATATCCCAATTTGCGTCTGACATTGTTCACGTCCAAGGAAAGGATAACGTAGTTGCGGATGCTCTTTCGCGCGTGGATGCCGTCCGTCTGCAAGACAACTATGCTGCCCTCGCCGCTGAACAAGCGAACGATGAGGAACTTCATGCTATGAAAACCAGCTCCTCTCTGCAGTTAAAGAAAATCGATATACCTGGTACCGACGTTGCCATCTTCTGTGATGTATCTGTTATGGACCAAGTAATAAATGTAGCATTATATATAATGCCCGGGCATTATGATAAATGGCCAATATGAAAAGGCAATTTGATAATAATTATTCAAATAATCATATTGACCGGTCATTGTAAATATTGTTCATCACTTTTTGGGCAGAGTAATAAAAACATATTTAACTAGCTTTTGCCCGCGACTTCGTCCGCGTGTTTAAATTTATACATACAAAAGTTTTTTCCCGCTAACTCCCGTTCCCGTGGGAATTTCTCAAAATACAGCCATAACTAAACTTTATATTTACTAAGGTACCTGCATGCCAAATTTCAAGCGTCTAACTTAAGCGGTTTAGATTTTTCATACAAAAGGATTTTCCCGCTAATTCCCGTTCCCGTGGGAATTTCGGGAATTCCTTTCTTAGTGCACCCCTACGGTACCTAAGCTACGTCCCTTCCAAATTTCAAGTGCCTACGTTTAGCCGTTTGGGCTGTGCGTTGATATGTCAGTCAGTCAGTTTCTCCTTTTATATATATAGACTAGCTTTCGCCGCACGCTCTTCGCGCGTGCGTGCTCAAGCTAGGTCTGCGACGCTGGACGCTCCGGGCTTCGCCCTACGCGGAGCTCGGCCTGCGGCCTCGCGATACGCAGCTCGGCCTGCGGCCTCGCGAAATTACTTTTCTGGGTTGTACCGTTTCGCGTGGGCGGGTGTTGGGCTTTTTTTGCGGCTTGTTGATTCGGTTTTGTGTGGGGGCTCCTTGGGGCGCCAGCCGCTCCGGGCTTCGCCCTCCGCGGCGTTGCTTTGGCGGCTTGGGTTGGCTCGCTCGGCCTGCGGCCTCGCAAACTATTTTTTTTATTAATGAATGAATAATTCTTGGGGCACTGCTCCGGGCTTCGCCCTACGCAGGGCTCAACCTTCGGTCTCGCTTATTTTAGTAGTGTAACAAAAAGGGGGTAGGCTCGCTCGGCCTTCGGCCTCGCATAGTTTTTCTTTTTTCATTAGTAGGTAAATACTCCTTGGGGGAACTGCTCCGGGCTTCGCCCTATGCAGGGCTCGACCTTCGGTCTCACCTGTTACAGTAGTGTAACTAAAAGAGCTTGGGCTCGCTCGGCCTGCGGCCTCGCATAGTTTTTTTTTCATAAGTAGGTGAATATTCCTTGGGGCATATTACTGCTACGGGCTTCGCCCTACGCAGGGCTCGACCTTCGGTCTCGCGTATTATGGTAGCGTAACTAAAAGAGGATGGGCTCGCTCGGCCTACGGCCTCGCTTAGTTTTTTTTTTCATAAGTAGGTGATTATTCCTTGGGGCACTGCTACGGGCTTCGCCCTATGCAGGGCTCGACCTTCGGTCTCGCGTATTATGGTAGCGTAACTATAAGAAGGTGGGCTCGCTCGGCCTGCGGCCTCGCATAGTTTTTTTTTTCATAAGTGGGTGAATACTCCTTAGTATACTGCTCCGGGCTTCGCCCTACGCAGGGCTCGACCTTCGGTCTCGCGTATTACAGTAATGTAACTAAAAGAAGGTGGGCTCGCTCGGCCTTCGGCCTCGCAAACTGTTTTTTTTTTATTAGCACGTGAATACTCCTTAGTACACTGTTCCGGGCTTCGCCCTACGCAGGGCTCGACCTTCGGTCTCGCGTATTATGGTAGCGTAACTAAAAGAAGATGGGCTCGCTCGGCCTGCGGCCTCGCACAGTTTTTTTTTTCATAAGTGGGTGAATACTCCTTAGTACACTGCTCCGGGCTTCGCTCTACGCAGGGCTCGACCTTCGGTCTCGCGTATTACAGTAATGTAACTAAAAGAAGGTGGGCTCGCTCGGCCTTCGGCCTCGCAAATTGTTTTTTTTTCATTAGTGCGTGAATACTCCTTAGTACACTGCTCCGGGCTTCGCCCTACGCAGGGCTCGACCTTCGGTCTCGCGTATTATGGTAGCGTAACTAAAAGGGGATGGGCTCGCTCGGCCTGTGGCCTCACATAGTTTTTTTTTCATAGTAGATACCATAAGAACGTTCGCCACGTTAAGTAATGTAAGTATGTTCGTCACATCAAGTATCGTAAGTATGTTCGTCACACCAAGTATCGTAAGTATGTTCGTCACATCAAGTATCGTAAGTATGTTCGTCACTTGTATGGGAAATCGTGATTTTTGAGTTGGCTTTTTTTTTATTCCTACTGAATTTATGAGGTCATTTGGGCCCTCAATGGAGTCTGTGGACCATTTTTGACAGGACCTCATACTTGGTTTTGAAAATTTCGCGAATTTACGTTTCGGGGTAAATGTCAGAAATTACCCTAAAAATGGGGTAAATTTTTATTCATTTTCATAGGTAATTAGGAGACCTCCAAAAGAGCCCCCGGATTTTCTTTTCTCAGACGCACCCTTCTGCCCTTAAAATCACTTTGAATTTTTCGAAAACCTAACTTTTTTACAAAATGGCCGCCTGCCCATCGGCCATTTTGTTTTTCCAACTTTTGATACCCAGTAATCAGTAACAACTATATTACACACTAAATGGCATTCACACTTTTTTTTCGCGTCATATAAAGTGGGCGACCAGGACCCCTCGAAGGGACCCCTTTGAAAAAAGTTTGAGCCACCGTCCATCCCAGTGTTGCCAGATGATGGTCATAAAAATAGTCAAATGTCATTTTAATGGGCTTCTTCTCTATGCTCCTGGGAATAATTTTTGCGAAATATCATTATTTCTATTTTCGACTATTTCAGGGCATTTCTCAAAAACTACCAAAAATGTCGTAATTATTTTTTTACCTGGCAATACATCATTACCATACACACATTGGCCTAGTACATTGCACCCCGCTCAAATGTTGCCATCTACCCGAAAATCCATTTTTTAACTTTCGAAAACGCAATTTTTTTACAAAATGGCCGCCACCGCAGCCGCCATCTTGAAAGTCTGTCATTTCATATTTTTCCCATATACTACACTATATATGACGTCGATTGGCATTTTTACTTTTTTCCTGCCAAGCATCTTGGCGGCCAGACAACTCGGCAAAAAAGGCATTGCCAAAAAATTTGTTTTTCTCGCCGTGCCGAGTGTTGCCAGGCCACCATGATAAAAATGGTCAAATGTCATTTTAATGGGCAAAATCTGTGAGCACATGGTAACTTTTTATTTAAAATGTTGGTCCTTCTACTTTCGACTTTTTTGGGCCATATCTCAAAAACTATCAAAAAAGTCGAAAATATTTTTATACCTGGCAACACACAATAGTCCAACAAATAACCGACCAGTACATTGCAATTCTGTAAAATGTTGCCATCACACTAAAAATCCATTTTGAAATTTTCGAAAATCAAGTTTTTTCACAAAATGGCCGCCAGCGCCGACGCCATCTTGAAAATCGAAAAAATCGGAATTTTTCCATATACCTGACCATATATGGCAACGTTTGGCATTTTTACTTTTTTTCTGCCATTTGCCGGAATGCTCAAACTACAAGCCGAAAAAGGGTCTGCCAAAAAATGATTTTGTCCGCCAAAGCCAGTGTTGCCAGAATTTTTCTTCAAAATTAACCTGAGGCCAATACCAGCCGGGGTTGCCATAAATCTGCATATTCGGAATTCGGATACAAATCAAAATTTTTCCACTCATATTTAGGGACCTGTGCCAAAAACTACCATGAATTTGGTAGAAATTAAAAAACGTACCAATAGACCGATAAAAACCCTACCACCGCCCTATACTAATCAAATCGATTCAGTGTTGCCATCATTGAGAAAAATCAGTTTGAAAATGGAAAAAAAAATCCCGGAACAAAATGGCCGCCAGCGGCGCCGCCATATTGTTTTTCTATAATCTATGGTCACCGGTTGACAGTTGACTATACTTGTGGCGATATTCTAAAGACAGTTTGCCGTTATCTCTGCGCATCGCGACAGTACGACCACGCAAACATGGGTCCAAAACCAATTTTCAATCCAAGATGGCGGCGCGGACATGTTGTTTTTTTAATTTTTTCCAACTTTGACGTTTTTCTTTTCCATAGATAATTCCAACACGCTATACGCCGCTTGGGCATTCTATACATTTTTTTTAACTTTTTTTTCGAAAAACCGCCGCCATCTTGGATTTTTGGAAAAAAAAATAAAAAAAGCTGGATCGATTAAAAAATTACACAACCCCCCCATACAACGAAACAACGAATTCAACCCCCTTCCACCCGAAAAAAACCCCTGATGAGTCAGTGAGTCAGTGAGTGGTAATTTAGCTTTATATATTATAGATAACTATATCGCAGTTTCCATTTGAGGTGTTACCCCTCCTGGTGCTCTGTAAGGCTTGCGTACTAAGGGGGCACAAGTCGAACACTCCTTGAGATAATTTGTGTGTGTTAATTAATTAATATGTGTATATGAGACATCGGCCTATTATTATTACTTTTGATTGCCTCAAGATGGCAAATAAATAAAGCACTATTGCATAATGATGGGAACTAAGTCATAGGGCTATTGACAAAGATCCTGTGGTCCTATTGTACAGGATAACTGGGCCTTTTTTGCTGGATATTAAAGGCTCGGTACGGAACCCTTCGTGCTCGACGCTGACTCATATTTGGCCGGTTTTTTATTATAATTGTCATTTAACTAAAATTGAAAATATAACGTTAAACAATTTAATTAGGGTTCCGTAGCCAAAATGGCAAAAACGGGACCCTTATAGATTCGTCATGTCTGTCTGTCTGTCTGTCTGTCTGTCCGTCCGTATGTCACAGCCAGTTTATTGTAAAACTATAAGAGCTGCATTAATGAAATTTGATACGTAGATGTATTCTGTGAACCGCAATAAGATTTTAAAATAAAATCAGAAAAAAAATCAAAATTTTTGGGGTTCACCATACATAGAACAGAAATTCAAAATTTTTTTTTTCGTCAAACCTATACGTGTGGGGTATCTATAGATAGGTATTTGAAAATGATGTTGAGGTTTCTAACATAATTTTTTTCTAAACTAAATAGTTTGCGCGAGAGATTCTTCCAAAGTGGTAAAATGTGTGTCCCCCCCCCCCGTAACTTCTAAAATATGGGTATGATAAAACTGAAAAAAATATATGATGTGTATTACCATAAAAACTACTAACGAAATTAGTTTGAATGAAATTTAGACAGTAGTTTTTTTTTAAGTCATAAATCAAATTAACTATTTTTTTTCATTCAATCAGTGGTACGGAACCCTACGTGCGCGAGTCCGACTCGCACTTGGCCGGTTTTTTTTGTATTTATGAGTAAGGACTCCTATGTTAAGAATCCACTGTTTGGTTTTTGCATTTTAAATTTCTAGAGGTAGACCTCAAAAGAGTGGATAAAAAATCCTGTGCATTTACGACATCACATTCTACTTAATGTGTATTTTTTTTAAAACGCTGGCTGTCCAACGTGATGGATCAAAATAATATACCTTCTAAATCCACTACAGTTATGTACAGTAGCAGCACGTTAATAAGTCGCTTCGGCTAACATCGTCTGTAAAACTAAACAAAAACATTAGCGGACGCGGCGATGTCCAAATAAGTGATTAGTTACGCGTGCGTCCCTCTCCTTTGCTTTATTATCAAATTGCCCAATTGTCAAGTAGCAATACAATAATGACCGGCAATGTGATAAATAATTGAAGATTAGACAGTAATTATCATTTTGCCCAATAGAGCTTGACATTATTCATAATGCCCTAGCATTATAAATAATGCCCGCATTAATCACTTGGTCCATAACATATCCACAGGCAAAAGTCGACCTTATTTAACCCCGTCTTTTCGTCGACCATATTTTGACAAACTTCATAACCTCAGTCATCCAGGAGCGAAGGCTTCCATTCGTCTGGTCGCTGAGAGATTTGTATGGCCGAACATGAACAAGGACTGTCGCAGTTGGGCTACGTAACGACTCCACTTGGAACATTTTCCAATCCATCTAAGCGATTCCGTCACATTCATATCGACATCATCGGTCCCTTACCACATAGCCGCGGTTTTCAATACTGTCTCACAGCTGTCGACAGATTCACCCGCTGGCCTGAGGCCTGGCCGATGGTCAACATGACGGCAGAGGAGTGCGCAGAAACCTTGTTGCGTGAATGGATTGCTCGTTTTGGCGTTCCCTCGACCATAACAACTGATCAGGGACGTCAATTTGAATCTGCATTATTCCAGAACCTCATGAAACTTTGTGGTTCCCAACGCACACGCACAACCAGCTATCACCCATGTGCTAATGGTCTCGTGGAGCGCATGCATAGACACCTCAAAGCAGCTTTGATGTGTCACGGAGAATCCTGGCACAGAACCTTGCCTCTTGTTCTACTTGGCATGCGCGCTGCTCTGAAGGCAGACATCCACTCATCTTCCGCTGAGCTTGTGTATGGGGAACCCTTACGCTTGCCCGGCGAGTTCATCGACCAAGACTCCACTCCCTCAAATCAAATTAATGAAGATTTTGTCGCACAACTCCGACGTCACATGACTCGTGTGAGACCAACTCCAACATCACGCCATGGTCAGCGACCCATCTTCGTCTTTAACCCCTTATTGCATGAATTATGAAGGAGGCAGAAAAAAAAATTTTTTTTACTGGATATGTCTTTTATTATACCTAATCTAATAACTTGACATGAGAAAAAAAAATTAGTAATAATAATTAAGAAAATAGCCAACGAAGCCATATATGGCTTCGTATGCATTATAGTAAAACGATATGATGCCATATATGGCTTCGTATGCATTAACAATTAAACTTTATGAAATTCCAGAAAACAGTTGCGTTTGTCATTAAAACATAAAAAAACATTACATTTTCCACATTTTGTGAAAGAACGATATTTTAAACAATTTTGACATATTTGTCGTGTTGACTTTATCCATTCTGGGTAATGGGCCACGTTATCTGTTCGAACAGAATTCAAAGGTAACTCTTGGTGTCTAGCTGGAGCTTTTCGTGCCTTTTTGGAAGGCAATGGTGACTCAGGCAAACCAGTGTCATTGTTGCCTTGGCTTGAAGTCTCAGGCAAGTTGAGACTCCTGAGGCAAGATGGACGTCCGCGTTTTTTTGCCACCGCGCTTGATGGACTTCCGACTTCGCTAGTGGGAGTAACGGCTCCACTTGAGGTCGGTGTTCCAAGGAGACTAGCTGTACGACCACGATTTTTGGGCACTGCACTTGCTGGACTACCGACATCGCTAGTTGGAGTAATGGCTCGACTTGAGGTTGGTGTTCCAAGAAGGCTAGCTGGACGACCACGTTTTTTGGCCACCATAACCTTTCCAGCTTTGCGCATATGCTCCGACACTGCAAGTTTGAAATCAAACAGCGGCAGGTATTCAAGTCCATGAATTCGGCGCCATAACAACCAGGCATTAACTAATGTCATATCAATCATGTGGAAGAAGATTCTTTTGTACCAATTCCGAGATCGCAGTTGAATTCTGTAATAACCGAGCATGGAGTCGAGTAAATCGACGCCACCCATGTGTTGGTTATAAACATCAACTGCTTGGGGCGACGTTATATCCTTGTACTGTTTTTCTTTTCGAACATACCGCTGCTTTGTTGTTGTCGGTTCACTGCCTACGTAAGCCGAGAGCATATTTACGATTTTATTATCAAACCAGGACACTAAACTCAGCTTCACGCCGTCTATTTCAGCTGTCTTCTCTTCCATACTTCCTCGTCCCTTCTTTTTTAGTTCCTTTTCAGTAGGCATATTCGAGTTCGGCACGCGGTTAAGCCTGACAGTTCCCAGTGGCAGTATACCATTTTTAAACAAATAAACTTGCAGGTTAGGGCTATTGAACCAGTTATCGAAAGAGAGTTTATGGTTTTGATGCTTTGGTACTGTGGAAGCAAGTCTGGTCACAACATTCGAACTCACCCCAAGATCAGGTGCATCTGACGGAAAAGTATTACTTTGGTCTCCAGCAAATATGTCAAAGTCGTAGCTGAATCCTGACACACCACTTAAAACCTGATTTTTATATCCCCATTTATGAGGTTTTGCTGGATTGTATTGCTTTATTTCATGACGACATTTGGTGGGAATAATTTGCTCATCTACGGCTAAGTACTCCTCTTTTGGAACCAGCAGCAAACGTTCACGAATCTTATCCAACAATGGTCTAACTTTGAAGAGTTTGTCGTAACCATCTGTGCCACGGGGCTTAAAGTTTTCGTTATTATTGAAATGCAAATTCTTCTTAATCGCATCAAATCTGTTACAGGTCATTGTTTCATAAACTTGCTGCTGGCCTACATGTTTTGACCAATACAGTCTCGTTGACGGTAACTTTACACAAGACATGAAAATTACCATGCCAATGAATTGCTCAATCTCTTCTTTGGTTATGTTTGCTGGTTTATTAGCGTTGTTCTGAATAGATTTTAGGTTGGACTGCTCAACAATCATATCAATCAACTCATCCGTGAACAAGAAATTGAAAATTTCTTGAGGTGAATCCAACTTTATGATTTCTGCAGGCAGATCGGAGTTCCCTAAAAATTTGAAGTTTTCTGCATCATAAGCTTCCATTTTCTGTTTTTTCCAAATTACCGGGACTTTTTTGTTTTTTTTGCCCTTAGCTGTGGATGAGGATGGAGCATGCAAGCTTTGTGTGGTGATTTCATCATCATCGGAACTATCCGATTCAGATATGACAATTTTTTTTTTACGGGTACGGCGTGAGGGGACGGATGCAGGTTCATATTCAGGATCAGAGTCAGAAACTAGATCATCATCACTCTGACAGCCGTCACCAGGAATGGGATTCACATGCTTCGATGTACCATAAAAGCGTGAGGGATTCATTGCTGCAAAGAAAAGAAAGCAAGCTTTGAATGCATATAAAGCCATATATGACAGTGAATATGTCTTGAACGCATACTAAGCCAAATATGGCAATTCAAAAATTGCTAAAACTACATGCACAAAAACACTGAAATCCGAGTTATATTATGTTTATGAATGTACAATGAATTCATTTTAAAAATCCAGCATTTTTTACTTACCAAATTATTGCTTTTTTTCCAATTATTAAATCAGCACTAAATAAATTCACTTCACCGGTCGGAGTTGCTGAACATAACCTCTAATAACTTGACAGATAGACCTTACCATAGACAACAAAAAATGCGTTCCGTTACACGAAGAATTCTGTAATATTTTTTCTTAGTTGGATTATAAAAAATAAAAAAAATTATATGTTGAAAAAAATAAACAAAACCAGAAACCATATATGGCGTTGTATGCGGTAAGGGGACAATTGGACACCTGCACTCACGTTTTTCTGCGGGATGACACCGTTAGGCCGTCTTTAAGACCACCCTATTCAGGTCCACATAAAGTCGTTTCAAGGACTAATAAAACTATAAATATCACCATAGGTGATAAAAACGTTCAAGTGAGCCTGGATAGGGTTAAACCGGCATACATCGACGACGACCCTTACTCGTCTGTTGTGCCTACTCCAGCTTATTCTGGACCAGCAACTACACCACCTGGTTCTCCCAGTGTTCCTGTAGTCCCAGCTGCGCCCAAACCTGTTGCATCTTCGCAGGACACCTCACAAACTGCGAAACCCTATTCAACGCGTTCGGGCCGAACCGTCCGCTTTAAGCCGCGCCTAAATTTGTAAGCTGTAATTCCTCAGTATCTATATATAGTAGGTATATGGATGGTAACATTGTGTTTAAAATTTTGTTATCAATGTTTAGATCATTTATTTAATTTTTGATATGGGTTACTTTTCTCCCAGGGGGGTGGTGTAGCGTAAATAATCACGCTCGATTTCCGAACGGAGTATTTAGAACTGTCATGTTGGTAGTACCGACGGGCGCCAAAGAGAGAGAAATTTGTTGTAACTCGCTGAGTTTTCCTATCATGTTTTTGTAAAGTGTTTTGTGAGTAATAAACCTACGTAATCTACAAAAGGACGTGGAGTGTATCATTTATCACCAAATCACCGACAACGTAGATCCAAAAACCTCTTTACACATATTATTATTATTATTCTTTTGTTCCATTTTTGCTCCTTATAAATAAGGGAAAATTACAGCTTTGCGGGCTTTTGGCCAAGCAAAACTGATTTAGTAAATAAGGATTAAGGAAGATTTGATATTTTAAAACTGTAGCAATAATTTAGATTAATGAGAGTAGGTGTATTATATTAAATTTCTGAATCGGACTCTAGTTGGAGGAGTTATTATTATTATTTAGTAGATGATGCCGCTATACGATCTTAGACGATTTCGGCGTGTGATGAGACCAAAGAAAGCCAGAATACGACATTGGACGATAGAAGAAAGACGTCTTTAATCACACAAGCACAAGATCTAGTTATCACGTACATTCCTAAAGCGAGTTTAGGTAAGCTAGGCTTACATTACAATTATCTTCCCCGCGGCCGGGCACAGGACAATAGCCACTGTCTAATTGGGCAAACGCAACGCGTGTGACGTGGTGGTCATCCGTGACGTCATTACTGCCGCCCGGATTGAAGCGTGGTCGGATTGGGTAATGGGGATCAGTGTTACTGTTCTTATGCCGATAAATAAGCAGCCAAGTCAAGCCGCTAAGGGCCACTCGTAGCCATCTAGCCCCAAACTAAGCCGAAGCTGGTACTACGGGTACTAGACAACTGATCAACTTACTATGAAAGATAAATTTGATTGTAAATAAATACACATTATACATAGCGCTTAGTAAGATCTTTGAAAAAATAATTTTTAACCAATTAGTATTTCACTTTAAGGAAAATGAGTTATTGCATAAAAAGCAATTTGGTTTTACAAAAGGTAAGTCCACTACTGATGCAGGAGTGGCGCTGATGAAACATATATTTGGTGCTTGGGAAAATAAGCAGGATGCAGTAGGTGTTTTCTGTGATTTATCTAAGGCATTCGATTGCGTTAATCATGAAATCTTACTTCTGAAGTTGCGGCATTATGGCGTCTCGAATGTTGCTTTAAGTTTGTTAGAGTCCTATCTAACTGACAGAATTCAAAAAGTTGTTATTAACGGAATTGATTCTTCTGGCGCCTTACTACGTATGGGAGTGCCCCAGGGCTCTATATTGGGACCATTGCTGTTTTTAATATATATAAATGACCTTCCTTATTTTGCTGAAGGCTTATGTGAGACGGTATTGTTTGCGGATGACACTTCTCTAATTTTTAAAACTGACAGACATAAGCAAGTATCTGACGAAGTAAATAATGCTCTCTCGCAGGTATTGCATTGGTTTAACACAAATAATTTACTTTTAAATTCTAATAAAACAAAATGTATTAAATTCACGATGCCTAATGTGAGGCAAGTAAATACTGATATAATTATGAATGGTGAACACATTGAGCTTGTTGAGTCTACGACCTTTTTAGGGATTACTGTGGATTCCAAGTTACAGTGGGCTCCTCATATAGAAGCCCTGGCAGGAAGACTCAGTTCAGCTGCATATGCAGTTAAAAAAATTAGGCAACTCACTGATATTGAAACGGCGAGACTTGTTTATTTTAGTTACTTCCATAGTGTTATGTCATATGGTTTGCTCCTATGGGGATCAGCTTCTGACATACAAACTATTTTTGTATTACAGAAGAGGGCGATCCGTTCTATATATGGACTTAAATCTCGCGAATCACTTAGAGAATTATTTAAAGAAATTAACATCCTAACTGTGGCATCACAGTACATATTTGACTGCATTATGGTTGTACGTAAGAATATACATTTATATAGTAAAAACTCAGATCTTCATCAGTTCAACACTAGAATTAAGAGCAAACTTGCTGTTTCCAATCTCAGGCTTCGTAAAACTGGTAACTCATTCATAGGACAAAGTGTAAAAATGTTTAACAAAATACCGCAAAATATTGTTGATCTACCTATACATAGATTTAAATCTCGCATTAAGTCCATTTTAATGTCAAAAGGTTATTATAAAGTACAAGATTATATGGATGACAATATTACATGGACATGATAGTCTGCTCGCTTGCGCTTTTTAAAACGATATTATTGTATTGTATTATATATTTAAAAAAAGGCTAACTGTTGAGTTTGTTGCGGCACTTCTTCTCAGCAGGCTACACGTCGAAGTGCTGGTAGGAAAAAAGTTTGACGTGCAAAAGTATTACTAGTGAATCTATTTGCTGAAATAAACTATTTTATTTTTATTTTATAGAAAACCCCCAGACCAATACAATAAAAGACATGTTCGTGCCCGCCAATATTTGTACTATGAAGAGATCGAACCTCGTAGCTAGTGCAATTACTAGGTTATCAGAGACCTACTACCTCTTTCTATTCTTCCATTTTGCTATTGTCTACCCAAAGGTTATCTGGAAGAGATCGCTCATGGCGACAAGACCGCCTAAATTGTACAACAACTGTATACTTTTTTATATATAGGTCGGCATAATAAAATAAATAACCATGACAGACATGCCACGCTGGGCCACACAGCGCCACCAAGCCCCCAAACTAAGCCGAAGCTTGTACTATGGGTACTAGACAACTGATAAACTTACTTACATACATTTTTTTTGTAAATAAATACATTTATACATAGAAAACACCCAGACCAATACAAACAGACATGTTCATGCACACAAATTATGTTTGTACTGTGTGGGGATCGAACCCACAACCCTTGGCTCAGAAGTCAAACCAATTGAGCCACCGAGCCAGTAGATAAACTTATATTGGTTATTAATTTTTTTGGCTCAACATCTGTCATGCATGACCATAACATAACTCAAACCTACGTTCGCAGGATCTTGATCGTCCCATAATAATGTAGTGCAAAATATTAAGTCTCTTTCATAAATACGTTGTTTCATACAACAACTCACTATTCGTATAGGGAAGCCCAGTAACACGTGTCTAAAATGGAAAGTTGCCAATAAATAAACAAAACAACGTACCGAAATTAATTCTCAGACATAGACAATGCTCGCGTTCAGACAATGTCTATTACACCTCGACCTTACTAACCTTTGTTTTACTTCGCCATTTGCGCTCATAATTAGCAGACGGTCAGTGCGACAGATTAGAATCACGACGAGGCCGTGTAGAATGGCCGTGGAGATATCAAAGTTGGTTTTTGTTTGTGTGATAGCGTGTGTTTTGAGAGGATGCGGCGGTCGGGATTTGGGCATTGGTAAGAGACTATTCAATTTTTTTTATGGAATAGGGGGCAGACGAGCCGACGGCTCACCTGATGGTAAGTGATAACCGCCGCCCATGTACATCTGCAACATCAGGAGTTACAGCTGCGCTGCCGGCCTTTAAGAAAGAGGTATGCTCTTTTCTTGAAGATTTGATCAATTAAAGATCAACTACTTAGTAAATGAATTTTGGCCCATTATTTTACACTAATTTTAATTGTTAAATTGGTAGGTACCTAAACGTTAATATAGTGCAAATTTGACCCATTTCATGGAACATTATAGTCGTGTTGTGGTTATTCAGAAACATGCCCGTGACAGTTATGATGAGACAGAGTTATTTGGAGGCTTGCGTGTGATCTCTCTATCATAATTTGGATATTGTATGTATTATGAGAGTGATGGAACAGAGTGTGTTGTTTTTGCGAATCCATGTGCAGATATAATAAGTGTCTTTTGCGTAGTTGGATAAGCTCATTGGAGATTAGTCACTGAGCCTGATTCTCGGTATAAGTAATTAATGCGTGCTATATATAGCTATGCGCTTAAACTAAATTATTTAGCTAGATAAAGATAAGTACATTTGCTAAAGAATGGTCGTTATACCCGACCTTTGATTGAAGGTGCATTACTATTGAGATAGTATTAGATTGGCTCGGTGGCTCAATTGGTAGTGACCCCTGCCTTCTGAATCAAGGGTCGTAGGTTCGATTTCCACCCGGAACAAACATTCGTGTGATGAATACTTGTGTTTGTTCCATGTCTGGGTGTTTATATTTGTATTTAAGTATTTATATGTGGTACCTTCGTTGATCTGATACCCATAACACAAGTTCTTAAGCTACTTACTTCAGGATTAGAGCAATGTAAGTATGTGATGTTGTCTGAATATCAGACTAGGTACCTATTAGACTATTAGATAACCCGGAAGAACAAAATATTTTATGTGAGGTTCACTATACATATTTTTTTAAATAAGTGAAGCGTTTGCAAATCATCAAGTTTAGTAATAATGTGCTTTAAGATCATTATTATTCCCTTTGTTTCAGTAATGGATGACGACGTAGAGGATAGCCCACTGTCCGCCACATGCATGAAATGCATTTGTAAGGTAATTAATGATTAATTCATAAATTAATGAACTAAACAGACAAGGGGATGTAAGGGAGCGTCACCTGCCCGTGGTGCATCCTGCTGAAGAGCGAACGAGGTTCTGGCAACCGACTAGTGGCGGTACAACCATCACGATTGAAGGCGCAGCTAAATACTAGGTACAGGCCAATGACGGGGTGCAGCGTCACCGGAGCGAGGAGCTACACCCTGCGATTGCCAATCCGGCTGCCCAGCGTGGCGATTATAGGTATTTGCCCAAATGTCGAGTCCTGCTGGGGACTACGATAGGCTAATGATGATGATGATGAAACAGACATTGCACTTTTACTAGGGATAGGTTGGAAGAGATCGCTTGTAACGATTTCGTACTTACTTATACGATGCTTGACTGGCTCGGTGGCTCAATTGGTAGTGACCTCTGCCTTCTGAGCCAAGGGTCGCGGGTTCGATCCCCACACATTACAAACATTTGTGTGCAAGAACATGTCTGTTTGTATTGGTCTGGGTGTTTTCTATGTATAATGTATTTATTTACAAAAAAAAATGTATCTAAGTAGGTTTATCAGATGTCTAGTACCCATAGTACAAGCTTCGGCTTAGTTTGGGGCTAGATGGCGCTGTGTGGCCCAGCGTAGCATGTCTTGGGTTATTTATTTTTATTTTATTTATTCATCATCATCATCATCGTTCATCGACATCGTTCTTCGCGCCAAACTCTCCATCCACACCATCTCGACACTTGGCAGTCCTCAACTGTGCGCTTCTGTCGCAACTTTCTGCCGCGCACAACTAAGCTATGGAATGCTTTGTCGCCAGCGGTATTTCCGGACGGTTACGACCCCCAAATCTTCAAGAAAAGAGCATACCTCTTCCTTAAAGGCCGGCAGCGCAGCTGTAACTCCTGATGTTGCAGATGTACATGTGCGGCGATTATCACTTACCATCAGGTGAACCGCTTGCTCGTCTGCCCCCTATTCCATATAAAAAAAAAAAAATTCGTACTGATGTGCCAGGTGATTCTAGGTGATGGGGTGCGTGAAGGATGAAGGGTGCGTCGGCAAGGTGTGCGGGGTGATGCACCTCACGCAGGGCTACTGGGAGATGGCGTACAACAAGACCAGCAGCTCTTCTAACACTGAAGGTAACAGTAGACCACTTTGGTGCATTGTGGAATATAACCTTCAGCTAACTACTTAGGCGATAAGACTTCACGTGACTTTACTTAAATGACCTAGCCAAGTGCGGGTTAGTCGACTTCATACAATTAATATAGGACATTAAAATGTATTATATATAGGTATTTTTAAAAAAGATTAGGAGAACTGGGTGAGTTTCTTGCGGCACTTCTTCTCATCAGGTCTCACTTCAAATTGGAGGACAAAAAGGTTGAGGTGCAAATTGCAGAAATAATTATTACTTTATAGCTTAGGCGTGAATCACCGCCTTTTTATGATCCAGTGCAAGCCTAATGGTTATGAAGACTAGGGTAGTATTATTATAGTTATCTGAAGAAAGGATTCGAGACGCCCCAAAACTTCGGGAGCTGCAGGCCTACTGGTCTGCCCGAACCGCCACTCGTATAATGCCTAATAATAAGAAATTAGGCAATGATTGTATGCTAATACATTTCTTTTTCATTGCAGCTTACCAGGAATGCAGCAATAATGCTTGGTGTGCCACCCGCACTGTGCAAATATACATGAAGCGCTTTTTACCGGTAAATAAATTTCCACTTTCTACTTTTTCTTTGCAGTACCTTACTGTTGGGAAGAAGAAAAGATTTTGGTAAGAAGTAAGCATTAAAAGCAGAAACAAAAAAATATAATGAATATTTTAAATAATAATAACACAAGCAACCAATCTATCTAATGTTGTGACATTTGAACGGTATCGTTCGCGCAATGGTTAGGGTGTAAAGCCTCGCTAAGACGCTTTCATTCCCAAGGGTCCAGGTTCGATTACTGAATTTGGAAATAATAGGATGCAAATCGTCTGACGCATTTATCTGAGGTCGTGGTTTTATTCAGAGGTTTTTTTTCTAGGATTGTGAAGCGAAAAGGACGGATCGCCTGCGCTGTGAAAACGCTGTCGCCTTGCACACATTCGGGCAGAAACGATGCGAACGAAACCTTACTGAGAGGTTCCAACAACGACTCTACACGTGTCTCGATGAAAACGTATGGAAATGGCTAGGGAACGAGGATGAGTAAAGAGGTTTGAGGGATTTGTTTAAATGAGAAATTACGATATTGCTGAGATTGTTTTGTTAATCATGAAATATTATTTTTTGGAAAGACTAGTCGTTTCATTTGTACAGTGCTTCATTCGTAACTTTTAAAATTTTATAACCCATACCTGGCTCGGTGGCTCATTTGGTAATGACCCCTGCCTTCTGAATCAAGGGTCGTGGGTTCGATCCCCACCCGGGACAAATATTCGTTAATGAATACTTGTGTTTGTTCCGTGTCTGGGTGTTTATATTTGTATTTAAGTATTATTTGTGGTACCTTCGTTGTTCTGATACCCATAACTAACACAAGTGCTTAAGCTACTTACTTTGTGATTGGGGCAATGTAGGTATGTAATGTTGTTATTTATTTATTTATACCTACGGGTATAATATAATCTTTACTCTTTGGTGCTACTTTCAAGTCTTTAGTTAAATTATAAAGTAACTTCGGTCGGATTGACTACTGAGAAGTGATTGATTTAGCTTCTTGTACTACGCATCAGACGAGACAAAGCCACTATATTGTCCTGCTATAATAATAAAAGGAAAAAGAAATACTTTGAATACTAAGTATTAGTACATTGATTAGTTATTCCACGTAAAATTTATCTTTAAATCAATGTTTTTTTCATAAAATTGGACACTGAAGAACACTAGGAGGAAATAAATAAAATGAACTAACAAAGATAACGACGTTTTGAATGGCACTCAACTCATTAAGGCCCATCCCTTCCTCCGGAAACCTAGCTCGTTACCTAGACACTAAGACCTGACTGTATCGGTTTGCTACATTGGACTTTAAGACAGTGGAATATGAGCGAAATTGCGATGACTGTGATAACAAAGGCAGAAACACCTAATGAGCGTGCTTTAGTGAGTTCAAGCGTCGATAAACGTAAGTATCGATAAGGTCTTAAACAATTTATTAGGACCTATATTAACCAATATGTGCAATATACTATTCTCTTCAATAAATAAAATAATAGTTTCCTTCCAAATTTTCAAAGTACTAGGGTTTTGAGTTCTATCTTTACCGAGGACATTTATGTGATAATAATAGTGTTTGTTCTGGGTCTGGTCTGGTTTTCCTTCGTTAATTAAGATTTTCATAACACATGTGCTCAATATACTATAGGTACCTATATAATAAAATAAAGCTAAATTTAAGAATTTTCTGACCCAACGAGTCATTTGATAGAGGGGATTAACCTACCTTGCAACAAAAGAGACATATTTCAGTTATTTTGTTAATTGCAATGATTCGATTTAAATAGTTATTAATCAAATGGCTTTTAAAATGACGAAGGAAATCTAATGCTTCAGTCTATAAATTGTTTTTTTTTGTTGTTTTTAGTTTTTGTTTTCAAACAAACTTTTTGGCACACTACCTTAATTATTACTAGGTTCTGCTTAGCCCAATGATTGACTGGTAGAGAATGCCTATGTGGCATTAAGTCCTCCTTTTTTACACTAATTTACTATGCAATAAAGATTAAATAAATAAAAAAAAATAGATAAATCTATCGATATTACAACTGTTACTTGGTGCAGCCATAACGTGCTCAGGAGATCGAACCACTGTTCAATTCAGTCTTGAAGCTAATTCTCAAGCCGATAAGAGCGGGATCTCCGTGCGCACAGAAGGTGGCATCCAGTACAAATAGTGCTACGTGTAGGAGGGATTGTTCAGGCGTAATTAGTCATTAAGGGACTGGCAGGAAGAGGCGGCGATACGACACGTGCGATTGTGGGCGATTGGCTTACAGTGGTCATTACGGGAATGTTACTTACTGACTTGATACCATTATTCAATATGTAAATAAATTAAATTTTATGTTAGACCTCTAGCAATACATTAGTGAAAACCGCATTCAATTCCATGCAGTAGTTTTTGCGCGATGTGCGATCAAACATACAGATAAAAATCTCTACCGTTTTCCCAATATTTCCGTTCACTGCTCGCTCATCTCCTATTGATGGTAGCGTGGTGAAAAGTATACTATAACCTGCCCAGGAGTATGAGGAATAATTAATTTGTACCAAGTTTCGTTAAAATTAGAGTAAGATTGAGTAGTTTTTGTTTTTATAACGAACATACAGACGGACAGACAGACAGACAAAAATTTTACTGGTTGCATTTTTGGCATCAGTATCGATCACTAATCACCCCCTGATAGTTATTTTGAAAAAATATTTCATGTACAGAATTGACTTCTCTACAGATTTATTATAAGTAGGTAAGTTACAGAACATGAATTTTACTTATTGTTCAGATAGTATGGCCTAGTTGAGACTCAGAACTAATCTGGTCTATAAAAATGCTCTCAAATCTTTAGGGCTCATTCATCCAAGAGACTGTTTCCTGCATTAATCTGTTCTTATTGGGCTCCAAGATATCAATAAAAGGCTTTATTTCCTCCATGCTGAAGCCAATCCATCACACTCAGACGAACGCATGGACAAATTACCACTGTGTACATAAAATATTTATTGACGTTCAATGAGACTGGATTTTTGTTGCTATAATACAATGATGTTTTATAACTTCACGTTCAATCTAAGTACTTTATTATTCTTAATCTAAATTAGATTATTCAGAGTCGTTTGTGTACTTATTTTTATAGTTAGCTTCTCCTTGCGTGGTGGGTAGCGAAAGAGGAGCCCAGGTCGCTGATGCAACGGACAAGTAACTTGTCAATTGGCATCGCCCGCCATGCCTGCAAATTAGGTGTAGCTATATACTGACTAATCCCGAAACGTGACCTAAGTCACTTAAACGGTGTTTCAGCCAGGCAGGTAAACGCTACCACACCAACTGAAAGCTCAAAACTTCCATCAGCCTATTATCAGTCCACAGCTGAACATAGGCCTCTCCCAAATTTCACTGTGATCGATTTAGGACTTCTCGCATCCAGCACTTGCCAGCCGCGAGAATCGCATACAGCCACAAAATCTTTTGCATACCGGATTTTGTTTAGCCATTGTAAGTAAATAACTATATTATGTAGACGTGATTATTTCATTCTATTCAGAGAATAAATTCATATCAATAGCTATATAAACTGCACAGATTTTATATCACCAAACCTACCTATTCATTGCCATATCTCCCTAGCATTGTAACAGTAAAAGCGCCGGCTCCTAACGACAAGATTACCTCCGTAAATGGCGAAAGTCATCCGCCGATAGCATCAGCAAACTTTGAAGCGGGAACTGTCATAAGGGCTGCCATAAAAACAAATCAATCAATAATCCCCGTAGGTCGCTACCTCCGTATCTGGACATCGTTGAGGTAATGCTTGCATCCACTGAAAGAAGTCAAATTTGTACCGAGCAGTGACGGAAAATAAAACAAAATTAAATCATGATTCGACTAAGGGTCTTCTTAAAATTTCGAATAGGTGGTAGGGTTTACTCGCGTGGCTGGCGACCACTGTGCTGCTGTCAAAATACCAGTGAAGTGACTTCTGGATCAGTCGGTGTATAGCCAGAATAGGTAATCCTACAAACCAGTAGGGCGCTGGCAACTGACAAAGTGATTGATTTGGTTACTTATCCGTTGCAGCAACGACTTGGGCCTTTTATGTTACCCATAAAAAACTTAAAAGGTGAAAGAAGTGAACACTCTATGTTGTATTTAAGGGGACGCCATTCTTCTACTCGTATATGAAACTAACATACTAAAAAGATCGGGTGATTTTTATCTTTGCCGCGCCATTAAAATGTGGATTTCATTGACAGGCTCGGTGGCACATTTGGTAGTGACCTCTGCCCTCTGAGCCAAGGGTCGTGGGTTCGATTCCTGCACAGTCCAAACATTTGTGTTCATGAACATGTCTGTTTGTATTGTTCTGGGTGTTTTCTATGTATAATATGTATTTATTTACAAAAAAAATGTATCTAAGTAAGTTTATCAGTTGTCTAGTACCCATAGTACAAGCTTCGGCTTAGTTTGGGGCTAGGTGTCGCTGTGTGGCCCAGCGAGGCATTACTTGGGTTATTTATTTATTTATTGATGATTCTGAAGCTTTGAATGTGATTCTGGCACAGGTGTATTATTATCCTTAAGTAGCTATCTGCTACGCTGGTCACTGAGATTCTTATCTCTGTAAAATTTCCTCTTGCAGTGAAGTTCAGACCTCAAGAGGGTGACGAGAAGGTGTCGTAAATGAGCCGATTAATAACTGGAGCGCTCGTAACCCGGGGCTATGGTAGTTGGAGTTGAGCTCGACTCGCGGGAACTTTGGCCAAAACAAATGGGTGGCTCATACAAGTCTGGAGAACTTCGTTTTTCAAGAGACGACAGGGAAATATTCCAAATAATAATTTCCAATGAATGTGGGTCTGTGGAAAAGCTTATGGAAGACCTTTGTGCAAAAGTGGGAAGCATACGTTGATTAAGAATTTTATTAAAGAATGTAGGTACCTAAGTTAAGAAAATGAATTGAAATCGGAGACCTTTCACAGGTTGATAATCGTGAAATGATTTTAATAATGCAGTTTTAATAAACAAAAATAAAGGTGGGGATGACCTTTATTTTTGTTTATTTAAGCCAATTAATTTTAAAAAATTTACGACCCACAAATACCTACACATTCTTCTGGATCCTCATGACTTAGTTCTTTTTATGGAAAACAAAGTGAAATCTTTGTCTTTTTAAAAAGCTATTGTCCATGGCTAACACAAAATGTATGAAGAAACCAACTGTCTTCGCATCCAAACTTAGGTTCCTAAAACATATTAAATAGCTTTAAAAGTTTACTATGAAGCTATAAAAATCTGTGTTCTTCCAAGAACTATTTAACGACACCAAAATAATTTGAGAGTAAAAAATATCGTATTTCCATCAAAAACCGCTCAGTCGCTACTTTATTTACCGAAACCAATGAAAATATTGGAGGAATATTTTCCTGCAAAAACTCTACACGCTTTTTACGGCAAAACAACGTGAGATATCAATATGCCGCGTCACGCACCCGTTTTTTGCTAAGGACCCCGTAGGTGGGCTCTGCTAGGGTGCCCAAGAAGACAGGCAAGGAAAATTGATACGCCTAAAATATTTTGTTTTACACAGGGGGCAAACGAGCCTGAAGATCATCTGATGGTAAGTGATCACTGCAGCCTATAAACATTGCCTAAATTGTCCGAGGCCCTTGATAAATTTGTCCGAGTTTTGAAAGTCTCTAAGTCGTATCCATTTGGAAAAGTAGCAGTTGGTAGGTTTTTTGTAACTTCTAGTTTTGAAACTTTTACTTTTAAAGAGTACTTACTTTATGCATTGAGGCACTTATTTTAAAAATCACATATTACAATTATTCGGCTTAATCATTATTGTAATGAAAATCAAAACGACGAAGGAACATGATTTAAATCGATTTCAATTCAGGACTTGAAGAGTTATGAATTGATTTGGCAGTGACACTACCTTTTGGAGCGAGCTTTAGATTCAGAGACAAATTAATCCCAACATCAGTAAATCGGTGAAGATAAATAGAAAGATGAGTGCAAAAAACGAGTGATGAGAACAATTCAGCATTTAGAACCAAAGTTAAATAGGTGAAAGTCCAACGTTTCACATAGAAGCGTGGTGTCCACATACGTAGGGTGCGTCAGGATAATCCGTATTGATAACTATCATCCTTGCTGAGCCAGTGTCCGTCACGGCGGGGGACAAACACACCTCCTTTATTAATGGCTCTCTTGTTTATAACAGAGCTGATGCAGAGATACAGCCGTGGAGGGTGCTTAAACAGTAGCTGAACTCTGAGATGCATATATTTATTGTAATTCCAGCGCCTTTAAGTGGATTTCTACGTGGAGTAGGACGCCCTCAGGCCAGGTGGAGTGACGATTTGCGCAGGACGGCTGGCAAGTGCTGGATGCAAGAAGCCCAAAATCGACCTAAGTGGCGAACATTAGGAGAGGCCTATGTCCAGCAGTGGACTAACACGGGCTGATGATGATGATGATGATGAAGTGGATTTCTAGGCAGTGGATTTGATTGAACTGACCAGTTACTTGCCAGTTGTCACAGCGACTTGGGCTTCTCTTTCGCTTTCCATCAGGCGTAGGAAAGCCATTATGTCGAGCCACTATAAAAAAAAGTAAACGTACTTATTGATCAGGACGGCTGGCAAGTGCTGGACGCGAGAAGCCCACGATCGATCAAAGTGGCGAACGTTCGGAGAGGCCTATAGCAGTAGACTGATAGAGGCTGATGATGATGATGAAACGATGAATATATTTTGCAGTTTATTAAAATTTTGTCAACTGGTCAGGAAAGTATGAATGCATCATCAATTTTTTTTTATAGTGGCTCGTCATTATGGCTTCCCTACGCCTGATGGAAAGCGAAAGAGAAGCCCAAGCCGCTGTGACAACTGGTCAGTTACGTGTCAGTTGCCACCGCCATGCCGGCCCAACCCTAACCCCCCCATGAGCTGCGAAAACCCTACTCACCGGCAGAAACACGACCCAGAGGTCATTTGGCTGTGGTATTCTGTAGGGTGGAGGTACTTCCCCGGACGGGCGGCTCAATCCAAGCGAAGATTCGCTACGCCCTAATGTTGTTGAACTGCGTCATGATTAAGACAGTATAATCCATATATTTCAATTATTATTCCTTCATTACGACCGTTAAACAGTGGCACACGACCCGCTTCACCCAAAACAGTTACGTTGACCCCACAATTGAATATAACTCCAGGGGTTCCAATTATAACTATGGGTCGCTTCAGGTGGATGGAACACGGCGATATATCAAAGTTAGCAAGTTGCGAGGTGCGAGCGCATGAGTTATGGCGACCGCACGCTCTGCCCGGGGCGCGGGGGAGAGCGGGTGACGCACAGAAATGTGTCAAGATAGAACGGTCATCACGCCTCATCATCATCATCATCATGATCAGCCTACCGCAGACCAGTGTCTTTTTCATAACGCTTCATTTAGAAAGAATCTAAGCTACTTTACTACCTACTAATACCGGTATTCTATCGGTTGGATTTTGGAGAGTGTGCGACGGAATTATTTAATTTGATTCCTCCTGCCCCTTTTTATCATCGGACGAGCAGGAATACGGCGAATAGGCACCGTTACATGGTGCAAGTTCCTAGGACGCGCACAGCGCGTTTCGCTTCTACCTTCATAGTGCGAACTGCTAAACTATGGAACTCTTTGCCGAGCTCCTTGTTCCCCGAGAGATATAATCTTCCGATGTTCAAGGCGAGAGTGAATCGGTTTTTGCTGGGTAAGCGCGTTCCATCGTAGACTACGATATCGCTTACCATCAGGCGAATCGCAGTCAAGCGCAAACTCATTTTGAATAAAAAAAATAGTAACTTTTTCGAGTTATATTTTTTTAAAATATATTAGATATGTCAAAATCGGTCTACTTTGTCGTGTCACTGATGGAACATCGTATCAAAGCTGTGTCTGGATTTGTTGTTTCAGTCTTGTAACGAACTTGGACCACAGTGTTGCTGAAAAGCAATATGAGCAACCAAGAAGGAAACGAAGCCGGAAGATAGGCATTGGCATTCCATAACGGAATATCGTATCATAATTTTGTTTGCACTAGTGACTTTGAACATCAAGAAAGCGTAAATTGACTGACTCGATGGCTCATTTGGTAGTGACCTCTGCCAAGGGTCGTGGGTTCGATTCCCGCACAGTGCAAACATTTGTGTTCATGAACATGTCTGTTTGTATTGGTCTGGGTGTTTTCTATGTATAATATGTATTTATTTACAAAAAAAAAGTATTTAAGTAAGTTTATCAGTTGTCTAGTACCCATAGTACAAGCTTCGGCTTAGTTTGGGGCTAGATGGCGCTGTGTGGCCCAGCGAGGCATGTCTTGGGTTATTTATTTATTTCTGTTATTTAAAAACTATTACTTTCCGTAGTCGTATTTTAATGGTATACTTAGGTAGTTTTCGTTTACTTTCCTGTTCATATTTTCTCGCTTCCGCTCGTAACTTGGCGCGCGCGCTGCTCTACCTACCGCATTTATCGCGACCTGTCGGCGTAATTGAGTTACCGCACCCGGTGGAAACTTGTAGTTTACGACAACTATTTTGCACTCGTGTAGTATGACGATGGTAGTAATATTCGCACTTCCCTTTTGACCGATTTCAAAATAATAATAATCAAATAAGGATAAAGATTAAGAGATAGTTTTACTTCTTCATTTTAATGACAAAGAATCATCATTTGCCTGCCCTGCTCCCATTATAATTATGGGGTCGGCACAATATGTTTTCTTCTTCCTTTCATTTCTAGGAGCTGGCATCATCCCTTTTACTCCTTGCCCAGCCATATTGTCATTCACGCAGTCCATTCATCGCATTTCTTCAGGTTGCCTCCACCCTGTCACACTTATGCTAATAACAAAAACATAAAATACGTAATTGAAAAGTGAAATTAATCTATCTTCTTCTATACATATAATAAAAATGTAACGAATCGCTGTCTGTACATGGAAGATATATGTGAAAAAAATAGTATGGGAGGCCTTTATTAATGCAATAGTACCAAAAACAATGATTTTTGGAATTTTTGTCTGTTTGTCGGTTTGTCTGTTTGTCTGTATGTTTGTGCACGCTAATCTCAGAAACCGCGTATCCGATTAAGATGTGGTTTTCACTAATATATTGCTGGAAGCTTCCCTTAACATTTAGTGTTTGTTTCATGTTAATCGGTCCATAAATAAACAAGTTACGCCGATTTAACTAATCACGTCGAGCCTGCTGTACGTTTGCGCGGGTATATAAAGCGCGCCGAGATCTGCGCCGCGCCGCTGCCAGCTGCCAGGCACTGGGGGTCATTAAAATCACTATCCAAGAAACTATTCCACGCGGACGAAGTCGCTGGCACAGCTAGTATAATAATATACCTTTGATCCCCAGCGGCTATTTATCATCCAACATCTATCTAATTATACGGTAATAATAAGTAACATATAAAAATAGTGTCAATAAAACATTAATCCAGATAAAATTTGACACAATATTTACGACAAGTCTTAATATAATATCGACTCGCATACAAATCGTATGGCCTAGATATGATGCGTCCAATCCACTGCGCAATCAACATACTAAATCAAGGTCACGTGTCTTAAGTCGCGGCGCGTAGCAATAAACAAGGTATTTCGCTGTCTCTCGTATCGTTTCCGTGGTGTAGCGGTTATCACATCTGCCTAACACGCAGAAGGCCCCCGGTTCGATCCCGGGCGGAAACATACGTTTTTGCAACTTTTTTGACTAATTAAAAAAACAAATGATGTTTACTTTGGCAGATAGTAGACTAGGTATATTGAATATAAAAAAGACAAGTAGTTTTGATATAACATTTTACGAATATTAAATTCAAAAAACGGGTCAAGTTCTGGTACTATATAATAGTTTATAATAGTTTATTTTTCCACAAACACGGCACTGTACTTCGAAGACTGTACTTCTATATAAATTACCAGTTATTCCTAACATAAGTATTTCTATTATATTATAAGTAGCAAGTAATAGTATATGTAATAGAATTGCCTATTCACGTTTCGCACTGTTTAATCGCTTAAAAAAGCAATTTTGAGTCTTCGACAAAAAAAATACCTCCGCGATTTTTTTAATAAATATTTATCGTACACCGAATGGACTGTCAAGACAACACTCCTCGGCGGGCAGGGACCGCGCAAAATTAAAAACAAATGACCCGGAAAATACACTGGATTCGGCGATTTGATTAAATTAAGAGGAAAATACCTCAACGGCCAAAATTGAAGGCTCCAGGGCGCGATATTAAAAACACAGAAACGTTACAAGAATAGAACGGTCACAAACATTCACAGTGTCACTTTTTTAAGCATTCGAATCGAACGCTTGAAATATCATAAATTAGTTCGCGCGTAATCCTTGAAACGAGCACTAGAAAATACATTCAGAACGCGTATTGTACGTGAACCGCTCCGATATATTCCGATTTGACGTAAGTGATTACCAAAATAACAATTTACAAATAAATGCGCCACCAACCAACCACCACGTTTCAGACTAAGCTTTAGCATTGTACCATAAGAGTCAGATGATGAGTACCAGTGTTCCTAGCACGAACATTTTCGAAAAAGTATGCGTAACGTTACCGTAAACATTTGTATGAAACTTGGTATAGCGCCCCTATCGTGCGTAAGAGGTACTACGTTTACGTACGTTAACGTAGTGAAAATTATCGCCCTGTTTACGGTTACGTTACGCATACTTTTTCGAAAGTGTTCGTGCTGGGCACACTGAACACAGACCTGAGACAATAGATAGATAAACAATGTTTTGGGGGTCGAAATAATTTCATTATATTTAGTCTATATTTTAGATCATAAAAATGTATTAGACACGTATTTTTTCCTTGACGTATTTTATTCTATCCTTGATACATTTTTGAGACGAACGTTTTTTTTTCGCGACAAGCTCTCGTCGCAAATACGGCGATTCGCATTAATTTATTCTTCACGGCTGAATAGACTTCAGTCATGTTTAAAGGAATACCTACTTGGGTTTGAATAATAACTCCTACGCACTTAGAATAAATATTATATATAGGACAGTAAAGGAAAATGTTTAGTTTTTATATTTTTAAGCCGAAAGGAAACGGAATACTTAATCAAAATTATCTATAAATAGATATCAGGGAGTCAATAAAAGGACCATATTATTATCCAATATATAATATAAACATGCTAATTATGATCACACGAAAGCCTGCTCTATGTGGGACTCGAACTTACGATCCCAGAAAGCAGGCTTAAAACCAAGTGACTCAAAACACCCAGTCTCTACGAGTTAAGTGCCTTAGAGTACGTTTCATCGTCACATCGGATCTGTCTATTAATTAGACAGAATTAGCTTTATAACACCGATAATAGAAAAATATGTTTTAATTACTTATACAAAATAATACAAAAGGCAAATTTTGTATACTTATACAAAATAGTACAAAAGGCAAACTTAATGCTAGGTGCATTTTCTACCAGTCAATCCTTAGGTCATGCGATTTGTATGAGGTGATTGAACAAACTGTCAGCACAAACTCACGTGCGCCATCCAGCTTAATGAACTAACCCTACCACCGGCTGAGAAGCTGAAATTTCCAGAAATGCAATTTTACTTTATTAATAAATAATGAATTATTACTTGTATAGCACAGGACCAAACAAACATAGTAAATGACACTAACCGGCACATATCGCGTCACGCAGTGTCCAGTAGGTCAGTCCCTCGGGAGCAATGGCGGCTCTAAGTAAGGGTACACGACACCCGGCAGAGGCCGCGGGGCGCAGCCATCTTAGTGCAACTTGTGGTGTTGCAGATAAATAACAGAACAGTAAAGTAACTTCGTATTACTACGTGTTGCACATTTTTAAATAGTAATGGACAAGGAACCAAGTCAAGGCGGTGGCAACTAACGAGAACATTGTCAGATGCCACCGACCCATGCCGGCCTTAAAAAGACTGTACACTGACTGATTCCCAAGTATTCCGAGAGTCGAGACAGGTAAGCTCGACCTTCTTCAGTTCATTTATAGTGCAAACTTTTCACAATATAATTCAACGTGTAATCTTTCTTTCCTTCTACTTGAAAATCAAGCATCTCAGCCAACGGGTTGTGAAGCTTGGTGAGAAGAAGATCCTTAGTCGATCTTGACCACACTCACGACACAAAGATGGAGCGGTGATTAGTATATTTATCCCTCCGCTCGGAATTGTATTTCGACACAAAAGCTTGTTTATTACAAAATGCGACATGAAATCTTGTAAAAAAACATTCATTCACAGCGAAAACTTCACTGCCATCCCCCGCGCTACACGCCCGGCTCAAAATTGTGTTATAAATCGCGATCTATCGGACACTGTCTCTAATTAACCGTTAACGACTAAGTTTTATTGCCGGCCGGCAGTTTGGGGTTATCGCGGTTTAAGTTTAAATTGTCCACCATATGTAGTTTAGTGTTGGCCAAGAATTATTGTTTCGGGCTCAATTTTCAATATAATTGTGTTACGTGAGCGGGTGGTCAGCGCAAGAACGGGTGCTGTTCGCTCGTTTTGGTGCTCGTAAAATTAATGATCACTTGATTATGAGATATCAGATGATAAACAATTGCATTCAAAGGTTTTTTGTCTCATATTTCACGCAATTTATGGGATCTGAACGAAATAGTGGTGAGAAGTATGCTCCTTGGCGATGTGACTACGTGAGTGCATTATTACGAATGGCCTGTATTTGAAGGATAGTTCTTTATAATTCAAATTAAAACATTTTTATTTCTATCCTTGTAAAGACCCTATTCAAAACCTACTGAAACACAAAAACTTATTTCTTTGACAATATGAGATCCTGATCTTACTATGCATGTAAAAGTTTAGATAACTTATGCCCCGATGACTGTCGGGGAATTACAGATTTGGGAGAATATATTCCCTCCAACGATTTGAGGACATTGATGTTATTATATTTTTTTATTTTAGCTAGTCACATAACATATACATATATATGATAACATCAGTTAAGCAAACGACGAAGTCAAAAAAATATTATGAAATAATACAAAATAATGAAATCTACCCGAATCGGAAAGGTAAGGTGTGTTTTTTTGTATACATATTCCAATATAATTTTTCTTGTATGACCGATTAGACAAATAAGTTTCTTCTAAGAAGGAAGTTAAGTGGCACCCATTAATTCAAAGTAGCTCATTAAACGGAACGAATTGTTTACAAAACTTAGCCCAGCCAGCGAAATGGACTAGTCATTAAAATCACATCTGTTGTTTGTTTAAAGTAATAAAACTTTAATCTTTCAAGTTAGACCCTCCTGTGTTCAACATAAAAAAGCGATTACAGACATAGTTTTTCTATAATAAATAATACATATTCTTTAAAAGATTTACTTAAACTGTTATGAAGAATATTGCATTGGATCGCTAGTGTTAATGATTTTATGAAATGGCTAGGTAAGTCTTTATGTCAACTTTTTCCTAAACAAAAGATTATGTTCTTTCAAATGTTGCAAAAATAGGTTCATTTCGTGATCTTTTCCATGTTAATTAAGTACATGACGAGTTAAACTGACGCAAGCGAAATCTCGCTCGATTTTAATTATAATTGGATCATTGTATGTACAATACATTCCCCTAGTTCTCGTCTCTTCAGAGATAACACGCGTATCGTTACCAAGATCATTAGGAGCGTAAATCACGGCGATCCGATCGGATAATATGCACTCTGGAGACGCGGTCACTTCGAAGTAATAGCACTGCCTATAGTATACGTTCTATGTAATGGAACAGATGCATTAGTTAGAGCGATTCCGCTTAGATCGGTTTGGAACCAATCAGCGTGCCTACACCATCCTTAAAAACCAATGCTGATGATATTTGAAAGACCGCGACCAGTCACAACACATCTGGTATACATTGTGATTCTTTATTCCAAGAGCTTTTCAGGTCATTTACCTACCCTAAAATTAGTGCCCTCAAAGTTAGTTAGGTCTAGAATGCACTCCAGAGTCAAGATTAAAAGGTAGATTATCTAAATATGTTTGTACCCGGATTCTCTAAAGCCACTGCAAATTCAACCAACATTTACTTATCCTTTTTAAACGTTCGACAAGTCGATCAGCATAGATTCAGTCAGTAGTCACAGAGGTGATATTTAATTTCTATACTTGCTTACTTTTATTTTCTACACTTCTCCTCTAGAACCCCCTTATCCAATCAGGAAAACGTATAATTTAGGTACCGAGAAGAGAACTATTAAACTTAAAAGCAGTTTTATGGACAGTATGGGAGTTACAATAATAATAATTCGAAGTCTGCTAACCCCTAAACCACAACAATCATCGATAGATAATACTAAAGTTATCTGCAAGTAAATACTTACTTGTAACTAACTTAGCGGTGTCTAACTGCACAAAGCCACTCGTGTTTACTTTCCCGTGGCTTTATGGTACGTAACAGTATCTGCGACTCCCCCAAAGTAAAATAGTGTCCCCTTTACAACTTGTATGCTATCATCTAAACTCGATTTGAAAGACAATGGTATTCGGCGGCAGTGCGCCGTGAAATCGATCAAATCGGTACACTGAACATGGCCGCGGTGTGAGAAAGAACAGTAAGGAAACAGCGTCTTAGCGTTTAACTGTTTTAAAAGTTATAAAATACCTATATGATATAAGGAACTGAGCATATTTTTTTTTTATAGTGGCTCGACATATTGGCTTCCCTACGCCTGATGGAAAGCGAAAGAGAAGCCGAAGTCGCTGTGACAACGGGCAAGTAACTGGTCAGTTACTTGTCAGTTGCCACCGCCATGCCGGCCCAACCCTAACCCCCCACGAGCTCCGGAAACCCTACTCACCGGCAGAAACACGACCCGGAGGTCATTTGACTGCGGTATTCTATAGGGTGGAGGTCCTTCCCCGGACGGGCGGCTCAATTCGAGCGAAGATTCGCTATGCCCTACCTCTCTTAAAATATTTTGACTGAAATATTTTGTCGCCATCAATAGCATAAGGGTGGCCCAGGCCCATATTAGAGCGCTTAACGGACCGCCACAATGTTGAGTCGATGAAATCAGACTGCACAGAGGGCAGGTCTGGATAAATTGGGCTCGAGACCGCCAGATGAAGATAATAAAAATAAAAACTCCTTGCGCCTCCTTCTCTTACCTTGCTAATAACGTTTTGCCTGTCATTATGTCATATAAAAAACAATTTATTTCGGTTTGATGCGTGATGACTGATGATTTATGCGTGTCACTTGGGCGATAAAGTCTAGCAGAACGGAAAGGAATAAAGTAGGATTAGGTGTCGAAATTAAGTGGCGCTTATTGTTCTTACTAAAAATATCACCTTCCATCTTATAGTAGGTACCCAAAACAAAATAAATGTACCTACGAATCTGACAGCTTTACTTACTACAAGTTTATACTGTGGCATGGGGTTCTTTTGACTATTGTTTCAAGGTATTCTCGTAGGGTGGCGATGGAATAAAAACGTAATTAATTGTTGGGCTGGATGCCTTTTGACGGGCTTCGGAAGTTTATACAAAGGCGGGAGTTAGATATTTCGCACCATGAAACCTGGAGGAAGACATTATCTTACATTAACAAAATACCTACTACAGAAATGCAATTGTGTAAAAATCAAAGTAAAAATAATGTTTACTTGTGAAGGTTATATGAGACTGATATGAGTCTGTTCTCCAACCAGTAATGTCTGTACGATCGAATATACTACCATTGGGATGAGAGAGAAGCAATAGTTTTTGTCGTACATGCAACTCTAGGCCAGATTCCGCGTTCCCCTATAGATATAGATATATAGATATCTTCAGATTTCCAAGGTGATTGTGATTAAGATAGGTAGGGCATAGCAAATCTTCGCTCGTATTGAGCTGCCCGTCCGGGGAAGGACCTCCACCCTATAGAATACCGTAGCCAAATGACCTCCGGTTCGTGTTTATGCTGGTCTCCGGAGCTCGTGGGGGGTTAGGGTTGGGCCGGCATGGCGGTGGCAACTGACAGGTAACTAACCAGTTACTTGCCAGTTGTCACAGCGACTTGGGCTTCTCTTTGGCTTTTCATCAGGCGTAGGGAAGCCATTATGTCGAGCTACTATAAAAAAAAAAGAATTGGTTTTGTTTGATAAGTGCGCTCCATCGTCGGCTCCAATGTCGCTTAACATTTAGTGAGTTGGGGTCAAGCATGACCCATTTTTAAGGATTAAAAACAAACATATTCTTATGTCGAAGATCTTTCCTCTGCTTATTTGTACGAAGGCTACTAAAACCTACTCGTTACATACATCTACATTTAATCAAGACAATAATTTGACCTAAAAGGAAATTACCGAGTTAAAAAACTTTTATGTTACGTACCAATTTTTACTCCATCAGCGCCAACAGCCAAACCAGTAAACAATATTCAAAAATAAAGACCCAAATATAATGAGAACAACCAAAGATCCTCTGTTTTGATTCAATGGTGGGAGTGCATAAAAGAGCAGTTTTACGAACGTCAAACGAGGTTTTGAAAGGCACTTTTTACAAGTGTATTTAATTTGTTTATAAACTTTCAGAGAACACTGATCGGCTAGGGTACTATCTCAGTGAGGTTCCGGGCGGTTACGTAGAAGAAAGTAATTATATTCTAACTAACTAAGTAGATCGGAGCAGTGACCCAACCTAAGTTTGGGTCTTTTATACTAAAACATTTTCATGTGCCCTTGGTACTGAAGTGGTTAAGGCGAAAGCGAGGACGATCAGATGAACCAGGGTTCGATTTCCGGTCGGTTTTGAATCACCAGATGGTTCTCCTAGTGCAAGGAAAAACAAGCTTCAGATCAGGTGGTGTGAGTAGTATGGCGCATATGAAACTCGTGCAGCCATAGAGGTAGGTAAGCATTATCTGACATAAAAAAATATATTTTAGCTCAAGTACAGTAAATAACTAGGCAATTTTTTTTTTATACAATCCCTGAGCGAGTAACCTCCAAATCAACATCAGGTTGAGTGAGGTCGTCCTGAAAGCACTCCTTATAAAAAAAATATGGACTCTATCTCGCGTATAGAGTTATGGCGGATATTTCGCCAATGTCAAAACCGTCAGAACTAGATTATGTCAGTTGTTGGATAATCATCCATATTGTTATCGCTACACAAGTTTTTGACCAAGCCGCCAAGTGTAGCAACCACCCGGTCTTTTTACGATCACTATCGTAAAGGAAGCAATTAAAAATCCAGTAAAATTTTAATTTCTCCCGTTGTAAATCAGCGAGAGCCGCCATTACGTGTCACTGCGAGACGACGCAGGCGCAGCCGCCGGCGAAACTTGTACTTCAGACGAGTCATTAACATGACTTCGGGGAAGGGATTGACAACTCTTCAATACACACATAGGTAATTGCTGATAAAAATGCCCAGGCAATACACAAATCCCAAGGATTTCCTACGAGTGATTCAAGTCTTACCCCGATTTATGACACTTGATTCCCAACCAATTGATCCACTGCGCTAATAAAGTTTTTTTTTTGTATTGGACTAGGTGTTGCTACGTTTGATATCTATTATTATATTTACAAAAAAAGTTTTCTTTTTCTATTGTCCAATAGCTATAGTACAAGCTTGGACTTAGTTTGATTTGGAACAAGTAGATGGCGACGTACAGTAAGAAAGGGGAACAAATTGGCGATTATTCGAGCTTCTTCTCCCAAAACATCCCAATCGAACTAATTCATAAAAGGCCAAATTGTTTCTTTAAACGTGACTTGCATGTGCCTCGGGCATTGCTGGTGTCTATGGGCGGCGGTTACTGTTACTGCTTAACATCAGACAAGCCGCTTGCTTGTCTGCTACTCAGAAATAAAAGAGTTCGTTACGAACAAAACAATAAATCAAACTCCCTCACGACCCACAAACATAGTACCTACTCTGTTTACAACTCATGTACGAGTATAAATGGTTTACAATCTCATCTCTATGACGCGAACTAGCTGACCTGATTACCGTCAACTAATAATTACCTTGTTTATTTAACATACGAGGAACCACCCCGGGCGAAACGCAACTATGTTTCTTAACTGCTAGGGTTGATAATAGGGTGCGCGATGGGAGTGCACTCTCGTAGCAGGGTTTTACGGGGCAGTTAAAGTTAACAAGTGTATTGAGTTCGGTTGCAGGTTGCAGGGCGCTGGATGGCTTGCTATGTAAAGCGCTCAGATTGGCAGAGACTTTAAACGTGGGCGTGAAGTGAGCCTTATTGGAACATAGCATATACTTACCTACTTCAAGGAAAATTGCATAGTGCTTGCCAAAGTTATAATATTCTGTTCTTGACGTGGGCGAAAAATTAAGTAAACAATAAACTGTCACCAAATAAAGATTTTATGCATGAATTATTTAAGTTCAATCGGATAGGAAACGGGGTCAAATTTAATTTAGAGAAATTTAACAAAGACAAAAGTAGTTTGACATTTTAATTGCATGTTAAATAACAGATTGTGACTTGTAAAATCATCATCGCGAAGTGAAGTGATCACAATAGAACATAATCTAAGTATACTCGTAATATAAAATAAATAAATCGCTAAATCGCAATAAAAGTGCATAACTCAATAACGCCTGGACCAATTTGGCCAATTATTTTTTTTAAATGTTCTTTGAAGTACATACCACGGATATGTATCGTCTATTCTGCGATATGGTTTAGTACTGTGGGGAAACTCAGTAGATATGCCTAGAGCTTTTAAAGCACAGAAAAAATGTATCCGGTCAATATGTGGAGCACATTACCTAGATAGCTGCAAACCCCTGTTTAAAAACTTAAATATACTACCATTGCCATGTCTGTATATTTTTGAAATGGGCATCTTTGTAAAGAAACACAATAGCCTTTTTAAATCAAATAAAAGCAATGAGTATAGGGGAAGAAAGGCAGATCACCTCCTGATTCCAGCCCAACGATTAGCACTCTACTCAAAGAATGCCTATTGTATGGCTGTGCGAATTTTTAATAAATTGCCTGACAATATAAAAACATTGCCACTTACTAAATTTAAATATAAATTGTTTATTTTACTAAAAGAAAAATTGTACTATACTATTAACGAGTTTCTGAACGATAAATTTTGACATCAATTACTATTTTTAATTATATTATTTCACCTTATTTTTTTTTATTTTTTTGACATGACTGTATGAACATTGTATAATTTTAGAATGATTTAAAATATATAACTGACTACGTAAGCAATTTTATCGAAATGTAATAGAATCAATCAATAAAATTTTGACTTCGTAATATTTGCACGTCGTTTAACGACTGAATATGTTGGAATTCAGATACTTAAGAACTTTTGTAACCATATTCTGGCGAATAAATGATTTATTTATTATTATTATTATTACAAGAATAGATTTTACCTGCGAGAAAAATTCGAATACTTAATTGCGCGGGGCGCAGCTAGTTTTCATACAAAGGAGAACATGTCAACAATCCCCACCCCTTCCAAAACAACAGTCCAATATCTAAACCGCCATTAGCACAATGCAAGTAATTCGCGATTAGCGGCCATCTTGATATACGCACCATAACTTATATTTACGACGCGACGGGCCCAGCTATTAGGCCCTCAGGTCGGGTCCCAAGATAAATCCGCGGCTCCTTCAGCGCGAGATACCGTACACTTGGCAGGTTGTTGCCTGGCGATGGTAATTGCCACTAAGATACCGTTGGATCGAAGGATTTGTCTGGTCCAATGGCTTATTGGTATAGACTGTATGATTCTTTGATCATCTTCTGAACCGAGAGATATGGATTGACATTAACAGACTGTCAAGAAACTTTTAGGACGTGGGTGACTTTGACAAGAAGGCTTTAGCATGAAACAAAGTGTCAAAATTCAACATCAAATCTGACATTTGTACAAACTGACATTACTCATAGTTTCGATTTCAGCTGCGTATCAAAACATACCCCCTCCGATACACACAACAAAGAGCGGAGGTGGCGCCCCACGAAGTTTTTAATCTTTTAAACAACGACACAAACCACTTAATGGCAGATTATTTCACTGCATTAAACCTACGTTATTTCCTTATCTAATTTGGTAAGATTTCTATTGAAGTTTAATAAAGCAACAAAGATATTTTTTAGAGTATGTTTAATTTAATTTCGCAGCATTTATAGTTAGGTATATATGTGAAAGTTTAGTAGACGAAAGTTTAAAAGGACTTTTGAAAGTTAGATTCATTACAAAAATTATTGGCTTCATGAAATTATTTTCCCTTATTAATTGAAAATCACTGCTTATTATTAAATGATTAATACTAATTAAGTATTAAGTAGTAGTTATTACTACAAAACCTGTCGTACTTTAAATACAACATAATCTAATGCTCTTTGTAGAGCAGAAATTTGCAGCATCAAACCTGTTTCATAGATTAGGTTAGGTACTTCTCACAACCGTACCTCAAACAAACCTTAATCATTCGCCGCCGAAAAACTTGGCAATCGTCAAAAACTCTGAAACTTAATCAACCCGGCCAAGATCGAGGATTATCTGAGCCCGAACAGAGTTAATTAAACATGAAATTCAATTAATAGAGGACGGAGAGTTATCGCGTAAGGAATAAAGGGCGGATTCCTTCCTCCTAATTAAAATGTATTGCCTTATTTAACTCATTTTCCACTTACAATGACATCGTGCGACCGACTCCAACTTTTTAATCTGCCCGCCGTCTTACTTCGCTCCGAGTCGCGACGTGCTTGCACGGGAATCGGGGACTTGACGCCTTATGGTTAAAATCTAAAGTTGCCTGGATGCTGACGTCGTAAAGGGAGACTGGTATAGCCAGGTTTGGCGGAGCAGTATCGCTCGGAGTCACAAAGAGGTATTTGCGGCGGTCTTAGGGCTGAACATTAGTTTTTAAGGGTCTTATTTTGTTGTGCGCTATTAAAGCGGAGAGTCTTTGATAGAATTAGCCGGGGCAATAAAATTAATCGGTTTTCTCAGGAACAATGGAGCGCTTTGCGAAATTAAAACGTTTTAAGGTGAAGTTTTGGTGGAGTCGGGTTGAGCTGGTGGCCGCCGGAGGCGCGCTTCTAACGAGCCTCCATGAAAGTGCTTTAACTTTTTATTTTAATGTTAAAGCAAATTGTTTTTAATTGAATTGGTTTCTTAATCTAACGGCTAGCATTAGAAGTATTAAAACCTGGTTTTAGCTTAAAACCTATTTAACTTGTTATAGTAATGGGTGAGCTTTAGATTCAATAACAAAACAGTTTTTGACTTCGAGCGTGTGATCGCGTGATGGAAGTGATCAGTGTTTGTAAATTAAATCTTATCTACAACGTAACCTAGTCTAGGAATGCACGTAGGAAAAAACTTAATCTATCGTCAAGATTTATATAAAAAAACCTAAGTTTGACCTAAAAACATTCACGTAATATCCAAGAAACCTAATGTATCCCTTAATTTAAGATATGTGCCAGCCTTGACTCCATTGTAATCCAACAACGCTAAGGCATCATTGAAAGCAACTACCTACATTTCGTCCTCGCATCTAGTGCCAAACGTTCAAAACAAAATAGCCGTGGCACGCGGTCGGAACAACAGATCTTGCCATTTGGCTTCGCAACCCCGAGCGACGCACGTACACGCATCATAAAGTACGCAAAAACATTTCTCCCCACTTTTACCTTCATAATTTTTCTCAGCAGGAAAGCACGATAAATATTTAAAACACTGAAGCTGCGACCGCCCGGTGCGCGGCGACACCGCGCCGCGGGGCTCGCGACACAGTAATGGACACACACGGTGTGTCTACAGTATGTTTGCAGAAAGTATACTACACATATAAATGTATATAAGGGTAGGTATCTTTTAAAAGCATCTCCTTCTTCTCAGTACCTATATTTATGCGTCCACTGCTGAACTTATGCCTCCTTTCGAAATTCCATAGCGTTCTTGAAGCAGCTTTTCTGGTCCAGGTTGGCTCTGACGTTTTTATAAGTGTTTTTTAACAAAGATAGACAGAGCTTAGGTAGTACATAGTATCCAGGGGCTGGCTGGTGGAAGCCCAAGATAGGGAAATGTGGCGCTAAATAAATGAAGCCTACCTTCAGCACTATACAGACCAATTTATTGGCAACAGAAGTTATTTTTTACGACTTTGGTTGTGCAAGAATATCACGAAGTTTCAGGTGCGTCTGTTTAATAAACTAAGTTCCTACTTTTAAGCAGCTGAACTAAGAGTGTTTTGGTAGATGGTCTTGCCATAGTTTTCATCTTTTTGTATAATATTAAAAACATAGCGTAGTAGCCTCCCGTCGCAGATGGAAAATGAAAAAGGAGCCAAGGTCAATGCGGGAAGAGTAACGAAATCAATCCTTCATCACCACTCTCCTATTCCTGCTATACACCGACTGTTGCTCTTGTTTTACTGAGAACTGTTGTTGGTAATTGTTAATTTTAATCTTTACAATTTAAAATCATTCGCGATTCGGAAATGGCAGCATTACATCTTCTCAGCGACGCACCCTATACACACCCAACAACTATTTCACTCGGCAGGGCCCCGCTCGAGGCATGTAACTCCTGTAATGCAGCCAAACTGCATCTACTTAATAATTTTTAGTGCCGTTTTTATTTTTCAGTAAGCGCGGAATAGGGACGTTCACAGCATTATTCCAATTATTCGCTTCTTTGTGGCCTTGTAAGTACATTTTATTGGGAGTTGGAAAATAATAAGTAGGTTGTAATATTTGGTAGGTGTGTTTAATCAAGGTAGGTCAGGTATATCTGCAACGATGGAGCTTAAAAGGACTGCGTTATAGGGACCGAGGCGTTAATAAAAGGTTGTAGATTTATGTACATATCGCGAAGTTTAGTGTATGTCACTAATAACATCCTACTAATTTTATAAGCGCGAAACTTTGTTCGGATGGATAAATGGATGGATGATTGTTACTCTGAATGGATTATAGTATAAGAGCCTGTAATACATTACAACTTGTATCGATATGATCGATACGACAGATCGAGATTGCAACTTATGTTAACGGAAGCCAAGACTTTTATTTTTTTATTTTATTTTTTTTCTCACTGTGGGTCGCTGCGCCATCATAGTAAGCTTACAACTATGCGTACTTTTATAGCTATAAAATATCATTTATAAAGAATATTATCTGGTTTCTGATTGTATTAATCATTTTCTATAAGATGGAGATTAACTAATCAGAAATGGCTAAATAGCCAACCTATCACGAAGTCGGTAAACACGACATATTCTGGGACGTCAGCTATCGTAACGTTCAAATAAACTTCAAATAAATTTGTTTTATAACTAAAAATAATCTTTGGTGGTTTGAATAAGCGTTAAAAATGAGAAAGCAAATGAAGCATAAAACGAAAGAGTTCCAACTGACCAAACCCCCTTCTGTTCACAACAATAAAGAGACAATGCCCCTTACAAATTCAAAAAGGTAATCCAATCTCGCAGAGCAATAACTACATCGCAGCGCCATTGCAATACGTCATCCCGCAGCCATACGAGTCCATGCTAAACGCAATAAAGGTCGTTCTAACAGCCACCATGAAAGAAAACTAAATTGTCCGTGCCGACCTAACTGGCTTCTGAGAGCTTACCCTTGGCCATAACACCGCCAGGCTAACCTGACCCCTGATCCGTCTCGGGATTACCCCGGCGTCTTCGCTGGTCCTTCGACGGCGGAGCGGGGGACAGGTCGCAGTGAGCTGGTGGCGACAGCAACAATTATAAATAAGTAGGTTGGAGCAATAACGTCCTCGACTTGCACTATATCAAGCAAACTGCCTGCGATGCAACGCCACCTAAGAGACACTTCGCATAGACTATTGCGGCAGATGAGCCGAGATAGATATGAATAAGTAGGTACCTACAAAGACTACTGATCACCATGGCTTTTGCACAGTCAAATCTTAAGTACTTACAATAAATGTTACTAAACTCAAACTTCAGACTCAAATCGTTTCATTGAGTTATATTGTTATTACCTCGTTTTGGAACACATTAATGAGAAACATTGATTACATATACCTAACCTGTTATTAGATTACATTTTGGGAAGCGAATTAAAATATAGACGGCCAAACAAATTAAAAAAGAAATTCTAGACCGTCGAATTGAGTCAAAAATTTCAAATAGATCTCTGTTTAGCTCACTATTATCTCAGATGCGATGACCCAATAGAAGAATCAGAGTCATCATCATCATCAGCCCGTATCAGTCCACTGCTGGACATAGGCCTCTCCTTAGATTCGCTAGGTTCGCTAGGTTCGCCACTTAGATCGACTCTGAATCTGAGTAAACACCAGAAAATAGGCATCGAAATGCCATGCATACCATCAAGGTCACCTCTGTACCACCAAGCGGCCGCGCTCTGCAGCATTGGAGCGCTCATAGGCCATTCATAACTGCGCTAGCTAGTCCGCGAGCAGACGTTTTTATTTCCTCCGTAGCGACAGTCGCATAAAAACACCACTCAAATTTCAAATAAACAGCTCTTGAGAGCGCAGTTTCGTGCGGCTTAAGCCCGTATTAGGTAGTTAAATTTACATTTTACATTTGATATTTTCACCCGTGAAAGTTATTTCTTGTTTGTACTGAGATTTATCGCGTCGGTACGACGACATCTCTTTGTGAAACGTTTACGTGTATTTATGGGGCGATTTCAGCAATCCGACGCGTTGTTGGGCGCTCCAATGTATATAATTATCAACTGCTCTTTGTATGGAAGATTTTGGAGGGTCTATTTTGGTTTTAGACAAGACACTCTTGGTCTCTTTTTTCAATCTTAATGGATTAATGGTTGACCATGGCCTCGCTTGATATGAAACCGACGATCGAGCACGCTCACAAAAATCTCAAAAATAACCAAAATGTTATATTGTCACGAACAGACAGAAATGCGGCAATAATATACCTACACTCCATAGTACAGCCGTTCGTGCTATGAAAATTGTGCCAATGCTCCCTTTTCTTATTATCCTACTATGATGAGTCACTTTCAAAAGTTTCTAATTTAGCAATGATAATCATGGTTTACAATTAGGATGATTTATTAGATAGATTAGATGATTTAACAGACATTTGAAAGTAATACAAATGATGAGAGCGATTTGAATATTGCGTATTTAACAAATCTTTGCTGTAAAAAAATCAACAATTGCAATGAATGTATACGAGTATGAGCAGTTAAATTACCACTCATTATATTTTATTTCTTCACAAAAAACTAAAATAGCACTGGTAGTTATTTAAGAAAAAAAGTATAAACTAAAAGATAATTGGCAAAGAAGTGTGCTCAAATAATTCCGTCACGAAATAAATCTCGTCAGAAACAAGATAAAGAGACATCAGAACAAGGTAGGTACACGCGTACTCGTAAACTTCCCGGCTTACAATTCACAAACGTACTCAACAAATTGTTGGCTCAATTTATTCAAAATGAAACTGTCAAATTATTCACGATGAGAATATAAAACGTGCAAACAGAGGGAGACATTTCAATTGCTACCTGAATCCCGGCGTCCCGGAGCTGCCGGGACGCGGGATGGCGCGAGATTTACGGGCGCGCGCATACGTCACTGTCTGCGAAGTCAGTCCGCTTGATACGGGTGAGAAAAGATGCAATTCGTATGACAATGTGTTTGATTTGAAAGTGGGAAAGATTCACGTTTACAATGTTAGTGCTATTTTTATGTGGGCAATGTTTCGGGGTGAATTTTGTTCTTGCTGAGATAATAAAATTGGAAAATTTGTTAACTAAACCGCATAAAGACAGAATATTCATTTCGATAGTACTTAATAGGAATAAATAAATATAGAAACCGTGCTGGAGAAATTATTGTTAATAATACGAGTAATGTTGTAACTACTAACAATGTTTCTTTAGAGGAAACCACAAACTTTCTAGCGGCCGATAGTTTGGTCAGATCAGTATGAAGATGTATGCAAGTCCGCATACTACAACGATTTGGTTTCGGCTGATCTTCAAATCGATTATGAGCCCGACCAAACTATCGGCCGATAGAAAGTCTGTGGTTTGCGGAGTCTCTTATTCTAGGATATAATTAATAGATTTCAAAAAACGATCAATGTGGAGAACATTTGGAGAGGCCTATATTCAGCAGTAGATTACAAGAGGCTGATGATGATAAAATGATTTCAGCGGCGCACAGTGAGTACTATACATATTGTAAAATACCTATTGGAGGCTTTTGACAGGTAGCAGCGACGTGCTATCCGTATTGTTAGGAATCAAGAGGTGACTAAGACCCTAAAACCTCTTCAACTACGTAGAGACATTGTCCAGTCTTAGTGTTCTCTACCGTCCCTACAAAGGGAAATGCTTCGAAGAGTTATTCCAACTAATCCCATCCTCTCCTTTCCTCTCCCGAACAACACGTGTTGCACAGCGTTGTCATCCGCATACCATACAGACAATAGTGGCGCGCACCAAGAGGTTCAGCTCCTCGTTCCTGTCCCGTGCCATAAAATCATGGAATGCTCTTCCAGCTCATGTGTTTCCTTACTCTTACAATCCTGGGTTCTTTAGGCGGGGCGTGAAACGGCATCTCAGTGGGCCTTCAGGGTAAGGGCGACAGGCGCGGTGGGTAAGGCCTATTGTGCCTGTCGACCTAACATTTGGACCTCACGACCGCTTACCATCAGGTGGAGTGAGGTCATCCTGAAAGCTCTTTTTTATAAAAAAAGACCTAAAGTAATTTGATGGTAAGTTAACTTTTAAAATTAAACTGTTCTAAATTACTTTGTAGGTACTCCAAAACCCTTAGCTAGATAGCGTATTAAACATTTATATATTTTCTCGTTAAACCCGGGTTTCAAACCGTATACCTCTCAGTCTTTAGACCCTTGCAACAACTAAAGGGGCAGTTAAGGTAAGTAAACAAACTTGCACGTGAAAGGTCATTACGAAATAACTTACGAGAGTGATTTATCCCCTCGCGTTGCTAAGTAGTCTGCCAACTCCGCATAGAGTAACATTTCACAGTGAACTATCAACGGGATATCTAAATTACTAAACTTGGGCTCGTATTATCAATTCCCAGGTGGAGCCATTGTATGGAGGTGGGCGAGTGTCTGAGGAGCAGGTACGAATATGTACCTAATACGTGATATCACTTTGTATTAAGTGACTTAATATTTAGTTTTGCTTAGCTATGTCCTCGTAATGTCCAATGTCCTTATAAAATCCAAATCCCATTGTTTTATGTATGTCTAGGCATGACGACTATTTTAAGCTTCATATAATATCAGTATAAATTTTAGATAAAAAAAGATGTCAGAAATACATTCAAGTGACTGTGAAGTGAAACAAGTGGGAACATCATTTATCAAAGTTTCAATGATATTAGACCACACAGCAAAAATCTTTTTTTTTTAAATGTATGTTTTGTTGCTTACTGTATTAAATAAAGGATGTAAAAGTGGATATCAAAATATTTTGAATTGATAACTTTCCGTTCTGTCACTATATTATATTCCTTTAAACCGACTATAATTCATCAACATCTCATCATCGAGTCAAACTGTTTTTTTTTGTTTTTTAATACTATCGCTCCAAAGTTTTTAAACACGAAAATCTCATACATTTATTAACTGAGTTTTTATCGTGTACCTAACCTACATAATTCTACCACCGTTAATAAATATTCTAATGTTATTGTCCTTGAAAGCTTTAAACACTACAGCACAAAAATGCTAGCAGATTTGGATACTGTTATTAAATATCACTCGATACTCTTACCTGCTCCTCTGTCTCGTCACACCGCACACATCGCGCTATCGCCGGTTATTGTCAAAGTTGAGGGCTGCTCTAACGAGCTGACAATGAGCCGTTAGCATCACCTTAAGTGAATGGACTCGCGTTACGAGCAATCTTGTTTGTGCACGGATTAAACTGGAGTTGGCTTTGGAAACACTTAGAACTAACTCATTGGAGCGGAAAAGTGTAGAGATGGTGGTCGTATTGAAACAACGTCGGTGACTCTTTTTTTATGACAGAGAGGGAAAACTTGCCTGAAAAGATCACCTTATGACAAGTGATCACTTCAACCTAAAGACACCTCAACACCAGAGGAGTTACAAGTACATTGCCGGCCTTTAATAAATTTGAAGGCTCGCTTTTTGAAAGTCCCTAAGTCGTATCCATTCGGAAAAGTCGTAACTAGAAGCGTATTCCAGAAAACCGTTGCACGAGGCAGAATATTGCGCGCAAAACATACCTTATTGTGACCGTCTCTTATTGAGGTAGAAGAAACATTATCTGTGTTATCCTACTAGCATTTATAAATGTGAAAGTTTGTTTAGATGGGCCTTTGTTCCTCCTTCAAGTGGAAAGTGCTGAACGGATTTGAATGAAATGCTGTAAAGCAGCAACGCGTAGCTGTAATCAGATTAACACATAATTTATAAGGATATTTACCACTTGATGTATCACCGACATTAAAACGCAAGCAAAGCTGCGGGCGGCAGCTAGTTATAAATAAAGGTATTTTCAAGATCGTGAGAAGTGGCATAAAGCAAAACAGGCCTACAGTCATGTGGTTGAAAGAGGTTGCAAGAAGAAGAAATGTAATTTAATGACCAGAAAATATTAGTGGATTCTTATTTCGTCTTTTCAGTGAATATGCACTCTCTAGATACTACTACACATCACCCTATTGGTATATGCGAGTAAAAGAGAAAAAATGAGATTGCAGACGTGCAGTAGGCCTACATAATAATAATATCATATAATGTTTGTCGCACAAACTATTCACATGTACGTGGAAAAACGTTTGACGATCCTGGGTTCGAATTACTTGTAATTGGTTACTGATACATGTAACACTGTGTTTGTTGCACGAAGCGTTGTTTTGTTGTTTGTAAAATATTTTCTTGTAAAATGAAAAACATCATTCGTCACTCACAACAATAAAGGGGACGGTTTTCAACAAAAATAATTATCAAAAAGAAACCGTCGTCTGATAAATTTAATTACCACGAACGATTAGCCAATAGGAGGCCCTCGGAGGAGAAAGGCTCCTTTGTTTTTTGTCTTTTATTTGTTTCTTGTTTGTGGCGACTCTCCCTAATCCTTGCTTATCCCAAAGATTAATACAACAAGGGAGGTGTTAGGACATTTTTCAAGAAGCGATATCGGGACAATAGCGGTGATATTTCTTTGGGGCAATAAAAGAAGGAGCAATTAGTGATGTTTTGTTTGGCTTGACGTCGCGTCACGGAGCTCGCGATTTTTCATCTATACTTATAATAAATCTGTAGAGAGGTCAATTCTGTACATAAAATATTTTTTCAAAATAACTATCAGGGGGTGATAAGTGATCGATACTGATACCAAAAATGCAATCAGTAAAATTTTTGTCTGTCTGTCTGTCTGTCTGTCTGTCTGTCTGTCTGTCTGTCTGTATGTTCCTTATAGAAAAAAAAACTACTGAACAGATTTTGACGAAACTTGGTACAATTATTCTTCATACTCCTGGGCAGGTTATAGGATACTTTTCATCACGCTACAATCAATAGGAGCGGAGCAGTGACGGGAAGTGTTGGGAAAACGCGAGAAATTTAAACCTGTATGTTTGAACGCGCATTACGCGAAAACTACTGCATAGAATTGAATGCGGTTTTCACCAATGTATTGCTAGAGGTCTAACTTAAAACTTAGGCACAAGGTATAGATGGGTATTATATGGAAGTCCGTTATTTTTGAAACCCGATATCCACGCGAGCGACGCCGCTGGCACAGCTAGTTGTAAATAATATCTTCGTTAATTTGCGGACAAGTTTTGTAGGAAACATCGGATCGTCGCACAATGGCGGATATTATTTTTTGTGGCACGATTCATTTAACCGCTTGTTTGAGGGCTTTTGTGCAAGGGTACATCGCGGAATTCATTACGCTTTAAGATAGTGGGGCATTTTAACAGATCCTCAGAAAATCTTAATGTATACTAATCAACTAAGTTGTACCCTAGTTGATTAGGTATTCTTTGAGACATAGCAGGTCGATCTTATAACGTAGGCATCTGCTAAGAAATGATTCGATCAATTCTACTCTCCACGAAGATAAAATAGAGCATGAAACTCTATTCCACGCGGACGAAATCGTGGACACAGCTAGTTAAACATAAAACTGGCTGTCGGTCTTAAGGCAAGTAAGCTATCTCTTCCAGACAACCTTCAGGTGGAGGAAGGGTGATTTTCTGAAGAGAGGGGTAACGTCATGCACACTGTACAAATCTCAGTAATTAGTGAAATAATTCATCAATCGGGAAATAATTGGTAACTATTATTGCATGTGCTACCAGCTTTATACACTAGCAAATACTAAAACTGATTTAAGCATTCATAAACTTAAGAAGCAAGTGTTCCCTAAGTGGCTAGTAAGTTGACGCTCAAAGAAAAACTATTCCATGTAAGGTGTCAGTTGTTCGAGTGTAACATTCTCAAACAACATCAGTGCCCGCACCGGTAACAGGAGTTAGCCGACTCGCCCCTAATCGCACATTAACTTGTATTACGTACGCATAGTATAACAGTGGGAAAATAGGCCCAAAAAGCTTATTGGTGTTAAACGTATAAGAATAAGTCTTTCCGAGTGATGAGACGGCCTCAGTGACTCAATGGTTAGAGCGGTAAGCCCCAACGCATCTGACCAAGGGCGATTTTTAGGGGGTATTCCCTGCCTCTCCACCATCAGACAGGGGAGGCAGGACGCCGTCCGCCGGTTCTTGGTGGTAAGATAGATAGATATTCTTTATTGCGCACCATACAATTGATTTAAAAACTAGGTATTACAGATACTTGTTGCACAATTTAGGCGGCCTTATCGCTGTAAGCAATCTCTACCAGACAAAGTAAGGCGAGTCCTTTTTTTTTTTTTTTTTTTTTGTTGCACCAGGGGAAAATGCAGTTTACGCATACCCGCTGCCCGGGGGAGCAGACGGGTTATGTGGGACTCACTCCGCGTCGGCAGAGAATACCCACTAAAAAACCCTGGTTTGCACCGTCAAATGCGCCTTGGGCGACAGCAACGCGGGTCCTCAACTATAACGCCGCGAAGCTGTCAGCGCTGGTCTGCTGTGCAGACACGGGCTGGCCCCCCCACTTGGGGCAGCCTAGAGATCAGGCCCGAAAGGGCCGTCTCTCTCCTCCAAGGACGGAGTTCGTGCAATACGTGGCCGGCACCCCCGTGCCGACCTCGCGGAACTCCGTCGGGCGTGCAGCCGCCGCCGCACGGTGGATTTTTATTGTGGTTTTCTCCACTTGAGCTCGCGCTCCCTGGTCCCGACCGAAGTCGGGATAACAGGCGGTTTTTTATTGTGGTTTAACTCCACTCGGGCCGGCCAATTAAGGCAAGCCCCCTGGTCCCTTCTGCAAGGGGAAACAGGTTGCCCGGCGATCAATCCAAAATGGACCTATCCGACGACTACGAGAACCGTAGTCGACGGACCCGCCGAGCCGCGGTGATACACCGCCATCCTACGCCCTACGGCAACGTCTTTCACCGAAAAGATGCGCGAACGCATCCGTTCGGTTCGCGCAAATGCGCCCACCAAATGTCGCGTCCGGGAGAATTGGCCTTAGGCCCAAGTCAAGTCCGGTAGCACGTCTCGTCAATCGGGCAAATGCCCCGCCATTGGGGGAGACCCCCGGCCGTAATGGCCACATCAAAATGTGCCGAAGCACTGGCCGTGTGAAGGCGTCGCAGTGTACAACGCCAACACTGGCCCCACCTTGGTCGAGGAGAGACGGGATCAACGCGCCTCTCCTCTCCTCTAGGGAATTAGCCGTCGAGTAGTAGTCGAACGATAACCTACTACCCGCCGTTGCCCGGGGTACGCCGGGCCGTCAAAGACGACCACGCGTGGAGGCTTCCCTTGTTGTACCCCAAGTAAGGCGAGTCCTAAAAACCCAGTCACTCTGCCGGGTGGCGGAGATGCGTAAAACACCTTTTCTTCGTCTTCAAAAATAAAACAGTGGTTGGTGTGAATTACATGGCACATTCATTTGAAGCTTTTGAAAATGTCAAATTTTCTTTGTGCTCAAACTCTATTGGACTACTTATGACTAAATTTACTATGTCTTGTAAAGCTAGTCGGACGGCACCTCGTCTCGTTTCCGGTCCTCGCCGGAAATACACCCTCCTACCCCTAGCAAGACGTAGTTACGTACATCCTCCATTTCTTGTTGCTATGATTAGACGAATAAGTTTTGGTATGACTTCAGTGGGGTTGGAATCTCGAAGGTGTAATTATGATATATGGAAGGGATTACACTGGAGTCCCGTGTTTATTTGTGCAAACGAATCCTATACGATTAGTCAAATGATATGATTTTAAATGACTATTTCACGTAAGTTATAATGATGATGATAAGAACCATAAAAGCTTGATGCTGAAAACATAGTTTCAAAGTTTGGTAGGCCTTTTATAATCAAGCACTCCATATTGCCTTCACCTGGTCACCAGTAAAAAAGTCGCTATGGCAAAAGGCAAACATAAATCCTGTCGATTCCATCCTTGCGGTGAAGTATAAATAACACAAACCATCGCCCCATCTCTCCTCGTGAGTGACGTAAGTCGACTATAGAACTTCTTGACATTTCAGCGTCTTAGCGACCCAGGTGACAATACTCGTTGGGGGAGGCTTATGTCCAGCAGTTGACGTTTGCAGACTGATAATGATAAATTGTGCGTTTACTCGCCCCTTTTAGGAATCAAACCTCTTTCGTGATGAGTTATGCCCGCAAAAACCAACCACGACCAGCTAAGGCGATCAGGAGCGGTAGGTACACAAACAAATATACCTAGTATAATACGAGTATGTCACGTCCAATGTCCCAGTAGGTATTTGCTTGTCGCAGAGTTTCGCAGTAATCCGCTCAAAGGCCTGGGGCTGCGTCCGGCGCTCGACCAGCGTCAACAACTCTCCTACACATTAGACTGCGCCACAGTCTAACAGATTACCTAACTATTAGAAGATCAGTAGTTATTTCCCATACTGGGATTTGTCCAAAAGGACGCTGCTGCCCGTCATGGCCTGTGGTACTTAGCTACGCCTTCAATCGTGATACTGCCGCAAGTCGGTTGCCAGAGCCTCGTCTGTTATTCAGCAGGACGCGCCACGTGCAGGTGAAGGTGGCTTGGACTGAAAAGATGATGGATCGCTCCTTTACATCCCTATTTCGAAGAGTATCTGTTATGCTGTGCTATACAATAACTGGACTTGGCGTCATGGTCATTAGATAGATCGACTTCAATTGCAAATACTCTGCAAGCTCATGTGTTATTTGAATAAAGGTCCCAGAATCATTTTGAAAGTTTACGATTGATGTACCAGTATCTTGAGGTAGAATCACATTTTTTCTTATACAGGTAACTGACCAGTTACTTGCCCGTTGTCACAGCGATTTGAGCGTCTCTTTCGCTTTCCTTCAGGGGTAGGGAAGCCGTATGTCGAGCTACTATAAAAAACTGTCTGAAAGATATCGCTTAAATATGACCGCCGAAATGTTCATTTATAAATCTCTGTGTCTAGTTTTAAGTCAACGGATTGAAGGAGGATCGGAGGTGAAGAAATAAAATTCTATTTGTCATCTTCAAATAACTTTGCAAATTGACGAGTTACAATTGCTTTTTGAAATCCATACAAACTATTTTTATGATGTTTAGAATGCAATAATCCTACTCAAATTTCCCTACTACGTCCAGTCCAATGCGAAGACACACGACGTACTCTTAAATAACGCACTTAGCCGCTTGTTAAGCTAAAGTTTATTAGAGACGTCTTTCACTTCAGTTTCGAGATGTCGAGTTTAAGTTCCGTTTAAGTACGCTGTCCGCCTTAGGCGTTCCTGGGTCTTATGGCGCGATAGATTTCGGGAATTCACTAGTAACACGGTTTTTATTTTAACGTTATGGAGCGGTGGTTGTTCCGTTGGCACCGCGTTGTTCGGAGACGTCGCGCTCTTGGCATCGTCGTGGTCGGTTAAAAAGGGCATCGGATAGCGCGGTGTCTTGGCTGGTTTTGCCGTGGGTTTATGGCCGATTGTTTTTCTTTATTGTGACACGGAATAACTCTTTTACGGCCGTTAGCTTACAGAGGATTTAGCTTTCGTAGGTAGTAGTAGACATAGTACTTTGTGTAACTAAATGTTTGATTCTATAAAAGTTTTATCTCTTTAATCCAGGCTTAAGAATTGAACTTTTATTGGTCTAACACGTTAAGGTTTTTAGACTTTCACGTCTATTACAATTCAATGAGGTTCAGGGGCAGCGCAGACGACAGACTATCTGTGACGCGCTTTTTTGCAATTATATGCAGTAACGCACACGACGCGCAAAAATCTGTCGCGGATATTTCACAGACTCAACGCACAGACGCAAATCTTCTAACACTCTGTCGGCAGACCTAGACGCTCTTTTTAAATGTGTGCCGTCTGCGCTGCACCTTAATTTGTTTCGTCCCTAGATTTACTTCTGACAGATTGAGTAGGAGCTTCAATAGAAATTCTTCTCATATTCAAACTGTCACAAAAAGATTCGTGAACTTTGTATCACAAACGAGTTCTAATGGAAAAGAAACTCATTCAGGTTTGCTTGTTTTCTCTGGTAGTCTTTATGCATGTTGCCGGACGAGTGAAATACGAGTATACTTAAATAAAATTTACCTCTACTTACTTACATGAAACAATGTAAATTAATATCAAGTAAAAACTCCAAAAAGCCCTAACTCAAGCCACTTATAAATTAGAACAATGAATGTTCACATACTATTATACAACATTGACATCCAATTGATCATGTAATATACACTTATAAACTTTCTTACCTTTAAAATCCATCAAGATAACCTATTCTTGACTGATCTTACCCAGCAAAGTCTCCGCGAAACTAAACGCGTATCAAAACTTCTAAATCAATGAACATTCCCCGCTACTTAAGTTCAGAGAACACAAGTTCTACCATCTAATTACCCCCAGTGCCATTGTTAACACAAGTCGGCTCCGAAGCCGCGGTAATAAGGGTGCCCTTCAATCGAGGTACATCATAATGACTGGTAGTTTCCTCCCCGCGGCTACACAAATTTATTGCGACCGGCACAATGGCGCACAATTGAAATATTGCCGTGGATCAGCGGGGAAGTGAAAAAGTGTAGTCATGGTGTTTGCTTAAGATGCGGGGTGTGTCTGGAGCACCGCGACTTGCCTGCTAGTCTGCGCCTATTTGGGGATGCGAAGTAAGTACAAGCTGCTTAATTTACACAAAATATCTGATAAGTTACGCACCTACCTAATTCCTAATATAATTTGTGGGATCCCATTGATAGAAACAAAAGAGTTATTTAAAGACATATTGCAGCATAATTATCACCTGACTGAAAACTAGATTGCTTAGAAATTGTTTTGACCTTACTTAAGCATGCCTCCCTTTGGGAGAACCCAGAACCAGTTACTTGCCAGTTGTCACAGCGACTTGGGCTTCTCTTTCGCTTTCCATCAGGCGTAGGGAAGCCATTATGTCGAGTAACTATATAAAAAAAAGAAATACTAAAAAAACATTTGTCAAAGATAAATCTTACTTCATTTTCTTGGCCTGGCATGGCTAGGTCAATACATTTATATCAAAACTTGCACCCATTGCATTTAAATTATGACCTTTTACAATATCACCTATTTCAAAATATCCTCTTCAAAAATACTCGTACATTTTAATCCTGACAACTAAAATCTTTAGAAGTAAATGAACAAAAAAAAAGAAACTAGTTTTCCCAAGTGGCGCCGAACTTGAGGCCGCAAGACTCAAACCGCCTCGTCTAAAAAGCCTACACCCACGGCAAGAAGTGTCTTTTACCGCCCGGGATGGGGAGGCGACACAAGACAGCCATTTAGCCGCCGGCCACAGAGCTGAGTGCAGCTGTGTTTTATCCCGACCACCTTACTTCACCTACATGGCCGATGGAAGGATTTCTGAAGGAATCTGTCGACTTGGAAAAAGGACGGTTTCAAAGTGGTTCTTATTTTTTAGAACTAGCAAGTATTGCGGTGTGCTACGAATACCGCTATATATGTAACTAGCTGTGCCAGCGGCGTCGCACGCTTGGATATCGGGTTTCAAAAATAACGGACTTCCATAAAATACTTATACCTATACCTAAGTTTTAAGTTAGACCTCTAGTAATACATTAGTGAAAATCGTATTCAATTTCATGCAGTAGTTTTTGAGAGATGCGCGTTCAAAAAATTTCTCCCGTTTTCTTAACATTTCCCTTCACTGCTCTGCTCCTATTAATAGTAGCGTGATGAAAAGTACCCTATAACCTGCCCAGGAGTATGAAAAATAATTGTACCAAGTTTCGTTAAAATCCGTTGAGTAGTTTTTAACCGACTTCGAAAAAAGGAGGAGGTTCTCAATTCGTCTCTATGTATAATTTTTTTTTTTTTTATGTATGTTCAGCGATATTTCCGTCAATTATGGATGGATTTCAAAAATTTTTCGACAGTTCGACAGGAGACACTTCCGAGGTGGTCCCATTATCACCAAGTAAGGATCTGATGATGGGATCCTGGAGAAATTGAGGGCAACAACCGAAAATTGTATGCTCATATGGTGTTTTTGTTACGTAATCATATTTTACTCAGGTATATGCTTCCGGGCGATAACATCTGGTGCTGATGATGAAGCCACAGAACTCCTTAACGGTTAGGAGTTAGGGGACAGTACTGACATTGGTCGATATTAAACTAGGTAGTAGTATGTACTTATGCAGGGCTAATAGGGCAGGTGATTTGGTAAGTGATATGCTTGATTCTAGATCGCAAAGTCTTCACTTGACTTAAAGCAAAATTTTTCATTCCTAAGTAAAACTCTTAAGGACATTAATTAGCCTTTATTCAAGGTCACAGCACATTAACGCAACTAAAAACAGAGAAATAAAATTATTTAAAAAAAAAAAATTAAACCGACTTCAAAAAAAACGCAAACGACCAAAACTAAAAAGCGATAAATAACGTAAGTAATTCTATCCTTAATACATAATCATTTAAATATTACAATTATCACTTATTTTTGAAGTCGGTGCCAACCTCGGTTGCTGAACGTGCTCTAACACGAACGATTTCTTACTACCAGGTCAAAAGCTTAATCTATCAGATACCTTTCTGAAACTTCCAAAAATGTTGAGGTGTGAATGTGATTCCGGGTTTGGGGGAACTAGAGATAACTGATTCACCAAATATGACAAATGTATGTATACCTTTATACATACCTATTGATATCACATCTGTGTACAAACACTATGATCTGTTCATTGCCTTTCTTAATTACTAATCGCTTGATCTCTTTCATATTTTTTACGGATTTTGATAGTGATTCAGTTCGCTAAAACAAAATTACCAATAATAATATGTAGCTCTCGTTGCAGGTTGTTACGTGTGTGAAAGCTTCTATCAGACTGATAAAAGACTGTTTCAGAGCTGTTTCAAACATAACCAATCAATCACCTAAGATCTCTAAAGATACTCATATTTGCCACAAAACCCTTACTTACTCTGGCCTATAACTCAAGAAACAAAATGTTATCCAAATACCAAAGTTCAAAACTAGTTAGCCTCAAATTAGATGCTAAAATAAACTTGTCCAAAGTACTGCTGAAGTTTAGCGGCCACCAAAGTAAGCCGAACTGAATGAACATCGAATCTGGTAGTGGTTCAGTCCGCGAATAGCCGCGGTACCTGGCTGCTCGATAAATCAATATCTTCATCTTGTTAAGTAAGTTTATCCCGAGATGCTCCGATAGCGTATGCAAGTCGGTTGCACGCTGTGAACGTTTGATATATTTTTGGGACACAAAAAGTCAATAGGTAGCAATAAAACTTCTATTGTTTTTAGCTTTGTGTCTCAGAATGTGCCAGGTTACAATTTTATTCTTCAAAAAATTTTAATTTATTTAAAGACCTGTCGGTGAGTGAACGGAAAGAATCGCCGGAATATGGTGTCAAAATTATGTACGTATGTAGTAAATCGATATTAAAGTTTCGCTTTACAATTCATATAAAAGAAGCTTAGCACAAAGCGGGGGTCACGCTCGTATCCCGTTATCCCGTCTCTATTAAAATAAAATTTGACCCAGAGGTCATTTGGTTGCGGTATTCTATAGGGTGGAGGTCCTTCCCCGGACGGGCGGCTCAATTCGAGCGTAGATTCGCTATGCCCTACCTCTCTTAAATTTTTTGTTGATAGAACGCATAATTTCAATAAAAAAAATATAATGAAAATATTTCTGTCCACGCATAGCCACCGCCGCCCACTGTGCGTACCGCCGTACATCCGGGCGGCGCCCGAGGCCGGTCTTGCCTCAACCTAATTTGTATTGATTAAAAATATTCAGCATAGTTTGTACCGAGAATGCGCGGCTCTCCCGGATTATGCAGATTATTGACCTGTACACTGCACGCTTTTCTTAGGAAATATCTTGACTATGTTTTTTCTGGCGTTCGGAGCACTGTCCGAGGAATGTTCTAAGCAAATTGCCAATCAGCGTCAGGGTATTTTCGTGGCATATTTGTGTGGGGATATTTTATTTAAGATGCGTGCTTAGGAGTTGTGATGAGATGTCTTATTGTTTATGTGTATGGACTAAGTTGGATATTTCTTCGTCAACTATTTTAGATAAAATTATGTACAATATATTACCTACTGCTTTTTACCATCTGCAATTTGCAACAATATTTCCGACCGCATTTCAGCCTGCCCCTAACTAGTTGAAAGAATAATATAGCTGATTCTGACAGCAACCACAATTACCTATGTTATTAATATTATATCTACAAATTACGATCAGTTTGGTTCAGTGCCTTTGGCGCAGTGGGCGTGGATTCGATTCTCGCACAGTATAAAAATTTGCGTGCGTGAACATCATAAACATGTCTGTCGTTTATTATGGTATCATAAAATATACCGCCGAGAAAAAAATATGTGGGAAAACATCATTATCATCAGCCTATTGCAGTCCACTGCTGGACATAGGCCACTCCAATTGTTCGCCACCTAGGGCATACTTTTGGAGGATATACCCTTAATCACCACGCTGAGCAGACGGGTTGGCGATCGCAGGGCGTAGCTTCTTGCTCCGGTGACGCTGATGCCCGTCATCTAGCTACGCTACCTATCGTGATGGTTTTACCGCCACCAGTCGGTTTGCCAGAGCCTCGTTTGTTGTTCGGCGGGATGCACCACGGGCATGTGAGGATGGCTTGGAGCGAAAAGGTGATAGGTCGCTCCTTTACATCCCTGTGGGCAAAATTAATACTCAATTTCTATCGAAAAATCGGTCCACTCTCGACCATCAATTAATCAGTCCATTGACCTACTCAATGATAAAAGCCTAAATACAAAATGTTTATAGGCACACTTGTGTCGTTCCGATTGTTGTCCATTAGGCAGCGGTCGGTATTTCCGTCGCGTTGAGGTAAACACCGTGTTTTGTCGCCTCGGCGATTATTATTTATGTAACGATTGTTGTTTTGTTAATGCCGTTGATGCACGAATCAGGCAGATGGCACACGGGGAGGATTTGTGTGCATGTTCAACACGTAGCTTACGACAATTTAAATATTTTTGATAGTATAATTGATTTTCGTTACACTGCACACAGTGCATTTCTCGAATTCCTATTCAGAAAAATTCTATAACAGTTTTCTGCCAAGTGTAACGGTTCTTTGGAATCAGTTTACAGCTGCTATTTTTGTGGTGCTAATGGTGGTAACTACTCACCTTCAAAAAGCGAGTGGGTTAAGTGATCACTTACCATCAGGGGGAAGTAAGGGATTGGCCTATCATCTTTTCGCTTCAAGCCAACCTCACCTGCCCGCCCGTGGTGCATCCTGCCGAATAATAATCGAGGCGCTGGCAACAGACTGGTGCCGGTACAACCATCACAATCACACCGGAGCACGAAGCAACGCTCTGCGATCGCCAACCCGCCTGCCAAACGTGGTGATTATGGAGATTCCATCCTCTGAGGAGACTCTTATCCTCCAGATGTTTGCCCTAAGTGGCGAAGAACTGGAGAGGCCTATGTCCAGCAGTGGACTGCAAAAGGCTAATGATGATAAGCATCAGGTGACCTTCAATCAGACCCGTTTGCATTTTTCCAAACACAACGATTTGTCAATGACAAACGTTATCATGTAAAAAAAAATCAAACTTATAACGTTTATAGGAAATGCCGCATCCACCATTTCGCTCTCTGCGGGCTCGCAGGTGAACTCCGCACTCATGCTAAGTAACCCGCAGTGCGAGATACATGGTATTGCTGTTTCGCACAACTAAGCCACTACTGGGACTCGTGTTTGTCATCCGCTGGCCGCTAAGTGACCAGTAAATATGACTAAGTTTATTGATAGCTCTCAGGAGACAGCAGAAGTTTACTAGACTCTCGCGGGAAATTTCACAAAGCCAATAAATTCACTTTTGTAGCTCAGGAGAACCTAATAGTATGTCAACTCTCCGTGATTTTTCCTCTTCGTCTAGTAACATCAAGGTCCGCCTACGGTCGAAGATTCCCGGGTGAGAATCCAAAGTTGGCTCAAAAATTGGTTGGCACAACTGACCTTTAATGTTTTTTTTTTTTCGACATAATGGCTTCCCTACGCCTGATGGAAAGCGAAAGAGAAGCCCAGTCGCTGTGAACAACTGGCAAGTAACTGGTCAGTTACCTGTCAGTTGCCACTGCCATGCCGGCCCAACCCTAGCCCCCCACGAGCTCCCTAAACACGAGAAACCATACTCACCAGCAGAAACACGACCCGGAGGTCATTTGGCTGCGGTATTCTATAGGGTGAAGGTCCTTCCCCGGACGGGCAGCTCAATTCGAGCGAAGATTCGCTATGCCCTACCTCTCTTCTCGTTTATTGCTGGTCCCTCGAAGGTTACGCTGTGTCACAATTAAAAAGGCAGTAAGTGTACCATTTCTACGTTAAGAAGCGCGGCCCCCAAAAAGTAGAAAAAACTACACCCCCCTTTAAGAGAGTAAACGTCTAAGACTAAAACTAACTTACCTCCGACCAATACAATCGAAGATCCCCCAAAACTTTATCGCCACAATTAGGCATCAGGGTCCGCTATGTCCAAACATGGCCCGGCACGGGGCAGGGCGGGTCTAGGGACTAAGGACACGATAACAAAATTCCGGATTAATCCCGGCCCGGATTTTCGACCAAGACAAATATCGTCGGACTAAACGGTCGGAAATTATTAAATTAAGGAGATATGTTGCGGGTTGTTTTGCTACGAGTACTTAAACAGAGGGTGAGGTTGTATTATGTACCTATGTGGATTTTAAAGTAATCCCGTAATTAGTGATAGTGGACGGCTTAAGCCTGTTCGGTTGAGAGCGATTTGCTTGAAGCGCTCAGTATTATGAAACTTTTATGTAATAGATTGTAATCAATTACATTTTACGTTTTGCTTCAGTAATAAAGGCATATCGAAAAATCTTTTCCAATAAATACTCAGAAGCTTAAAACTTTTTACAGTGTATCATTATGATTTTGAACTATGTGTCAAACTAGCATGACGCAGTGGTTAGAGCGTTTAACGGACGAACCGAAGATTTTGGCTTCGATTTCCGGTCGGGTCAATATTAAATAAACTTTTCCATTATCTCGATTCTGGGTGTTCTGGAAGACACTCTTCCAAAAATTCATCTACATATTGGTTTGGTAGCTACGGAGGGACCAACAAACAGGCCCAAAAGGTGTTAAATAGCACCGTTTGTTGAAATAGAGACTTAATAAAATAACCCAAAATTCAAAATTTACAGTAAACGCGTAAATACGCGCCATTTGTGTCCAAAAACAATCTAAAATTAAGCACTTAACTTCCAAAACCCTTTGTAACGACCCATTTGACCATTGTCCACCTGAAACTTCCCAAGAACACACAAATCTTAGCCGGGCCGAGATTCTTTCGAAACAAAACAGTCTCGACGTCAGAGTCGAGAATGGTTAAACTTTGCGACTCCACATTACCTTCCAAATGATTAATGAAACAATGGTACTGGGTGGGCAGTGAGCAGAGGGCAGTAGGCATTCGCGGACATTCAAACAAACATCAAGACGCGTGCCCGGTGTAATTTTAATTAGGGGCCGAGTACGGCCGGCCTAATGTTAATTTAATCCGGCGACGACTTGCGTCTTGAGTTGTTGTTGATAGAACCGTTCAGATTGTGGGACTATGCAAATTATATAAATACCCCAGTAATTTAATAGAATAGGTAGTGCCTAATAATAGTGCTTTGCAACAAATATAACAGAATAGAAAAAGTCTTTGAGACTAGTAACTTAAATGCTAAAACACAATTATTTTTGGCTTCAGTATCGATCACTAATCACCCCTGATAGTCATTTTGGGCATAATTAGTGGTTAAAATTATCTACAACTAGCTGTGCTCGCGACTTCGTCCGCGTGGAATAGTTATTTTTTCCCCGTTTTTTTTTTACATTTTCCATTATTTCTTCGCTCCTAATAGTTGCAGCGTGATGTTATAAAGCCTTCCTCGATAAATGGTCTATTCAACACAAAAAGAATTTTTCAATTCGGACCAGTAGTTCCTGAGATTAGCGCGTTCAAACAAACAAACTCTTCAGCTTTATAATATTAGTTAAGATTCTAAGATAAAATCAGAAGTTATCCAAAGCAAAGATAGATTTTAAAGTAATCTTATTTTCCGATGTATGTACAGATTTGTCTTTTAGCATTTTCAGGTAAATTATTAAGACACACGATTATTTTCGTCAAAACAGTTGGTCTTAAACTAAAATTTTCTAGTACAATGAGTAGTACTGGCTTTCAGAATTCAAGGACTTTTGAGACAATACAAGTATTCTTGAAATTGCACTTAGTCCTTCTACGTACTTGTTTACTTTTCATGAAAATTGACACCTGTGCCCGAAATTCGGTCACCGAGAATTATAACATACTTACTATATTTTTGCTAATTCATTATATAATATCATGGCATGATTCGTGTTCATTGTCTGTTGCATTTATTTATGTGTGCATGACCCCATAACAGCTGCTATCGCCATAATTACAATGGTTGTAAAACCCATTAGTTAATTAAGGATAAATAAATTAATGTACATTTAAATCATCTCTTATCCTACGAAAAACCCTTATGTAAACATAAACATAATGTTTATGAAGTAGTTTATTTACAAAATAACCTATAGTATTATCGATCTGTGAATGGTTCAAAATAGTCTGGTAGATTTTCCTTCCCCGTGACGTTTCATATAAAATAAGTTAAATTAATTAACATATTACGGGTTTGTACATCCATTCATCTCAGTTGTTTTCCAATTTTATCAAAGACATTTATATGTAGTATTCTGGTTCGAATTAGACTCAGTAGGTACGATGACGTCATCATCATCACCATCATCATCAGCCTGCAAACGTCCACTGTTGGACATAGGGCTCCCTAATGATAATTGTCATTTGGGGAGATGTAATGGGGGGGGGGGGATGTAAGGGAGCGACCTATCATCTTTTCACTCACCTGCCCATCCATGATGATGGGCAGGTGAATCCATGATGATGATGATAGTTGGATATGACCGGAAAGAGGCAAATAACCCGTTAGTTACTACCATCAAGCAAGCCTGTAAGAGACTTCTTCACGCCCCTTTTAAAAGACCATATAGCAAAGGAACAAAGGACCACATGTGCTTGAAAATACTCAGCCCGAAGAAATACTCTTGAATTTCTTGACTCAGTGGCTCAGTGGCTCAATAGGAACATCACCCCCGGACACGTGTTAACCCTTCAGTGTATAATTAAGGCGCATAATTCACGGGCGGCGCTTGACCGCCTGACCGCTGTCGCCTTAACCTGTCGCCGCGTCGCTCCTTGAGGAACATTCCGATACAAACTTGGTGTAAATATTCAGATCCCGGGGACATTTGCGTCCGGGAGGGTATTGGGACAAAGGATCTAGGAGTCGTTGAGTTGTTGCTGGGTTATTTTGAATAATAATGCTCGTTTCTTGCCGGTTCTTCACGGTAGAAAGCTCCTTCCGAACCTCTCTTCTACCACCCGATAGTCATTTTCATTTGTGCTATGGACAAGTATGGGGTCCTTTCTTTCTTTCGGTGGATGTCGATTAAGGGACTTATAGAGATTTAAGCTTCTCAGCTGGTGGAAGAGTTTACCCAGCAGGCTGGCTACCACCGTATAGGTACTCAATGACCGCGCAACATTACGAGTATATTATACATGTTTATCTTAAATGACTCAAATGAACCCGCAACCTTTGAAGCTTAAGACTATACTATATCACATGTAGAAAAATTCCAAACGTTATCAACCTTTAAAACCGTGATATTGCAAAAAGTGCTTTACGACATAACGTAAGCTGTTTTAAAAAAGAAAAGACACACGAAATATGTTTATAAGAAGCAACGTGTTTTGATTTATAACGATCCACGGAATATAACACGGGGTGAATAATCTGGATGCAAAATATGAGCTGGAGCGGTCGTAAAATATCCATGTAGATGACCTGGTAATGATCTAATCAGGGAAATGCATGCAGAATTTACGGGATATTTGGGTTCCTACACTGTATTATGGCTTAGGTAGACACCATAAATAGTTGCAGAGGCCAATCTCTAAGAGAAGGAGCTTGACTTTGGTACCGTTTCGATTACTCTTAGTAAAATTATGTAATGCTTTATTTTCAACAGCTTATATATGTCCCCGGTCTCAAGCCGATCTTAAGCTAAGGTAATAAGGTCCTAATTATGGTTAATTGTCCTTGACCAGCGTGGTCGCTGGCCAATACTTTTGTAGCATATGTAGCACAGCCAGCAAGCAAATTTCATTACTAAGCCACTAATCAAATTTGTTCTACTCCAGACAACTTCGGTGCTTGGAAATCGGAGATTTCTACATCGGCCAAGAATCTTTTCGACCAGAAGGAAATCATTCAACTAGTGATATGTAATACTGCTTCGGGAGAGCTCTCACCATCCAAAGGATAATCTTTGCATCTTGAAGGTCGGGTTGTGATAGCTTTGGTCCGCCTAAATAAGCTATACCGGCTTTTCAAACAAGCTCCTACTCGTACACGAGGGAGATTGTTGACAGAGATAGTTGTTGGTCCTATGAGGCTTTCATTTGAATACAATCCGCCGTCAACTCCAAACTCAAACCACCAGCGAACTGTTACGAGTCACAAAACTGCAAGATTTATCCCCGGCCCCGGCTTCAAACTCATTAGGCGACGAAACTCGCGGGATCACACACACAATCTACTTTGTTTTTACACGGGATCTCGGAAAAATAACCTCCAACAAAGTACGCCAAAGCTCGTAGAGTCCCGAGGGAGATAATATCCAGCGAGTGTTCAAGGTTAAATTGGTGTATGGAATATTTTTTAAAGAGACTCCCTTGTAAGGCGACAAATGGAAACTTCTGAGCGTTTTACTGATGGCCGTCGTCTTAAGACTGTCTGAGCGAAATTGAATGGTTATTGGGGACAATTGTTATTTGAGCATTTTTGTCCCTGTGGTGACGTAAAAGAATACGAACCATCGCCCCATTTCTTGGAGGAAAGATCATTCCGATGACTTAAGAAAAGGCTAAGCCTCTACTTAAGATTTCAGCTTCTCAGCTGGTGGTAGGTTTTCCCGCCTGGCTGGTGAACACCGTTAACTTGGCGAACATTCCGTGAAGTGAGTTCGACTACATTTGGAGACCAGTCGGGCCAGCGCTATCTTACAAGCCAGCACAGCGGTGGCAACTAACAAGTGACTGAGTCGGTTACTTGTACGTAAAAGCTTTCGCTTTTCATTAGGAGATGGGAGGCTATTCTGTTATAAAACTACTATGGTTAAACTGTTATGGCGGTATAACCATCAAGATAGAAGGCGTAGCTAATACATATACCACAGACCAATGACGGGCAGCAGCGTTACCGATGCGAGAAGCTAGGCTCTGCGATCGCCAACTCGCCAGCCAGATTATGGGTATATCCTCCAGAAGTTTGCCCTGAGTGGCGAACAACTGGAGAGGACTATGTCCAGCAGTGGACTGCAATAGGCTGATGATGATAACTACTCAAACAACAAGTTCTACACATACGTCAATAGGCTTAAGATTCGAATGGCATACGTGACTGACTCGGCATAGTCTCGGGTATAACATAGAATATACCCAATTGACGTCATGTTATCACATATCCGACAGATAAGTTACAACTAAGTTGGTATTAGGTCACAAGGCGGTCGCTGTTTAATTATAAATTGTAAATACGAAAACACTAAGTAGAGTATTTTTTTCAAGCGTGCTGACGTAGGGCCGGGTCTAATTATAGAATAGACGTGAATCATTAATATTATGCTGTTATATTAGTAGCATAAATACTACAAATAGATACCTATTTAGAGTTTTACAGTGCAAAATGATCCGTGACTGCTTTCCGTCTATAAGAGGTATTTTTTTCGAAATTACACGACCATAGCTTCTTAGCGGTCATCATCACCGGACTGCGAGAACGGTCTCATTCCGCAAAGAGGTTTCTTATAGTTAAAAGTATTATAATAAATTTTTAAATTTAAATGTTGTTAATACAAATATAACTGTAGGTACTCTGTTACCTTTTCGCCTTCAAACAAAGTAATTGTACATTACATTGCACTGCTGAACCAATGCAATTTTTGTTATGGATAAGGTTTTTTGAAACACCGGAAAAGGTGACATCACACTTTCGTTTGAAAGTAATACTTATCCACTCGACTATTAATTTAACTATTAAGTAGGCCAGTAGAATAGTACAATTAATGTTTATTACTTCATTGTTTTAAGTCTGTCGAAGAGTATGCATATTTCAATGTAACACATGTTACGCTGCACAGGGGTCTGCGAGACCATAACTCATGGTTTGCATACGGCTGGGTTCACCATACCTTTTATTTACGATCGGAACCTGCGAACGACGTGGCACACGGGGGGTTAGTTCCACAGTAGCCTATATCAGAACTGATCCGCCATTATGGGTATATTTAATTTTAGGTACCTTGATAGCAAGGGTTATAGTATAAGTAACATGTTACAGATCTAGGGCATTAGTTCTTATTTAGGTAGGTTCGGCAGCAGAAAAATATTTCTAAATAAGATCAGAGACATATAATATATTGTGATGAACAAATTGGTATAAGTCTCAATTGTATGGCTCTTGTTATTTCTTTAATAAATACTTAAATAAGTTTAAAATAAACGGACTATCACAAACCATTAGGTCTCCGTACGATGACAGAAAAGAATACGTCCCATTTCTTCCCGTGGGTATCGTAAGAGTCGACTAAGAGACTGGTTGTATTCTCGGTATTTTCTCAGCCGCTGGGTGGATTTACCTGCCTGGCTCGCGATTACACACTTGGCGAAATACACCCCTCAAGTGACCTCGGTCGCATTTCGGGAGAGTAAACATACATGCTAGCATGGCGGTGTCTACTGACAAGTAACACATAAAAATACTAGTCTTATTCTTCACCCTAGCGTTTACCCGGCCTAGTGCCAGGGTTCACTTTCCTACACTATCTCCTCCACTTTGCCCGATCTTCAGCATCCTCCGGTGTAACGGCCGTATTTACAAACGTTACTATGGGTCGTGCGAACGCACAGGTACCCAAAAACGTCTAGGAATTTAGGCACTGTGCGTCCGCGCGCCGCATAGTATTGTTTGTGAATACGGCCGTAAGACTGTTCTCTTCCATGTCCGCGCTTCGACATCCAGCCAGCGTTTCAAGGGCCTACCGCGTGGTGAAGTGATACTGGTAGTAAACAAAATTGATTCAGAACGTTTTCCAAAAATAATCCAAATTAAAGCAACCAAATCAAAAATTTGGTCAAAACCTAAGCTTCAAAGGTACCAGGGCCGTCAAATCCCCTGGGCATTCAAAGTCGAAAACTTGGCAAATGGCGCATTGTAAATTCGGCTCATACGCGCGACGGGTAAGCCTCTCACTCGCGTAAACTGATATTTATCGCCTGCACCTCCTTAGCATTTGTTGTAGCCGGTGGGTGATCCTCTTTGCAACTTGCGGCAAAGAACGTGCGGAAGGGACGTGTCTAATAAGAAAAGCCAAGAAAATAGAGTTAACTTCAAGCTGTTTATAAATAAATTAGATTATTTTATGTTTTTTTTATTTATAGCTCTTTTTATCGTAGCATAATGGCTTCCCTACGCCTGATGGAAAGTGAAAGAGAAGCCAACGTCGTTGTGACAACGGGCAAGTAGCTGGTCAGTTACCTGTCAGTTGGCACCGCCAACCCTAACCCCACGAGCTTTGAAAACCCTACTCACCGGTAGAAACACGACCCGGAGGTCATTTGGCTGCGGTATTCTATAGGGTGGAGATCTTTCCCCGGACGGGCGCCTCAATTCGAAGATTCGCTATGCCCTAGCTCTCTAAAAAGTTCAAGTTGTTTATAAATAAATTAGATTATTGTATGCATTTTTTTTAATTTATTTTATCGTAGCTCTTTTTATCGTAGCATAACTCAGATTATACTCGTAGCTGCCTAAGTAATTCGTTGTTAGTAGTAAAGTGCAATAAACGATTTGACTTGTCGTAAGAACCATATCTTTCACATTTACCTTGTTAATTTAAAATTATCTAGTCCCAGGGCCACAAATCGATACCAAAGAACCACAACATCCCTGAGTGATGGTATCTTTTAAAATTTACAAGGTACTAACGCAAAGGAAACAGCCCCATACGATCCTCACACACAATATCGACTCCCATCAAGGACGTGGAAAATAAAAACCAAATCTCGCGTCTGCCAAGTAACTGATACTTGTCGTACATGCTCCCACGACCCTTTTATTGCCCTGCCCCCACCTGCACCCATTCCCTGCCATTAGGCCTGACAAATGCGCAATAAGGACGGAGGAGCGTCACGCTAACCGTCAAATGTGGCGGCCATTTTTATCTGGCGGCAATTTAAGAATTAAATGTACATCATTACTTCACCCCAGTATTCAAATTGCTGACGTCTTGGGCACAATCCGGTTGGGGGCAGTGGAGAAACTTTGTTCACTTACGTACGCTTTGTATGACAAATGGTTGAAGAAGTGTAGACGATACAAAGGCTTTTTGATTGTAGGATTATCAATAGAAACTTTTCTAAATTAGCTCTCATGTGGGTTTTTGAGAGACTCGGTAATGGTGTGTCTGTAAGACCAGTAAACTATAGAATTCTTAAAAGAGCATGTATTCCGTTGTTTGTATAATTAAGGGTCTTTTAGAAGTGTTTTATCTATAGTAGTATTTACAGTGTGCAAAAAGAAGCTTTATTTAATCAGAGAATGAGCTCATGATCTCTATTTTATTCATGATCATATTGCTCGTCATGGATTATAGGCAAGAAGTATCTCGAAGAAAAAAACTGCATCAAAATCTCTCATTTAGAAGATATGACACTCCATTTAAAACGACATCTTTTTCGGTATAGGGTATAATAAAACAGAAATATACTTGGGTCTTTCAGAGCCTTGCGCAGAAACACATGTATGTGCGTACCTCACGGTACATGCGCGCATTCTTAGTTGCAATGGCGCGATTACTAGCCGTAATCTTTTTTAGGAGGCTACCTAAAGTAAGGGATCTGTAAACTTATTCTAAGAGTACATATTTTGCAATATTCTAATACCAGGGCTTTGAAAGACCCCACGCGACGAATCGAGGGTTAAAACGACACCTTTTCCGATATAGGGTATAATAAAACAGAAATACACTTGTGTACACACTTAAAAACAAAAGACAGATAAGACATTAAAGACAATACTCTTTCCTCCGACATCACTGTCACCCACCTACTGTGTTCCCATCTAGCAAAGTGAAAGTGTAAGTCGATCGAGTTCACTTAACGCAGCCATAAATCTCTCCGTGCGATTCGCGGCAAATGAGACGAGGTACCTTGGTGCATTAGCGCACGTCGGCCCTTCACGACTCATTAGGGCGCTGGTGAAAAATGCTCGCGCCACTAAAATAGACATTATGTAAAGTGGCGCAATTCGCGGCGTGACTCGCGGAAAAGTGGCCGCACCTACTGCTTATTCTCGAGTCGATGATAAAACAACTATGATATAGTCTTCTTCTTTGCCCTTGCGTTTTCCTGGTCTAGTGCCTTACCCACAACATCTCCTCCACTTTGCCCGGTCTTCGGTAACCTCCGGTGTAAGATTGTTCTCTGCCATGTCCGCTCTAACGACATCCAGCCAGCGCTTCTTGGGCCTGCCGTGTGTTCTCAAGACCAAGGACTGTGAGGTCGAGACATCTTTTTTCTACGTAGTCTGATGGACTGCGCTTTATGTGGCCGTACCATCAGAGACGACATTCCTGCAACTTGTGCATCGCGGACACTGAGGCTGCCACCGATGTGTTCATTACGGGTTCGATCCATTCGTGTAACGCCACACATCCACCGCAACATCTTCATTTCCGCGACGTGAACGCGGTGCTGGATATGTCTCCCAAAAATAGGCCATGCCTCGCAACAGCAATTATATAGTGCAAGACCAAAATGCTTTATAGGTGAGATCAACAAGAATAGGTATCTTGGCATGCGAGACACTGAAACGGGTGTACCATAGTTTGAGTAGCGGCACCGCATCCGCACTGATTGGCAGAGGCGTATATGAAACCCCACCTTAAACAGTTTCCTGGCCGCTGCCTTTTCTAGAATTTTATTGGGTTCGGAGGTAAGTAATTGAGTACGTACTCGTACATACTGTTTCTATTTCCTCGGAAATGCTCTCTTCGTGGAAAAGCTTGACCTCGTTAACCTGGAAAGCTTTAAATGGCCCTCGGGTTCAGGTATGCGGTATACCAGCCGCATACCGGCCGCTGTAAGGACGCCTTATGCAAATGAGTTTACCGGCCTTATGCAAATGAGGTACTTGGACGTAAATAAAATGTACTATAACTAATCAAATCGTCAAATCGATACAAAGTAACTTCTCCAAACATAATTATCGAATTAAAGCCTTAGAAAATTTACACACGTCTTTACGTGTGTAAATTTGCTAAACTCGTTAATAATAAAACGATGTAATTTCGTCGAAAGGTACTCATTGCTCAATAAATCTTCCACTAAAAAAGCGATTTGAATGACAAAGCGCACCTCATGCTCCAGACCGCATTAAAAAAAATAAAGCCATCAAAAAACAATTCTAGGCTTTTAGCACTGACATTTTAAAAGTAATTTGCAAATCCCCCCTTTATTTATGACCGCCATATTTCCGTGTGGTAACCCTGCGGTGGATGTAGACCGCAGTTCAAATAAGATCAGTAAAGTATCCAAATTGCGAACAGGGTTAACAGTTGGAAATATTTGAACAGAATAAGCCATTAGTAGATTGATCAAGCTCAGCAAGTTACCGAAAATAGCAAAAATTGTTTATAATTTTATATAGAATCAACCTATCATATCATAGCTTCCTTAATATAATAAACCTTTAATCTCTTATACAACAAATCCGCAGCCGATGAGATTCTGCAGCGTAGGAGATGTTTATTGTTTGGTGTTAAGAACTTTACTGTGCGTCGTAATGATACTAAGTCTATTTGTAAACTCTGAAAGGAGCGGTGTTTCCTAATCGCTAAGATGTAGGTAGGTATCCTTCTTCAAACGTGGCCGTTCTTTCTTCTCGGTAAGCAGCGCATAAGCTCTGCAACCGTAGGACATAAGACTAATAAAATTCTTTCCGAATAGAAATGAAGTTAGTTCCCCGCGCGTCCCTCGACTGTGGCAAGGTGCCGAAACACGTAAGACGTCATTTAGCGTTCGGAATTAACATAAATAATAACGTCATTTCTCACCGCCCCGCCCGATATTACGTCATGCCCGGCCTGCCCTTTATGGCGGTGGAACACTCAACTCTAAATAAAAAGTGGGGATCGCATGGGATTAAGCGACGTCTTCTGTTGTGGAAAGAATATTCTTTATTAAAAAATCTGTATTATGGGATGTAAAGGAGCGGCCCATCTTTTTGCTTCAAGCCAAACTTACCTGCCCGTGGTGCATCCTGCCGAATAACAAACGAGGCGCTGGCAACCGACTGGTGGCGGTATAACCATCACAATTGAAGGCGTAGCTAAATACCACAGACTGATGACGGGCAGCAGCGTCACCGGAGCGAGAAGCTACGCCCTGCGATCGCCAACCCGCCTGCCCAGCGTGGCGATTATGGGTATATAATCCAGATGTTTGCCCTTACTGGCGAACCACTGGAAAGGCTATGTCCAGCAGTAGACTGCAATAGGCTGATGATGATGATGATAGGTTCAAGAATGGCTGTGGTAATTGACTAAGGTTTCCTGCTAAATGACTAGGGCTTCCTGTCAGCTTTCTATCAGGCAAGAGGAATCCAAGGGGACCCCAATATATTTTATACCACAGTAATGCTAAATAAGTGTTGCTGCTCGTTTCCTGATATTCTCTCAGTCGTTTTGTACGACACCTACGGGATGAGATGGGGTGAGTCTATTCTAAATCCGGTAACTACACCGAAGGAACAGCTTAGAACTCTAATTAAGGTAAACGCTCCTATTACGGAGGTATTTCGCAACATTCGAAACTAGGAGCCAAAAATAAGCATTTGTAAGTATTTCTAAATGTGCAAAACCACTTCATCGTCAAAAGTGGTTATTATATTTTGTATTTCTATTGATTTTGTGTTTCTTTTGATGTTAGTTTTTTTATAAAAAAATATTTAAATAGCCGAGTCGAATGTTCCTAATCCGGAGGTATAATTTCGGTCAGTGCCTATTACGGCGGTAAACGGTTCCTAATTCGGAGGGTCAGAAACAAATAATGTTACGTACATAAAATAATATAAAATATGTGTTAGTAAAGTAAATTGTATGTAAGGGATGTAAGGGAGCGACCTATCACCTTATCGTTCCAAGCCATCCTCACCTGCCCGTGGTGCATCCTGCCGAACAACAAACGGGACTCTGGCAATCCGACTGGTGGCGGTTAAACCATCACGATAGAAGGTGTAGCTAAATACCACAGGCCGATGACGGGCAGCAGCGTCACCGGAGCAAGAAGCTACGCCCTACGATCGCCAACCCGCTTGCCCAGCGTGGCGATTATGGGTATGTCCTCCAGAAGTTTGCTTTAGATGGCGAACAACTGGAGAGGCCTATGTCCAGCAGTGGACTGCAGTAGGCTGATGATGGTGATGAAAGTAAATTGTAAGGTTTTCTTTCATTGATTTGATAACATTGATTCTCTTTTAATAAAATTTGCAAATATAGCAGGGATGTATGAATCACTTGAATTTTCCTTATTCTCCAGAACCTAGCACCCTCTAAATTCTAACAGTGACGTATTAAAAAAGATCTCGTTGAAACGGATTATTATTACTATATACAATAAATAAAACTACTCGTAGTAAGTATAAATGTTACATTTTTGGAAAATAGGTTTTATACCCCGGTTCAAAGTTCAAAAGTAATAATATTTTTTCTAGATACCTAATACAACTTTGGTTTTGATGCAACACTTAACACAACTCCACACATTCTCCATACTATGATGGGCATTCTTCTCTTTAAATAACATTATTTACATACATTGTTAAGTTTTTATCGCTTTTGGTTTTATTAAATAAGAATCCATATAACATTATAGAAAACTTTTTATTTATTTACTGAACCCTAAAACTCGTAATTTTATATTTTATGAATAGCGCCATAATAGGAACCCATATAACCTAATACGGAGTTACCTGAAAATAACTACCACCGGAATAGGAACACTACTCGTGTTATAATGTTCCTAATTCTGACCCATCAAAATTTCGATAAACAAAAGAGTGTAAATGCATAATCACACGATAACAGTTTTTGGGCTCAGTGTGTTAAATTTTAGTCAACAGTTATACAAAATAAACGATTTGTAATCAATTAAAATACAGCTTTTTATTTTACCGCTTCTAAGAAACCAACATTTTATGCTCAACAATTTTCATATTTAACTAGATTTCTAAGAAAGATACCATACCGCAGAATATGGTCCTTAATTTAAGAGATTAATGATTATTTCAATAAAACTTGGAACTAATTCAATAAGTTAATAAATTAAAAGTTATAAACAATTAAACATGTCCAGTATATTTCCTAATTCGGAGGTATACCACCGTATTAGGATCAACCTATAAAATTTGTATCCTTTTACGGTGGTATTTTGTTTCTTATTTTTTGGGTAAAAATGAGTTTAAAATATGAATTAAGCTATTTAAATAGCTGCTGTAATAGTAGGAAAATGCAATAAATAACACACAAACGAACTTGAACGGGTTATTAATACGAAAAACTTAGTTTATAAATATTGGTGTACTTTCATTTGATGTTGCGCGTTTGTATGAAAACCTCTCTCACATCGATGTCGTTACACTAATTGATTGAATTTGTTGTGTTGTATATGTGCTATACTTGCAAAATTCGGTCAACTGATGAAGGAATAGATTTGGAATAAATAGTATACATTTTGGTGCACTTATACTGAATAAAATAGGAATAAAACTCGAAAATAGAAATACCACCGTAATAGGAACCGATTTTGACTACCTCCGTGATAGGGACACTTACCTTAATTGTATTTTGGTTGAATGTGTCGTAAACTATAATATGACTTACATGTCTCACACTGAGTTGCACAACATCAAGTCTCGATATTAAACCAATAATACAAAAAGACAACTGAAATTTTTTCTCCAAAAAAAAGCAGAAACAAGACAAAACCGTAATGGAGACCGATGGTGAACTACAAAGAGCGCAGATTTAAAAAGGCTGTTATGATCACTATTCATTCTGGCAAGTTCGCTGCGAGTAAAAAAAGCATATTATAAATTCATCGGTTCCTCGCCCTCGAGGTGCGAGCCGAACATTTGCATCACAATTGTCTACTAGGAGAATTGTTTCGTGTAGTGACACCACGTGTACAATCAACAAACGGATTCGTAATACGAATAATAACAACAACAACCAACCGACAAAAAACTCCTATATCAATGGAACATTTACTTAATTGCTCTGATTTGTACGTCGCTACATGAAGACTTTCTGTGTTTCGGTACGTACACTTAGAAAATATGTAAAGTATACCTAACCTACCTTACATTGTGTACAAAGGCGCCAGAAAAATATCAGTCTTTTTAGCCGCCATCTTTTAAATACATCTGTATTTGGCGCCTAAGAAGATTTGCAGATGCAAATCTAGAATCAAGTTACATTATACATACCTACATTTTTCACGCTAATAGGAAATTTTTAAGATCACTTGTTCTAAAAATTATAGGATTCAACACAGACCACCAAGAGTGAAAGTGCGGTTTGAAAAGTAGCAGAAAAGTATCTTATTTAATGAGCGACCTCTAACTCGGCAAATTTCGGCAATGCTGTCATGGACTAACTTGACGCTCATTTACTATCGGATGCAGAAGTCAGCTCTAACTATTACAAATCTATAAGTCATGAATTTTTTCCTTCAAGAAAGGCCTTCAAGAAAATTAACAAAAAATTTAAAAAAAACATGAGCAGACCAGTACCTCCGGACGTCCACAAGCCACTCAAAGCGTGGCGCCACCAGCGCTGCCTGTGTTTTAATTTCGGCAACAAATAACGTTTAATAGCGGCGTAAGACATAACGGCCCGTATTTGCATGTTAGTGGCTTATTTTTTCATAAAACGCGTCGTGGAAAAATGCGCCGCCACTTTTGAGGCTCAACCAGTCGGGTTTCTTGCGTTAATTGAGTTTTGAGCACTTCGCACTGTGTATTTGAATGCTAATACAGACGATTTATGCTTTACAGGAGTACTTAGGGTGTGTACATGTTTAATGTCTTGGAACTTTTTAACTAACCAAATATTGTTTGTTGTAAATTTATGAGAGGGCAAAGGTGGCCCTTTATTATTTGGTTTCTGACCATTTTGTGTCATTTTATTGGGGGTTTGCGACCACGTACTGAGTATATCGTCACTTAACTAATACTAATATGATCCTATCCTATCAAGTCATAATAGTCAATCTCCAAGGAAACTAGTCACTTTGTATGATTATTTCTCTCTGTAATTTCAGTCCCATGATCCGATAGAAGAGAGTTACACGCCCCGAAGAGATATTATGAGAAATGTCTTCTTGAAGTCCTAAGTATTAACCCATACAAGGCGTTATACAAACTTTATTTTATTTTATGGATAAGACTTAAACTTCTAGCAAAGAGCTTACGTATTCCTTCGTCTCTGAAAATTTACCCACTATTGTGTTATTAAAATAATATTTTGAAATATCTTTCTTTTTTACACTGGCATTTCGTGTAGAAAGAATATTTAATTTCAATTGTCTATTCTCGCGGTCTCTAATAGAATAGTTCTATTTCCGTTAACCTGGGGTCGTTTCACTGGCGGTCACCTTGGCCCGAGGTACTGAATAATTCAGAGGGCCAAAAGTCACTTTAGCTCCACCGTTTTGAATAATTTCGTTTCTTTCAGTTAGTTGGCTGCTAGTCGGTTTAAACAAGTTTTATCGCTTTTCCTAATTTATTGGCTATTCTTATTTGACTTCATATTAAGAGAGGTAGGGCATAGCGAATCTCCGCTCGAATTGAGCCGCCCGTCCGGGGAAGGACCTCCATATAGAATACCGCAGCCAAATGACCTCTAGGTCGTGTTTCTGCCGGTGAGTAGGGTTTCCGGAGCGCGGGGGGTCAGGGTTGGGCCGGCATGGCAGTGGCAACTGACAAGTAACTGGCCAGTTACTTGCCCGTTGTCACAGTGACTTGGGCTTCTCTTTCGCTTTCCATCAGGCGTAGGGAAGCCATTATGTCGAGCCACTATAAAAAAAACGAAAAAAAAAAGACTGTACTATGAGGGCGATTCACACGTCACATATTATTTAGATGTTAAAACCTAAATAGTTAAAATATGGATAGACATGGAGTGGATTACAACTTACAACTGTCCATACTAAAATAATTTACACAAAAGTAACGGAAGTAATAAATGTTAAGTAAAGAAGAGTAGTAATAATAAGTAAGAGAAGCATAAATAAAGCATGCAACAAAGTTTGTGTAAGTATTTTGAGATTGAAACTAGATATACTTACTTACAGTTTGTGCAGTTTGACAGGTATATTTTATTGATGTATTGACTTAAATATTTGATAACAAACTATTCACGCAATCCCTAATAGTCGTGCCTAGATTATTCTATATTACTACCGTCTCAGTGGCGTGTTAAGCTAAAGTACAATGTCATGGTTCTGCGTACAATTCCCGGTCGAGTTAATTTACGAAATATTTTTTTGTAAATTGTCTTAAGTCTGGGTTCTCCCAATCATCATCTGGAACTACTACTCTTAAGTTGCACTGGCCCTACAAAAGGTATCAAGCAACGTTTTGACAGACATTTAAAAGTATTTAAAAATTATTTCACATTCGATTATCCTATTGGTTACAATGCGAAATGACAAAAATAACCAAATTTAAAAAATCACCCCACAAACCGCTTCGGCGCTATTTGCCGAAAAAGTGTGTTTACAAAATGTCGCCGCGATTTTTCTTCGTCAAAAATCCCGAACGTAAACACGGCACTTCATAAATATTTACTTGCCGACCTCCGCTCACCTTGACACTGTTTATTTGTACGGAACCCTTCAAAACACGGGGGACCCTGCCATGTACAGTAACATCTGTGGCCAAAAAACGGTCATCCTTTGACATATTATTACAGAGCCGTTGAGTTGTGATGCGTTCCGATTGTGATGCTGAAAGGTTGGTGCTATTTTTAAAGGATCGCTTTTTAAGTACAGGAAAGGTTTATTGTACTTGGATGTCGGACATAACTTACTCACAAAATAATAGATTCAAGTGGTAGATTCATTATTTATACTTGCATTATTTGACGATTCATAAGTGCTTGTCATAAGCCTACTTGAATAAAAAAGGGTCTAATTTAATTACATTATATTTAATCCGTATTTTCGATTATAAAAATATATTGAACACGTATTTTTCCTTTTTTCAACAAAAAATAACATAGATACATGGCATCAAAATTTAGGAGTCTTTGACGTCACTCAGTGGCGAAAAAACTCCCACTCTTTGACGTCACGCGTAATTTTAACGAGCTATATCTTTGTCATTTTGGTCAAATTTACAAATGAAAAAAATATCTACGTGTCTTTATCTTTGAACAATCTAAAAGACGGACCAATTTCATTTTTTACGGCAACAGGCCTTTTCTCTGAAAACAAATCTATTAATTCCTCATTATTTTTGCACGCCCGTTCTAAAACCCGTACCAGTCACCCAGTTAACATGCGCGATCCTAAACAAACACGTTCAAAAGCGATACACCTTGTTACACGAACAGGTGGCCGCAGCGGGCGGAACCGGCTGTTTACACCAGTTTACGAGCTCATCTCGTAAACACGCTACACCTAAGTACAAAGGTATCCGGATCATAGACTCAAGTGAGTACGCGCGTGGTGAAGTGATGTTTGTTTGATGAGTGGTTTGCGATGAAAGGATCATTCTTTAGTTCGAGATTAATGCTCTTTCTCGTCTGAATTTTAGCCACAGGGACAATGTTTTTTTTTATCGTAGCACGACATAATGGCTTCCCTACGCCTGATGGAAAATGGAGCCCAAGTCGCAGCGACAACTGGCTAGTAACCAGTCAGTCACCTGTCAGTTGCCATCTCCATGTCGGCCTTAATCCCCGGCTGTCTATGCAGCGCTCACCCCATGAGCTCCCCTATCTGAAACCCTACTCAACGGCAGAAATACGACACGGAGGTCATTGGGATGCGGTATTCGTATTCGGATGCGGTAGCCGCTCGTCCGAGAAAGGACCTCCACCCTATAGGACGAGCGGCTCACTTCGAGCGAAGATTCCACTATGTCTTACCTCTTTTAACTCTAAGGTGATTGGATAACAGCCTGCAAACTTCCTTCGACATATTATTTACATAGGCCATCCCCAATGACATTTTTCATTTGGGGGCATTTTATTTGTACACTGCTGATCGTCTCCTGATATTCCCTTAGTTGTCTTCTACGATATCCACAGGATGAGATAGGGTGGTCCTGGAAAGTGTAGTAGGTGGAAGCCTGAAACCATACCGACACAGACACTAATAGGTACAAATACTTACTAGTAATTTTTAAAACGCCATTCAACAGATATCTATTCTTAATCAAACTCCTATTGAATATTCATAATCTCATAAGAACGAGCGAACTATTCAATCTCGTATATACCAGTTATTCAGAATCAAACTCCCAGTCGTTGTATTTATCACATACGAATGATCTACACTATCCAATCCCAAATAGTTCGTGCTCGGCGATCGATTCATATACAAATTAGTATGTATTGGCGTCCACCTTATGCTGCGAGGCAAGTTTGATTGACTCACAACAAAATATGGCATCAATAACTTGTAGGTACGTGGATCTGATCGGAGGTCAGTGCAGCCGCGCCGGCGCGTCAGCGTATGACGGTTGGAGGCAATACGAAGTCGGTTAAAAATAAGTATAAAGACTCTATCTTGACTACAATAATTAATCTTTGAAAAAAAATTGTAAAAGCCAAATGAAATCGGAATGTCGATTCTATCAAGAGAAACCGATAGCTATAATATTTTATCAACTTGCTGACCCTATGACTGCCTCAATTGTACAATAAATTTAATTTTGAGTCAATTGTATGGTGTGCCATAAGGAATATCTACCTATTTGTATGAATATAAATAAATAACCCTAGACATGTAAATCTGGGCCACACGACGCTGTCTAGCCCCAAACTAAGCCGAAGCTTGTACTATGGGTACTAGACAACTAACAAACTTACTTATATACTTTTTTTTAAATAAATACATAATATTATACATAGTAAACACCCAGACCAATACAAACAGACATGTTCATGAACACAAATGTTTGTACTGTGTGGGAATGGAACCTACGACCCTTGACTTCTGAGTCAAGGCAGAGGTCATTAGCAAATGAGCCATCGAACCAGTCGAGTTCTATATAGATGTAGACTAGTTCAGATATTATAAAAAAATTAACACTAACCAACAGCAAGACTTAGTGACAACTTTAAGTTACAAAGCATCGCAACAAACAACATAACTTTCCGGTCAGACTGTATCGAATGTTGATTTATTTCCTTCGGACATGAGATGTATCAAGCGCGCGCTGTTTGCCCGAAATATGCCATGTAAACACCGACAGGGCAACTGATACCCAGCAGGCCTAAGGGATGGGCATTATCTCGCAACAATCTAAAGCACGACGGGAAATAAATATGAGACAATATCACATACATTGCGACGATCCCGAAGTAAGTAGCTTAAGCACTTGTGTTATGGGTATCAGAACAGAAATCACACCCACAGAACGTTGGGTTCATATTATATTAATTTAAATCACGAGATCTCTTGTCCCGGGTGGAAATTGAAACCAAAACTTTTGATTCAGGAGACGAAAGTGACTACGAATTGAGACATTTCTAATGCTATCACACAATTTCACTTAACTATATTGCAAACCGCCTGCCCAGCGTGGCGATTATGGGTATATCCTCCAGATGTTTGCTCTAAGTGGCGAACAACTGGAGAGGCCTATGTCCAGCAGTGGACTGTAATAGGCTGATGATGATGATATTGCAAACGTGTTTTGTTGTTTTAAGTTGTTCCTAATACATAATAATGAAGTCTTCCTAAGTTTGTAAAAGCATGTTGTTGTAATTCCTTGTAGTCTGCTGAGGCCGCGGCAGACGGCACGTGTAATTTCAATCGAGAGCAAGTCGTGCTGAAGTGCCGCGGTTTCGTTCAGTTAAACTGACTTGCACGGTCCTGTTTCGCGCACCGGCACACTCTGTTTTTATTTCAAAGTTGTGCGCTTGTGGCGCTCTATAAGGTATATGATAATAAAGTTCTATGTTCTCTGCTTGTCCTTTTTTTCCTACCTAATTTTAGCTTTCCCGTCCGACCACCGATTAAAGTTGATTTCCTCTTTTACGTCAGCAAGTGTAAAATTTTCTCAATTAACATGATTCCGAGTATCTGCCGTGCCCCGGAGCTCTCGAGCTAGTAAAACACAACTTTGTCTGCGAAACCGAATTCCTACCACGGATGGCACTAAAATGACGCGTTAATAACGAATGTAAAATTACGATTAGCTATAAAGGTTCACGTTCAAATTGCTAAGTTCCTTAAGAATCTTAAGGAATTTCGTAACTCGAAATTTCGAATAACAGTAGCCCTAAAGTACGTCAGACCGATACGCACGAGTTTACCACCGTGATGCACGTCAGTGCGAAAGTCCAGTAAAATAATAATGAGTTATAACATGTTATGAGATTATGATAACTCTGACGCCCAACTGGGAATGGGTATAGCTTACCCTAAGTGTTGCGGAGGTCTGATGGCAGTCGCTCTGTGTAAAAAGCTTGGCCCTCGCTAAATCTCTCAGTTTGGGAAGCCGACTCTAAGACAATCGGGAAAAAGGCTAGGATGATGATGATGATGGGATATTTATTGGAATAAGCATCGTTTGAGTATTGTTTAAAAGAACAATTTGGTCGTTGAGAGAGTTGAGAGAGATATATTATTGAAATAGGAAAAAATCTTATCTGCGCCATTTTAGGTCCTCAGGGCCGGTCAAGCCAATTAGCCGGCTACCTTTGATGCGGTGCGCCGACGCGCGCGCACTCACCTGCGGAGACAGATACGGTCATTAGGAGTCGAGACCTCTCGGCTCAGGTCGGAGGGCTGCAAGAACAACACTTAACGCACTTGTCACGAGAGCGAGACGCGTCGGTGGTTTGGTTGGCTAATTAATGTGGGTAGGTTCCATTTCGGCTTTGATTTTACTATGAGACGTCACTAAATGCGGATTGAATATATACGGAACTATCTTTTTTTGAGAAAGAATCAAAACAAAAAGTCTGGTAATATACTCGGAATCTATTATACTTACTAATCTTCGAAAGTAAGTACGAGACGGATTTGAATAAAACTTTTTGTTTTATGGCTATATCTAAATTGGTTCTTGGTGGTAAATAAAATTGAGTGTAAACTTTATAGGCGCTGGTTTATTGTAATCTTCGAAGGCCAGCTGACAAACGTGGTGATACAATATTGAGGACCCGATCGAGATTGGTGCGCGGTAGCCGTCTGGATATAGTAGTGATACGTCTGGGCATTATTATCATACTAATAATGGGAATGGCATGTAAGCAAAAGCTTTCTAATCTGTCTTATGTTATAAAATAGAAGAAACTTAAATATGTACTTTGGCTAGATTAAATAAAGCTAAAGTCTGCGCAATCCAAGTCTCTGGCACCAACGAGTCAATAAAATCTTTTATCACCTTCCATCTCATAATATTGACAAAGGTGAATCCCCATACACATCAACCGTAACCCCCTAACTTAAGAGGCCCATACTCTTAACCCTCCGCGCGGGCAGTTTGTCAAAGCGGCGGAAGTGGCCGCGGAGGCCCGCACGTCACTTCCGCCCCGACAGAGCCTCTGGACACGCGATGCGTATTGTCTATTTCCTGTGTGACGTTTGAACATTTTGTATACCTCTGAACGTGTGTGATGAATCCGTCACGTAAACAATGAACTCTTGAATGAATGTTTGATAACAATATTATAAACCTCTACTATGTATCTACATAGTCATGTGTAACATTAAATAAAAAAAGTAAATGCACGCGCCCGATTTTAAATTCTAAACTTAAGTAAGTATAATGTCCAAAATTGACCTAAGTCCATGCTTTGGCAAGAACGTCCTACATAATTCGACACTAAGATTTCAAATGACATAAAACTAAAATTGGTAATAAGTTGTGAATATGCTACATATTATCTTAGCTATAAAACCTCTAAAATAACGAATTTTAGGCTTGAAAGATCACAAACAGATGCGAAAAGTTCCTAGCGGTCTGAAGGGGCGCGGGCTAGCTAGTATTTGGATTGAAAGGCGGTGGTAATGTTAATGTTGTATAATTCGATTGTTCACATGTTAAACTAAAACTACTGTTAAAATGTTGTGAGCGCACCCGGTCGCGATCGATCCGTGATTTGCACTAAGTTGGTAAAATTGTAAGCGATCGCAATCGGTTGCGCCCTAGTTAGATGTCACGTGTTCGGTTGCGTTACACCGAACACGGTCTTTCTTGCAATTATTTTTCTAAGGCCTACCTATATACTTGTATCATTTTATATTAATAGCATTGATGTAAAATGTTTTTGAGAGTTTAAAGGCGACCGTAACAGCTGGCTGTAGTAAATAGCATCCAAGATTATATCCACCATCGAGCTAAAATCATCCACACCCCAACTTCCAAACAAACCTTTCACTCACAGTCTCTGGCATCTGCCATCACCGAAAACTGGTTTGACTTAGGCGATTTCCTGCGCATAAGCACGGTCACATACGCCTGAGGCGAAACTTGCCTGTTTAGCGACAGGGCAAGTTGACCTTTAACACGCGGGGTTAGGCAGTTGTCCCACCGGCAACGACGAAGTAGTAGCGAGTAGAGTTAGAATGTAGAAACTAGTTGGCGAGCCGTGGAGCAAGTAAGTAGTTCTGATAGTTGTGTAGCTCGGCTATAGTATACATGATCGCTGGTTGTTCTCTCGGCACGAGTTCTGATCAAGTATCACTGAGCGAGTGTTATCTTTTTGTCGCTCAGCGACAAACTCCTGACTCTTTAGGTGGAACGTGAAAGGGTATCTCAGTGAGTCTTTAGGATGAGGGCGACAGGTGCGTTGGGTTTTCCCTGGTGTGCTTGTCGACCTAACATTTGGACCTTACGTCCGCTTACAGTGAGATCATCCTGAACGCTTTTATGATAAATAAAAATAAAGCTAGTGAAGCAAGTCCTTTCCGTAATTGTGAACAGTCAGCGATCAATTATTTGTTAATGCGTCTCTTTTGCTTGCTCGGAATGTTGTTACGTTTCTTGAGCGAGCAAATAGCGGATAGTTAGTCGTTAGTCGTCTTCGCCTGCGGTGGGACAACTGCCTTACGGTGTGCTTGTCGCGTGAGTGGTAATTAGAGGCCAAAGGGACGGAAGCTGACCGCGCGGCGTGCGGACTTCCGTGGCGTGTCTTGGTCGGAAGGGCCCGCGCGCGCGGAGGGTTGGCTTTGTAATATCACGTGTTAAGTAAACAGCAAACTCGTGAGACATTTGACGTTTTGAGTTGGAAACGCGGAACTGGGATTATAAATTTAGTTTTTTATCTCGTCAAATTAACGAGTATATTTATATCCCCACGCAAAATAGGCGCTCAGTCGTCGAGTTGCGGAAAATGAGTATAATATATTTGGCGTCAATAAGAAGTATGGGGCAAAACTTATTTTGTTGGCTTCCATAATATCTTATAGGTAACACATAATGTTCACTTAAATTTCTGACGTTTCAATTATGCATTTTTCGCGTTTTAAGGAGGTTCGGTTTCCGAACCTGAATCCGGTCTGGGAAAACATTTTTTAAGTTGGCTCGGGTTTGGAACACCCACGTATTCATGTGATTCTTTCTTTTGAGACCCTCTATTCAAAACACTTCGAAAAAAAATATTTTTTACTTTTGATTCGGTTCAAATAATAGTTTCTCTAAAGTGGTGTGAATGGTTTTACTCCTAAAACCGGGTGCCAAAAGTGGACTACTTCGTGGTTGGATGGGGAATATAATTTATCTGAAACATTTTTATTCACTTTTATTAACTGGGAGAGAACACTGGCATATCGGAACGCGGATATACAAATTTCCACGAGAACAAACAATTGTATAAACTTTAGGGTACTACTTTAAGGTTATACCATATTTTCAAACGTAAAATTCGTTTGAGAATAGGCAGACTGAAGTTTTCTTCCCATTACTGCCGTTTAGAAAGAGTCCAATCTTTTAAATGAACCCATCAGTCGCCCGCGCTCCTCGCCATTAGCCCAGATCGCCCCAATCTAACAAGGTGATTCCTATTATTTTTCCCTGCTCTTCTTTGCGTAGCCGTTAGGGTGACCAAAACATGTGATCAACTATCGGCGAGGACTCAAATGACATATAACTGGACTAAACTGTACTGGCCCAATGACTAATTTTATCACTCCTACCCACCCCTGCCTTCTGAACCAAGAGTCGTGAGTTTGATTCCTATTTAGGACAGACATTCATGTGATGAACATTTGCCTTGGGTTGGTTATGTTCGTTCTGAGTCTGGATGTATTTGTATTTTGTATGTTTGTGATACGTTGATTCCGGTTTCCATAACACAGGTCTATTGAGATTGATGATCTGAATAAAATTAATTTAAAACTTTGACTCTCAATCACAGCTTTTCTACGACTATATAATTGGCCACAGCATCTTAGTAGATGATTAATGCAGTGCCTTATTGAGGTTTGATGCAGCGTGTTGCATTAAGGCTAGAACGTAACAAAATTTTCGACGACAAATTTACTAGACTAACGAAACGTAACGAAAATCCTTAAAAATATCCGAACTTTGGCCCCTCTAGCAATTCTTGTAGAACCCTCGTTAATTAGAAGGAGTATTTTATTAAGCCCAATTTGTCCGAATACCTGGCAGATTGCTGGGGGCAGGATTGCCGGCGATTTGTTTCAACTTTTTCTGGCAACTTTTTAAGTGGGGGCGTGTTGCCCCTGTTTGTATCCAAGTGTTAATCGCTGTTTACGATCGAATTATAATTTAAGTGGGAAGTTTGAGAAAAACGTTGGTTTCCATCTAGGCCTACAGTTTCGATATAATATGTTCTCTCTAAATTAGCTGATTCCATCCAGGAGGCATCATTGCTTAACACCTGATTTCATTTGCGGCCAAATCTTAGTACGGCTAAGTAAGATAAACACCTCAATTCCATAATGTAAGTATATCAATCTTGCACTCGGATATGACTTATTCACAGGCCAGCATGGCGGATGGCTACGTAGGTAAATGTTGTTTATTTACAGGCCCGTTTCTGCAGTGACTTAGGCCTCGCTCTATAGTCGAGCGGCTCCTAATATGAAGGCTCTCTGTAGCTCTTAAGTGGCGTTTTATGATGAATCTATGCAGTGGACTACACAAAACAATAGTTAAATAGTCAACCTACTATGAATTAAACACACTGAATCATAAAGAATAGGTGACCTACACGAGGTTCTATTACCTTCGACATAAGACCTAACCTAGCACTCGTTATGTAAAGCTTGATGAGCCAGTACATTGTACAAGTACATAGCTCGCTGTGTGGCAGCAAGGTGATTCAGTGCGCGTTCCCACGTCTGGACAATTGGCCGAATTGGTCGGCGCGCGACGCCAGCGGTTGACCCATGTTAATTGTGCCTTACCTAAATGTTGCAACAGTGGAGACTTCTTATAACTATATTTTTTTATTGCTAAGATGATGATGAATATTATTTATTAATTCAAGAATTTCTTTATTCATATAGGCTTAAGATAAGCACTTATAAACCATTATTATTGAATAATATGTATAGTCAATTGAAAGGAATTAATCTACCACTGTATTCGGAATGCAGCTTTTATCGAGAAGAACCAGCGAGAAATTTGACAGTTTTCCAACCTTTTCAATGCCAATTTTTCTTACAATACTTATTTGTCAAATTAATTTTAATCATTCATATTTCATACTGAAAAATGTGGTGCGAACTAAAAGAAGCTTACGGAACAGTGTTGTCGATTGATTGTTGTGTTACAGCTAGTAGGTACGTCTTATAAAAAAAATACATTACGCATAAAAACACTCCATTCAATCCTTGTTCTTAGTTGACGAAGTAGCGTGCGCCAGATACGCTCCCATACGCTCAACAACAGGAGCAAACTGACTCACGCCCATGTAGGTATCTAGTTAAGGCTGCCCGCAGAACGCCTAATACTCATCAAACATCAACATACAGTTAATTATAACAAACTATTAAAAAAAAGTGAATTATAAAAAAAATCTAACCTAAACCTTTTTTTTAAAGAGGGGAATGCATTAGGCACCTTCATGCCGTCTCCGGGGGGAGGCGGCATGGTGTGTGGGACTCACACCTCCCAAAAGGGAGGGCATACCCACTAAACCCCCCTGTGTCGCCAGTGGGCAGCAAGTTGCAGGGACACGGGTAGCGCCGAAGCATACGGCCATATCCCTGCCTGCCCTGGCCAGCCGCAGATGATAAGCGGCCGGCACTCCTGGTCCGGGGAGCAATAGAGTGCTCCCCGGGCGGACCTTGTGCAACGGTGTGGCTGCACCCACCACACCGTTACGCCCCTATGAGTGGATCGCGCCCCCGCACTCACCACTCGGGGCACGAAGGAGAGGCTCAGAGGGCGTACGATGCGTTGTATGCCCTCCGGCGACGCCCGGGCCGGGGGCGGCGTAGAGGGCGCGTCTACCGCAGCCTCACGCTCTCTTTCCGCCGCCTCCTTCTGCGAGATCACTGTCTCGCAGAATGCGAGCATCGCTCGCCAGGTCTCCTTCGAAACCTAACCTGAACCTAATTTAACCTTCATAAAGACAATAAACCAGCAGAAGAACAATACTTCACATTATATCAGCCTTAAGATGTGATAGGTGATGATAAACCTTAATAATTATGTCCACTGCTGCATTTAGACACACAGGCAGAAACACAATCCGGAGGTCATTTGACTCCGCTATTCTGTAGAGTGTAGGTCCTTCCCCGGACAGGCAGTTCAATTCGAGCGAAGATTCGCTATGCTCTACCTCTCTTGAAGTTCAGGCCAGTTGAGGTTAACAGCTTTTAAAGATGGTTGACTTGGATATCGCTCAAAGTAATTAACTAACTTGAAGATGCTATCTAGGTGAGCGAAGACATTTGAGAGACAGGCTATTCAATAGTAATATATAGGTATTTCGGCCCCTTGAATTTCAAATTCGTTCGCTCGTGTACGGCCACCCTTACACTGGATGATGAGGGCCGTTATCAAGTGCTTTTAAAACTACTCTCCACGCGTATTATTAGCTTCATAAGTTGTTGTCGCCAGTCGCCCGCACCGCGAGGTACCTACAGCGTGAATCACAAATCGGTTAAGAATTTACACGCTTGTTTGTCTTTGTTTTGTATTCAGTACCTATCTGGCTACTATTAATAGGCATCTGATGAAATATGACTCAGCTGGAGAAACAAGGGAATGCCCTGTTATTTAATTGTTGGTGTAAGATGTTAGTAATGCAGGACTTAGTATCTAAAAGTCGAGATTTTATGCAGACGAAATAATTTAGCTCTTAGAAGGAATTTAATTAGATGTTCTTTCAAATTCTGAAATAGGCAATACCTACTGACAATTGAATTGTTAGAGTACCTGAAATACAGAACACAAATTCGTATCCTAGGATGCCCGGACGCACAGTGTCAAAATCCAATAGGTTTCTGGGGATCTGTGCTTTCGTGCCACGCATAGTAACGTTTGTGAATACGGCTGTAAGTACAAAAGTGCAAAGTTACAGCCTGTAACAGACCCGTATGTGCCACTGTTGTACAAATAAAATTTCCTACAACTATATCTTCCTAGTCACGCCGACTAATTCCAAAAGTATTCCTTTAATTACAAACCGTGTCAACTTGTGAGTGTAGTGAACCGCGCTAATAGACGAAGGAGCCAGAGGCCAACTGGCGTAATACATCTAAATTGTAAACATGGCGATGCGAGACGCACTCCGATGTTTAAGCAGACCAATTAACCGACACAGAAAAAGAAACTTTCCAGCTAGTGGATTCGGTGCTAATTTGCTTGTATGCAACGTACCTAAGTGTTTTAACAGTCCTCTGGTAATGTTAGGTATCCTAGTGGTGCGCGAACGCACGTGTCCACTTGAAATGTTTAGTCCGAGCGATTATTATGATAAAATAAAGTTGGATTTGGTGTCAGCTAGCATGGGTCAACGCAGTGGCAGCCAATTTTTTTTACAGTGGCATGGAATAAAATAAATAAATAACCCAAGACATGCCACGCTGGGCCACACAGCGCCACCTAGCCCCAAACTAAGCCGAAGCTTGTACTATGGGTACTAGACAACTGATAAACTTACTTACATAATTTTTTTTTTAAATAACTACATATTATACCAACCAACCACTATTAGACCAATAGGTCTGGGTGTTTTCTATGTATAATATGGATATTAAGAGAGGTAAGGCATAGCAAATCTTCGCTCGAATCGAGTTGTCCGTCCGGGGAAGGACCTCCACCCTATAGACTGGCTCGGTGGCTCATTTGGTAGTGACCTCTGCCCTTTGAGCCAAGGGTCGTGGGTTCGATTCCCACACAGTACAAACATTTGTGTTCATGAACATGTCTGTTTGTATTGGTCTGGGTGTTTTCTATGTATAATATGTATTTATTTACAAAAAAAAAGTATCTAAGTAAGTTTATCAATTGTCTAGTACCCATAGTACAAACTTCGGCTTAGTTTGGGTCTAGGTAGCGCTGTTTTTGTTGTTATTAATTTATTTATTAAATCAAAAAGTATCCTTAAGATAAACATACTTAAACCTATCTACTCTACTAGTAGGTAATTGAAATAAACGTACGGACGAGTGAAGTGCGTCGTAATTTTTATTCACCGTCCACATTATAGCGAGTGTGCAAATTCGCCGACTACGTCAGCCGTTCGCTCTGTCCGTCCGTCAGCTTGCGTTATATCACCTAGATATTTTATAGGAGTATAAACGTCAATTTCATGAATTAGACTTTAAACATCCGTCGTGTTTTTATAGTTTACGGAGCTGATGTGGGATGATAAAGTTTGTGATTTAAATGGTTATTTAAATGAATAGGTAGGCATCACTAAATTCTTGGTATACCGGTATTGGTTTATAAAGCGTCGCGTCGATGGCCAAGTGGTTAAGACCATAAACTTGGTTGCAGTTTAAGCCATGTACTTACCATTGTATTAACGAAATTCATATTGTGCGTGTTTATTTAACTCTGTTACGATGAAAAATAACGTGAGGAGACTTGTAACCATGTAAAGAAATTCTGAGGTTGTAGTGGACCAACCCGCATATGGTCAGCATGGTTAAAGCCTTATCGCTATAATTTAGGGTAAGCACAAGCCTATACTACCTTTTTATGATTGATTGTTACAATTTCTACAACGAATCCTTTTTATAGTTCCGTAGCCAAATGGCAAAATCACATGACTTCGCACATCATAGTGTTAGGAAACTTTGTGTCTCATAACGCTGAAGATGGAAATAGAAAATATCTTTATTCGTATAAATTTAAAACACAGAAATAGTTAAGTACAAAAAAAAATACTTGACTGAATCGACCGAATTCTGCCGAGGGCAACCGGCAAGAAATTCGATAGTTAGTTATACTCTTTTTCATCGAAGTTTGTTATTAAAGATTATATTAGATTTCCAGTCAGTTACTGCTAAAAGATACATCGTCACACTTCGTTTACAGTACTGGCAAAGTAACCCACTTCTTAATGGCATGACACAACAACGAGTTGCCAAGCTTTTACGTAGGGACGCGGAAAATTTATATTCCACGGTGTAACTATTGCATTTTGACAGGCTCAATTGGTAGTGACCCCTGCCTTCTGATCTGAGAGTCGTGGGTTCGATTTCCACCCGGGATAAACATTCGTGTGATGAACACTTGTGTTTGTTCCGTGTCTGGGTGTTAATATTTGTATTTAAGTATTTATTTGTGGTACCTTCGTTGTTCTGATACCCATAAGACAAGTGCTTAAGCTACTTACTTTGGGATCGGAGCAATGTATGTGATGTTGTCTGATATTTATTTATATTTAGCTATAACAATATAAAAGAAATTGGTAATAGTTAATATACCATGTCAAATCTCGTCGCGTATGACGCAGGCGCGGTTGGTGCACATGCGATAAGGTAATTAAAAGTCCGCGCCGCCGCACCGCCAATAAAAGAACAAGTGTGTACTCAGCACATGCGCGCCGTTCTCACGGCGGCCGTGAGCATAGACCATGCGCCCGCGCAGACGGGGATATCCACATCTTTGCCTAGAGTTTTTTTTTTTTAAATGTAGTTATTTAATAGCTTCCCTACGTCTAATGGAAAGCGAAAGAGAAGCTTAAGTCGCTGTGACAGCGGGCAAGTAACTGGTCAGTTGCCACCGCCATGCATGCCGGCCCAACCCTTACCCCCCACTATAGAGGCCCTTCCCTGGACGGGCGGCTCAATTCTAGCGATGATTCGCTATGCCGTACTCTCTGTCTCTTCTTTCAATGTTTTCTCCATCTTTACCCAACAATTGGTAAAGGTTGAATTTTTTTCATGAAAAGAAGTGCGCGTTTATGTCCGATTTCACCTGATGGTATGTGACAATAGTATTCAGTAAGTGCCAATTTATTCTCGCCTATCCCGCACGAGACCTTAGTTGTGAACTTACTTATCTAACTGAAAGAATGGTAGTTTAAACCACGCCAGTTTACTCAAAACCATAGCGGTGAGTAAAAATCTAATGCTAGCCTACTTCAAGAATTGGAGACAAAAGTCATGACCTAAAATAATTTGCAAGACTTTCACTATTTACTTGAGAAACTTTCCCATCAAATAAATATCCTTTCACGACCAGGTTTCAATTGTACCCAGGTAAACGCTGCTGTAAGGGAGCAACGACCTCCTATCACCTTTTTGCTCCAAGCCATTCTCACCTGCCCGTGGTGCATCCTGCCGAACAACAAACGAGGCTCTGGCAAACCGACTGGTGGCGGTATAGCCATCACGATAGAAGGCGTAGCTAAATATCACAGGTCGATGACGGGCAGCAGCGTCACACGGGAACAAGAAGCTACGCCCTGCGATCGCCAACCCGCCTGCCCAGCGTGGCGATTATGGGTATATGCTCCAGATGATTGTCCTACGTGGTGAATAACTGGAGAGGCCTATGTCCAGCAGTGGACTGCAATAGGCTGATGATGATGATGAAACGCTGCTGTCCGTTTCCTTAGTCGTGTTCTACGACACCCAGGGAATGAGATCGGTTGGTCCCATTCTAATTCCGAAAGCCACTAACTTAAGGTTGCATTTATTTACCTCCATCACACATTAACTGTCTGTCTCGTCTGTACTAAGCAGCACCAGTGTTTGAGCGTACGTATCGAGGTCGCATGTGGCCTGTGAATCACATCGCACCGTCCGGCGATAGGTGCCCGCGCATCTGCTGCCATGTAGGTACGAGTCTCCATCTGCGGTAATACATCATGGAAGCTGACACTGTACCAGATGTCAAGCTCTTCAGTTAGCCCTGTCACCAGCAACATCTGTATTAGGTGCTAGTTCATTGTATAAAAACATCTAGGTTGGTACTAGGAGAAGGAGCTCGTTGGCGCCGCGGTCTTGTTCGCTTAACAATGATCGCAACGTTGAGCGACCATTGGCGCGGTCAATCCGATGATGGGTGACCAAAATTTGACACCGATTTCCTCCGTGCTTCGGAAGGCACGTTAAGCTGTTGGTCCCAGGTGCTATCTTTACCAACTCAGATAGCAGTCGTTACATCATATCAGAGATGATGATAACTCTGACGCCTAACTGGGAATGGGTATAGCTTACCCTAAGTGTTGCGGAGGTCTGATGGCAGTCGCTCTGTGTAATAGCTTAGCCCTCGCCAAATCTCTCAGTTTGGGAAGCCGACCCTGAGACAATCGGGAAAAAGGCTAGGATGATGATGATCTAAGTTGGTACTACTACCAAGTGCCATGTCAATACCTCCGTTGAACAGCAATGTGCAAGTATTTTTTCAAATAAAAGATGTGACGTTAAATTGATCGTTAAACAAACGAAGTGGAAAAATGTATGCAATCACGATCGATCGACCACGTCATATTTATACTTAACTGCCGCTTGACACATACTTTACAGAATCCTAAGATTATAAGAAGACAATGTGTGCTAGATGAGAGTTCTAGAGCTAGAATTTCTGGGACCTAGGATCACATTACAACTTAATCTCCAATCATCATAATCATAATCAACAGCAAGATCCTTCAGCTGAACTCGAAGAAGTAGGAAGCCCTATGACAGACCTATGACTTCTATGACAGCTTGTATCCTGCGATATAATGTTGTTGGTGGTTTTCACAATCTGTTCCTTGTTTTATCTGTCAGATGGGTTATTAGGGTCTTCTCATATATTGTCTCTGAATAATACAAAGACCCCGTATTCATGTCCTTTCACCAGCTAGCCACATTTTCTATGTAAAGCCACCACTACGTACCTTGCAACACGCCATGTCCAAAGTACCCGATGACCTCACAGGGAGTCTAATCATAGGTAGGTACAATGCTACAGGAGACAATGGTATCTCGTTGTAACTACTTTGTTACGCTGAAATTCTTGTGGTTTCCGTATCTATGTTTTGTATTTTGTATTTGTATTTATTGGTTTACCAATGGTACAATAAGGCATTTCATATATTTAGTATAGGTAGTCAGATTTAAACCTTTGTTCTTTGAGTCATAAACAATAACATTATTTAGTGTAAACACATTATAATTTTAAAGTACTCATTTTACAGTTGAGACATAAAGTAAATAAAACCGCATTGATCACCTGTACTCAAACTAAACTTGTTATGCGAGTACCAGGTTACATAATATCATACACAATTTTCTCGGCACGCTATACGGCTGCGACTCGACTGATGGATGTACCTATAACATAGGTAGGTATTCATAAAAGTTTCCTCAAGTAAATTTATAAGTTGCCTAGTATCTATAGTACAAGCTTCGACAAAGCCGTGGGCTAGATGGCGCTGTGTGGGGTAGCGTGGCGTTTCTGGGTTTATTAATTGCGTTATCTTTAAAACAAACTCTTGCTATAAAGATAGCGCAAATAAGTACACGAAAGAGTATTCGCTTAGGCCCTTACTGAATGAACTTACTCCATACCCCTCATCATTATCAGTAACCATGAGGTGAAAACGAGAACAAAAACAATTAGTTTAATAAAACAAAATTTGGCCCGTGTTTCGGTTTTCGTATTAACAAAAAAATATGTTGTATTTATAGCTAATTGTATGTAGTTATGTAGATTGTAGGTACCCCCGCAATAGGAGCACAGAGATCACCGTGAGGTCACCCAGACCTTCGCCAGTGGTCACGGCGGCCGCGGCGTCGTTAACGACCGCACCTACTCATTTTATTTGGTGCGCGGCGCCTGCGCACCCGAGAGGGCTTTCACAGTATAAGACATAACAGCATGTTGTATCCAAAAGGATTACCAAACGTATACAGGGTATATTATATTAGATAAAGAAAATGTTTAAAAGTTTTCTGGTATTTCAGTTTATTAAAAGTGTTTCAAATGGAAGAAGGGAGGAATGACAAATTGTCATTTAATTTTGGGGGGATTTACTTCTGTCCCCGCGCTTGGCACTTGTCGCAGCGGACCGGTCGATGCACGGGAGGAGACGCGCGGGTGGAAGGTCCAGACGTCGGCGCGCGCGCAGTCATCGCACAGTCGTCCCTACACACTCACTACATCCAGAGGTAAGAGAGGTAGGGCATAGCGAATCTTCGCTCGTATTGAGCTGCCCGTCCGGGGAAGGACCTCCACCCTATAGAATACCGCAGCCAAATGACCTCCGGGTCGTGTTTCTGCTGGTGAGTAGGGTCTCCGGAGCTCGTGGGGGGTTAGGGTTGGGCCGGCATGGCAGTGGCAACTGACAGGTAACTAACCAGCTTCTTGCCAGTTGTCACAGCGACTTGGGCTTCTCTTTGGCTTTCCATCAGGCGTAGGGAAGCCATTATGTCGAGCTACTATAAAAAAAAAAAAGACGGCTACCGCGCACCAATCTCGATCGGGAACCTCCAACCACCCTCAATATTGTAACACCACTTTCGTCAGCTGTATGCCAACTAAGCGAATATCAGGAAATGGACGGCGGCGGTGATCCATGGTATAAATAAAACCTATTACGGTCAACCAACTCACCTGCCAAGCAGCCTATTGCAGTCCACTGCTAGACATAGGTTTCTCCAGTTGTTCGCCACCTAAGGAACATTTCTGGAGGATATACCCATAATCGCCACCCTGGGCAGGCGGGTGGCGATCACAGGGCGTAGTTTCTTGCTCCAGTGACGCTACTGCCCGTCACCAGCCTGTGGTATTTAGCTACGCCTTCTATAGTGAAGATTTTACCGGCACCAGTCGGTTTGCCAGAGCCTCCGTTGTTCGGCAGGATGCACTACGGGCAAGTGAGGATGGCATGGAGCGAAAAGGTGATAGGTCGCTCTCTTACATCCCAATTATTATCATTGGGGGAGGCTTACGTCCAGCACTGGACGTTTGCAGGCTGACGATTATGATGATGATATCAAGAGGATTACCGTTTGAATTGTTGGACTATGTCTTACTAGGTATTAAAGTACATTGTGCCTTCGTGACAAAATTCATTACTCACAAATGATCATGAGGCGTCTGTGAAAAGAATTACGAGTGTACGGGCACCGTCGCGTTCGAGATACGCCGTAGTTGAGTACCGCGGCTGTGTGCGATGATTTATGATTAGTTGTTATTTTAATGGAATTATCTAACACACGTTGTTTTCCTTAAGGTTATGACATAACGAACGTGGGCACTTAGGGTGCGACTTACACCAAGTGCCCTATTGATTGAGATTGACTTGTTGTACTTGACTTAATGTCTTATGTCCCCTGGATGGGGCAGATGTCGTACTTCTACTTATTACCAAGTATTATGTACGCCCTCTATCCCATCACGCCTTATGTAATCCTGGTGGCGGAAGGTCACTGTACAAGCTAAGGATATAGGAATGACCTGGAGTGAAATCAAGCGTTAAACTCAAGACTGTTCGAGATCGCCGTCCTGTTTACGCTTTCCGTGGTGATTCCGTGCTTTTTTTGGTTGTTACATGCTTAGTTAGAGTCCCTTCGGAGCTTAAGGCCATCTATGGACTGAAGTAACTACTAACTATCTTCAGGATCATTAGCGCCCTAGTTAGCTATATTTCATGGACTTCGGCCTCTGGCCAAAGTTCGATTAGAAAGTACAGCGAGCTACCTGAAGGATATCTGTAAGAGATCGCTCTTAGCGATAAGACCGCCTGTAAATGTTTTATTTTTTGTGCAATAAAGAATATCTATCTAGCTATTTAAGCAACATTTACCTGACATCTCAAGCCGTGTTCAACAGGCGTTTACAGCTATTAAGATTTACGAGCTTGAATCGCGACCGCAACCGCGCAGCTTCCGCCGCCCACCGGCTGCGCGCGAGTCGATGCGGTGACGCGGCGGCTGCTATTGAGGATTCATTACGTATGGTTAAAGGTAGTTTTGGGATTGTACTAAAATTGCAAAATGTAAGCACTCTTCATGCCTGTTAGAGACTTGCCATTACTCAAGCGGCATAAGCAGAAGTTGCGTTGCGAGCGATGAATATGTGGAATAATCCAGGTCAGCCCCCACATACTAAGTGAAATAGCAGATAAGTTGCAAAAGGCTCACTTACGCTGCTAAGGCTACGTCTTACGTAAGCATCTTAGCTATGTTGGGAACAAATGCCTAGGCACAAAACGTCCCCTGGTCCCCAGCAGAAGGCCCAAGAAGCGCCGGCTTGACATCATCACCGAGGATATGCGTGCCAATAGACTCACCACCAGGAATGCGGACGTACAAAGTGCAGGAGACTGCTAGGAAGCGGATTCCGAGCTTTAAAGCACTTGACTCGCTCTCAATTCCCATAGTAAGATTCGCCTCGATTTTCACATTCTGAATGGCCATTATAATACAATAACTTTTGTTTTTTTTTTTACCTCAATTTGGATTCCATGAAGTATTTTCATTAAATCAGCAGTTATAAGTATAAGAATATTTTTTTCATTAACTAAACATATCGCTAGCGATCCGTTTCATTGTATACCTTAATTTAATTATGAGTCTTATATTTATCTAAACATCTACGTAGAAGCTCCAGTATTGGCAGCATCAATGCAAACGGTCTAAGTAATACGATTTCCAAACTCAAATTGCTTCTTTCATCTCCATTACAAGACAACACAAAGAGCGTCTCAGTCCAAAATTAATCCAATAGCGAAGTTGTGTATCTCAAGACGGTGAGCAGCAGGTTAAGTGAGGGGAGGGTTGAGTGAATTTAATTAATCACGGCGAATAGTTAGCGTTAGCCACGGCCGGGCGAGCCTTCCTTGTGGGGTGAAGGTACCTGTATGGGGCGGTACATGAGTACGGAGAACAAATTTTCATTTATAATATCACATGCATTCAGGAGAAATTCAGTCAATCGTTGGTACATCATTTTTTAAGAGAGGTAATGCTTAGCAAATCTTCGCTTGAATTGAGCTGCACGTCCGGGGAAGCACCTCCACCCTATAGAATACCGCAGCCAAATGACCTTCGGGTCGTGTTCCTGCCGGTGAGTAGGGTTTCCGGAGCTCGTGGGGGGTTGGGGTTGGGCCGGCATGGCGGTGGCAGTGACTGACCCAGTGACTTGCCCGTTGTCACAGCGACTTGGGCTTCTCTTTCGCTTTCCACCAGACGAAGGGAAGCCATTATGCCGAACTACTATAAAAAAAATCATTAAATCAAATATCGTCGCTGCGCGTGCAATACCGCGTAACAGCAAAAGGGACAAAATTGAAATATCGCGCCAACAGATCATTATTATCAGATAATAATAGTATGTTTTTTCTTTCTCCTGTAAATTCGCGAAAACGCAGATACGCGGTTTTTACAAACTGCTCTTTCGCGGTATTGCACGCGCAGCGACGATATATAAATAGCATAACACTGTCCAAAATAGAGCTGTCCAAAACCAGCCCCCCTTCAGAACTGCGTAAACTCAATTTAAACATTCATTCCATCCGGTAATCATCAGCAAACGTCCTCCTGCTGGACATAGGGTCTCCAATAACAACTGTCATTTGGGGGATCAATTCTGCCAATTCTGGTACAAATTTTTCATTAATAAAAAGGAATGTCTATGATTGTGCCTCTTACCACACCACCATAAACTCTCTCCCTTACTTACAGAAAGTAGTAACTATACGTATTTGCAGTACTTCAATAATGTTTATCAAAAATGTCATGGAAAGAATCCGTTAAAATAAAATAAAATCACTGCATTTAAAAACCTGTCTCAAACCTGAGCAGTGAGCAGACATCACTGCCCCTTTACCCCACAATTTCCTTACGCGGCGAGATGGTAATTGATTACGCAAAAGAGCACAAAGTTTGATTGGTCGCCGCCCTCCCTTCCTTCTACATGCGAGAAGTGACCACGGCTCTCTAATTCAATCTGTTGAGAAAGCCGTTTTGCGTTTAATTATACTTGAACTATCTCCTATGAAGTTTCCTACATAAGACGGTTGTTCAATATCCGATTCGATGAATGAAGTTTAATTTGTATGTAGGAGGTGGGTTGTAATTGAGTATCAAGAGCTTATTTTAGGTGACGAATCTGTAAACTTCTACTAAATTCTCTAAATACTTAATTGTCGTCGGTGACGCACGGATACTACAAGGAGGCCGTTGTTTAGGAGTATGGAGAAGTTCCCTGCCAGCTGTGCCAAGACGACCGATAGCGGCATCCAAGTCGCGTTTGGACTGGTTTTATTTGAGACATGAGTAGTGAGACCTTTAACTCCAGAAGAAGAAATTTAGGAGTAGGTTATGTAGGCAAATATTTGGTGTAAGTATGTTTATCTTTGTGTACTCTGACGTCACTCTGCATATTACCGTTATACAAGGAATTCTGAAGCATACAGGATTAATTAATCGTTAGTACATGTGGTCAGCTCAAAGCGGACTCGCGCGGAAATAGATGCGCTAAGGCCGGGCTACTTGCAGCCACTTCGATTGGATTAGAGCACACACTGAGCTTCTTACACGCGTCGTCTTATTTTTAGTTGACAACATCTTCATACTGCCAAAATGATGAAAAATTAAATACGTGAGGAATCAGACGCGGATCTGGACCAGGAGAGAAAGAGAAAACAGCTGGGAAGGTTTCTCAAGATTGAGAATCACGCATTGGTGGCTGTTTTTTGTAGAAGCAGGATATAATGCCTCTCTTTGCCTGATAGAAAACACGAAAGCAGCCCAAGTCACTGCGCCTGGTAGGTAACCACCATTCACCTCTCAATTTCTACAAGCATACCGGTTCATAAGATGCTTCTTCACGCCCGTTTAAAAGATCCCATATCTAATGAAGGAGGAAACACAATATGTACAGGCCATCAATTCCACATTTTCACGACGCGACGCGGCAAAGGTAGGTGTTGCTGTTTTTTTTTGTGTACGGGAAGGAATATTTTCTTGCTGTGGGAGAGACCTGAGTTTTGTTCTTTGGAACCCACTTATACTTTGAACTCAAATCGGGCGTGTTTGTAGCCCAGTGCAGTTGGCGGTCAAAGGGCGCTGCGAAGTTCTGCGGCGCAGCCGTAACCGCGGCGCAACTTGCCGCTGCTTCTATTTGCGTGCGCCACACATCGCTGCTCCTTGCGGCACATCGATCGCTGCTACGTGGATGCGCTATGTGGGTCGCTATGGTTAATTGGAATAGGTCATAATGTATTCTAAAGACGGCTGGCAAGTGCTGGATGCGAGAAGCCCAGAATCGATCAAAGTGGCGAATATTGGGAGAAACCTATGTCCAGCAGTGGACTGATAAAGACAGATGATGATGATATTATTAAGAATTTATCCGCAATTTGACCAACGTCGGAGTTGTGTCTTCACTTCTGATGTTAATCAAAGAGTGAGCATGAACCTATAAAAGGGTTTGTTGAATCACAATATCAATATAACAAAGCAGAGTCTATATGTCTCTTAGTTAGCGATAAACTTAAAATCGATTGCACATAATATTTTCTTTTGATTTTCAGAACTTAATTCTAACTTTGAAGAAAGAAAATCGACCCATGTTGATTAATAGTATTGTCTTCGTTATTATAGTTCATCTGATATTTTTTTTGGCAATCAGCTTTTATTGCTAATTTATATGCAATTGCAATTCCATAAAATTAACAAAATTTTCTATATCTTTTTACCAAATTGATTACTGTATGTCATCATCATCATCATCAGCCTATTACAGTCCACTGCTGGCATGCTCTCCAGTTGTTCGCCATTTAGAGCAAACATCTGGAGGATATACCCATAATCGCCACGATGCTGGGCAGGCGGGTTGGCGATCGCAGGGCGTAGCTTCTTGCTCCGGTGACGCTGCTGCCCGTCACCGGTCTTTAGTATTTAGCTACGCCTATATACCTACGATTACTGTATGTACCGTATGCTTATAGCTGCTATACTAATAGCTCTAAAGATATCCAATTCATTCGTAGGCTCTACTTCAAAAGCTCGTGTAAAGCTATGTAGGTATAGAAAGCAAAAACACTTTGCCCAAAAAAGAGCACGGCACTAATTCCCCCGCCCTCACACGTCATTTCCCCGTGTAAGTCAGCCGGTCACCTGAGGAGGGCGCCGCGCTGGCGCCCCTCCCGGCCGCCGGGGGGCAGAGATTAATTACTGTTTGATCGCGCGGCCCCAGGTACAGTGTTACGCGCCCTGTCACTCGCTGATTTACTGACCCCACCGCTGGGTGGCGTGTGGACACTACAAGTATGTGTACGCTATAGACTAGTGGCTAGATTAGGTTTAGGTTAGGTATATGAAAAATAATCCTATATTGGGTGCTATAAACTCGTAGTTACACTGTCTTTTCAACTGCATTTTCAATCTTCAATCTATTTGCGTTTAAGTATAGTAAGTAGGTACAGTTGTTTAATTATTATAAGCTGATTCTTCTTACTTATTCTTTGCATAAAAAGACTGTGTTGGAGCTAACATCGTGTGACGAGCGACTTGTCCCGTGGAGAACTTGAATTATCTGCAATTATTTGATTGAAGAGCCCAGGATCGATCAAATTAGAAAACATTGGGAGAGGCATATGTCCAGCAGTGGACTGATAGGGGCTTATGATGAAGAGTATGTATGAAGAGATTGATGAATGTGGACGAAGCGAAAGTTGTGCGCCAGCAAATAGAAGGACGTGGTCTCTCTGGGATAAAGGCGTGACGTTTTGTATGTATGTTTGTATGATGATATGATTGAAGAGTAGCCAAGAGTAGAGTTGATTGATATGATCCGATTAGTACACTGTTCACGTAATGTCATTTTCAACAAAGAGGTCTGATTGCCTTTAACAAACAATGGAAACAGTTTTTTTTTAAATAAGCCAATACATGCCACACTGGACCACACATCGCCATCTAGCCCCAAACTAAGCCAAAGCTTGTACTATGGGTACTAGACAACTGATAAACTTCCTTAAATACTTTTTTTTTCTAAATAAATACATATTATACAAAGAAAACACCCAGACCAATACAAACAGACATGTTCATGCACACAAATTTTTGTACTGTGCGGGTATCGAACCCACAACCCTTGGCTCAGAAGGCGGAGGTCACTACCAAATGAGCCATTGAGCTAGTCGAAACAGTAACTCGACAATTCTACAGGTAACATAAATATACCTCTACATTATAGGCAGATTTAACACAGAGGCGCGCCTATTCTTCTACAGATTTCCGTACATCACCGTCGCCCGTCCCACAACGTCGGCCATATGCCGGGCCCTTTATTGGCGATCGCCGTCAGCAAAAGCAGCGGTCGTGTCCGGCATCAATTACGGCGGCGATGGGCTAAGTAATGACCCTTGTACATTTGACAGCCGACAGGTGCCCGGCCAACGATACGAGAACCAACTCACTGGAAGAGCGTGCAATTTGAATTTCAATTATTTTCTCTACCACAAGAATACACCAGGTACCAGACACCTAGATCATTCATTAATGGGAGAATTAAATACCCATGGTCTGTTACGAGCGCTTATTCTGAGGAGGGTAAGGACCAGAGGCTCTGAGGATCGAGCTGGCGTGTTGAGGAGGGATTGCGTAGAGACACAAGTGCTGTAGGATCGATACCTCGATATTACTTTTTAACTCATTTTTTTACACCAACAAGGTGAAATACTAAGCACCCTAGGGACCTAATAGGTAGCCTATGCTATGGACGCCCGCAACGCCCGTCCAGGAAAAAACCTCCACCCTATAGAGTACCGCAGCCAAATGACCTCCGGGTCGTGTTTCTGCCGGTGAGTAGGGTTTCTGGAGTTTGTGGGGGTTCGAGTCTTTTTTATAGTGGCTCGACATAACGGTTTCCCTATGCCTGATGGAAAGCGGAAGAGAAGCCCAAGTCGCTGTCACAACGGGCGAGTAACTGGTCAGTTACCTGTCAGTTGCCACCGCCATGCCGGCATTGCCGGCCCTACTGTGTACTAGTGCGTGGTGAGTAGGGTTTCCGGAGCTCGTGAGGGGTTAGGGTTGGGCAGGCATGGCGGTAGCAACTGAGAGGTAACTGACGTAGGGAAGCCATATATGACGAGATACTTTAAAAAAAATAACCCAAGACATGCCACCCTGGGCCACACAGCGCCACCTAGTCCCAAACAAAGCCGAAGCTTGTACTATGGCTACTAGACAACTTATAAACTTACTTAAATACATTTGTTTTTGTAAATAAATACATATTATACATAGAAAACAACCAGACCAATACAAACAGACATGTTTATGAACACAAGTGTTTGTACTGTGCGGGAATCGAACTCACGACCTTGGCTCAGAGGGCAGAGGTTACTACCACATGAGCCACCGAGCCTGTCGTTCTCAAGTCTCATCCAGTACCAGCACGCGTCCAGGGCACGCCCGCGTCGCGCTACCGTGCGCCATTAGCGGCGCGCAGGTCAGCGCTAATCGCCGCCGCGATCCATCACCGCACACAGACACCTCTGCCGGCTTTGTTGTTCGCAGAGGGAAAAACGTCTACAAATTAATTTCATACCTGATGGTAGCGTAGCTGATGGTACCAGAGTATGTTAGCCAGTTTCTTTGTGGACTAATATGTATCCTGCGTGTGTTAGCCCTTTCTCGCTTTGTATAGGTTACTTAGGTGCGTCGGTGGCTTAGTAAAACGTTTGCCAGGGGCTTCCATGCAGTACAAGCAATGCCACGCCAACGTTTTCAAATTTGAAATGCATAATGTACATTTATTTGACGTTCATACGGTGAATGAAAAATTGACATGAACCCTGCACACATGTAAAGAAATTTTAAGGTTATGTGAAAGCGAACAGTCAACACTGGGCCAGCGTGGTTGTCTTCTCTGGACTTTGTAATTTGCCTACGAGTATGAAAGAAAGAAGGATTTATGAAGACAAAAACTCTGTTTTGTTAGGCGATCCAATAGCATTTATCATGTTGTTTTGGAACACATTAGACAATTAATCCAAAAATTAGCAACACATGTAATCCCCGGAATTCTCTCTGATGTACCTACCAAACAAAACATAGAAACACTCATATGCATACTCCCACAAAGCACGTCTTAATTAAAACCGAGCACTTCACATTTAATAACAGCCCAAACATCCGAAACAAGAGGGCTGCGCAATTAATCGGCGGGCAGCGTCTTGGGCAGCGCCGCGCCCAGCGCCGGAGCTGCCCAAAACTCTAAAGTTGACACTAATTCAAGCACGTAAGCTCCTAACGCCAAGTTATGGCCTATTAAGAAATTGTTCTCACCCGGACTGGGCAGCGGGGTCAAGCCTGCGCCGGGGACACAGGGAATTAGCTATCAGTGAGACTACTGCAAGTCAAAGTATATTCAGACAACATCACACACATTGCTCCGATCCCAATGTAAGTAGCTTAAGCACTTGTGTTATGGGTATCAGAACAACGAAGGTACTACAAATATACACTTAAATACAAATTATAATCACCCAGACACAGAACAAACACAAATGTTTGTCCCGGGTGGGGATCGAATCCACGACCCTTGGTACAGAAGGCAGGAGTCACTACCAATGAAGCCACCGACCCAGTTATATTAAGTATCCTAAGATTACTGAAGTGCCTAAATTAGAGTTAGTATATACCATTTGCTCCTGTTCAAGAGACCATAGTGAACTACGTCACGCTACGTTCATGCTTAAGTGTCACATTATTAATTTTTTGTCACGGTAGGTAAGGGGTTCCCGGAACCCCCACATTATTTTTGAACTTGCGGTGCAGATATACAGTAATTTCAGAAGCTACTGTGTCCTTTCCCCAATATAAACACAGATATACTTATATACATATGTACAGAACAAGGTGATGATGATTATTATACTTGTATTTCAAGGAGGAACGCGGTGGTAGGTATTAAAATCTACTGTAGAAGACTACCATATAGTAATACTTTCCTACCATTACGCTGAGTATCACAGTAAGTTTGACTTTCACGATATACAAACAAAGCTTTTTGCTACTCTAAGAAAATAGGGCCAACGTTTGGACTTGACACTTCACTGTCATATCCAATGCACTATGCCCGGAGGGGGAGGGGGTTATTTGCGTAAAGTTTGAGCGCCGTGTGTGCACCCACCCTTAAGGGGATCGCCGGATTATGTACAGGATGCTTTGAGAAGTTCCGATCGCAAACTTCGGATTCGGTTGATTGCTCGTAGCGTGTATCGAGCATTCAGCTACGGTTTTCTGTGTTTCTAAGTTTGCAGATCTTAGATTATTGGGTAAGCAAACTTTGATAGCATTTAATTCAGATAACGTTTCAAAGGTACTAGGAAGTTTGAGATTAGAATGAATAGGTAATTTGTATAGAAGTAGATTATGATCATGGCTCTTTTCACTACCCGCTGATGTAAAAGAGCAAAGCGAATTATTTCTTAGCGTATTTATTTTACTTATTTTAAATTACATGAATGAACAACATTATGCTTTTTCCACTCTTTTCAAACATAATATCTAACATTGGGTTTGCCTTTTGTACAAATTTGTGCAATAAAATCTACTTAATTAAACACAAGCAAAGAGGTAAATTATTGAGATTAAATTTTCCTGTAAATTGTACTGCAGATAAAACTAATAGGTGGGTTTACTTAATATTTCACTATTTGTTATATTGTACGAGTCATCATCATCATCATCAGCCTATTGCAGTCCACTGCTGGACATAGGCCTCTGCAGTTGTTCGCCACTTAGGGCAAACATCTGGAGGACACTTCTTTTATAGGTATGTATATATAACAGCTTTCTTTATCTATGCCCTTGTTTATTCATAAGGTGAGACTTCATACAATATATGTATTTTATTAATATTATTTTATTTTAGCACACCCTATACGCCATTGTATGGGATTTAAAGTGCCCAAGTCAGGGGTCGCGAAGCAAATTGTACGAGGTGTTTAAAGTCGCGGGCGTCTTAGCGAGTGGACTGGACACCCCACCACCCCCCACTGACCCTCGCTTACCGGCTGTAATCAACAAATCCGTGGACAAATATTTGCTCCTATAGAGAGCAGGTTCTCCAAATGTGTCTTTAGAGTCGAGAAATACAGTATAAATTCTTGATAATCTTATACGATTAGTAGGTATACTAGAATGATGTTTATGTTTCAACCGTATAAATCGTTTATGCGAATAAAAATAATTAAATATCTATTGAAAATACATATCTAGCTTCTAATCCAAAAGGACCAGTAAGGAACTCGATTTTATATGATGAGGTTTACGTTGTTACTAGAAGTAGCTCATTATTGTATTTTCAAATTATAAACTCACCTTTCTTCCTAACCTCATTTATTAAAAACGCTTTCCTGAACTTGGATCCGCTTGCCTACCATATACATGAAAACCATAACCATTTAAAATAGAACTAAAATAACAAAACAATGCTAATTTAATTGAATATGCCTTTAAATAAATTAATTTTTATTGAATTCAAAACAAAGGTAGGTAATAAAGGGAAAACCCGTGGCTGGACCGCGCCGATACGCGCTGTGGTCACAAGTAGTGCACAAATAATTGTATTCTAATTAATTGTTTGTTATGTTAGGTATGCGTGTAGGTAGCCCTTGCACTGAGGTAATACGTCGGCTAACTTCAATCAGAGAAAATATAAATTCCCCATAATAAAACGTTTACCAGAATTACATTGTTATAATTTTGTTGTGGTAATTACCTATGACTTAGTCGTTCAATAAAGTTGTTATTTGTGAACCAATGTGTCAATAACATTCCAATATAGGTATTTTGTAATCTAAGAGAAGGTAAATACATTTTGCATTGGTGATAATAAAAACGATGTGATAAAATGATGTTTTGAACAAATAAACCTGTAACGCGGAAAGTTACTGGTTCAAATCCCGGTCGGGATTTCGGTGTATATATTTTCATAAGTTACGACTTAAACGCAGACCTGCTCACCATCAATAAGCTGATCAGGAATAAGAAAGCTGCGATGAGTAACATAATATTTCGTTTTATGATCACAATCTTGACGAATTAAGCACTGCTCCTGCCGAGCCTTCCAAGGGCGAATATAGTAAATAGATATAAGTTTTTATTTATTTTTATTAAGACATCAGACATCAAAACTAAATGAACCCTAATGACTAGCGTAAACATGAGTTCTTGTTTGGTAGTTGATTAAACCTTTGGTCTTCAAAAAATGATACATAGAAAATCTATTGTTATTGACGCAAACGAGTAGAAGCATCACTAGCGTTCATTTTTAATAATATGAACGCTAGTGATGCTTATTCTCTCTTCTAATCTATAGTAATCTATAGATTTGTAAGTTAAACTCTAACAAATCAAAGTCATAAAAACATAAAAAGTTTGAAATTATTCTTGGTTCAAAAGTTGGGTTTCTTATTTTGTTTAGAAGCTTAGGTTTAGGGTTTAGCTAATAGCTATTTCAACTTTTTCAAATTTATTAATGGATCACAAAGGTAAAGCCAAAGCAGGCGAAGTGGTTCAAAACTTCTCACGAAGAGTACTTATGTTAGTACCTAAATGGCTATTAATGAATACTCTAAATGGCTATTAATATTTATATTCATTTATTCACTAAAATTTGTAACAAATAAATAACCCAAGACATGCCACGCTGGGCCACACAGCGCCACCTAGCCCCAAACTAAGCCGAAGCTTGTACTATGGGTACTAGACAACTGGTAAACTTACTTAGATTTTTTTTTGTAAATAAATACATATTATACATAGAAAAAACCCAGACCAATACAAACAGACATGTTCATGAACACAAATGTTTGTACTGTGCGGGAATCGAACCCACGACCCTTGGCTCAGAGGGCAGAGGTCACTACCAAATGAGCCACCGAGCTGTCCTACCTATATACTCGTAGTTAGATCTGGAAGTAGGTACATAGCCACAAAATATACTTGGATAAGGCGGAGGGGTGGGGGGGACAGAGACGGCAAGGTGGTCAGATTAATTACTGGCCCATCGGAGCGCACTCGGCGGCTCCATTGTTGCACTAGCCATTTGCATATCGCCCACTTTTAACCAATCCCGTTCTTATAACAAAGGATTTTAAATCATTTAAATTAGATTGTACTGTGAATTGGGTTCTACGTAGCAAGAGACATTCAAATTAATTCATTCGCGTCGGAGGTAGACAGCAGAAAGATTTAAAGTTTCTGTTTTCTTTTTTAACTAGCTTAATCTGAATAGAATTTTAAATGAATGTTGATTTTTAATTAAAAAATATTTTGCAAAACACAGTTTCACTAAAAAAGATGTTTGAAATATTACAACTAAAGAGTTAGTTACATACTTGTAGGTACCGTGTTTTGCCAAACGATAATTGTCGTTCATAGCGAATTAGTCTTTAGTTAAAAAATATATTTAATTTATCTTTGTGTTTCGTGTAGGTAGTTATATTGAAACTTGACGAGGATCCATTCGGAGGAGATGATATAAGAGATGTATATATATCTTTGACATACAATCAGCGCCGGTAAAACAAAGCGTGAAATTGATAGCAAAACCAGGAAATGTTCATGTTTGTCCCGGGTGTGGGTCTACCCCACGACTTCAAAAGGCAAGGATCACTACTAAATGGACTACAGGGCCTCAATCTTAGCTTCAAATTAAGACCTCACTTACCCAGTATATCTATCCAAGAAAGAATATGCACCTGCTAAAGTGCAAAACTTGTTCACCACTCTTGGTACGCAAAGCCAAACCAAATGAGCTACTGGGCCTGTCAAACTTCACCTTAGCTTCAGATTAAGACTTTATTTACCAAGTAGATAGCTATCCTAGAAAGAATGCATCAGCCAATGTTGAACACTTGTTCAAGGAATAAATAAAACTCCACTTAAGCGGGAAGTGGTGCGGCAAATGCCATGTAAATGCTACCTAGAAAAGACTATGTATCAGCTAAGGTGCAAAACTGGTCTAAGAAGTAAAAGTCCGCTCAAGTGGGAGATCGGCCACTCGGCCACATACTCGTAACGGCGCGATATGAAGACACTCGTATCAATATGTGGCCGGCAGCGCAGCCCGCAATCACACCGTCGGGCTGAAAACTGATCGCTGAGAACTGAAGCTAGGGGTACAGTGAGAGCAGTTTATTATAGACACCTAAAGTGTTAAAAGCAGCAATTAGCGGCGACATGCACCTGATTGGCTGATGTGAAATATTGTCTTATAATGATGACATGCCCATGTGTTTCCTTCCTCTTACAATCATGGGTTCTTTAGGCGGGGCTTGAAACGGCATCTCAGTGGGCCTTCACGGTAAGGGCGACAGGCGCAGAGGGTTTGCCCTAATGTGCCTGTCGACCTAACATTTGGACCCCACGACCGCTTACCATCAGGTGGAGTGAGGTCATCCTGAACGCTTTTTTATAAAGAAGAAAAAAACATGTATAATACTCATATGTAGACACATACGTTAGGTAGACACCTAACCCGTCTAATAATACAAAAGTGAGTCTATAACCACACACCACATGTGATAATAGTAGCACAAATAATGTTCAGTTACATTAAATTGTTCCATTAGCTAAAATAATTATTGAATGTCTCCCAGACGAAAACAAAGATAATTAACCGGTGAACAATGCGGGGAATCCCAACCGGAAAAGATATTGTGTTATGGTGGACGACGCATGACAATAAACGAGGTATAATGGTACACCTTAGGTATAAAATTATTTTTTTGTTCATTTATTGGTTTGCGCTTGGTCACACACAATCCACCTGATCAGTGATATTGAAGTCCAAGATAGAGCGCGCTTACCGGGAAAATACCGCTTCACTCTCGCTTGAAGCAGTTGATGATTGTACGTCTCGAGGACGTGAACAGGAGAAGGGTAAGGCTGGCTTAGTATTAATTTTGTGGCGATACGCAGTTAGCGCGGGTCAGGTTGTCATCACTCGTAAGTAGACTTTCAAGACGCGCAAACAAAGCATCAACATTAAGATCATTAACTGTATATTTTTTTATAGTAGTTCGTCATGATGGCTTCCCTACGCCTAATGGAAAGTGAAAGAGAAGCCCAAGGACTGGTGGCCACCCACAGGACTGGTGGTGGCTGAAAATCAGCGGTTTGCTCATTGAGTAAACAACTCGCTGAGACATCACCTTTTTGCATTGCTGCTGCACACATGCCCACATCTTTGCACATTGTTTTGTTTTATTTTTCTTATATTTGTTTTCTTCCTGTGTTTTGATTGCTGTATTTGTTTGTTGTGTGTGTGTCAGTTTATGTAAATAATTTTTTTATCTATCTATCTACCAAGTAGCTGTGACAACAAGCAAGTAACTGGTTAGTTATCTGCCAGTTGACACCGCCATGCCGGCCCAACCCTAACACCCCACGAGCTCCGGAAACCATACTTACCGACAGGAACCCGAACCGGAGGTCATTTGGCTGCGGTATTCTATACCATCTATAGGTCTGTGCCCGGACGAGCGGCTCAATTCGTGCAAAGATTCGCTATGCCCTACCACTCTTAAATAATATATCTCTCTATAATATTACCATGTCAATTATAAATGTAAGCAGACAAAGTTGTCAAGTCAGTTTCCATCGCAGTGTGTCTCAGACGCGAGTTCATATCTCGCTGTGTGATTTATCGGCGCTCATCGGCGCTCACGGCACATGGCGCTGGCCGTCCCAACGTCGCGAGCTCAACACTTTGTACTGCAGAGCGATGCTTCACGCCGTAATGCAGTTCTTGTGAGATCTGCGTTTGATTTTCCGTGTAATTTACATTCGTATGGATTTTAAAATAGCTATTTGAGTCGTACGTAGGTGGCTTCTAAACGAAATAAGCTCAAAGTGTATTTTTCTTGTTTCTGTTTGATTGATTTTAGAAGCAAACTGTTGCTTAAATATTTTTCTTGGAAACCGACTATGATAAAAACGCTTACCGTCGACGGTATCTTAACTAATATTATAAAGCTGAAGAGTTTGTTTGTTTGTTTGTTTGAACGCGCTAATCTCAGGAACTACTGTTCCGAATTGAAAAATTCTTTTTGTGTTGAATAGACCATATCGAGGAAGGCTTTAGGCTATATAACATCACGCTGCAACTATTAGGAGCGAAGAAATAATGGAAAATGTAAAAAAGAACGGGGAAAAAATAATTATTCCACGCGGACGAAGTCGCGAGCACAGAGCTAGTGCTAGTATAAAATCGCTTAAATTGTACTTTTATCTTTGTGCCTAGTTTTAAGTCAACTGTTTGGTGTGCGATAAATAATATCTATACACCTACTTAGACGAAATATGCCAATTCTTTAGTTTCGTGCATGAAAAGAGTGTCAAAAAGTAATAATGGCAAGTAGGCAAGGCTTGATAAAGCTAGTAATTCTCGAGCAATCTGGATATATTTTACTAACTACCTTTCCGTGAGATGGCCCCATTCGTCCTCTAACAATCAACTAGAAACTAAAATAATAGGAAAACTTCTCCCCTTCGGCTCCTTCAATCCAGGTTCAATCCTTGCTGATCGCAATCTCGGACCGCGGTGCCCTGATTTATGTACCGAGTTAATCCGACTATTTACTAGTTTTAGTGGAAGGTAAAGAGGCCTTTTTCCGGGGGCTCGAGCCTAAGTTGTACGGTCGCAAGGTGCAAGCGTATGGCTTAATGTTCATACCCAATATACTTCCCTAATAACATCCATCTAGATATGTGAAATTCCCCTTGCAACATCCATAGGTTGGTAAGGACGTCTATATTTAACTATTATATTGGGTAATGATTACATCCGGTAATAGCTAAAAAGGAATTTCGTGTTAAGGATACGTTTTCTTCTGACATCATTGTCATCAATTGTTAGGATATGACATATTTCCCAACATGAATTACCTACAACCTCTTTGTCTGTAAATACTTTCTTAAGATCAATTAGGTTAAAAAAAACTTGAATACAAATGAAAGCCTGATTTGTATTTAAAGAAGCAGCATATTTTGGGCGACAAGGCAAATAACAACACACTGACCTATGCATCTTATAGAGTTTCTGAATGTTATGCTACTGAAAAAGAATATCATGTTATGGAACATTGCCATCCTAAGACACATCATCAAGCATTCATTTAATCACGCATCATGCAAGCACGCAGGTGGCACAAGAAGACTCCAAAGAAGTTGGAAAAAAAAAGAAATTGCTACCAAACTTCCCGTCAAAACGCCAACGCCTGTCCCTTACTTCCCCACCGGTCAGTAAGGCGGACCATCGCTCAGGCCACGTGATGTATGTCGTACGGAACCGCGGCCACGGCCCGGCCCAGAACATAATTATCTGTTTTGAGCAACCCTTATTAGCTGCGAATATCTACGGCCTTAAATATTCTGTGCGTTTCATTTATTAGGATAAGCGGACTGCTTAGTCTTGTGATGGATGTAGGATTAACTTTTTTTACATTTTAACGTATTTTACTAAATATTTTTATATAGTAGCATAATGACCTCCCATTGCAATATGGATTGACTGGCTCGGTGGCTCAATTGGTAGTGACCCCTGCCTTCTGAACCTAGAGTCGTGGGTTCGATTCCCACCCGGGACAAACATTCGTGTGATGAACACTTGTGTTTGTTCCGTGTCTGGGTGTTTATATTTGTATTTAAGTATGTGTATTTGTGGTACCTTCGTTGTTCTGATACCCATAACACAAGTGCTTAAGCTACTTACTTTGGGATCGGAGCAATGTATGTGATGTTGTCTGATATTTATTTATTTATTTAATATCGAAAACGAAAGAGACTCAAGTCGCTGAAGCAACTGAAAAGTCGCTGAAGTAACCAAATATTAAAAAAAGCTCTTGTCAAACGCTATGCTGGGCTATAGGGTTAACCAGATTATACACTGACTGATCCATGCTTTGATATCACATTCATTACTTAGTTGTAGCCTTTGTGAACTCTTTTATAGATAGAACCAATGAAAGCACCATAAAATGCAACAGTAGCTTACATCCACTTATAACAGACATACCATTTATTATATAGAAAAATCCACCAAACATAGCGTGAATAATTTAAAAATTCATACAATTTGTATTAATTTTCGGTAAACCGTTCACAATTGCTTGAGTTTGTAACCGATCGAAAATGTAGTACTTATTTGCCATTCCGGGAATGGGACATTTTGGGAATTGGACATTCCGAATTTAAAGGAAAATTACGAGCCTATGCTCCAAAATAAAGGTGTCGATCGATCTACCCAACATTTTCCTCAACACTCACGTCACGACCTCAAACAACCCGTCATCACTGCCATCAGACTAAACGAAACGCACACCTGATTATGCAATTCATTAATCTCAATTCCAATTTGCCCCGCTCCGTCATATCTAAACGCCGCCATAACTCCGGGCCGAATGAAGACATCTTGAGTGCGTCGCTCGCCTGCATACGAATGGCGTATTGGTGCTCCAGAACAGACTGCTCCGTTGTGTAGCTGATGTACTCGCCCTAATGGTAGCTACGACCTTTCTGCAGGATCCGACGGGTTGGGGAAAGTGAATCTTATGGGGAAAGCAAGAAGTTGCATCGTTTTGGAGGGTATCTCTGTAATAATAGATATTGTTAGCAAATAAAACCGAATTGAAAAACATTTAAATTTAGTTTTTTTTTTATTATACATACATACAAACTTCACATTCAAGCTTGTTTTTTTTTTATATTTTCACTTATTACTTCTTCATTTTTGCTTTATATATTAAACTATTTCTTCTAAGACGTTTAACAACACCTCTATCTTTAAATTTTGCTATCGCTTGCTTTCATATAAGAGTATCTACGCAAAATTGTACAAAAATTGTATTTTTGCCTAGTTCTAAGTAAAATTTATTTAAATTCCTGACTCTAAATGTCCTAAAACTTCGTCTTTGGGGAAGACCTATGTCCTGCTGTAGACCTTCTACGGCTGAAAATGATGACAGTGAGAGCTTCATAGTTGATGAGCTTGCAATCACCAGAAGTTGCAGTGCAAGACTGTACACAACAAATGAAGTATGTACGTAAAAGATCTTCACTCTCGCGAATTCTAGAGTAATTCTCGTACAAACCTGGAATAGCAAACGACGGGGCGCCATAGTGAGGAATGTTTCATAACCGCTCTTATTGCCGTCGCCGCCGGCGCCGCGCGGCATACCTTGCAGTGCTTATGGCGAATTGGAAGTCTGGAGGTAGTTCTCTTGCCATCCACTTTTTATATTAATTTGGAATGGAACTAGCAAGATAATGCCTTCAATCATGCCGGCAGAGTGGAGCAGAGACGTGCCATGTGATCCATATAATTTTGGATTTCATGCCATTTGATTAGTGAATCGCGGCAAAGTTCATCTCCGCCTCAGTAAAACCGAAGCCTTAGTGCCTGTACACAGAAGCGGAGCGAGTTTTCATCAGCCTGTAAACGGCTACTGCTGGACCAAGACTCCATATCCGCAACGCCAGGCGTGTGGGAACGGATGAAGTTCTTTATTTTGCGGTGATTTGTGTTCACAAATCACCGCACTATCCCTTTCTATGGGTGTCGGAAGACCGTGTATTGGGTAAATCAGTCGTGAAGCAGACCATGAACCTTAATCGGCTCTTATAACCCCTATACCTGTAGTAAGTAGGCGGTGATTTGTATTGTTTTCCGTTATCGCACGCAACTGCAACGAAAACAAATTACACTGTCAATTGCACTCTCCAATATACCTATGCACAGGTGTTCCTCCTTTCCGTTCACATCCTTTCCTATTGGATTAAGGAACATTGCAATAAAACTTTTATAAATCCATCTGAGCGTTTCTTATCAACGCGGTTCCGCAGATGTGTCCGCGAAGGGAGGGGGTCCGTATCCCGGGTCGCGGGATGCGGGATGCGAGATTGCGCGGCTCGCAGCCCGGCTGCGGGCTCCGCTGCCACTAATCCATTAGCCACCTACGGTCCATATTTAATTCGCATACCTCACTTTCGTTAGGGTTGCTCGTTTTGCTGAGAAAATTTCCAATACTAATATTGTCTTCGATGGTGTATAAATTTGATTATTTGGCACGGAACCTTTAAAAATGTTTATGTCGGGGGCACCGCACTCCGGTTTACTAAAAGGGAGGCCTTTGCACAGCGGTGTAGAAATAGAAGCAATACAATAGCAATTAGTCTTCTTTTTAGCGTGTCGATGGCAATCTACAAGTAACTAGTATTCAGCCACAGGAGCCACATCTCCTGTGACCAACATGAGTTCATCCCGTGTGCAGGAATAAGGACATGCCCTGATGCACATGGTCTGAGGGAAGAAAGCACAAATACGAGTAAGAATTGGATATTTCAATTACTAAGAAGAATAAACGCAAAAAGCAATACATTTGGGATAAAACTAAATAATTTAGCTTTGTTCGCCACGTAATTGGTAATTTCTACTTTTTTTTGACTCTGAGGATATGTACTGCAGCCAAATTCTTTAAGTGTCTACAAACATTTTAGCAAGACATTAACTTCATGTCAAGGGATGTAAGGGAGCGACCTATCATCTTTTCGCTCCAAGCCAACCTCACCTGCCCGTGGTGCATCCTGCCGAACAACAAACGAGGCGCTGGCAATCGACTGGTGGCAGTATAACCATCACAATTGAAAGTGTAGCTGAATGCCACAGGTCGATGACGGGCAGCAGCGTCACCGGAGCGAGAAGCTACGCGCTGCAATCGCCAACCCGCCTGCCCAGCGTGGCGATTATGAGTATATCCTCCAGATGTTTGCCCCAAGTGGTGAGCAACTGGAGAGGCCTGTGTCCAGCAGTGGACCGCAATGGGCTGATGATGATGATGAACTTCATGTCCATTTAAAAGATAAGCCATCTCATTCGACTCTCCCGCAGCCCTGCCCTGCCCCTCGCACCTAAGCAATTGTGCCGCACATGTCGCTCCGCTTATAAAATTTGATAAATCGCACGACGACATGTGAACTACCCTCTTAGTCTAAACGATGCGCGGACCGTCCCACACGCACATCAAAAACCCACCTTATCCCAATCAAAATACAGTTCACAATCGTATTCCCACGTCAACTGTAAGTTATCATCGTTTAGTGACGGTAGTTCGCAAACTTCGCGTTGCAAAATCAACTTACTGCACCAACACTTGGAGTACAATTTCGTTTGCAGTTTCCGTAATTGTTAAGTTTGATGAACGGACAGCGACTGCACTCCGAATGCCCTCGGAGGTAAGATAATGCAGATGTTGTGAGGGTGGGCTGATGACAGACGCCATTTAGCGAGACGTTTCCAATTAATATGAGCGCAATAAAAGCTTGTAATGTGGACGCAGATGCGATGGGAGATTGCTCTTTACTGGTGATGGGCGCAGTCCAGACTTCTATAAAGAAAGTTCGATAGAGAAATATGCCGAAGTATACGTACCTACATAATATCGGTATGAATATACCGTGAAATAAATAAATAACCCAAGACATGCCACGCTGGGCCACTCATCGCCATCTAGCCCCAAACTAAGCCGAAGCTTGTACTATGGGTACTAGACAACTGATAAACTTACTTAGATACTTTTTTTTTGTAAATAAATAGATACATATTATACATAGATAATTAAAATATAATACAAATTCATCTACATTACATACATTAGGATACATTTCGGAGAATGTGCAAGGGAACTGCATGAATTGATTCCGCGGCTCCTTTCCATCATCGGGAAACAAGACGTACTTAGGTTGACCTACCACCCTTACGTAGTCGACATACCTTTCATCCGTACAAAAAGATTTGCTAAGTCCTTCCTGCCGCGGACGGCCAAAATATGGCATTCTCTGCTGACGTCTTTCCTGAGTGTTACAACTTGGAGGTTTTTAAGGCTAGAGTGAATAGGCTTTATCTGAGTAAGCTTGCTCCATCCTAGACCACATTATCACTTAACATCAGGTGTGATTGTGGTCAAATGCTTTCTTAGAACGAAATAAAAAAAAATCCATTGATGGTGGTAGGTATTTTATTAATTACGTAGGTCGTAACCATACGAGAGCCGTAGTAGCCTAGTGGTAAGATCGTCGCTTCACTCACGTGAGGTCGTCGGTTCGAATACGCGCGGGGCACGCACCACTGCATTTGCAATAATCTATGTGCGGAATTATACCACTAGCTTAGCGGTGAAGGAAAACATCGTGAGGAAACCTGCACATCCAGTTTAATTCTGAATGTGTAACCATGATTCAAATTTGTCTGGTTCCCCTTTCTGCGGGTTACGAAGGTCAGATGGCAGTCGCTTCAATGTAATAACCAGACTCGCTAAATCTAGGATCATGGTCAAAGCGGACCCTGGGCCTAGCGGCACAAACCGGGATAACGCTAAGAGGATGATGATGAGGTCGTAACCATACGGCGGCCTAAGCCTTTAGTGATTGTAATAAAACACTGTTGTATAATATGTATGTGTGCGGCAGATGTGCGCGAGATTGCTCGTTTATCGACGGTATTGAGGAGAACGGAAATGATTCACCTACGAGTACATGTTATTGCATTTACGTATCTCTTTCAGTTCAGCCGCAGTGTACCAAATGGGGCAAAGAGATGAAAACGTTTAAGAACGATAATAGAGTTTCAACAATATTATTTTTGGTTTATATCTGTTCGTGTGGGTTCCGGAATTAGAATAAGACCACTCCGTGGGTTTCGAAGAAGACGACTAATGGAATATCGGTAAAAGGTCAGCTTCATTTACCTAACCAAATCCTCTCAAAATGACAATTATAATAATAAATAACCCAAGACATGCCACGTTGGGCCACACAGCGCCATCTAGCCCCAAACTAAGCCGAAGCTTGTACTATGGGTACTAGACAACTGATAAACTTACTTAGATACATTTTTTTTGAAAATAAATACATATTATACATAAGAAACACCCAGACCAATACAAACATTACAATTGTCATTGGGTGAGGCCTATGTCCAGCAGTGGACGTTTACAGGCTGATGATAATGATGATGTTAGGTAATAGTATGTAGTATTACTCGTATTAGTAGGTATCAGTATTACTACATACTATTAGCCGTTGAAATAGTAGGTAAGCGATGGCTGGGTAGAATTACCTAAGTATTTATTATTTTATCATCATCAGCCTGTTGTAGTCCACTGCTGGACATAGGCCTCTCCGGTTATTCGCCACTTAGGGCAACCTCCAGGTTACACCCAGAATCACCATGCTGGGCAGGCGGGTTGGCGATCGCATATTTTATACCCTTAATACTGTAAGGATTTTGTAATGAGATGAGCTAGTTAGCGTTTGACGATCGTTGTCAAAGTTCCAAATTTTCCATAAAAACCAACTCCCAGGGAAACTTTCCGCGGACAGCAGCGCGACGGACGACAAAAAGCGGCCGCGACCAATCGATGCGGCATTAGTTAATGCGAGGTTGATCGGCGACGCGACGCGGCAGATGCCGCGGCACCCCACAGGTAACTCTAGTACCCACCGCCTAGGGTTGTGAGAGCATAGATTAAAAAAAATTGGTAACAATAGTTAAGCATTACGTTTTCGACATGGTTCGTAGTATTCGCGCTATTTATTTTTGAAATATCACATCTATTCATTTGAATTTTATTGCACAAACTGGTACAAAAAGTTTTGATACTAGGACCAGCTATCAAATCAGACACAATACACTTTTGTATTACTACAAAATAAAAAATTTGGTTTTATGTTGAAATATTAAAAGAAAGTTTTTATTCGGATTTAATTATAGCGTGTTAAATTAAGTAATTTAACACGCTTTAATTAAATCCGAATAAAAACTTTCTTTTAATATTGAAGTCATAAGGAAGACGATAAAGTCCGTGAAAAGTAGGAAACTCAAAGCGTAGTCAGTGCAACGAAAATAACAAGTCGATAAATACAGCATTACTGAAAGAATCGACATATAAATACACTGCTATTTAAAGTCCTTTGTATTAAATATCGCAACCTAATATTACATTAAGTAAACACAATTTGTATTTTTATGATGATTTTTTCTATATCTTCAACATAAAGCCCAACTTGGTGCCACCCCTAAAGCCACCCCACAAACGCATCGTATTTAAAATCTCATCCCCAGCCGCTGCAGCGCAGTGCATTGTCAGGTAAACGCATTAGCCACGTACAATGGAATATTCAATTACGCCGACGCAAAACGACCATGTGCGCACGCGCCATCTTGGATTCGCGCGTTTGAATTGTAACGGTCGGATTAGGTGGAATGGCTCGGCGCATTTACATTAAATGATAACAGTTGGTCACGGGATGGTGAATGGTTATTATGTAAATGGATGTTTTACGGATCAACGCCATTAACAGGTCTCGATAAAAGCGGGAAAGCTAGGTAAAAATACGGAGGTAACGTGTAGGGGGCGCTTTGTGTACTTACTTAGGACATTCGCGTAAATGAACAGATTCCTGGTTTGAATTCCAACCACACATTCTCAGCTAATTTAGCTTTTTTTAAATATTGTAGCTCGCATAATGGCTTCCCTACGCCTGATGGAAAGCGTAAGAGAAGCTCAAGTCGCTGTGACAACGGGCAAGTAACTATGTAGTCAATTACCTGTCAGTTTCCACCGCCATACTGACCAACCCTAACCCCCCACGAGCTCTGGAAATACAGTAGTATTTCCAGAGTAAGTATACCGGCAGAAACACTACCCGGGGGTAATTTGGTTGCGGTATTTAATATCCTATGCTATTTACATTTCATTCCAGTAGTGGATTTTGGAAATTATGATGTTCAATTCAATACTACTTCTCATCTTAACCAATTTCATGTATGCACATGTATGTGCTCACTCATAACCCGATGAGATGGATATATCTGAACAACTAGATTTTCAAGAACCTTTTAAATTGTCTTTGAGTGAACTTTGCTACTAAGTATAATTAAAAAAAAAAACCAGTAACAAGGTCCGGTTCCACTCATGATTCGAACATTATTGGACTTGAATAGAATTAAATTGTATTAAAGAATCTTTTTCACGACTGATGTGTGTCGAACCCATAACATTGACAAAATATTATTATCAACCAGTCACATTAAAACCCCTTTCCGTGTTTGGGTAATAAGAAACAAACATGGCAGTGCCATATTCAACCGTTACAAGCTTCCTCACATTGAATGTCCATTTTAAGGTTCCGTATGTCAAAAATAATAACAAAACTCTTTGGCATATCGTTTCACTTTACTTTCGCATGTCAGATCCCTAGGAACCGTAATTAAATACAAATTCATCAAGTTATCGGAATGCGCGTCTTTACACTTGTATAAAATCTTTATTACCGATTAAGCTTTTAATTTTACATTTCAAAACTAAGTAACTAGTTATGCTTTATCTGCAACTTGACATATAAAATGTATCTTGTGTCCATTTTAAAAAAAATTGAATGAAAAATAATGGTGTTAGAAGTAATGGTGATAATTTTCTTTTTAGGTCACTTCATATTTTACCCAAACAAAACAAGCACAAGGTTTTGTAAACCGGTCAGGAAATTAAGTTAACGATGAACAGTAGTATATACTTTTATATATCTGACTAGCAGCCCGTCCCGGCTTCGCACGGGGTAGACAATTACATTGTTCAAATTTTACCAAGGATCCCTAATTTTTTTCAAAATGAAATGTAGCCTACGTCAAATTGGAAGAATGTAGCATTCTATTAGTGAAAGAATTTTTAAATCGGCCCCTTACTTTTTGAGCCTATTCATTACAAACATACAAAAGTAGGTACAAATCTTTCCTCTTTATAATATTAGTGTAGATTAATCGTTTTGCACGGAACCGTCAGCTCATGAGATCGATGCGCCCTGGACCAGATTTTTTATAGTTACATTGCTTGCCGAATGGAGTGATCCTGAGTAAATGTCTCATGCGAAACAAGCGGGCAGTAATGAAGGCTCATTCGTATGCGGCGAGTCCGCCGGCCGCATTACGCGATCACATAAAAATATAGTAAAAAACATGGTCAGAACATACAGGGTGGATCTGAGACCTTATGGTAATCATTACCATGAGGTCTATTGTCTACAAAGACTTAAAGGTCTTGGATTCAAATCCCAAGTTGAGTCAAAAAATATATATATTTTCTCTCCTGAAATAATTCAGCACTAAATTAGACTCAGGCAGTTGACCAATTGATTCTTTCAAAAGTTCACTTTCATTGTAATCTTATTGTGGCCAACCTAGGAGGTATTGAACAGATTCGATGCGCAGACTGTTTTCAGCATCCGGATTGGCCGCTGCAAGAACAACCTGTTTAAGTGGAGTTTTATAGATCTCTGTCAACCAGTGCCACTCCCCAAGCTATGCCTCATCTACTTCAATGTCCCGCGTGCAGATACATGTTCACGCGAAGACTTGCTGATCGCTAACCATAAAGCGATCCGCATTTAGAGTTTAGGTCTCACACTATATAATGGTTTGCTGTCGACTCAATATGAAGAAGTTATACGTCACCCTGTATGTTCATAAAGGCATGTATTTCATACATATGGAGGCACTAAGAGGCGCTCACAAGTCCTCTTTATATGCGTCGTAAAGTTGCGTGCGGCCGAGTAACGAATGTACGGCCAGATTTGCCCTTAAATGGCCTAATACCATAACTAACTCTTTAAGGCATTTGTTTTCCTTGCAAAAATGAGATTTATGTCTTTGTTTTGCTAATAAGTTCCACACCTCGCGAGTACCATTTCCATTTCTTTATGTGTGCTGTACAGCAATGTGTGATCAGCCTGTAAATGTCCACAGCTGGACAAAAGAGGAGGCATTTATTATTATTATTATTATTTCCTAAGGTTTGCCTTATTTACCACGCTTGGAGGTCGGTTATGGACCCCAATAAATGTTTTATTTTCTGCTGCGCGTTTCCTGATAATAGAGGTAGGGTATAGCGAATCTTCGCTCGAATTGAACTGCCCGTCCGGGGGCAGACCTCCACCCTATAGAAAACCGCAGCCAAATGACCTACGGGTCATGTTCCTGTCGGTGAGTAGGGTTTACGGCGCTCGTGGGGGTTGGGTTGGGCCGGCATGGCGGTGGCAACTGACAAGTAACTGGCCATGTTGCAGGCATCCATGAGCTGAGGTAACTGCTTACCATCAGGGGAGCCAATAGCCATTTTGCTACCCTAGTACGAGTAGTATGAAAAAGCATAATTAGTTAACATCAAGAAACTTATTTGTAAGTAGGTATGTATCATTTTAGTTAACAATGCTTTATCAATCACTGATCCGATTGCAATTTAACAATCGGGTTTTCCGCATATTCATCATGTTTAATCTGCAATTTCATAATTAGCAGATAAATTAAAAACGCATCGATTATCCAAGTAGGTATATGAATAATGGAAGCCAATTATATGGTCCGCATTACAGGCGCGGCTACCAAGAGACAAACTCGACTGTCGCGTTAGGGTCACAGCACACTCGCATATTAACTCGCAAAGGGATTGTCACCGTGCCATCTTAGCACGTAAGAAAAGCGTATTAGCAGCCTCGGCTACTGTCTCTCTGGGCACCATCAGCCTTCAAACTTTCACTTCTGGAGATAGTCCCTCTCAATGAATATTGTCATTTTGGAGGATTTGCCACCACGCTTGGCAGATGGGTGAAAAGAAAGAAGAAGACAGTATTCTGCTTTCTTTTTCAACCTGTGCTGTCCCACTGCTGGGCAAAGGTCTCCCCCAAATCCTTCCAAAGTTCTCTATCTAAAGCTAGAGCTTGCCAATCCTCTGATTGATGGGTCAAATCGTCACATCATCTTTTTCGGGGCCGCCTTCTTCGGCGGTAGCCGTCTTCTGGCACCCATTGTGTCTGCGATGTAGATGGGTTACTGATCGCAGTAATTTTTATTTGTACCCAGGTAAACGCTGCTACCCGTTTCCTGATGTTTCATTAGTCGTCTTTTACGATCCCATTGATAAGAGATACAGTGGTTTTATTCTAAATCCGAATCCATACGGATCCTCCCTGGTATTAGATTAGTTACACCGGGCTGAGCCTTCCTGCCTTACTTGCACGTGTTAATGCACAACTTGCAATGAAGTGTTTTTTTGTACCGTCAATGGTTCATCAACAACTAGACCAAACCTAATACGAATAGCCAGAATAATCCTTTAGATCATGATTGTGATTGACAAGTGATTGATTTAGAATTTACTTTGCCGTTACCTCAGAGACTTGGGCCTCTGTTTCAAGCGTCGGGAGAGACCACAACTCCAAAATCCTATAAATAAATTAAACGACTCTAGTCAATACAGTCACGATCGGCTTGCGAGTTGTCATGTGTGCCGTGCCCCTTACTCGTGCACAGCGCTATTAATTGTGGCCAATCACAAAATAATTACGTTCCGCTGTTAACAGTGCACCGGTGCGCAATCAGCCGCCATGTCCCAAATGCGATCTGTGATTGCGTTGTACAGGCTGCTCCGAAACTGCATACTTTGAAATATTCGGTGGATCATCATCAGCCTATTTCAGTCTACTGCTGTTCGCCACTTTGGTCAAACATTATGGATGCTTTGCCTATAATGGCCAGGTCAGGCGGGTGGCCGGTCGCAGGGCGTAGCTGCTCGCTCCGTGACGCTGCTGTGCGTAATCGATTTTAGGCAGTCGGTTGTCAGACCCTAGTTTGTTATTCGGCAGGACACACCACAGGCAGGTTCTTCATAAAAAAGTGATGTACCTATCTAAACGTTTCTATGTTTTGGGAAAATCTAGCTGGTCTATTTATTGTGTCTATTAGGTACAGTTTAAGCAAAAGCTTATTTGACTGAAAATATTTAAAAAAAATTATGACTGAAAATATTTTATCCGCGGACCTAGGTCATAAACAAATTCTAATACAAAAATAAACGAACAGATCACATTTTATGCGTTTACGCACAAAAATCCTTTCTGAACTAACTTTTGAATATAATCAAGTTAGAGACGGCCCTGTATAAGCACTTATAACATAACAGTGTTAATATTACTGCAGTACAATGCTGGTTTAATGCGTCGGATCAAATTTCAATCCAACTTGAAGCGTTAATGTTGAGCCAGGACATAAAATTAATAAAAACACGCCTCTGGGACATTTTAGGGCCCTATGACAATTTGAGGTGGCGGCTGTAAGGGTCGATGTCTATTATACGTGCGAATGAAACCTCAACTGAGATTATTATAGCCAAACCATTTTAGTCTACTTTTTGATGACGCATTTTTTTACAAACGAGAAAAGTCCGCTGATTTTGGAAAGGATTCCCAGACATTCGATTTCTGAGTGTAGAAATAGAGTTATTGTTTGTCTGAATTATTCGCAATCCACCTACTTCGAGAGGAAACCTCCAAGTTCGTCCTAGACAATCTAAAGTGATGGCTTAAATTTTTTTATAGAACCGAAGGCACACTTTACTGACTAAAATTCTACTACTTACTTCTTGCTTTTATTAAGCAAGTTAATTATCAAGATCCTCTACAAGACTCGCGTATAGTTTATGAAAATTTAAGGACCAGAATAAGGCAAGTGTTTTTAAATAATTTCTTTTCAAATTCCTGGGTTATTCTAAAATTTTTCTATGACAACTAATACCCATGATATAAACCAACACGAACTTGAAAAAAAGAAACAATGTCTTAGTTGTACGAGTAGGTACGAGCATAGGGTACAGTAGACGTCACGCCTAACCGTAATGATAGGCTCAGTAATCGCGACGCCTGATTGCGGTGCGTTGGTTTACGACTAACGGCATTGAGTTGCAGATTATCTTAGAATTTGTCTAAAATGAAACAGGAGTTACAATTTTTTTTAGGCCATTATAGTGGCAAAATGGCTGCCAGATAGGCTGGAGGTAAGCGGTTACCGCAGCCCATAAACGCTTGCAACAAGAGGAAGATCGCATGCAAAGTTGATCCTCATAAAACTTTTCACTTTTGAATTGAAACCAATCCGCAAGTCAGATGTAAAAATGAATGTGATTTATTGTTTTCAAAGTAGGTATGCTTTTTTCAATCGTAGATATGTACTTCTTCTACTTATCAAGTAGAAAGTAAAATACTTGCTTTCAAAAGTAAAATATTTCGAATCCAAATCAACACATAGCTAAATCAGGAAACGGCCCGATTTCTGAAATCGCCTTTTGAAAAGTTATTTTTTGCATTTGTTATTTGCAATGCCAACGATAAATGCACTATACCTACATAACAACTTAAAACAAAGCTTTCTTCTTGTAAGTTTCATTAGATCAAGACGACTAATTGGAAGTCTAATCATTGGAAATCCCGTTTCCTAACTTTTCCCCGCATTATCTAATATGTCGCCTAGTTCATCGCAGGAAACCTTTACTTCAAAATGCACCCAACAGACCACTCGATCCAACTAACAAACAACTAATTGCCACTTCGAGCTCGTCAACGGATCCGATAAATAGACAGCTGACAATTATCCGATAAATAAATAGCCGACAATTATCCGATAAGTAAATATCGGATAATTCCCGCGGACGTGCCGCCGCGGGGACGCCGCAGATGATTTCACATAATGCCGTGTTTGCGCGCGAATACCAATCAAGCCGGTAATTGTCTTACACCTAACGAACGATGAACTCTGGATACGCCCACATCCGTTAAATATTAGCCTCCGGTCTTGGTCACAATCTGGTATCAAGAGTATAAGAATTCTCGTGCTCTACATTAAGAAGTTCATCTATCAGACAGTCTCTACATAATGTCGAGAATATTGAGCGTTCTACGGCGGAAAGGAATCAATTACAAAATTTAACGGATCGAGCGCTGATTGCATGCATATCACAAACTTACTAATGTGTAAGTATACGGTCAAAAAATTTATATTATCATGGTCCTAAATATAGTGAAATTCATTAAATCCTCATCATCATCAACCTGCAAACGTCCTCTGCTGGACCTATGTCCATGCTTATGCCCACATACACTCTGCTTACGCTTACGCTTGCTTAGACTTAGACTTGAATCAATAACTTAGCCAGTAGTAATGAAAATGATTCTACAGTCGGCATCAATATTTCACATAGGACACCTCAGCTGTGCACCAAAACGGGCAGCTTATACGAGTATACGTATATCAATACCGTTTAGTCCGTAATCCGCTAGGCGCATCCTAAACAGATTTGGTGTCGGGCGTCAGAGCGCGCGGTGCAAATACGCAGCGCCGAGTGGGCCCGCTCAAAACTACTGACTGATCGACCTGACTGTTTGGTCGCGGAACAGAGACTGCACGGAGTCGCTAGCATAGTCATTGCACCATTCGGCAGATGAACATTTAAGGAACAGAAACGGGACATAGGATTAGGAAACTGAATTCTCCGTCGACGGACATTATCAGTCGGAGAACCGATGGATGCTTGACGTTGTTGCGAGTCCTCGAAATCTTAAATCTTGATTTTCTACTAACGTTGGTCAAGCGTACCAATACGAGTATAGATACTATAGTTCTAAAAGTGATACCAATCACCGTCGTCAAAGTAAGAACCAAGTCTTTTAGCAAACGTGCACTCCCCATGGATTCACAGGCATGGAGTGCACTCTTATATTAATAATAAATTCTTTATTTCAGATAAGCATCCATAGTAAAATTAGTAACAATAACTTATAGCCTAGTGTTAGTAAAACTTATTAAATTAAATTATGGTTTTTATATTTTTTTTAAATATCGGAGAATAATAATTCTCCGCTACAGTAATCAGAGTGCTGTTGTAACTGCCTCTCACAATTTTCAGCAACGAAGCTGTCTTCTTGCGTATAATCGCAAGAAATCCGTCCGTGCGGGCTTGCGCAAACATTTCCGAAGCACTACAGTATCTAGGCAGTCCCAACAGCATTCTAAAAGCATTATTATATTGGACGCGCAGTGCATCCAGCGACCTTTTGGAGTACCTGACCCACAGATTACCAGTGTACAGACTCTGGCAGTACGCCTTAAATAGGGAAATTTTGACTTCGTCTGTACATCGTGCAAATCTGCGACCATTCTTATATCGGTAAGTAAATCAGTAAGACCATTCTTACATCAGTGGCTAGAATGTACTGAACACCGAAGCAAGAAGAATTTCGGAGCTTCGTAGAGGTGTAAGCCTTGAATGTGTTCTGTTTTTAATATTTTGAATTTAAATTATATTTAAGCCTACTACTACAATATGCTCACACTACTACATACTAATGTTGGGTTTTCTTGGTTTAGGCGAGATCGTAACCATTAGAGCAGTACAGCAGCTTAGTTTGGAGCTAGATGGCGCTGTGAGGCACAATGTTGCATGTCTTGGGTTATTTATGATTGAATGAATGAATGAATGAATGAAATAATGTTTATTGCTAATTGGGTAGATACATAATAATTTCTAGACAACTATATCAACTTAACCTAATAACATGTATGTACTTTACAACTAACAAAGGGAGATAGCTCAGCTTGTGCTGTCCGAGGAACCCTGTCCCGGATAGCGCTGATTTTCAGCCATTCCCATGATCTCTGCAGGTGTACAACGAGATAGTATGCAATGGGGCTAGTTTTTAATTTCACATTATTGAATATTTCAGGCGAGCAGAAAACAAAAAGAAATTAATTTAAACAAATAATAAAAATAGAATGAATAAAATAAAAAATAAAAAACTCATTAGGCAGGTATATAATTGTTATCTGGCACTCCTGTACCCGCCTACAAGTATTTCCGAACCTTTTACATGTGTCGGAGTTGTGTTTATGTGTGTGTTTGTGAGTGTATGTGTAGACATGTTTTGTGTGTGTGGTGAGTGTGTGCAGTATGGGGGTATGTGTTTGGATGTGTATAGGCTAGACTACTGGAAAGAAAATTTTTAGGGCCAAGAATTTCCAGTGTGCATGAAGAAGATTCTCTGCTGCAATTTGTTTTTTCATTAAGGCTTCTTTGTATTTACTTTTAAAAGTGTCTGTACTCATTCTCTTCTTCATGGGTGGTGGTAAGTCATTCCAAATGCTGGCCGCGTAATATTTAAAAGAACCTCGATAACGAGAGGTGCTATGCTTAGGAGTCTTCAGTAAATGTTGTGTCGCAGTTCTAAGGCTTCGCTGTGTGCTTTCGTGAACCCACGTCAGCTTCTCAAACAAGTATTCAGGTTTTTTATTCCATATTACTTTGTGAACAATGCACGCATATTGAAGATCACGTCTTCCTTTCATATTTAGAATGCCTTTCTTGTTTAAAAAAGGAGTGATGTACATCCTCCTCGGTATATCAAAACAAAAACGAATACATGCGTTTTGTACGCGTTGTATAGATTTTTCAGTACGAGCATTTATCTTTGGACCTGTCACCGAACTGCAGTAATTGAAAGGGGATAGGACTAGTAGATCACTCAGTAAAATACGTACTTCTTCTTTTAAATATGATCTCATTTTATACATAACCTTAAGTTTGAAAAAGGCATTTCTAATTTTTTCATTTACATGATCTTCGTACTTTTGTTCTTCGTCAAGTATTAAGCCTAAGTTACGTGCAGACTTAACAATGCCTAATGCTACGTGATTCATTTTTATTTGTGGCTTGTAGTCCAGAACCTTTTTTATTTGATGTTTAGTACCTAAAACTATCACCTGTGACTTATCGGGATTCAGTATCAGTGAATTATTTTCAGACCACCTGCAAATATTTTGTAGATCATCATTTACTTTGCTAATGGCTATTGGAGTATCTTTAGCATCGAATGAATAATATAGTTGTGTATCATCTGCATATAAATGATACCTACATGTTTCTAGACACTGTGGGAGATCTGCAGTAAAAACGGTAAACAGTACTGGGCTCAATAAAGAACCCTGTGGTACCCCTCGCGAAACTACTTTAGTAGAAGAGAACATCTCCCCACCATCCCGACTACTCGTGACAACTGTTTGTTTCCTATCATTCAAAAATGTTTCAAACCACTTACACGTATCGGATGAAAATCCGTAGTGATCCAGTTTGGACAGTAAAAGTTGTGTATGAAGGCAATCGAAGGCCCTGGTGTAGTCCAATAGTATCATTAGACTACTCAGACCTCTGTCTGATGCTTCACATATATCATCCGTAACGTTAAGTAGCGCAGTTTCTGTGCCATGATCACGACGAAATCCGGACTGATATTTAGGTATAATGTTATTTTCGTTCAAATAATTAACTACTTGGGTCAGCACCACCTTTTCCAGAACTTTAGATAGGATCGGTAGAATGGATATAGGGCGCAAGTCCTTTATTTCTTCCACCGACTCCTTTTTTGGTATAGGTTTGACTATTGCGTGTTTCCACTGTGTAGGGAATGTATGGCTTTTGATAGATTTATTAATAATTGCCGTTATGGCAGGGAGAGTTCTTGGTAGTGTAAGTTTGATCATGCCTATATTTAATCCGTCTAGCCCTGACGCATTTGTAGTGATACTATTTATAATTTTACAAACTTCTGACTCTGTTGTAGGTTTGAGCTGAAAATTATTTGTTAATTTAGGTTTACTGATATTATTTGTGACCCGCCTCAGATCCACGTCCTTACACGTAGGTAGTCTCGAGAAATGATCACAGATTTTATTTGGATCATTAAGGTGATCCGGGATCTCCTTTACTTTAGTGTTATTTGGGAGTATGTTATTCCTTAAATTTTTCCACAAGACTTTAGGTTTTCTTAAGTTTTTATTAATATAGGAATTAAAATAAGCTCTTTTTTCTAGTTTTATAGCCGTATTCGTGTAGTTTTTAAGGCTAATGTAATACTGTTTGGAAGAATCAGTCTTAACTTTGTGAAATCTAGTTAACGCTTCATCTCTTAAATTCATTATAAGTTTGATTGTGTCAGTTATCCACGGCTTATTCCTCTCTTTAATTACCGTCCTCTGATTTGGTGCATGTAAGTCAAATAAGATTAATATAAATTCATTAAAGATTGTGACCATCTCGTCAACACTCTGTGCGAGGGATATAGTATGCCATGGAATAGAAGCTAGATCTGAGTCAAAGAGGTCTGGGATAATGTCATTCAACGCTCGTCGGGTAACAAATTGTTTTATGAATTTAGGTTTTTTGTGGTCAAAATCTACTATTACTGTTGCGTGATCGCTTAAACAGTGATTGTGTATTACCCTTATATTTTTGAAACGTGATGAATCATCAACCAGGACTACGTCCAATGTGGATTCCGTATTTTCGGTGACCCTAGTCGGTTCATTAACTAGTTGTTCAAGGTTATGTTGGTGGCAGAATATGTGTAGTTCTTTAGTTTTTACACATTCTTTTTGAGAGCAATTAATATTCAAGTCCCCCAACAAACATATGTAGTTAAACCGTGACATAGCATTGACCGATTCACTAAGGGAGTCCAGAGCATCCCCAACATTGACGCTTTCTGGTCTGTAGGCTGTGCCGAGCGCTAGAGTCCCCCCGGTCAGACGCACCTCCAACCACAACTGTTCTAACAATGACTCTGGGTGTTGCCGTACCCTAGTTACAATGCCTTTTCTTACATAGAAACCAACCCCCCCGCCCCTTTTTCCTTTTCTAGATCTATGAATAAATTTATAATAAGGTATGGACGGTGCAAGTGCCTCCGCTCCAGCTTGTATCCATGTTTCATTAACGGCCAGTATATCGATTTTGTACCTTACCACTGTAGGTATGAGTTCATCTTGGCCTGTATTTAACGACCTTGCATTTAGTAGCCCTAGTCTCAAACGTTTTTCTTTTTGCCCATTCATCATAAATAAATATAAACAAAGATAATAAACAAATTGTGCATTGCACCTGAGTGCAAAAAAATGTACTGTGTTGTGTAAATGTGTGAATATGTGAGTGTGTTATGATGGAGTACTATGCCATTGTTTGGGGTATTATGCAAGCTTTCTGGGTACAAGATTTTACACATATCTTTGCATATCTGTGAGTGATAGTTTGTATTAATCTCTACATGTGATACAATTTTAGATTTATATATATTCTTATAGTTATGCAAAAGAGTGCCACACAATATAATATAACAGTAAAAAACAATTACATAAAAAGAAAAAACATCTACGCGTAAGCAAATATAAATATCGCAAGCCATATATAGCATGACCGTTAAAAGAGCACGCTCAAACGCTAGATTGTCCAAAAATCCTATTCAGATCAGCTTCAGAGCGCAGTCTATGACGCGGTTTGCCGTCTCCCTGACGAACGAAAATTTTTCCTTCTCGTGTCCATACATATCTGTATTTGCAAGATCGAGCGAGCTCTCTTGCTTTTTGAAATAGCTGCCGGTAGTGTTTAGTAAGTCTCTCGTTTATATAGAGTTGGCGTGTCGGACCCGGCAGGCATAGACCTTCCGTGGTGACAGTGCGCCTTACGCGTGCAGCCTGGAGCAATGTGTCCCGCGCGGCCCGGCGGGCCAGTCGCACGACGAGAGGGCGCGAGCGGGTGGATTCGTCATTTCTCTGCCCCGAGAGCCGCGGGGGGCCCACTCTCTCTGCGCTCACTACGTCCCTCTCATCTAGATCCACGCCGATCTTCTTCGCAAGTGCAATTACTATACCAGTGCTGTTCTCATTCATATCTTCAGGGCATCCGGTTATTTCTATGTCGTTCAGCAGCAGCGTTTGGTCCCGCTCACAGATTTCAGTCTGGAGATTTGATATCGTACTCTTTAGATGTTCTAGGTCTGAATTATCAGGTTGCTGGTTTTCCAGGTCAAGCACTCTATTCTCTAGGCCTTCTATACGTTTATTTTGAGCTCTGATGGTATCCATAAGGTCGGTGATTGTCGCACGTAAACTTTCCATCTGCCTTTCGATTAGTGCGCTCATATATAATTTTAATTCCGTGACCCTATCACCCTGAAGTGTGTTTTGGTCAGTTATATCCAAACATGGCAATTCCGGGCTGTGAACCAAAGACGAAGCCTCCTCCGTAGGTCGCGAGCTCTTTTTTCTATGCGTAATGTTACAATCCTTGTTTTCCTCGCGTTCTTTTGTTTGTTCCGTCGCTAGTGTGTTACGAACAGGTGTATTTATATTACCGGTTTTTGGTATTTTGCTCTTACATTCCGGACAATTCCATTTATCCTTTCTTGTCATAATGTTAAAGAATGTATATGATATATTCGCACAATCTATGTCGTAAGTCGCTTTACACGACACACAGCGCAAATAGTCCCTCTTTGGTAATGGTTTCTGGCACCCAGCACACAGCGAAGTGGTGTTCATTTTCAAAAAAGAAAAACAAATCTGCTCCAAAATCAGTAAAACAAAGCCAATAAATCAGACTGTATACCTTGTTACGCCCTCTATCGGTAGCCTATATATTTACTTTGTGCACCTTGTGTTTGGTTCTACTACTACCAAATAACAACAGATGGCGTTGTCGTATAGATTTAGACCTTGTTACGTCCTCTAGTGATAGTTTATATTATTACTATTCTGCACCTTGTGTTGAGTTTTACTACTACCAAATACTAACAGATGGCGCTGTCCTATATATTCACAAATATAGTTATCCAATGAGTAGGTATTGAGTCACAATATAGGTTATAAAGTTTTGTTTTTTTTTAATGCACAATATTCACAATAAAAAAATCCCATAATAATCCTCAGAATGTTAATTATTTCTTCAATTCGCTTTTTGATTTACACGTTATTGACTATAAACGATGTATTGTTTCTTACTATACTGTTACTTATTTTTCACTAATTGCACTGTTCATTGAACGAGATCCTTTACACCTTCATTTGCACAGAGTATTTGAAGCACTATACACTAAATAAGAAGTAATTTATACCGATAAACTTTTTATAACTATATTAAAATGTTTTATTTCACTCAAGGCTGTTTACTCCTGCTCAGTAGCGCCCCCACATTCGCTGATTATTGTAGAGTTGTTTGAAGATAACGTTTAGTGAATGCACTATGCATTCACTAAATGTTATCTTCAAACAATCAGATCAGGCAGATCTTTTCTTGTTCTTTTTATGCAAGAGGTGGCAGACGAGCAAATGTGACGCCTGATATTAAGTAAGCAGTAAACACCGCCCATAGACAGATCTGCGGATTCTTGAAATTATGTTGAAACTACCATAGTACTCGTACCATCATAGCCAACACGTCTCCACAACGTCGCAGTTCGTCGCCACTCGCGCTCGCACGCCGAGCCGGCCGATCGCGACCGCACCTTGTCAGCTCACAAATTGACGTGGATTGTTGTCGGCGATCTTTGTCACTGCAGCCATGAGCCGCCGGAGCCGGCCAGAATACTAGATATGCTCACCTATTGCATTTAATTTACGACATTTGCCATTCACTATGCTTTAGGAAATATTTCGATCGAAATATTCCATCCAAATTGTCAAATATCTCGCCTGCGGACTGTCATAATCCCCGAAAACGAATGTCAATGAACTTCTTAATAAATAACTAACCCAAGATATGCTACGCTGGTTTACAGAGCACCATTTAGTCGCAAACATGTAGGGGTATGGGTAATAGACAACTGGTAACCTTAGACAGCTACGACTTGGGAACCTTCAAGAAACGAGCGTATTCATATTAAAAGGCCGACAGCGACCCTAAACTCGGTTAGAGTTGTAGACACCCGTCCATGGGCGGTGTCGACTGCTTACCATCAGGCATCACACTTGCTCGTCTGCCGCCTCTTGCATAAAAAAAATATACTTTTTATTAAAATATGATACTAGTCGTCAGTATACCTCTATTCAGTGATACAACTTCTGTCATACAGTTCTTATTGTATCTACTGAACTTAAAAATTATATAATGCCCTATACGCTTCGGTCTAGAGTGGTTTTCTACTCCCAAAATCACAAAACACATTACCAATCGGAGGGGATTGCACCGGACTATGAGGAGGGTGAGAGGGCAGAGTATGCACCTGTGTTTGCAAACACTTATGCAGTTTAATGTGCATGGAGTACTTGATGCAGTCATCTCTACCAAAACTTCGTTTAATAGAATACTGTTATAGAGATTATAATATGACACTACATACGAGGTGACATAAGCAAGCATAAATTTTGCATAAAGCGTCAACCGGAGTGAAAAGTTAAGTTACGCCCGTTTCATTTCACCTAGAGACAAAAATCTTAACAACAAGCTAGATAAGAGATTGCGTTATAAAGGTTTATTCAGTTTTTGTTATTACTTTTTTATTCAGGGGATGTAAGGGAGCTGCCTATCATCATTTCGCTTCAAGCCAACCTCGTCTGCCCGTGGTGCATCCTGCCGAATAGCAAACGAGGCACTGGCAACCGACTGGTGGCGGTATAACCATCACAATTGAAGGCGTAGCTAAATACTATAGACCGATGACGGGCAGCAGCGTCACCGGAGCGAGAAGCTATGCCCTGCGATCGCCAACCCGCCTGCCCAGCGTGGCGATTATGAGTATTTCCTCCAGATGTTTGCCCTAAGTGGTAAACAACTGAAGAGGCCTATGTCCGGCAATGGACTGCAATAGACTGATGATGACTTGTCATTTGAAGGATCTTCCATAGACATTACGCTTGGTAGGCGGGTCGGCGACCGACCGACCGTAGTACGTTTTATGTATTTGCAACCAGGTAAACGCTACTGCCCGTTTTCTGATAATATTCCTTTTAGTCGTTATCTACAACTCCCACTAAAGTAAATGTAGGTGGTCCTATTCTAAATCCGGAACACACTCAGACAAAATCTCAATGGAATGGAACCATGTATGTCTACACTAATAATAATATACAGAGGACAGATTTGATTGTTTGTTTGACACGAATAGGCTCCGAAACTACTGGACCAATATGAATAATTCTTTCACTGTCGTAAAGCTACATTATCCCCGGTGAACATAGGCTATATTATATTTATATTATATAAATAAAGGGGTCCGTGCTAAAACTTTAATAATATAACCCAAGGTGTGGAAAAATTACCAAAAAGCTTTCTTACAAAGTGACGTGTAATGAAAACGTTACCATAGCAACCTAAACTGTTGTCATGTAAATAATAACTAATATGAAGTGGTACTTTTAATGTTACTGAATTGTAAATACGTATTAATTGGCGTTTATCTAAAACACCCGAAGCGAAGCAGGGGCGGTTCTTGTATTCGATATATGTTTAATTCTTCTGGCTCTTCGACTGGCTCGATGGCTCATTTGGTAGTGACCTCTGCCTTGTGGGCCAAGGGTCGTGAGTTCGATTCCCGCACGGTACAAACATTTGTGTTCATGAACATGCCTGTTTGTATTGGTCTGGGTGTTTACTATGTATAATATTATGTATTTATTTACAAAAAAAAGTATTTAATTAAGTTTATCAGTTGTCTAGTACCCATAGTACAAGCTTCGGCTTAGTTTGGGGCTAGACGGCGCTGTGTGGCCCTTTAAAAAAAAAATTCTTGAATTAATTGTTTTGTCAGTGTGTCGCATTCAGTGAGCGCACGATCCCTGGCCGCTGCACGGAGCTAGCTCGTGTCGCGTCGATGAGCGCTCGATTTTCCTCTAATCTCTAATTACGCCGCCATTATTTCATTTGTCCCATTGATCGCTGTTCGGGACACCCGGCGCTGACGTCATTGCTAATTACGTCACGGTCACCTATGTCCGGGATATTATCATGCGAGAATATTGCGCCCGAATAGCGTTAGAACGTGATTGGAAAATTGTTGGGTGGGCGAAGTGTTGGGTGTGCAAAGAGATGTGATTTTTTTCTAGTGCTCGTCTAACCTCCTCGTCTACTTGTTTTTTGAATATATCAAGTCAAAATACCATGAGGAAATGGTGAACAATCTAAGATTTCATACAGTCTAGTTCCCATAACGGGTTGTGATACTCGTATAAGGTAAAAACTCTCGCTGCTTGTGTCGGCGCTTGTCATCTGCGGCTGGCCATCCCGTATTCGGCGTGAAGATGTTTAATACAATCCTCTCTTAAAGCAGGCTCCAACTGCATTGCCTCGCCTTCGTTTCGAGTACCCTAGTAACTCTCGAGTAACATAAGGTGCAAACATTTAGTGTCCCAGGAAAAGGTAACGAGTAATTACAGAGTATATGAGATCAAACTACAACTATACTTAACCATAAGTGGCAGAACGTTACAACTCTCACCAGGCAAACGATTTTACTCATCCCGTTACGTACTTAATAAAAAAAAAACATCAAATCGTAAAGAAAACGTACCATGCTTTCTTTCGCAAATTAGGTAAGCAAGAACGCGAATTCCCATCATACTGTTCAGTAGCTAGGTGTCAGCGGCAGGTCGTCCCGGTAATTGGGTGTCTTCGCCTGCCTCGCCTCTCCTCGCCTCGCCTCGCCTCTTCGCTTCGAGTAGCCAATTTTTAGGGGTGCCGAGAACCTTTTGTTGAACTGTATAATAGCTTTCCACGTGCCGGCATTTGCAGGTTCATTTTGAATACCTTTTCTTATTATTCTGAGGAATGTTTGTTGGAATAGAACGTTTGAATTAAATGGTATTCTAATGGAATTACAGGTGTAAAGAAGATTGTTTCGGAAGATTGGTTTCTCTCAAGCGGGAACGGCGAACCTATTTATATGGAATAAGTGTATTTTTTCAAATATGGCGTTGTCACGTTTATAGCCCAAATTTCTCAAATAACCTGACTACGTTTTATACTCTAAAAAAAGTGATTCAATGGGACCTTACACTGGTAAGACAATAGCAGTACCTATACTTAATTTTCATTAATTATCAACCTATTGCAGTCCACTGCTGGACATAGGCCTCTCCAGTTGTTCGCCACCTAGGGCAAACATCTGGAGGATATACCCATAATCGCCACGCTGGGCAGGCGGGTTGGCGATCGCAGGGCGTAGCTTTTTGCTCCGGTGACGCTGCTGCCCGTCATCGGCCTGTGGTATTTAGCTACGCATTCTATCGTGATGGTTTTACCGCCACCAGTCGGTTTGCCAGAGCCTCGTTTGTTGTTCGGCAGGATGCACCACGGGCAGGTGAGGATGGCTTGGAGCGAAAAGGTGATAGGTCGCTCCCTTACATACTTTGTCTTATACTTAATTATGAATCATCATCATAATAGTATATCCGAGGTCATTACCCTGTTAATATGGTGTTGACAACCCTTAGTGTAATTATGTGCAAGGAGCATTGTAGGCGATGCACAAGGTGTGATGAGGCCATTTGCATAAGGAGGTGCAAACGACCAACGCGCCGCGCTCTGCGAGAGATTATAATACTCCTAATGCCTGTGCTGGAGAAATCAAATAAACGGTGTCTTCAGAGATAAGTAGGTACTTGTAGGTAAGCGCATGGCGACTTAAGTGGCACATTATTTAAGTAATATGTATGGTTCTAGGATTGATTACCATTCGAGTTGAGTAGAAGGTAACTACTCTAGAATGTCGTGGATGTTCAGGGAGACGCTCCTTGTCTAGTACCTGGTACTCATAAACTAGTGTCTGATGGTACAAGGGAAAACTTTATCCTTAATCCAGGTGGTCAGTATGAATTTTCGCTGCAGTCAGTACGTTTTATACTATTAAAAAAAGCTGGTGAGCTTATCCGGCTTTGTCTTATATGAGCGCAAAATCATCATCAAGATTCCTTTTACTGAGTTGATTCCTTGAAAATCGCTGAAAATCAGTTCTCGCCATTTCCTTGTCTAATGTACTGTCTTTTCATTTTTTTTTTGTTTTGTAACTGATTGTGTTTTATACAAGACCCAAATATTGACTAGTAAACAATTTACTTAGCATATTCTTCAATTGGGGATGTAAGGGAGCGGCCTATCACCTTTTCGCTCCAAGCCATCCTCACCTGCCCGTGGTGCATCCTGCCGAACAACAAACGAGGCTCTGGCAAACCGACTGGTGGCGGTATAACCATCACGATAGAAGGCGTAGCTTAATACCACAAGCCGATGACGGGCAGCAGCGTCACCGGAGCAAGAAGCTACGCCCTGCGATCGCCAACCCGCCTGCCCAGCGTGGCGATTATGGGTATGTCCTCCAGAGGTTTGCCCTAGGTGGCGATCAGCTGGAGAGGCCTATGTCCAGCAGACTACAATAGGCTGATGATGATGCTGATGATTTTTCAATTGTACTTTGTGTGCAATAAAGCTTGAATAATAACATCAAACAACAAGCCAGATTTATTAATGTATATTGGCGATTCAGCACCATTTTGTCGTGCAACTCCATCGCATGCTCAGGTGCTCCAGCGTAACGTACAGCGCCATAAAACTGTTCCGGAGCCGAGGTCGGCCCGCACAGGGCATGTACCGCGACCGCGGCCTCCGGATAAACTGCCCAAAAGAGGACTAGCTCGGTGCGACTACCATGTTCGTTGTTTTATTTACGGTATTCCATACAAGCCACTGCTTGTCAGGACTTAGTGGTTTTGAACTTTAGCGACACGGTTTTTGAGAATAAAAAACTGGCGACCGACTGGTGGCGGTATAACCATCACAACTAAAGGCGTAGCTAAAGACCACAGAATGATGACGAGCAGCAGTGTCATCGGAGCGAGAAGCTGCGCCCTGCGATCGCCAACCCGCCTGCCCAGCGTGGCGTGGGTATATCCGCTAGATGTTTGCCCTAAATGGCGAACAAGTGTCCAGTAGTGTACGTTTAAAGGCTGATGATGAATCAAATAAACGAAATCTCAATAAACACTGGTCACAGACCGCATCAACCAATTGAAACTAAGCCGTAAAGGCTGGTCCGGCGGGCGGGGGCTGCGACCGCGCATAAACAAACAGTTTGCGCTTCACACTTTACACTTTACAGGGCGCTCGTAAACGGACCGACAAGACGCACCGAATCAGCGGTTCGGCGGTAGGAATGGGAAAAATCTATAACGGTTTGTATCGATAAACTTAGAAGAGGTAGGTGACACTCGGAACGATCGGAAAGGAATAAAGCGTATGCTAAAATGGAACGGGGTGTGCAAGCCTTGTCAGTTCAGTTATACGGAAAAAGGGCGCTTCTGCAAACAGGTGAAACTAGAGAAAAAAGAATAAAAGACATTACTTAGCTACATCGCCTTACCGATTTAGAAATTCTTAGATGGTAAAACACATCTACATATTATGTGTATCCTTTTTTCTAAGTATCATGTAATGACGCTATTTCAATCTATATACATTTAACCGAATAAATGCATAACTCAATTTTGAATAAAATGTAGATACACACATGACAGCTGTAGTAGAATAGAATAGAATAGAATTTTTATTTACCATAAATAAAAAAAAATTAAAAAGTTCGACAGCGGTAGTAAAAAGCATGTTCATTGCTAGACATAGGCTACTGACAATTGTCATTTCGGTGGATTTACTTTCGTCTCCACGCTTTGCAGGCGGGTTGGTGACCGCAGTAGGTTTTTTTAATTTATAACCAGATAGGTAAACGTTGCTGGACGTTTCTTGATGTTCCCTTAGGCCGGGTCCCATTACGCCGGACTGGCAGGTCTGCCGGTCCGGTAAAATTGCTGGAAGGCCTAGTGGGCGGTACAAATTGTATGCAAAATGCCGGGCTCGGCGAAAAAACCGGACTCGGATAATGTGAATAGCTTCATAGGCCTTAGTAGTCTAGCAGAACTAATTTTACCAGGCTAGGAAATTATGTAAGCTTTTTGTTATTTGTGATGGCGCTGTCCAAAAACAAGACGTACCTATCGGCACAATGGCACCATTGAAGCAATACTAAAAAGATTTCCATGTCGATACGGACACCCCTCCCTACCCTCCCTAAATCTCCCGTCCTTACGTAGCCGGTTAGGAGCGCAGTACAGAACAGATATTTGCATTTTATTCGCTCGGGGCCCTCTGTCCTCCGACGGCGCTCTTTATATCTTTCAGGTAATAACCTCTTTGACGGACAGCCTTGAAACAAATTGCTTTCTCGTCCATACCCATTTGGACCTTAGTGCTTTAAGAATAAAGACGTGGTTGGCTGAAGCGTAAGGTTGTTGGAGACAAGGGGTTGACAGATAAAAGTAAACGGATTATTGCTCGCGTATCGTCTTATAGATCTGTCTGGTCGTTTGTCGAGAGATATGGATGTACTCGCGTGTGCCAATTCAAGAATTTCTTAAACTTGTGTGCTGATGTTCGTCATTCTGTATTTTCAGACAAGGTCTTGCATCTAGTAAGGCATATGTTTGCATCCCGTATTTGTATTCATTTTATTAAATTATCTTTTTTGTGCTCAAAAGTCAGCGCTGGAGTGAGCTCCTACCTGCGGTGTTTCCTTAACGCTACGACTTGTCCTTTATTAAACGTGCTACTTATAAAGAGAGTTCTTTCCTAACGTAAGGCAGCGCGGTTTAGCTGTGCCCCTTACAGTTGCCGCGGCTCAGACATTGGAGAGTCTATGAGCGGCGGTAACCGTTTAACATCACCGACGTGACGATTAAAATGTCATGTATTATTAAAACATATTATAATAAGAAACATAACATATTATAACTTCATCCAGATAATAACTTGTTATTTGTTTAATATAGATTCATAAGTGGTGTTAAGTCAGTTGATGTTCAATGCCTAGCGAATCTGTGCTCAAAGTAAGCAAAGCTTTTCCGCTCCCAGACTTTTTAAATAAATAAATAACCCAAGACATGCCACGCTGGGCCACACAGCGCCACCTAGCCCCAAACTAAGCCGAACCTTGTACTATGGGTACTAGACAACTGATAAACTTACTTAGATACTTTTTTTTTGTAAATAAATACATATTATACATAGAAAACACCCAGACCAATACAAACAGACATGTTCATGAACACAAATGTTTGTACTGTGCGGGAATCGAACCCACGACCCTTGGCTCAGAGGGCAGAGGTCACTACCAAATGAGCCACCGAGCCTGTCAATGTTTATAGTTGGCAAAGTAGTTATCTCAAATTAGTATTGCCATTTAATTCTTACAAAATCCATGACACATTATGCATCTTTTATCCAACTAGGGGTCTAACCATTTCTTAGTAGTTATATCTATATTACCAAATAATAATCAATTATTTACTTTCAATTAGTAGATAACAATTTTGTTCAAAGGTAACATTGTAATTAACGTGTAGGCTATGATAGGCTCAACAAACAAAATTAAACTATTGTTTGTCATACATAAGGCCCTGTCACACTTAAACGCTAACTACTATACGCACCTGTAGTATAAGTATAGTACAGTATCAGCACATACTCGTACTGCTTGACAGCCAAAATTAGTATTGATACTAGACATGGTCCAAACACACATTGGGTCGCAAAATACATGCATCTCGGAAAGGGATTGTCACCGTATCGCCTTTCACCACCTTTGTACAAACGCGTCAAAATCCGTTGCGTTGTTTTAAAAATCTAAGCATACCTAGGGACAAACAGACAAAAGCGACTTTGTTTTATGTCTACTACTTAGTTGTCTCAACCCGCTTGGTTTTACACCTAGTATTTAATGAAGTCTTCTGTAGTTTGGGAAGCCGACCCTGAGACAATCGGGAAAAAGGCTAGGATGATGATGATTATGATGATTTAATGAAGTCTGCCAACCCGCAAGGATGCCGGCTGCTTGTCAACTGTGCTTCTGCCCCTGGTCAGCAGGCAGAGGTCACTCCCAATTGAGCCACCGAGCCAGTCAATAAAACGCCAAAATAAAAGATGTATACGGTTCCAAGAGTGAGAGCGCACTTAGGTTAGCGTGGTGTTTCCTGGATAGTTCAATCACGTGTTTAATGTGAGAACATACAAAACTGTTATCTAAATTAGTTTGTCCGTAGGTAGTACTAAGGTACTGTTAGTACAAGATAACCTAATTTTTGTACACATAGAGACCGTATCGGTGTGTTTATTTGTATATAGCAGTTGTCATTGTCCATATAATCTGAGAATTACCTAATCTTTAACTCGTCCTTTTCATATCTCATATAGAAAATGCGATAGTACATATTATAAACAAAAGACTTTCCATCTATTTAATAAAATAACTCATAAAATTATGAATCTAATACCTACTACGAGTATTTGAACATTTATGTTGTTCGATTGTATGTATTAAGATTAGATGTTGATGATTGATATTAGACCGACAGGCACTACGGCCAATCCCTAAAGAGCTGTATCCTCGATTTTTCTGTGCGTGGAAGCGTGTCAGCGGTAACTTGCGGACTTTGGATCTGCTATAGGTTAATTTCTTCACAGAAAAACCCATATACCATTTTTTGTCAAATTTAGAACAAATTACGAACCCGGGACAACTCTGTATTTATTTAGGCACCACTTGCATGTTCGGAATACCAAAACATTTTATACCATCCTAAAAATGTATTTAGGTATTTTAAGTAAAAACCATTAGATAACCACTTAGAACATAGTCTAGAAAACCTAGATCCAAGACATTTTAGCGATTAACACTTGTTGTAACGAAACTCACATGCTACTTACATTTACTATGTAGTTCATTGTGTACTTTCAGCTTGAAGTTTATACTCCGGAAGTCCCGTTAAATTACGTCTTACTACAACGTCACCATTGCAACCTCAGTCCGCGGCAATCTGCAAATTGGATCGCGGCTTTGCTCTTATTCAAATTGTTCGCCCTTTTTAATGCCCTCACTTTTATCCTCTACATTACACATTACCACAACCCAAACCAAAAACGGCCACAGACTAACAAGCATTCTTTGGACAAAACTCGTACACTGTCGGTTCAAAAATTCAATGCTAAACAGTTACTTGCTCTGTGGTGCCAAAGTGTTTTTATTCGTCGTATTGTGTACAGTGCGCGCGGTTTACGATCGTCCAAAAGTGACGTTTACTCGTGTTTTGATTTATGAAACAGCCGCAGAGGTCCGCTTTTGTTTGTACTTGATTATTGCATGGAACTGTACATTGGCGATGAAACATCAAATCATTTTTAGGGTTCTGGTTAACTAAGTTGATGGTTCACGTGTTTTTCGAGTTTATTTTTAATATCTTCATAATTTTCTTCCCTCATAGGTAGGCAGCAGCTTTTTTCCCTCACGGTGGGCAGTACCTTATCTCTCTGTGCCCCAGACATCAACAATTACAAGCAAATTAATTGCATATTCCTGATTTTAAGCTACATAGATACTACAACGATGGATTTGAAAACCAAAACATTGCAACTGTAGATAAACATATTACGAAAGTACTTATCCTATCCTATTAATATATTATAAGAGATTATTCGGATAGATGGATGGTTCTGGAGGGGATATCACTTGTCAGTTAACGTAGTGTAGACACCCACTGGCAAGGATGACGTCTTCACAAGGTGTCAAGATGCGAAAAGACCCGTATCAAGCAAAAAAATTGGAGAACAAAATATCCCGTTCATCCCGTTACATATAAAAACTGAATAAAACTTCATAACACAATCTCTTATCTAGCTTGTTGTTAACATTTTTGTCTCTAGGTGAAATGAAAAGGGCGTAACTCTTGCACAATTGCCATAATCCGTCTAGACACAAGTGATGCAGAAACTTTTATGACCACAGCGACCTTTAAGCAACTGCACAAAATGTAAGTAGACCTCATTCGTCGCATAAGGGATCAAGTGATATACAATTTCATTAATTATAGTTTAGGAAATGAAATGATGAATGTAAAAGACGAAAGAAGCTCACGTACTAAGGGTGGGTATTGACCGGTGCTACGGGGCGTAATGTAAAATGTAACCTATCAAACGTGCGGTCAGGTAGAGAGGTAAGGCATAGCGAATCTTCGCTTGAATTGAGCCGCCCGTCCTGGGAAGGACCTCCATCCTATAGAATACCGCAGCCAAAGGCTCCGGGTCGTGTTTCTGCCGGTGAGTAGGCTTTCCGGAGCTCGTGGTGGTAAGGGCTGGGCCGGCATGGCAGTGGCAATTGACAGGCAACTGACTAGTTACTTGCCACAGCGACTTTGGCTTCTCTTTCGCTTTCCATCAGGCGTAGGGAAGCCATTATGTCGAGCTACTATAAAAAGGTACGTATATAAGATCGTTTCCACGACTCAGCTGACGGCAAGAATGTGCTCGTTCCATAACATGTTACACCAACGTTTGTTAGGACACATTGTAATAATTTTAGATCTTATGTCAATTAACTACTTACTTAAATGAGAGGTACTTACGAAAATTAAAACACATTCTACCTAGCACTGAGATAACATATTTTAAACTTCATTCACTATATCCATTTTAAAATTGTATCCTCATTTTGAATCGGGTTAAAGTAAAGCATATAATAGGCACTAAATTCTCAATATGTACAGAAGATCTGTTATCTCTAATACATTCCAAACCAACCCAAAATACCGTTTTAAACTGTTTTTCATGTCTATCACTTACACTGTTTTCAAAACTTTGCAATTAAGCGGGCCCTTAGTTTCACCAATTCTCTTCATACCAATATCACACGAGCTTCAACCGTCCATAAATCAGTTAAACCTATCACGTCTCCAACAGTTAGCTCCAAATACACAGCTAATCCAATAGTGGAAGCAATACTCCTAAGTCCCAAGACAGCGAGATAATAATCAAATGAGAATGTAATTGTTCGTATGTTGAATACGTCACGGGTGTGCCGTGCGGCTGTGCCGGCCTGCCGGGCCGTCAAACGGATTGATTTATCGTAATAAACAACAGATACACACGCCACATATTAGACCCTCACGCTACAAGTACGAGTGTGTATGATGTTGAGGCTGTTAGTTTTACGAGCGGACTAATTTTGATACGTTTGGTACCAAAATTAGTTGCTTGTTGGGGCCTTTTGAACAAGCACGTAGAAAATTTCGGCTATCAAATCACATAGGGGATGCAAGGGAGCGACCTATTACCTTTTCGCTCCAAGCCATCCTCACCGGCCCGTGGTGCGTCCTGCCGAACAACAAACGAGGATCTGGCAAACCGACTGGTGGCGGTAAAACCATCACGATAGAAGGCGTAGCTAAATACCACAGGCCGATGACGGGCAGCAGCGTCACCGGAGCAAAAAGCTACGCCCTGCGATCGCCAACCCGCCTGCCCAGCGTGGCGATTATGGGTGTATTCTCCATAAGTTTGCCGTAGGTGGCGAACAACTGGAGAGGCCTATGTCCAGCAGTGGACTGCAATAGGCTGATGATGAAATCCCATAGGCTGCTGGACTATCGGTCTTCTTTCTCCTTTTACCTTTACAGTGCGAACGGTTAAGATTTGAAAGTTTTTTCAGGGTCCATGTTCCCCGATAGATATAATCTTCAGATTTTCAAGTGAGAGTGAATCGTTTTTTAAGGTGAGTGCGCGCCATCAAAATGAAGTTTGTGTGACATATTATAGGCTCCCCGCATGCCTACACAAAATCGAAAATACCTACCAGATATACCTTAGATAAGTATATTTTGTTAGAATTACACAACGCGTTGAAATACCAGAATATTAAGTGTGTAATATCGTACTTTTAGACCTATACAAACACAAACGTGGCCTATTTCAACAGACCTAGCAAAAGACTTATACGAAAATCCTGGATGACTAAATGATAGAGGTCACAAGTATTAAATCTATACTGATAATAAATCTGTAGCGAGGTAAATTCTGTACATGAAATATATTTTCAAAATAATTATAAGGGGGTGATTTTAGTGATCGATACTGATGCCAAAAATGCAATTAGTAAAATTTCTGTCTGTGTGTCTGTCTGTCCGTCTGTCTGTCTGTATGTTCGTTATAGAAACAAAAACTACTCAACGAAACTTGATACAATTATTTTTCATGCTCCTAGGCAGGTTATAGTACACTTTTCATCACACTACAATAAATAGGAGCAGAGCAGTGAAGTAAATGTTGGAAAAACGGGAGAAATTTTTGTATGTATGTTTGAACACGCATCACGCAAAAACTAATGCATGGAATTGAATGCGGCTTTCACCAATGTATTGCTCTCTAGCAATCTATCTAACTTAGATCTCTATCTAACTTAAAATTAAAGCAACATTTTATGGAAGTTCATTACTTTTGAAACCCGATATCGTATATAATTGTTATGATGACACGTGATTTTTGTTAATGTTTACTTAAATAGTCAAAGCAAATTTCATAATTACACATGAAGAAGCATCTTTCGGGTCGATATGGCGATGGCAACTGACTAGTAACTAAAAGCTGTTTAGTTTCCAGATAGTTCCAGACAATTTTATCCCTTTCGAGCTGTTAGTCAGGCGAAATGGTCTCAATGTAGTGTCAAAGCATTGCCGATGTAAGAAAACAATAAGCCTTGCTGTATATTAATGAAAAATCATATCCGTTAACGTAAACACTAACTTTGCCCATAAACTTGACATACAAAAACGTACTTAATTATTGTCGGAGCGTCTGTCCGTCGAGGCTCGGCCGATGCGTATCGCGGACTCAGCGCACATAAATAACGTATAGGGCTAATCCGATACGGCGGTGATTTGTCGGCCTATTTACTCATTCCCAACCCAAACTCACTACATAAACTTGTTTATTATTTACCCGAACCGATCCGCCGATACTTCCATCACCAAATTTAACGCCTATAAAACCGTATTCATAAATTCCTTATTTATAATATAATAAAGTTTATAACCAGCATAATCCGCACAGAACAAAGCTGGAATGTGAGGCAATCCCCTATTAACAATTCCCTGGCATCACGTCTTTGGTTGATGTTTTTTTGTCAAGTAATATAGCTTGAACGGATTCAAAATGGACTTTGTTCGTATTATGCTAAAAGAGAGTTTCGCGTGAGTTTTTCTCTGGTGAAAGTAAGTAGTGTAGCTCAATAACCATCGGCATAAATAGTATTAACAACAATTGATTTACATACAAATTGCTTTAGACAATATTGCTGACGGAATGGCGCGCGTGACGCGTACCACACATTTTGTGCAGCCACTAGGAGCGCGGAAACATCGCCACGGCGGGTGACTGAAGCATTGGCCTTTAACCCTACTAGGTAAGGGCCGACCTGGACCAGAGACGCCGCATCTAGAGAGCTCTGGAATTTCCGAAAGGAGGCATATGTTCAGCAATGGACATATAAGTGCTGAGAAGAAGAGGGGTTTTAGACTACCATAAAAAGGTATTGTTTGTAACAGGTATAGCTGGGAGTCCGTTAAATTATTGTTGTTTTTATATCAGTAGGTACTCGGCGGAAGATGTTGAATTTTTTTCATACATAATAAATAAACCAGCATTTTATAGTAATTGCATGTTATTGAAAAGCTTCAGCAATAATAAATTGTTGGTTCATATTCACCGTATTACTTACTCGCGAGTGAAAAAAATATAAAAGACGTTATGTATTCAAAACCTTCGCTACTTAAGCTTTAACTTGACGTTTCGATAACTTTATTTAAGATGACAGACGAATAACAAATATATTTTATATGTGCCATTTCTTTTTTAGAATAATAATAATTATCTTTAACATCTTTACTTATTTACTTATTTATTTACTAAGGAAACATACAGCACATAATATCACATTTACATTAAACATAATGAACTAAACATTGGCAATTAAAGTTTCCACTGCTAGTTTACACATAAGACAATGTTGAATAGGCAGCAAACATACAATTCAACCATGAATGGAGGATGAGGTCCTCTTAACGTTAAATACATTTAAACACTTAAAAAACTATCTTTATTTTTATTTTTCAAGAAGTTACGAAAACGCCCTTTCTCTTTGTCAAAAATGTCGATGTGGTCAAAAGAGGTATTATACTTCTTACAGGCTCTGATTATAAAACTATTACTTCTGTAATTAGTTGCACAAAGGGGCGTTACAAAAGTATTCCTATGACGTGCGCCAGGTCTAGGACACCCGAAACACAATTTGCTTAATAAATAAGAAGAGTCGACCAAATTATGTACAATTTTATGCAAAAAAATTTGGTCTCTATGCTCTCTTCGATTTGCCAATACTTCAATTCTGGCAATGTTACAATTCTTAAATCTATACTGCAGACGCTTAATGAACTTATGCTGAATAGCTTCTATTGCATTAGTATATTTCAAGTACATAGGGTTCCATACAGTTGAAGCATACTCCAGTTGAGATCTAACGTACGCATTATACAACAATATCAACGTATTGGCATTTTTGAAATCCGTACTTTGTCGAAAGATAAATCCGAGCAATTTATAGGCCTTAGCAGTTATTTTATTTACATGAGATTCAAACAACAACCCACGATCCAGCTGAACACCCAGATCCCTCACTTCATCAACCCTTTTCAGCCCCCGACCATGTAAAGCGTAATTGTAATTGATTACATTTTTTTTCCGGGTAAATGTGATTGTTTGGCACTTTTCAACATTCAAAAATAGTTTGTTTTGTAGACAGTATTCCCCTAATCGATTTAAATCACTCTGCATGTTTTCGCAATCATCTTTAGACCTTATAACTGAAAATATTTTGGTGTCATCTGCGTACAATAGTATCTTTGAATGTTGAAAGCAATTTATGACATCATTAATAAAGATGTTGAAGAGCAAAGGACCTAGGTGTGAACCCTGCGGTACACCGGAAGTTATCGGAACAAAACTGGAAACAAAACCTTTTATTGTAACTGCTTGCGTTCTGTTTTCAAGGTAAGATGTTAACCACCTGAGTAGATCACCATGTATACCGATTGCCTCAAGTTTAGAAATTAAAAGTGAGTGTGAAATTTTATCGAACGCTTTAGAGTAATCGGTATACACGGCATCCACCTGATATCCCATATCCATAGACTCAAGAACGACATCTAGAAACTCACAAAGATTAGTCTCAGTCGAACGCTTGGCAATGAAGCCGTGCTGATGTGCGGTCAGTAAAGGTCTAATTGTCGGAAAGAGAGAATCGTAAACTATCCTTTCGAACACCTTTGGCAAAATAGACAACTTAGAAATTCCCCGGTAATTACGAACGTTATGTTTGTCCCCATTCTTATGAATTGGTACAATGAACGATTGCTTCCAAGATGTAGGCATGACACCGAGAGATAAAGATAATTTAAACAGAAACGCAACTGGGCCCGCTAATTGCACGCAGCATTGTTTTAAAAATAGGGGGTGAAGGCCATCAGGTCCACTGCCTTTTGAAACATTAATTTTTGATAAATACTTCTCGATCAATTTCTCTGTTATGCTAATGTTACTTATTATCATGTCGTTGCTATTAGTCAAGATCAAATTAGAAGGGACGATTGAGTCGCCTTCAAAAACCGATTGAAAAAAACTATTGAACATATTAGAAATAGTATGTCCATCATAACCAACATCCGTATCTAATTTCATAGTGTCAGGGATACTATTACTATTTTTTTTCGACTTAATGTAGGACCAAAAGTGTTTGGAGCAACGATTAATATTTGTCTCAGATCTGGTAATAAATAAGTTATAACAGAAATCTATTAGCTTTTTAGTTGATCGTCTTAAATCTGAGAAGCTTTCGTAATCAGCTAGTCTACCGTATATTTTCCACTTCTTATGTAATTTAGCCTTCCTCTTTATCATTTTAATTAAGGGAATAGAATACCACATAGGGTAAACATTATTGTCTTTAACAATTTTTGAAGGAACATGCTTGTCTATAATACCATTTACTATTAAATAAAAATATTCTAACGCTGTTTCGATATCTGTACTGGATAAGAGCGATTCCCAATCTACATTCTGCAGCTCAAGCCTGATATCATCATAATTAGCAGCGTGAAAGCGCCGAACTAGCCGCGGAGCATGTTGCAGGCAAGCATCCTCCATGGCCATTTCCGCGACTATAGATAAAGATGGATGATGTTTATCTTCTGGCACTGACAGAGGATCAGTTCGAACTATGTTACATGATATGCTAGAGAATATCAAATCTAAAAATCGATTATTATGGTTAGGTACACCATTTAGCTGATACCAACCAGTAAAAGACATAAAAGTAAATAGTTGAGACGTTAATACACAGTGAGAAGGGTTTGACAATGTAAATGTATTGCTTCCTGCATAGCTTTCTGACCAGGCCGCATTTCTTACATTAAAATCACCCACTACAAGAAATTTATCGTCCGGTCTCTCGATGCTTAATTCCGATACGGACTCAAATAATGATAGTTGAGAGGACGCCTGGTCCCTTGTTTCGGGGAAATAACAACAATATAAGTGCAGCCTTTTTGAGGTAGGGCCCCGTGACAGTAGTATGTCCAATTGCGTAATATCGGCATCAGGGAGGTCAGGAAGTACGCCGGAGCAGCAGGAGTCAACTATAAGTTCGCGTCGAACTGCAATTAAAGTACCACCGCCCATGGTCAAACCTCTCCGCTCATAATCTCGGTCATTACGGTACACATTATATCGTGAGTCGAACAATTCTGCATCGAATATACCTGGCAAAAGCCATGTTTCCGTAAGAAAAATGATATCATAATTGCAATTCAATAAATTTTTATAAAACACTTTAGTCTTTGTACGTAATCCACGAACATTCTGATAAAAACAATTAAACTCTTTATTTAACTCCGTAACGCATAACAAAAATGATCTCAATTATGAATAGTCGCAAAGAATTTGTATGTTCTGATGTTACGTCATGTTCATACATACCAGGAATTCGCTCATGATATATTATAATATAATATAATATAATATACGACGACATATTATTTTTATAAAGTGAATTGACGTAATATCCTAGGTAACGGCATCCACAACACCCATAAAAACACGCGCATATACACAAACAATGTTCCAAAATGTGATGATAAGAATCTCGTTCGTTAAACAAATATAATATTATTATTTTGAAACCACAAAATTGACTCATTCGTCCGACCACCATCGTAACACGGCTCCATCGCGGAGTCCAATATTTTGCCAATACCGTCAAAGTTACGACAAAAACAAATAAGCGTTCAACAAAGTAGCAATCCTTAAATATTATAACATTAAAATTAAGTACAACAAAATCATTACAGTGTTCATACAAATAAAAACCCTTAAACATTGCGTCCCAATTATGATGCGCAAAAACGACTCGTCGATCAAAATACGCAATGGACGCCATGCCCCGCGACGCTTTACTCACCCAGCAAGTACAGTGGTAGACGCACTCGAGCAAGCGGGGTAACAATGTTATCAGTATTGCAGGTGTCACAAACCCCCCGCATGCGTCCAGGTGATAGTAATTAGAAAACCAACATCGACACTTCAACAAAACACAATAAAAAATGCAACGTTCACAAATAAATGTCAATATAGCACACCTTAGATAATTTTTTTTAAAGATTCTGGTGAAGTTATGTGTATTACGGGCGATTTGTCAGATTTACGTACCATAATGGTACAGTTACGAACCCAACAGAATTCATAGTTTTTTTCCTTTGCTTTTAGTTTGGCTTGGACAAGCAATTGCTTATTTCTGGAAGAAAGGTGATCATTAAAGTAAATTCTATTATTTGAATTCTGGAATCCGACATCGCTTGCCTTACAATCCTTCAGCTTGCGAAGAGTTGCCAGAAAATCGTCCTTCTTGTAGCGGGACTGCATTTTCAATATAATTGGCTTGGCCTTTTTTTCATCACCACTCCTTACAGCCACTCTGGTAACAAAATCAATGTCCGTTTCTGGATTCAGGGGAAAACCACTACTGTTCGCCAATGCCACCACGGTCTTTATCAAATTTTCACCAGCCTTCTGGGGAACACCGTTGATTTGAATATTAGATCGACGTACCCATTGGTCGTTTCTATGTCTCTCTTCCATGATTATCATGACCTGTTCTTTCAGTTCCTCGACATCACTTTTTAGTGACTCCACAGCTGAGACTCTTGTGTCAAGGTCACCAATACGTGTAGATAGGTGATCCAATCTTTTATTCAGGGTTACTTTCATGCCAGCAACATCGGATTTAACTTGCTGCAAATCTTGCTGAATGGAGGAAATGGCTGTCAACTGTTCCTGCATACTCGTTATCTTGGACGAAATATCACTCAGTCGCGCAGAAAGCGACCGCTCGTCCATACCCCCCAAAACTGCCACTTCTGGAGAGGAAGAAGGTGGATGGACTTGGGCGGAAGATGATGAAGATGGCTTCGAGCAGCCCGGCATCCCAGAAGATCCTCCACTCTCACCCTCCGGTTTATCCGATTCCAATTGTGATGCATCCCGACAGGCAGAACACCTCCAGGTGTCCCTGTCAGTACCACGTCTTTCAAAATTGTGCTCTTTTTGGGCACACACGAAGTGGAACAATTTCTTGCAGGCCGAACATTCAATACCGTCCCTTACGGTTTTGACACAAATTGCACACTTTGAATTAAACATGTTGTCAACCTCTGATTCTCAACTGACGGCGGAAAGAAGCGTGTCTACTCAACAAATGCTCGCGCTGGACTGAATCTTGAGACTCAATATCTTTTTAAAATTTAAATCCCATTGCTTAACTTTTTTGAATCCTACTGTTCAACTTTTATGTCTGCACGTCTTAGACCTATATTAAAAGGTTTACACTAAATTAAAAAGCCTTTGCTCCCCGCCCATTTCGTGGCCTCGTACTAAAGCGCGCAGTAACTCCTCCGCGAGGGTGTCTCATGAGCGCGCATACACATACGCTTCACGTCTGTTCGTCCGTCCGTAAGACTCCGTAGGGCTGCCAGGGATAAGTTATTTGAAAGATGACTTACAGAGAGGTACTATAAAATCTTCGGTAAACGGGTCATACACTCGTTAATTGGTCCGTATTTAAAAGAAGATTTTCTTGTAGTCGGTTAACTGAAAGTATAACGAATAAGTGTGCATGAGTAATACGTAGCTTATTGTTTTTCGTACCTACCTATTCTTTAAAATGTTCATTAAATTACGTTTAATGAAAATCAGAACAAACACAAGTGCTCATCACGCGAATGTTTGTCCCGGGTGGGAATCGAACCCACGGCCCTTGGTTCAGAAGGCAGGGGTAACTACCAATTGAGACACAGAGCCAGTCAAGAGATTAAATTCAGAATGTATTTAAATTGCCATCGATACGCTAAATAGAAGTGAAATATACAACTCTGATGCAGTTGGGATACGTGCTCAGTGTAATGACAGCCCTACCCACACTCAAGTCCGCGGATGAGAATAAGAGCACCTGATTGCGCTTCTGATTGAGACGGCTGTTTATTTTTATTCGAATAGTGAGCGGAATTACCTCCACACAGCCGTGCGAGGAGGCTTTTACGCGTCCAATTTGCGTAAGTAATGCAGGCGTCTGCGTAGTTTGAGATCTGTAGGATTGTGAGATATGTCTTGATTGAATATTAAGTTATGTGTCTACTTTATTAGCTTTTTCATTCGAAGTGACTTGACTGCACCTGATAGTAAGCGACATCGCAGTCTACATTAGAATTCCATCACTGAGCAAAAACCGGTTCAGTCTTGCCTTGAATATAGGTAGATTATACCTTTTGGGGAACAAGGAACCTTACGAAGAGCTCCAAAATATAGTTTTTATACTGTGATTAGTTCTTCGCTGGTTAAAGAAAAAAAATACTACTTCTGAAATGCTTTAAATTGCTTGAATGCACATTGCTTATGTTAACAATCGTTATTTAAGAAGTTAATTTCTTTAAAATAAATATTATAAATCGATATCTGAATTCTGCCGGTTTAGAAACAGTTAACGTGAGTGGCGGTTTCTGAACGACATACTTGACAAATTCCAAATATTGATACAGCAACCAAAAGTATTTTGATTCGATTTAAACATCCGCTACCAATAAATCCAAAAGCAACGGCCCATTGAACTCGGATCAGGTAGAAGTCGGCCGAAACAAAACGAATGAACCACAAAGTTCCCTCTTGGAGTCATGAATATTGAGCGGAGCAGCAGCCCGTGAGTCCCTCCACCTTGGACCCCGTTGCTCAATAAATCTACATAATTGTGGAGTTTTTCGATCGATTGAAGTAATATTTGAGGACAGTTATAAAGTGAGTTATTCTGAACGTTAAACTTTGCCTCGTTGGTTTAGTGGTGAGAGAGCGGCTTATAAACATCATCATCATCAGCCTATTGCAGTCCACATAGGCCTCTCCAGTTGTTCGCCACTTAGGGCCAACATCTGGCGGATATACCCATAATCGCCACGCTGGGCAGGCGGGTTGGCGATCGCAGGGCGTAGCTTCTCTGGTGACGCTGCTGCCCGTCATCGGTCTGTGGTATCTAGCTACGCCTTCAATTGTGATGGTTATACCGCCACCAGTCGGTTGCCAGCGCCTCGTTCGCTATTCGGCAGGATGCACCACGGGCAGGTGAGGTTCACTTGGAGCGCAAAGATGATGGGTTACTCCCTTACATCCTGGCTTATAAACATAATGTCCCAAAAGAGAGTACCGATCCAAGAAATGTTACTGATTATTCTTCTTAATTTTTACGTCATCATTATCATCAGCATATCGTAGTCATCTGCGACCCTGGGCTTCTCATATCCAACACTTAGTTCTTGAGCTTTATAGACGTTGTGAGAGTGAAGGAACTGAGAATACTTATACTTACTTATTCGATAGATCTAATTCAACTCAGCCTAGGATGAGATAAGATTATTAATGTTAAACAGAACCGCCGCCCATGAACATCAGTAATGCCATAACCATGCCACTGCCTACCGTGAGGAAAGAACTCTCTTGCAACGCTTGAAGAAAGACATGTTCAGTAATCAGAAAACACGGGGGCTGAGAGGTCGTTCTAGAGCTTGCCCATTGGTGGAAGAAATGAACGCTAAAACCGATGAGATTATTTTTCTTTTTTTATGCGAGAGGCGGCAGACGAGCAAGTGTGATGCCTGATGGTAAGTAGTCGACACCGCCCATGTACTCCTGCAGCTCTAACTGAGTTCAAGATCGCTACCGGCCTTTTAAATATGAATACGCTCGTTTCTTGAAGGTTCCCAAATCGTAGCTGTTCGGAAGACTGTCGCAGGAAGTTTGGTTGGAACGAGATCAGTTCTGGACGAAATCGAACATGTCAATCATTGCCTTTCTCGATGAGTGCCGATTAAAAATTCATATCAATCCAAACCTCAGTCAAATTCTAGGCCTAACACCAACAGAACGTTAAACAAAAACGAATCGAAACAGCATTAAAGTCGGAATAAGTGTTTCCATTAATCGTGGGTGCAGCGGCACTATAAATTAGTGCGGCCATAAATCGCGCGGCTTCAACGCCAGTTACGCGCGCGAGCGGCCGCTGTCCGCCCCCCTCCCGCCCCTGACCCCCCCATGCGACCCGCGACCAGCTCCGATGAAGTACGATACAGTAATTGCAACACTATAGGAATACTTTTTTGGTTGAATGAAACATATGCGTCACTAAAAACATTTTTGCGTCCTAGTGGCAGTCCTCTGGTGGTAAGCCCATGATGCTCAACTTGCTACGGCTGCAGGTCATTATTTGGTAACTTCCAGATCAGGTTATCGTATGTTCACATCGCAGCCCCATGCTTGCCCGTAAGTTATTTCTAATTATACTATGTGATACAGTAAACTAAGAGTAAGGAGTCTATGCGCGGCGGTAACCGTTTAACATCAGATGGACCGCTTGCTCGTCTGCCACCCACAGTAATAAAAAAAAAAAAGGAATTTTGTGCTTTCCTGATGTATGTTGCTCAACCTGGGCTTCTCGCATCGAGCTCTTGCCAGCCATACTGCGCAAATCGTCACTCCACCTAGCATGAGGGCGGCTTACAATACGTCTGCCAATACACTACGATATGTTATTATAATAATTTGTAGTTTTTCATCAAGTTCACAGACTCTCCAGTTTGTTGTAAACCTATTTATAGTATCTGAAAGTTTTATGAGTAATTTATAGATTAATTTTACAAGTTATTTTTAATACTGTTTACTTAAAACCATTGTAGTAACACGTGCCAATATATTATTATCAGAAATTCTGATTATCTAATTTAAGTAATTACAATGTTTGAATATTTTAACTGTCATTGGCCTCCAAAAACAACCTACCACAATAGCCATTACCCAACACGCAATCCCAAACTGCAGATTACTTGTTCTACTTCACAGCAGAGTCCAATACAAGAAGGTTTTAATATTAATTGCAGCTCAGACTGAGCCAAGAGGCGACCCCGCGGCGGTAAATAAAATCCTTGTACTTGTCAATTTACCTAAATCGGTACAGTGGGCGGGCAGCCTTCGACCTCCGGCCGCTTCAGCGAAAAAAAGCACAAGAAATGCCCTTTGTAATACAATTATATAGTTCCTTTGGGGAGGAACATAAATTTGCCATCGCTTGAATGTGAAATACGAATTGAGTTAAACTAGTAATAATGGAAGATTTTCCTGTCTTGGATTTTTTGCGACAGATAAGTATTCTGTTATTTGCATTTTCATGATATATTTTCTCTAGGTAATCGTGATATTATAATTATGTTTTTGGTACCTTTAGGGTAGTAGGTTGCAGGTGGCCTCATAACCAGCGAACCGGGTTCGAATCCCGGGTCACAAATTGTTACTTGGGATTTTGTGTGAAGACATTTTTCAGTAGCAGTTCCGGAGTAAGTAAATTGGTGGTGATGTACCGCGTGCATCGGATAGAATAAAATAAATGAATAAAATAAAAGAATTTATTTCTGCAAATAGATTCACGAGTAATATTTTTGCACGTCAAACATTTTTTTCCTTACCATCACTTCGACGTGATAAGGATGAGTAGGTACTGATAAGAAGAAGTGCCGCAAGAAGTTGACGGTGAACTTACTGCTGTTATTGCTAAAGTAAAACCTATGGAACTTGGCTGACACGCTCTCGCGTGTCTTGATTTATCTTATAAGTAATTTCATAATTATCATCAGGCTACAAACGTCCACTGCTGGACCCTCTCCAATTGTCACTTTGGGGCCTTAGTCAGCACACTTGGCAGGCATATTGGCGATCGCAGTAAGTTTTATATGACCCAGGTAAAAGCTGCTGCCTCTTTCCTGTTATTCCCTTAGTCGTCTTCTACGGCACCCACGGGGTGAGATGGGGTGGTCCTATTCTAAATCTAATCCGGAAACTACACGGATATTATTGCAACAGTAAAACCTATTTATCTTATCCAGAATTTGGAAAACTAAATTTGTAAATCTCCCAGTAATTTCAGCAGGACTTGGCGACGTAATTTATACACTGCCCGCGTCGCCTGTTGCGGTCTATTTACTCGCCTTTTTAGGGGCCTGTAATGTTTTAATTATTGCCTTTAATGTTTTATTCGTGCGCTTTGAACTGGGTCCTGTGCGCTTTCCGGAAGTTTTAAGTTTTAAACATGTTTGCTTATTGTTTTTTTTCTTGCTTAAATAATCGCCGCTGCGGCACCCTACTATTAGAATCAAAAAATCTTCCTGATGAAGAATATTTTCTACAGGAGACAAAGAGGAAGAAATTACCACCGCCAAGTCAAGCCGGGTTTATTTTAGTGAAATATGTAGTAGTGCTATTATTTTTAAGTTTTGGAGAAAGAGGGAAGTTACAACGTTTAAACTAAATAGCGAACGATCCGTAGCTTCCGTTTTTTCTTCAAACGTGGTCTAAAGAGAACTCTTTCCTCACGGTAGGCAGTGGCTAAGCTGTGCCCCTGGCATTGCAGAGTCTATGAGCGGCGGTAACCGTTTAACATCAGATGGGCCGCTTGCTGGTTGCCACCCATAGCAATAAAAAAAATGCTTCCTGGTTCAAAGCCTGATCGGGTCAATCTATGAAATTGATTTATCTAAATTGTTGCCGGTCTGTTTGTTTTACAAGATGCCATCAGTCATCATCTAATAGGTACCTATTCATAGTACAAGGGAAGGCCCTAATGTAAGACCAGGTGGTCGGTGTGAATTCACGCATTCACTTATTTAAATAAAATGAGATAGACAAACAATGGATGTACTCTACCGCTCGTTTCTAATGTAGGCACTATTTTACCAGCTTATGTCCGGCTGAAATATTACAGGACCACATAATATTCGGTTGCTACTATCTCCAATTTGCAAAAAACACAGTACAATAACGAAATTAGTCAAACAGATATCGTCGGATGAGTAATAACAAGGCAAATATGCCTCTATCCGGCTATTACAATACCGCCCGAGCTCATTATTATGCCAGCCGCAAGATTACGTCGACTTTTTTCATCGGCTTATCTCGTTTTTTTATAGGCGGTACCTACAGCGACCGTATTGCGTATTTATGGGATAAGTCTTAATAAGTAACAAAAAATGAATATAAATACTTTGGAATAAACAACATGTAGGGGCAGCAAAATATAAGCAGGAAATGGAGTGCCTGGCTATTAGAACAGTCCTCTATTAATGTACGCAGGAGATATTAAAGTGCTAGAGTGTGCACACAAATACAGGTGCATTGTGTTCTCTCATAATCTGATTGGACGGTAGTTCGACACGCTCGGTAGAGATTAGACGAAGATCATAGGACAAACAACTGAACAAAGACGGCCGGTAACCGTAATTTCACCTATAAAACGCAACTCAGAAGTGAAACCGGAGCACACACTGAACCAAGTTCTTCTAACTTATAAACTAGGCGAGCAGGATTTCCTTGAAGATGATGAAACGGCCCCACATACCATTTTAGAATGCTGTGGCACAGTACCAGGCTAAATGAGAACCTCGAAGTACCTCATCAATACCGCCACGGGTAGCATCAAGAAATTGCATGACTTTATTACTAAGCTACCACAGACCGACGACGGGCAGCAGCGTCATCGGAGCGAGGAGCTACGCCCTACGATCGACTACCCGTCTGCCCAGCGTGGCGATTATGGTAATATTCTTCAGATGTTTGCCCTAAGGGGCAAATACAAACTGGAGAGGCCTATATCCAGTAGTGGACTGCAATAGCCTGATGATGGACTAGGAGGGTTTTATTAGATTCTCGACGATAAATAGGCCCTGTAGTCGACGAGTTGCGGAATCCATTCCGTTATACCTACACCTATTCCTAAGTACAAATCCTTTATAGAATAAAAGATTGGATTTTCCTTTTTTTGTTCTGCTCGCCGTACCTACGCGCAACTCGCTAGAGGTATCGCGAGCTGTTACATTTGCATAGAGAACGTCCCAACGTCGCCACCGCTCATGTTTACCGCCGCGGCCGCCGCTGGCCGCCCCGTTATGACTGACTAAATGAGAGCGTTTAACTCGATTCCTTACTTTAATACTAGGATTCTAAACGTTTCAACTATTCTACGGATATGAGGTTTCAGATTCTTCAACGGCTACATAGGTGTTGACGGGGCCTTGGCCGTCATTGTCGTTATTAGGAACAAGAAGATTTACCTCTTCTTGGATATGACAAGTCTTTATATTAAGACAATCTCGCATTGTAGAGCGTGAAAGATCCAACAGATTTCATGAGACTTCGAAGATTCGAAAAGTGGGACAAAATGCCTAGAGCACGTTTCATCGACATTTGATAGATTTGACATACGTCATCATTTGCCTGCCCTGTTCCCATTATCTGGGGTCGGCGCTATATACTTTCATCTTCCATTCATCCCCATCAGCCGTCATAGTCTCTTCTCAGTCACATCATCCTTTATGCAGTCCATCCATCTTTTCTTTGAGCGTTTCTTTCGCCCTCTCCACCCAGTCACACTCATGATACATTTGGCAATCTTCATGTATCAATCAAAGGCTTCGAACCCCATACGTTCAAGTTCTTTAACTTTTGCAACCAGTAGACCAACAAGGCATTAATTCCGCAGCAAAACTAGCTGTGATACACAGTGACAAGCGTGTCCGTTAATACATATGGATGAGCAAACTTTAGATTGGCTCAGATTGGCCGTAGCCGTCCTGCAGAGCTCGTAATTACTACGTGTGTTGATTAACGCCACGCCAATTAGCTCCTAGAACAATCTTCAAATTGTTATTTTGAAGTTGAGAACTTTCATTAAGAATTTCGAGATGAATAAAGTTTGACAACCGCAGCATTCAATTTGCATATTTTAAATTTGGTCTCGTAGTTTAAGATTACATGTGTTATCAAGTTAAAATGAAAAAGGATATCTATCATCAGTATCAAGATAAATGCATACAACAAGTTCATAGACAACCGCAAGAGATGCCATTTGATTCTTAAATCAAAGTTTTGATGCTTTATCAATTTTTTGTGCGTGTATTTGTACCTCTTTTAATTAGTTAGAATGCCATTTCGTCACGAAAGAAGAGAAATCAGACGCAGATACAGGCATATCGTTCTATTTGATGCTCAAGGATGTGTTACTGCTAACTACTTACTCAACTCTAGACAAAAAAGCGATCCTAGCTAAGTAATCTTTTTGGTTTATTCTGCGGCTTGAACCTGTGATTTTTGATCTTTACCGCTTATTATACGCTATCATAACTAGTTCATCAAAGCAATATCAAATGTAAAGATTTAATGTAAACAGCTGTTGAACCTCTATAATAAATAAAAAAATCACAATTATTATAAAAATATGTGAAACCGAGAATAAATTCCGGATCACTCCGACTATGTAGATACGCATTAGGCAAATACTCCCTACACCTTTATAATATGAAGCAAGTTGACTACTTGCTTGCATAAAAATCAAGTCGCTATGACAAAAGTCACATCTTAGGCAAGAAATGACACATGGACGACCGCACAACGAGGAGATATTTTTAATTACAGACTTTACAAAATTGACTTGTCATTTAATTTCCATTCGGGACGAGGGCGAGGTCCGAACGCATTTGCATACGTCGCCCCTCAACTTGCGGGATTGAGGTCAAGAAGACCACGTGAGTACCCCTCCGCAATTAGCGGCAACTCCTGAACTTCTGATTCGATTCGCCAAATGTTTATAAAGCACGTTGCGTCCATGAGTTGTGACAATCAAGTACCAACATAAATATAAAACACAATTTCAGTACTACGAATTTTCGTTTTCAGAAACTCATTTTGCACACAAAAGTTGATTTAGCACTAAATAAAGTTCAAGTATACATTTGTTGTAGAAATTAGGTGGTCTTATCGCTATAAATTATGTCTTCCAGACAATCTGTGGATAAGATAGAGAGGGTAAAAATTCTGTATCAAATCATTGTGTAAAATACTGGATTTCAATTATAGAACCATTTGTACAAATTAACATTTTCCACGAAAAGTTAGACGTCGACGAGGCGTTTGATTTTTGTTTCACAATAAGTAAATCGTCTTCATATCAACATTGAAATGCGTGTTTGATGAGTGACATCACCTACGAGCCAAAACATTCTACTCGATCTGTACTTCGATTATACACTAGTTTTAGATTTTAGATATTGTTGATCATATTTATTTTCAAATTGATTTCGTAAAATTTTAGTCATATAAAGCTTCTTCAGCACTCAATACTGTCCCTAAACTCCCACTAATCAACAGCCAAAGAGACACTACAGCACGTAACATGCAAAGTCCGAACTACGAACAAGTCTAAGAAGCGAACTAATTCCACCTAACGAATCCCGATCGAGCGGACAGTCGGCCGCGCGACTTGCAGCAATTAGACAAATTGGAGTGAGGTGGCGACTGCCTCCGCTGGTCGCCGGCTACGTTAATATGTGATTAGATCGGGACTTAGACTCGGTAAAGGGCAAAACTTCGGCAAAGTAAAAGGTCATTATAGTTTAGTTAGATCTAGAATCTAGGGGCAATAGGAGTCGCGATAAAATTAGCAGTTTCGGTGGGTTCTGCTTAAGTGTAGGCAAGGGACAAAATAACTAGACTTGTCTATAAACAAATTACTCAATATCACTTAGAATACGGCGGTGATATAGTTCCGGAAAGCATTTTAGATACAAAGAAGGAACAATAAATGATTCAGTACTACAGTTCTACGCCTAATCGCTCTTAATTCGTATTAAAAGCTTAAATTATGAGAATTTGATTGATCAATGCGAAATCACATCACGAGTAAATTTTTAACATGAAATGTTTACTTTTAATATGCATTTTGTTGTAGGTAGGTACTACTGCGTGTGTGTAAATTCAATTTACTAATATTAAAAAAAACCTAACCTAAAAAAAATTTAAGCCTTCTTTCGGAAAACTTCTGAATAAGTCGTTACTTAGCCAGAGTTATGCAGTGCAGAGCATGGCAGTTGAAACTTTGGCGATGGTCGCAACCAAATCGGTCACGACAAGAGGATTTTTATTTATTGATTTTGCCGTAGATACATGTTTCTTACCATCAGAGGGAAAGAAAAGTTGGTAAGTACCGTTAAGTCAGCGAGTCCCACGTGGGGTAGGTGGAAGTGCAAGTCAGCTCTCGGCGGCAGCGGCAGCGGCATTGTCTGCCGCGCGCTCGCATTGTGCCGTGATTGATCGCCGTTTGAGCCACTAATGATTGCTGTTTGTGCGCGGGTTCTGCGTTCGCTCGACTGAGGTGGAGTCTTTGTTATAAATGGTTCGTAAAATACTACATGACCCTAAGACCGTTTTCTAAGATTACTTTACAAGGTAAGGTACTAATAAGGTACAAGAAGCGATTGAAATGAGTGTCGACTGCTTACCATCAGGCATCACATATGTTCGTCTGCCGCGTCTTGCATAACAAAAATCAAGAAACGTAAAAAGCTTAAACGTGAGGACAGATTTAAATTGTCATCAGCGCGGAATCAGTTACTACGATTATGATGTGTTATGTCTCTTATGTAGTGACTTCACTGATATTACATTAAGTGTTATAAAAATGGGTGACAGTTAAGGATAGCAAAAGATCTACCAGCCCGCCCGCTCAGACGACCGACGGCCTTCAAATCTACTGTTACACCGGTTGTTGCAACAGCCGAAAGCTAGTACATGACCACTTATAAGTATTTTTATGGAATAAAAGTATTCAGCAACATTAGAGAACAAGCCGTAGATTATTTAGAAAAGTAGATAATATTGTTTGAGATGCTTGTATAAAAATAGCGTACAAAATGATGTGTGTAATACGTACGTATTGAAATCGGTTCTCAGCATCTATTGCGGTTCTGTTATAGCTTATAATTAGAACGATTTATTTTGCAATTGACGTCATTAGCTTAATATAAAACAAATGGGTAATTTATTTCGGTAGATTTTGTGGTTTATTACTATAATTAATTCACGATTTTGCGTATTATTATGTATCTAATACCAAATAACATAACGGTTTATTTTTTTGTGATGTTATGAAACCATGGGCCTATTTTTTACATTATTACAAATTGTGGTTAGAACTTTTTATTTTCCAAAAATAATTACATAGTAATAATTATTATCACAGAGAAAAGAGTGCAAAGCAGTGTATGACTACCTAAAAAACTTTTATAGTAAAAAGCATTTAGGCGGTTTGGTCGCGTAGTAAGCGTGAATTATTTGAAGCATTTATTTGATTTATTTTTAAACTTAATAAAAATTACCCTATTGTAATTAACCTGCAGTGAATACTGCTTCTCGACAAACGTAGTGTACGCCCTGGGCCAGGTGGAGTGACGATTTCCGCAAGATGGCTGACGAGTGGATGCGGAAAACTCAAGATCAAGCAAATGCAAATTGTTGAGGCCTACCTACGTCCAGCAGCCGACAGCGAGACAAACATGGACAGTGCCTGAAACAGATGGATTTTAATTTATAACAATATGTAACATACTGACGTACTTATAATCTTTACCTATATTACCGTGTACGTAAGTGGCTTTGAATGCGTGCACCGTACATTAGCGCGTGGCCTACACGCGGCGTATTATAATTACCGCGAAACGTATCTATCTCCCGTTTGATGTATCAATAACAGAATCCAGGTCAAACCCATCTACGCCGACATACAAACACGCATTATCTGTTAGTTTTACGTATACTACATACGTATATTATTGAAGTTACCCTTTCTTTGTTATGTATCTGAGCGGAGGTGAAAGCCAAGACGCATTTACAATTCACGCATGATAATATGCGTTTCATTAATTCAGTTTACAGAATGACTGATTACGATTAACAGTCGTTTAATTTAATAATATGTACATATAATTAATAAAAATAAATAAATATTCTAGAGTGCATTATGGGCGTTATTCTTTCATTATCTTTTTTTGGTAACAATGTGTATCACTAACTTAAAAAATGTCTAGATTTGGAATTTAAAGAATTATTAAATTCTACACAGTCTGATAGGTACCATTACTTGGTTAGAAACATGTAAACAAACAACTTTCGCATTCACAAGCACTAATTACCGTCACAGTCTAACTACGCAATGTATCTAATCACAACACGACATCGAATTATGCAACATCAAAGGAAAATTAAGTTCCGAGAAATGGTCTAAAGGTCGTGTATCTCTTGTGTGTGCGATAACCGGCTTCGTAAAGGTGCTGACTGACTTGAGCATTTATCCATACTAATATTATTAAAGTGTGGCTATCTGTCTGTCTGTATGTTTGTATTTCTTTCACAGTAAAACGGAGCGACGAGATTGTTGAAGGGATAGAGAGTAACATAACAAAAAGTAGACCCTTTTCCCCTCTCTAACCCCCCACTTCTCTAAAATGGGGGTGGAAGTTTGTATGAAGCATTCACCCCAAATTTAACGCGAGCGAAGCCGCTGGCAAAAACTAGTAGAGAATATCTCTTTCGTGTGCTAAAAAATATTTCTTGTAACATTTTAAAGATTAAATTGAAAGATTAGATTGAAGATTAATTAATTAATTAAAACAGTAAACACAAGACGATATAATTCAAAGCCAATATACTTATGTATGCGAAATATTTATCATTTTCGGTTCATTCCGCGTCCTAATTAAAGCAGGTAGGTTGCTTAAAAAATAATATTTAATATTAAACTTGTATCTTATGCCAGGTGGTGACCATTTGCGTAAGAGGATATACTTAAGTGCTGGATGCGAAAAGCCCAGGATCAAGGAAAGTAGCGACCAATTACTATAGATGCACCTATGTTCAGCAGTGTACTACAATTTCAATTCAATTTCAATTTCTTTATTTGCTCACTAAGTGTACAGTGTGGGTGTTAATACAATATAGGAACTTAAGACTTAGTCACCTTTTGGGTATTGCAAATAGGTGCGAGGACAGCAATTCTTATACTAATTATACTTATTAAATATTAGAATTCTTTACATAACATATGAATACATATAATATAGAGCAGGTGATCACACAAGAGTTCTGATTCTGATACTTCCGGACTTCACGTTACCTACAGATAAAATCACATTCGCCATGAGTGTTATATCTCGAACGTCGAGCGTCGAGCATTCGCAAGAACATTATTTTCGCAAGAGCATTTTAATGACATACACTAGAGTGTATGCTCGCGTTAACGGGCGACGTGCGTCACGAGAGTATTTCCGTGGCCGATAGGTAGGTGCGAGGTGTCGCCGGCTTCGGATCAGGCCGATGATCGACCTGTGTGAGGGGGCTATTGAGCAAATAATAGAGAATCTTGACTGTGCTATACTTTGATGTTAAGCTAACAATTAATGCAATATTTAGTTTTTTATGATAGTGGGCATCCGATCCTGAAGTTCACCTGATTCTAATTGATTGCTTCAGCCCACAGAAACAGCAATACCATAGAAGTCTCAGGTGCGTGGCCGGTCCATGAAAAATTAGAACGTGTTTTTTTTATAGTAGCTCGACATAATGGCTTCCCTACGCCTGATGGAAAGCGAAAGAGAAGCCCAAGTCGCTGTGACAACTGGCAAGTAACTGGTCAGTTACAGGGAGAATATAGGGATCACGAACAATACAGCAATAATTTTTTGACCGTTGATATCACCTCGCTAGAAACATATCGAGGGGCAGCGCAGTAGGCCGCCGATAAGCCCAAGGCCGCTGCAGCCACGCGCACCGGTCATATCACCGACGACGCTATCGCACGATACCGCACGGTACCTACTTGTGTGTGATTTGTGTCGCTTACACAGCCAGAGTGAAGCTGCATCTTTATTCAAATCTAATTAGGTACGGGCAAATTTTGAATGAAGAATGTATTGTTTCTTGGGGCTTCTTAAATCAAGTCGCAGTGCCTTGTGATGTGTTCATACATTCTATTAAGTTTTGTATGAAGGCATTCTCGACTTTCATATATTGCGACTGTTGACAGTCATACTATGGTCAGCTTCATTAGAGAAGTAGAAGAGTAACTAGAAAAGTTGTCTGTATGACTTCTTCCAAAGGGGTAAAAACTTCTTTTTACCGATTTCTGCCACTGCTAAGGGATGAACTTTCGATTCGTAAAAGGTTTCGTTGTTAGCTATGAATATTCTTTAAACTATGCGTGACAAAACACTGCATTGAGGTGGTAGCTCACAAGAAATTTATCAGAAGTACAAGGAGAAGATATAATATCAGACCAAGAATATCAGGATAAAAAAAAATTTTTGAAATCCATCCATAATTGACGGAAATATCGGTGAACATACATAAAAAAAATATATACATACAGACGAATTAAGAACCTCCTCCTTTTTCGAAGTCGGTTAAAAATTTCAATAGGATTCAAATGAAGTATATTATGAGAAGATTCACAGTAGCGTAAAAAGAAAACAACAAAAGAATGCAAATAAAATCAAATGCATTTACACCCGCGTCATAAACAAAAACATTTCACAACACGGATCGAACCCGGTAAAGTTCCAGTCGCGATTAAAAGGGGCGTGCGCAACTCGTAGGCGCCGTAAAACGCAATAAAGTGAATATTAAAACACTTGTTTACACCGCCCGCCGGAGCTCGCTAGCGCCGCGCCCGGAGCGCTGTCAACCGCTCATAAACACGTGCCCACGAGTACGACTGAACAGATGGACCCGTACACTTTGATGCGTTTCCATTAATATAAGTAATACTTACAATTTACAATAATGTGAACTTAATCGTAACATAAATTCAAAACTATTCTTCTGATCGAATATTCACCTCAGCCAATCTCAAATAAAGCCATCCAAGTAAAGTTAAAATATATGCGCAAACACAGATCTGTTCCTTCACTCTCCTTCACAATCCGAAGGAAAAACAGTGAGACACGTCCGGAAAAGATCAAGCATAGAACCAACACTCTAATCCGAGATTTGAGACCTTGATCCTTGCGATCCCTAGGTCATTGACCATCTATCCACTTTAACCAAGAAGAAAGCTTTTAGGTTGAAAATAATCGTTTTATGTAGGTCAATTTACGCTTTAGCCACGTCCAGGAGTCGAAACCTTAGATTGAGACCAGGTGTTTATCAGTTGGCATACATTATCTGGCACATTTATCCTACACATTGGTTGTACAGAACCCTAACACACGCGGCCGCGCCCTAAGCGCAAAGTTTCGCGACACACCGCCGCAGATAAACAATAACAGGGGATCATCGCGACAATTTTCAGCGCAATCGTAAAAAATAATAAACACCGTCGCGGGAACATCTTATGCCTTTACAGCCCGGGTACACGATGGGGTACAAGGTTTCTGTATTGTAAACTTTTTTTTTATAGTGGCTCGACATAATGGCTTCCCTATGCCTGATGGAAAGCGAAAGAGAAGTCCAAGTCGCTGTGAAAAATGGCAAGGAACTGGTCGGTTGTCACCGCCATGCCCGGCCCAACTCTAACAATAAATGTCATGATTTCAGTCCCGTTAATTTAATTTTAGTTGTAATGATACGCAAAAGCTTAAAATTCGATATCACTTAGTAAATAGTATATGCTTATTGTTGCCGACTCATTGGTTTTTGATATTTTTTGATGTTTTGTTTATAAGAATAAATTAGTTGTCATCCGAAATTGGCGTTTATGTTTTCACCTTTTATATTTTTCTCTGATTTTATCCACAGCATTTTGGTGTCAGAAGTGAATTATTCGAATTTATTACCGATTTTGTGTGATTTTGAGTGATTTTATTATGGTGAAAACAAGGAGCCAATTTAATGACCCCGCGCGGCCGGAGTCGGAGGCTGCCGCCTCTGCACACCGCTCCGGCCATTCCTCGCGCTCCCTCAGGGCTCGTCAGCTCGCATTAGAAGCCGCTCATGCCCGCCGCTTATTGGATTCGGAAGCGGAGCGTGACCGCTTAGCGGCCGAGCGTGCCACTGAGCGCGAGCGCGTAGCCGCCGAGCGCGAGCGCGCAGCGGCCGAGCGCGAGCGCGCAGCGGCCGAGCGTGCCGCTGAGCGCGAGCGCGCAGTCGCCGTGCTAGAGCTGCAGGCTCAGATAGCAGCCTTAAAGGGCTCCAGCTCCAAGACCAAGTCACGAACACAGAGGTGGGTAGAGTCCGTGATAAGTAGTGCACATTCAAATCTGTCGGTTTGCCCGCAGGTCCATGATTGCACCGTGACGGGGCCCATCGAGGGCGATTGCGTGGCCGCACCCAGCGCCGCCGGTGTATCCGCCGCGGCGGGCGGACACGCGCTGCACGCGCCCCCGAGTCCTGTCTCTCATGTCGCGGCATCTTTGAGCGAGACGAGGCCCTCTGCGCCGGCACTTAGGTGCGGACGCGTGGTCGCACACGGCACCGACGGCTTGCACGCCGCGGTGGGCGACCGCGCGCTTTCCCTCGCGCCTACTGCGGTGTCGACGCCGGCCGCGCCTGCTTTTCGACTCCGACATGAGCTGCAATATTATCACGTTGCGGCGCCTTTGAACCCTATGAAGCCCTCTGCGCCGGCATCTAGGTGCGGACGCGTGGTCGCACACGGCACCGACGGCTTGCACGCCGCGGTGGGCGACCGCGCGCTTTCCCTCGCGCCTACTGCGGTGTCGACGCCGACCCCGCCTGCTTTTCGACTCCGACATGAGCTGCAATATGCTCCGAGACCTGCCTATCACGTTGCGGCGGCTTTGAAGTCGACGAAGCCCTCTGCGCCGGCATCTAGGTGCGGACGCGTGGTCGCACACGGCACCGACGGCTTGCACGCCGCGGTGGGCGACCGCGCGCTTCCCCTCGCGCCTACTTTGGTGTCGACGTCGGCTCCGCCTAATAAAGTGTTCGTCCCCGGCTTTCCAAGGCACAAAGAGGTTCTGTTGTCTTTTCTTTCCAACCTCCTCTGCTATGAGGATGCTAAGCCGATGCTAATCATCGGTGCTGACAATTGGCCGCTAACCATTTCGCAGTCTACGGTGCGAGGCACCTCTTCTCAACCGGTAGCGGTTCGTACAGCTTTAGGTTGGGTGTTTTATGGTTGTTTCACCAGCAAATGTACGCCGCTTGGTGAAATAATCAATTTTTGTAACACTACTGATTCGTCTTTGGAATTTTATTTGAAAGAACATTTTAAATTAGACTCTATTGGTATTATAAAGAAAGTCTATAATTCCATTGACGATCAGCGAGCCATTGACATTTTAAACAAGACTACACGTCGGCTGTCGTCGGGTCATTTTGAAACCGGACTCCTTTGGCGATATCTATCAGCCGTCAAAATTTCGTAAAGATAGATCATATTTATTTATATTTATTTATGTTTTATATGCCGATGCGTACTCTAGTTACATTCAGTCTAGTGACTGGCCCGTTAAGCCTTATTTCAAACCTCCCTGTATTGGAAGACTTGAAATGTCAACCGGAACAGGTAGGTGTGATTGTAGACTCTGCACATTTACTACCTTCACCGGTAGTGGCAGACGCTACTCATTTTAGTAAGTGGCTTCGGTTACTACGTGCTACCGCTCGCACACATCTGGCTTGTAAATTATTTCGGTCTTTGTTAAATAATTTCCCGCATACAAATTCAAAATTCATTAGCGCTAGGGATTTGGAAGTGGCCGAGGAGAGCTTGTTCATAAAGGTTCAGGTGGACGCTTTCAAGGAAGAATATGGGGCCTTGTTAGCGGGCCTCCCTGTTAATAAGAAAAGCCGTATAAGTAAGCTATCCTCGTGCCGGGTCAACGGTTCGATACGCTTGAGAGGCAGAACCGGTGCTTTCACTAATGCCATGACGGCAGAAAGCTTTACGCATACCCCTATCGTCCTAGACGCTAAGCATAAGATCGTGCAGCTTCTTATAGCGCACTACCACGAGAAATGCGCACACGCGAATTTGGAAACTGTGGTAAATGAGTTTCGCCAGCGCTATTACATTTTCGCCCAGCAGTGAAGAGAGCCGCGAGATCCTGCCAGAGATGTCTGGTGGTCTCAAGATCCACACCAGCTTCGCCACCCATGGGGGACCTGTCGATCGAGCTGATGGCTGCGTTCCAGCGCCCCTTCAACTTCACTGGGCTAGATTGCTTCGGTCCTGTATCTCCCCTTCAACTTCACTGGGCTAGATTGCTTCGGTCCTGTATCTGTCTCCGTCGGCCGACGAGTGGAGAAACGTTGGGTCGCCCTTCTTACGTGCCCGACAGTACGTGCCGCGCACCTGGAAACTGTTGCGAGCCTATCCACGGACTCCGCTATGATGGCGCTACGAAGATTCATCGCGCGTCGTGGCTTACCACAATATGTTAGGGGCCGAGGCGCTGGTCAACACGCGTCCCCTGACGCACGTTTCCAACGAGCCGGACGGCGAGGAAGCCATCACTCCCAGTCACTTCCTCTTAGGCACTTCATCGCCGTACCACCACCTGACGCGGGTTGACGACGCAGCCCTTATTCGTCGAGTATGCTGGCGTAGGGGTCTTCGCTTAGCTGATCATTTTTGGCACAGATGGGTTAAGGAATATTTGCCACAGCTAACCCCACGTCCACAGATTGCGTCGCCAGCTCCAGCTCCCGTCAAAGTGGGAGATTTTGGTTTTTGTGGCAGACGGCAACCTCCCACGCGGCACCTGGCCCAGAGGGCGGGTGGTACGCGCTCACCCGGGCAAGGATGACATTACCCGGGTGGTTGACTTGACATCGTCATCGGCGACCTGTGAAGCGGCTGGCAGTGGTGGCCAACTCGACGTCTGTTTATAGTCGGCTTCCTAATTAGTGCTGTGCACGGGGGGCGCCATGTTGCCGACTCATTGGTTTTTGATATTTTTTGATGTTTTGTTTATAAGTATAAATTAGTTGTCATCCGAAATTGGCGTTTTATGTCTTCACCTTTTATATTTTTCTCTGATTTTATCCGCAACACTTATAGTAGGAACATCGTAAAATGTTTTTTGATGATTTTTACACTTTTGAAATGAACTTTTCCGTTCAACTTTGCAGGCCAATTTGCCGCCAATTTTTGTTGTTATTTCTCAAATAGGTCATGTTTCATTAATTAATTCTGGTAACCTTATATTACCTAACCTGCAAAACCAAACATAGTCATTACCCTGCAAAAAACCTCCAACTGATGCTAAGAAAATTACGGCTTCCTACAATCCTTAAAATGTCTAAATTGTCTACCCATTTTCGCGATTTGCTGTTCCTAAACCAAATAATTGTTTACTTATTAAATAACGTAAAACAGGAAAGTACTTACAGTACCACGAACTCAGCTGAACCTGAAACCAAACAAAGGTTGTATTATTAAATCAGAAACACGTTGATTTGTCGGTAAGGCGGTAATATAGAGTGGGGAGAGCAAATGTTTGCGCGGACGTAATAAAATCATATCGATACCTGCCGACGGCGTGCGCCACGACCGAGGAGGGGGGATTAAACTGGGCCAAGTGGGGTTTTACACTGCACGAGCTGGGCTTCTATGAGAGAAGGTTATCAACCTTTTTCACAAGTGAATGGCGCTTGTTTTGATGGAAAATAATAATTATGTGTAATTCGAAGTTTTCAAACATCGTACCTAGTAATAACTCAAGAAGTACCACAGTGGGTCACATTACGTCACCTTAAGTCCACAACTAAGCTTACCTAAAAAAAAAACAAAATAACCCAAGACATGCCACGCTGGGCCACACAGCGCCACCTAGCCCCATACTAAGCCGAAGCTTGTACTATGGGTATTAGACAACTGATAAACTTACTTAGATACATTTTTTTTTTGTAAATAAATACATATTGTACACAGGAAACACCCAGACCAATACAAACAGACATGCTCATGAACACAAATGTTTGTACTGTGCGGGAATCGAACCCATGACCCTTGGCTCAGAGGGCAGAGGTCACTACCATATGAGCCACAAAGCTAAGCTTGCACTGTAGGTACTAGACAAGTCATAAACATACGTAGGTACTTTTTTCACACGACACGACACGTTCAAGCACACAAAATGTTTGAACGAGTACTGTGCGGCTATTAGGTATTAATAATAATATTGTATTACATTCCAAGCCTAAATTTTAATGTAAAAAACAAAACACTTCTTTTAACTTCTACTCGTATCAGTGTAGTGTCAATGTACTCTGTAACAATGGTACGCTAGCTACGTTAACATAAGTTAATAAACAAGATCCATCGCGTATTGCTTACCCTGCACATATCGGCACAACTATCTGATACGAGCTCAAACACTCGTGTTTACCTCGCACTCGTTTCGGCAGCTCTAATCAGCCGTGCTCCACGTGTATACGTGATACAAGAGCCTTTACACCTCACGATGAAATGTTAGACTTCTACATGCAAGTCCTAATGTATGGCCGAAGATTCTTTTTTGTTTCTTTTTAACCGACTTCAAAAAAGAAGGAAGGTTTCTCAATTCGACCGTATGTTTTTTTTTTTGGTATAATAATTTCAATCTTAACCCATTACAGCATAGCGTTCGATAAATCGGACGCAATATTTAAGATTTAATCGAAAAAGAAATTTATGAGTTCAATTCAACCAAAGAGTATCAAATAGAGCACATAGTTCAAAGAAAAGGTGACCGTTAGGGCTGAAAAGTTCTGAACTGAGACTGACAGGAGACACGGCGTGGGACGCCCTCTAGCAAGGAATACTGGGTGCGAGTAGCTTGAAGCCGGCCGTTGTCTGTCCGAAGTCTTTGAGGGAGGCCTATGTCTTGTAGTGGACCTTCTAAAGCTTAATGATGGTGATGATTTCATGTTCTCATGATTCCATATGTGATTTAAAAAGCTCAAGGTTTCGCTTTTTAACCTTATCTACGTATTAAGAGTATAATACAACCCTTGAAGATCCCAAGAAACATCATCTAATAGAGCAATCGTATAATCGTATCGCAACGAGTAAACAAGCCCTATTGTTGATTGCGCACCGCGTCGGAACCTGCCCTAATCAAATTTATGTTTGTTCGTCTTGAGGCGCTCCCCCCGCCGCCCCCCGCTGGAATTACTCCATTTGCACTTCAATCCAGGTTCTTGCCTGCCGGCCATTTTTCCAGGCTTGTTACGGCACGTGTATACGGTTTGATTGAGATGCCGATGCGAAATGGCGGAATAAAGCTGTGTAGATACCTCTCGCAAACATTGGCGGGGGAAATTACTCAATTCGATTCGTGGTACCGACGTTTTTATTATTTTGAAGATGCGCAGATACTTATAAGGAATTGTGATAAGCTCTAGCTAGTCGTAGAGGGACTTTTTCTTTCGGATTCGGAGTAACAGCTCTATAATTATTCTTTCTATTCTTACAATGTACTTGGAAAATAAATATGCACGTACACCTCTGCTGTCAAATACGAATAGCGAAGGCGCTGAATGAATTCCACTGCGATGAAATGTCGTTCGCAGCGAGATGTGCTACGGGCAGACTAGTCCGTTAAGAATCAATATAAATAAATAAATATCACCAAAATCACATAAATTACGCCGATCCCAAAGTAAGTAGCTTGAGCACTTGTATTATGGGTATCAGAACAACGAAGGTACATACCACAAATATTATAATCAATTACAAATTTAAGCACCCAAGGCTGACTATATATTTGAGTTTATTGCGGTACTTCTTCTCAAGGTGCTATAAAAATAATTTATTCGAAATGGATTTGCTGACTTGAATGAGAGTCAAACCTATCTCTCGAGGAACATGGAGCCCAGCTAAGAGTTCTTTAGTACATTCGCACTATTAAGGTAGAGGCCGAAACGCGAAAACCATATTGCTAGTAAAAAAAACGTTTGACGTACAGAAATATAAATTTATTTTCTTTACGAGAACATACGTCTTCAAAACTGACAATTTCAAATTCCCATTTTCTCCCAACAACAGCACACGTCTAAATAAACTTCACTCCATTACTCCGCCGCCTCCGTCAACAATCAACAGCCAACAACAAACAACTGTATTTGCCCACATATGGCGTTCCCACCTGTTCCCATTAAAATTTCGATTACTGCAATGGAGAGAGGCAAACACTAGGTGTGTTTGTCTGGGTGCACTCGCGTGTGTGACTGGGGGGCGAACAGACTTGACGGCTTGGTACTCTTATGGACACTTGAACTGAGTGTTAGATGCTGTCGCCTAAATGTAGTACGAAAAAATGTTAACATTCTTATAATGGGTTAGCAGGGGCTTTTAGCCTGATACTAAGGGAGAATGAAAGACGCAAGAGAAATTCCAGTCTTTTTTTGCAAATTTTGAATTAATATAAAATAAATAACCTAAGACATGCCACGCTGGGCCACACAGCGCCACCTAGCCCCAAACTAAGCCGAAGCTTGTACTATGGGTACTAGACAACTGATAAATTTACTTACATACTGTTAACGAAATAAAACAAAGTGGTCCGCAAAAACTCTCAACTGTATTAATTAATGTTTAACAATGAATTGACAAAAGACAATGACAAGGACTGACTAATTTTTACTGTGTCGATAAAAAAGTCTGTCGATAAAAAGTAACTTCGATGTCATAGCGCACAGCGCCATCTAACGAAACCCTTGTGCACTAAGTGTGTTATTAAAATTCTAACCATAACGCCCCCCAAAGGACGATAAGGCCTTTCAAAAAATAAACAAACATATGAAAATGTTCTAGGATCCAGGAGACTCAACAACAGGTAACAGACACAACTTGTGAATTGGGCGTTTTATAACCATTGCTTTACATTTAATGCTAACTACTCGTATCAAGCCGTCTGAACCCGGATGAGTATCCAAGACCCTACCCATGAGCCACTTCGCAGGAGGCAAACGTTCATCCTTAACTAACACAATATCGTTAACAGAAATGTTTCTGTGAACTCCAGTCCATTTATGTCTATTCTGCAACGTTACCAAGTACTCCTGATTCCAACGTTTCCAAAAATACTGTAATTTTTGTTGAAGAAATAACCATCGTTTTAAATATGGAATTTTGACATCTGTTAAATTTCCCTCTGACACTACATTAGTTGGCTCACCTATTAAAAAATGACCTGGTGTGAGAGCCAGATCACTCTCAGCATTAATAGTGGTCAATGGACGTGAGTTCAAACAGGATTCTATTTGACATAACAATGTATAATACTCTTCAAAGGTAAGTTTGGTATCATTTAAAATTCTACACAAATGTCTTTTTACAGATTTAATATTAGCCTCCCACAATCCGCCCATATGGGGTGCCCCAGCTGGATTGAATTGCCAATCAGTACCATTCTGAGCTAAGTTTTCTAAAATTTCTGGTGATAAGTTTTGTAAATAATTTGTATGTAACTCTTTAAGCTCTTTGCTAGCTCCAATAAAATTGGTGCCACAATCACTAATCAATTTCTGACAATGTCCTCTACGGGCTGAAAATCTCCTAAATGCTGCCAAGAAAGCCTCTGAGCTCAGACTGGTAACTAACTCCAGGTGTATTGCTTTAACAGCAGTGCAAATAAACAAAACTATGTACCCCTTATGTGTTCTATTTGAACCTCTGCCACTGAACAATTTCAGTGTGATAGGTCCAGCCAAATCTACACCGCTTATGCTAAACGGCCTCTGAGGAGTAACTCTATCTTTGGGTAAGTCTCCCATTAACTGTATATTGGCTTTACCCGAGTGTCTACAGCATGAAACGCACTCTCGAATTGTTTGCTTTATAAGGTGTTTAACTCCAATTATATGATATTTAGAAATTATAAAATTTAACATTAACTGTAATCCTCCATGCAAAGTTTTGTAGTGTGCATCACGGACAATCAAATATGCTAAGTTACAATTTTTTGTTAAAATTATTGGATGTTTAACATCAAAGTTTACATTTGCATTACCAATTCTACCCTTTACTCTTAACACATCATGTTCATCTAAAAATGGCTGTAATTTTCTTAATTTGTTAAAAGTTTTACAATTGTTATTTTGTTTCTTATTTTTTACAATGCTAATTTCTTTGTTCAGATTAATACCTTGTGACATTGTTATCAATTTTGTAATGAATGATTAAGTTCACTGGTAGTTAAATAGTTTGGATGAATTAATGATGATTTTTTAGTTACTTTATATTTGAGACAATTGCAAAATCTGAGCACAAATGCGACAACTCTAACTAGTTTACTTAAACTTGAATATCTTTTGAATAAGTCTCTCGTGTTATCACTTGTATCGCACATCACATCACCGATTTTATGCACTGTATTGACTTTCACTGACACTTTGGCTTCTAGGTGAGTTGGCTCGACGAGGTACCCCTCGTCCAGAGGTAAGCTGCTATGCACATGCAACCAGTGTGGCCCATGCCACCACAGCCGATGATCAGGTAAGTCAACAGGGGCAATACCACGGGAAGCCACATCGGCAGGGTTATCGAGGGAGGGCACATGAAACCATCTCTCCTTGTCAATCAGGTTTGTAATCTCTGTGACTCTATTGGCAACGAAAGTAGTCCAACAACTAGGTGATTTTTGCAGCCATGCCAGCACAATTTTAGCATCTGTCCATGCATAGGTATCTCGTATGGGCACACTCAAAGCTTGTCGTACTCTATGCAGCAACTTGGCCAACATCACAGCTCCACAAAGCTATAGTAGAGGCGTCCGAGAATCCATGTAGTTCCACCTTTAAAGTATTGTCTGTGAACCCAATCCACCTGTTAAGTTCAATTGTAGGCATATTGATCAGCTGATCACGAAAAGTCAACCATTCCTGTAGTAAAAAATCAGGTAGAGGTTCATCCCACTCTAGTTTGTTAATCCAAAGCTTTTGAAGCATCCCTTTGGCTACAATTACTACTGGAGCTAGCCACCCAGCTGGATCATAAATTTTTGCAATGTCACACAACACTGTTCTCTTAGTGACTTCTGAGGTGGAGGGAGAAAGCTTTATGTTCATTTCAAATTTATCTGTGTGTCCGTTCCAGTCGATCCCAAGTATTTTCCGATTTGATTGTTCTGCTCCATCTATCTCTGCACAATTTGATGCCCATTTGTGTAATGAAAACCCACCCTTTTGTAATAATGTTGTAAGCTCTTTTTTCAGGTCTCTCAGTCTCTCTGTGGTAGATTCTCCAGTTAATAAGTCATCAATGTAGAAGTCCAACAATAAAGTGTCAATAATGTGATCTTTAAAGTTTCCTCTTTCATCCTCCGCTAACTGTCTCAATGTCTTGATGGCCAGGTAAGGTGCACAGGACGTACCATATGTCACAGTTGTAAGGCGATAATGCTGTACTTCTTGACTAGGATCTGATCTCCACAATATTCTCAAATAATCCCTATCACGGTCGTCCAGCTGGATTCTTCGGTACATCTGACGAATATCACCAATTAACGCAAACTGGTGTCTTCTCCATCGTAGGGTAACATCTCTTATTTCAGCCTGTAAGGGAGGTCCTATCAATAAATTGTCATTGAGAGACTTGCCATTAGAGGTGGTAGCGGAGCTGTCAAAAACTACTCGTAGCTTGGTAGTCAAATGCTGGTCATTTATTACTGCTTGATGAGGTATATAACATGCCTTGTGTTCTACTTTTTCTGTTGGAATTAGTTCCATGTGATTCTGTTGTTTATAGTCTTCCATGAATTCAATATATTTCTCGTGTAAGCTAGGGTTTCTCTTGAACTTGTTTTCTAATAATTGGAATCGCTTCCTGGCTAGAGGAAGTGATTCCCCTATGTCCGGAGGACTGGACTTGAAGGGTAACCTAACCTGGTATTGACCATTCTCTAATCTCATGTGAGTCTTGTCAAAATGTGTTTCACATTGTAATTCAGCTTTTGTTAAAATTTTCTTTTCAGGTGCCTCTTCCATTTCCCAGAAGCGTTGCAACATGGAATCCACATCAACCTTAACATGGTGTATATGTACCTGACATGCAAAGCTGGCTGAGCTTTGTGTATGATGTCCAGATATTAACCAACCCAAACTTGTTCTCTGAGCAACGAGTGTGTTGTTGTTATCTCTTAGAGTCTTAACTCCCTCTTGTATAATCTCGGCAAACACATCTGCTCCTAGGATAATGTCTATCTTTCCAGGTCTCTGGAATGTTGGGTCAGCTAAATCCAACTCTTTAAGTTGCGGCCAATTGACTGAATGTGAATGTTGAGGTATGTACGAAGTAAGTGATTTCAAAACATAGGCTTTAATTCTCATGACTTTCTTATCCTTGAGACATATGTTCAATTCTACTGTTGCTTTAGTGACAGAAGCGGCGGTCCCAACTCCCATCACCGTACCCTCTACTGGTGACCTTCTGAGGTTTAAAAATTGACGAGCAGCCTCAGTGATTAGACTGGCTTCGGAGCCCTGATCCACAAGGGCTCTAAGTGTGTGTGTGTGACTCTGGTCTCTCTGTGACTGCACCGTAACTAATGCAGTTGCTAATATGACTTTACGTTTCTCTGTGGAGGTTTTTGCGAACATGCTATGTGTATTGACTGTTTCGGATTCACTTTGACTAGGTTCATTGGTGTTTGTGACAAAACCGTGAAGTAAAGAATGATGTCTGCGGCCACATTTACGACAACTAGTGGACTGTAAACAAGATTTAACGTCATGGCCTTTTCTAAGACAGTTAAAACACATCTGGTTTTTCTGAATAAACTGTTTTCTTTGATTAAGCTCTAATTTACAAAATTCTTTACAATTATATATGTAATGGTTGTCTTCTTTACAATATCCACATAATAGATTATTGTGTGATCTAATTTCAGTGGCAAAACTCTTTGTGGGTGGCAGAATTTTAGGGTGAGTAGTATGATCTTTTTGTTTTACAGCTTCGAGTGTGCGAAATCTAAATTCCAAAAATTGTGACATATCACTCCATGTTGGTAATTTGTCGTTCGATTCTAATCTTTGTTCAAACATTCTATGTGATTCAAGATCAAGTTTTTGAATTACAGTGTATACAACTATGTCATCCCAATTATCGGTAGGTAATCCAATACTTTTCAAAACAACCAAACACTCAGTAGTGACATCTAAAAGATCACGAATGTGTTTGGCCGACTCGGTGGTGACGCGCTTTTGATTCAACATTTTCCCGATGTAGGTATTTACAATACTTCGTTTGTTACTGTACCGTTTGTTAAGTATTTCCCACATTATATCATAATTGATTTCTGACACTGCAATTTGTTTAACTAAATTCTCAGCTTCTCCGCGTAAACTCGACTTTAAGTAGTGACATTTATTTACTTTAGATAGTGTTGGATTTTCATGTACTAACGATTTAAACAAATCGCGAAACGACAACCAATCTCTGTATTCCCCGGAAAACGTGCTCAAATGTATAGATGGAAGCTTTGATGTTGGGCATGGTGCCTGTTCAGATGCAGTGCCTGGTGTTGCAACAGATGACAGTTGCAACTTCGTATCCTCGATTTCGTTAAGTTTGTCCTTCATACGTGTTTTTAAATCTAGGTAGTTATCGAAACACTGATCGTATACATTGTTCAAGAAATACTTTGATCGCTCCTGGTAGTCAGGCTCCGTAGAAAGTAACCTATCGTGTTGTTGTTCAAATTGCTGCCAATATCTGTCAGCCATCTCCTGCCTAGCCTCGATGAACCCTTTGGTAAGCCGCTCCTTACTGGTTTTTTTGAAATTTGTCAGTAACTTGAAAATGTGCCCCGTCATGCTTACCTGTGACTTTTCAATATTCTCCATTATGAAAGGTGGTCAATTACTCACTGTTTGTAGATAGGTACTTATTTAGTTATGATAGTGATCACTTGCTCTGCATCCAGATCCAAATTGATTGTTTTAATTGGATATTGTATTTGCTTCCGAAGATAACCCGCGCACATTCACAGTTAGCCGTGTGTAGGTACAAAAAACTCGCAGCGAATCCGAACTAATAATGACTTTGTTTACTTTATCCGGCTCGAAGGACCAAAATGTTAACGAAATAAAACAAAGTGGTCCGCAAAAACTCTCAACTGTATTAATTAATGTTTAACAATGAATTGACAAAAGACAATGACAAGGACTGACTAATTTTTACTGTGTCGATAAAAAAGTCTGTCGATAAAAAGTAACTTCGATGTCATAGCGCACAGCGCCATCTAACGAAACCCTTGTGCACTAAGTGTGTTATTAAAATTCTAACCACATACATTTTTTTTTGTAAATAAATACATATTATACATAGAAAACACCCAGACCAATACAAACAAACATGTTCATGCACACAAATGTTTGTACTGTGCGGGGATCGAACCCACAACCCTTAGCTCAGAAGGCAGAGGGCACTACCAAATGAGCCACCGAGCCTGTCAAATTGAAAATGCATCCCTGTTACTTGGGAGAGTGGCAGGGTATATGAAACAACCGTGCCTCCAGACGATATGGTGAGGCTTGCATTACCTCTTAAAATCCTCAGTCCGTACGTCAAGCGCCTTATAAAGTGGTGCCAGGGGACACCACAAGCGCTGCGATTACACTGTTAACAGGCCAAATCCCATTGATTTTGTAACTCTGGTCTTTTGCCTATTGCTACTGAAAATGTTGACAGTGTCAAAAAAACAAACAAAACTGCTTATGCCACCTTCTCATACCTCCTCGAATCAAGGGCCATTTATATTTATCCAGCGCAGTTCAGAAACAGATCGGCTAACCCTCGCGTCACCTTCGGGGACACATAAATTTTTTGCGCACTTAACCCCGCGGGCGACACGGAAAAGGAGGCGCCGTCTTAGCGCGCAGTGAAGGGTTGACCTCTTTGTGCTGACCCCACGGGTGAGAGGACTCATCCCGGTAGGGACTCTTTAGTCGGCGCATTTTTAATAGTATTGCGCTTAACCCTTTTTAAGGCGAAGGTATGAAAAGGTTGAAGACAATGGAAAAAGATAATCGGTGATGGTAGGTATAAAATAAACGACCGTGTATTGATTACCCTTGGTGGTGACACATTCATTCATTACTACCTACTTCTTGATAGTAGCACTAATCATGATGCAGGTGCCATATGCTTATTTGTGAAACAAGTTGTTGATTTTACAAAAATTAATATCTTTGTGGAAATTTTGTTAAGTATACCACTAAATAGTATAAAACAAAGTCGTTTTTTCTGTCCCTATATCCCTATGTGCGCTTAAATATTAAAAACTACGCAACGGATTTTGATGCAGTTTTTTTTAATTGATAGAGTGATTCAAGAGTCAGGTTTATGTATAATGAAATACCCGAAGCGTTGTAGATTGGTAGGTAATTCACCAGATGTTAAATGATATACCCGAATAAATAAATTAAATAATACCGATTCACTCTTCAATTGTAAGTATAAGACAAATTTTCATTATGTATCAAAATTTCGTGATTTCATATTTCGTGATTGTTCTTGGATTCGTATTTGTGTTTGGATGTCAATTGTATTTGGGGTACCTGGTAAATACTATAGTCACTTCATTACAAATGCTTAAGGTACTCACTTTCGGGAAGAATCAATGTGACATTTAACTTGTGTCCATTGAGCGGTTCCAAACCGGGAGCACACCGCTCTCGCATAGCGAATACGAGCGCAGTTTTTCGCTACATCGTGCGGTCCAATGAGTGTTTTGTTTGGCCAGGGCTGCTTAGCATAATCTGCGAGGACCTCTGCTCCGCCGCCGGGCTCGGGGCGGGTACTCAGGACGCCGCAGTAAATACGGCGATACACTTTAGCGGCTGAATTTATTCATTAGTCACCCAAATGTTAAGTGGTTTAACTGGTTTTTTACAATCCTACATCTTCGTGTCCGTGTGGTTTCCGGATTTAGGATTGCACGACCCCGTCCCGTGGGTATTGTAGAAGACGACTAAGGTACAAATCCAACATACGGTCACCAAATTGCCTGCCCCAAAAGAAAATTCTGGGGGGGGGGAGGCCGATATCCAGCATTGGTCGTTTGGAGACTGATGATAATGGTTCCTACATTTTAATAAGTAATCTCAAAGACACTTCGCGCCTTACTATGGCGCATTAACAATGGATACTCAGCTAAGTTGAGTTTTATTTTTGTCTTAAGTTGAGTCAACTTAAGACAAAAATAAAACAGATTGTTGGTATGCATTCTTTGTTGACATTTAGTAAGTATTATGCAAATAAGCAGTGTATTAAAAACGTCCAACTTAGCATTAACCTTTCCTCGTAAGAAATTGCGTTACAAGCCTCGTATTTTAGATCGTTAAAGGCCTTCTATTATCGTCACAAAATTTTACCACAAATATAATAATAGTTAATTGTTTGCAAGTTCACTGACCTCATAAAACATTAAACGTACACCTTTTACTATCGTCTTGTGACGCGCAGGTACGTACCTACGTAATTCAAACGCTGCAGAAAGTTCATTGACCCTCATAAAGTTTTATCGGGCGCGTTTCGCGCAGGTACTCGCCTGCCGAGACGCGCTCCGAGTGGCCAGGTACAGGTGAGGGCGTGGCGCACCTGCCCCGCCCCACCTGCGCTCACCTGCACACGCCCACGTCACGCCGCGCAAGGTAAAGCCCGAGGTCATTGACCTGGCGAACGGGCTTCTATATAAGCGCATAATATGCACATAAATCAGTAAAAGGATATTTTAAAAACAAGTTGGTTTTGTCTTTCTGTGTGTCCTTAAGTATTCTTAAATTTTTAAGTTTACGCAACGGATTTTAAATAGAATGATTCAAGAGGGAGGCTTAAAATACATGAATAATGTTAGGAGTTTCTAATGTGTTTTTATATACCCGAACTGTAGCGAAGGCAAGTCGCTAGTTATTAGTAAATATAATATTATGTCACTGTTTTTTTTATTTAATTCATTAAACAACTTTAGGCCTAAACCATGATTCGAGATTTGATTCCTGGACGGGACAATTCTGAAAATTTAACTTTATAACGGATCTCGGATTTTGTTGGTCCGTAAGGCGTCTCCAGTCATTGTCTGACGCATCAGTAAATGAAATTCTGGTATGTATGGTATGGCTTGCCAACGTAAAATTCTATTTTTAACACTTCCACGCGTTGCAGTTTCGGACGCTAAAAACTACTTCAATCAAACTTCACTTAAACGTGTAAACGAGCGAGCTAGAAAATATCAGAACTCGTATTGTGTGTAAAATGCGAATAACTTACTTTACAGGTAAAGATAGATCCAAGATGACGCGGACAAAGTCGCGGGCTCAGCTTATATCTCAGGTGCCGCGGCGGCGCGTGTACCTGCGCCCGCCTCCTCACCTGCTCACCTGGGCCCGCCCCGCGCAGGTACGCCTACCTACTTAGCACGCCTACCGCGTTACCTCTTGACAAACATTTGAAACGTTTAGTGAAGGGTTTCGGCAACGGCATTATAGGGTCTATGAGCGGCGGTAACCGTTTAACATCAAATGGGTTAAGCAATGGGGGCTCGTCTGCCACCCACAGTAATAAAAAAATCTGGACCAATTTATGGAATAAATTATTAAACATCAAACAAAGGTGTCCCTTGAACTATGAGTACTAGATCATAACACAAATCTCTCTCTACATGACCTAAAGGTTGACTGTAGAGCAAGTGTGATCATAGCTATAAATGATCATAGCACTAAGTTCGCCTTTTGTTGCCATTTTGTGCAACAAAGTATAAATAAATAAGAATACTGACTAAGTATATCGTTATCAAAGTTTAAGTTACGTTCCAAGAATTTCGAATTTAATATCACTTAATAGTTAAAAAAAAAACATTTTCCTTAGACTAAGTATGTATCAGTCTCACACACAACTTCGCTACTAATATTAACCATTCTTATTTGCGAAGAGAAAATTCCTAAGTTTCCAATTGTAACAGAAGTAAGGGCAAATTTTGTGCAGACAAGAAAAACAAACCATTTAAATTACTGGTTCAGCTTCCAAACTGATGATTTTTAATTTTAATTTGTACTCAAGTGGCAAACATCTTAACCCTAAACGGCTCGTTGAAGGCGCGTCCGCCGGAGGGTAGCCGAGCCACCTCCGGCGCACCTCCGCTGATGGCAATTTAATGGCCGCCGGCTGCCCGCGCACCTCAACCCTTCGCAACCTATCAAGTGCCGCTCGCAACACATAAACAGTGTTCCGTACATCTAACTAGTTAGCAAACACAAATAAATTGGTTCGCTAATCGCTACCTCAAATGCAGTGGTCGCGGTTTCGATCTCTCACCATCATCAGCTTGCAAACCTCCACTGCTAGGCCTCCGCTAATAACAATTGTTCACACGACATCACCTCATCTCATCCCGTGCGTGTCTTAGAAGACGAATAAGGGAATATCGGAATGCATTTACCTGAGTAGGTACAGTTAAAACCCACTGCGGTAACCTGAAGAGTGACTAAGGCAAATCTCGCCAAATGATTCTCATACATCAAGAAACATTTATATTTAAAAGGCCGGCAGCGACCCTAAACTCGATTGTTGCGAGTTGCGGGTGTCCGTCGGAGGACGGTGTCAACTGCTTACCATCAGGCATCACACTTGCTCGTCTGCCGCCTCCCGCATAAAGAAAAAATACAATTTGACTCGCCATAATTATTATAATCGTTATCTTACACAAACAAGTATGATAAAAATCATATAGGTAGTCTTATCTTGATCTCCCGTACCTACAAATTAACTAACATAAAGTAGGCCAAATGCATATCCCACTGAAGCTTGCATCTCTGGCGGTCGGCCGTCAGATTGTCATCGAAGAATTTACCTGGATGTACGCCAAGCTCTAATTATTGAAATAAACTAGTAAGTACTTAGAGGATAAAAGCGTTTCTTTATTACTCGACTATTCAGCGAGGAACCCTAAAAACAACATTATATCATAATAAAAGAGTAATTGGGAGCGCCAATAACGGCAAGACGCCGCGCAACGCCGCGGGAAATAATAAAAGTAATTAATTAAAAACAACTGGCCAGAGGGAGCACTGAACAACCCTCTCGCTCTGACGCCATACGTGTGACGGGGTGAGAGTTATTACTTCTACTAAATGCGAAATACTTCGATAAATTCGGTGTTGCCAATAAGCGGTTGATGGAAATAATAAAGGGTTATGATTAGATTTGAAAGTAATTTTGTTTTGATAAATTCTAAAAAATCAATTACAGAATGTAAATAATAGTAGAGTGAGAATAGAGTGATAGGTACACCGCCGGTGCACCATCATTATACTATTTATTTTATTTATTTATTTACTTGCTTGTCACATGGTTATTATAGATGAAACAAATAAAGTAGGTACATTGTACACATGACACCCCGTAGGGGCACCGCAAGATGAGATGTAAGCGGTCCACGCTTCTAAACTATTACAATTAAATACATTATATTATATATATAACAAAGCATAAATTAACTTGAGATACATAAAATCGTGCTACTATGAGAGTGAATTACAGGTATTGAAAGGGATTATAATATACTAAGTTCACTTCTGTACATCTTCAAAAAACTCATTTAACGTATAATAAGCCTTATTAAGCAAATATGTTTTAAGTTGATTACAATATAATTTAATGTTCTCTATTTCCCTAATATTATTTGGAATATTATTAAATATTTTTATTGACATCCAGTGTGGGCCAGACCTAACAATTTGGAGTGGATTGCCTAAAGGAAATTTCAGTTTATTCTTATATCTGTTATTTCGTTTAATGTTATTATTAAAAGTATATAAATATGTATGTTTTTTTATAAATTTACAAGATTCTAATATATATAAACATGTTACTGTAAGTATCTTTTCATTGATGAAGTATGGTTTACATGAAGTCATCTGGTCAATGTTAAATATAATACGTATACATTTTTTCTGCAGAACAAGAATGTCGTTTATATCTGTACTATTGCCCCATAAAAGTATACCATATGTAAGCCAAGAATTCACATAACCGTAATATGCTACAAGTGCAGTTTTAGTATTAGTAACCCTTTTTAAATGATAAAGGGCATATGTAAATGTTGACAATTTTTTAATTATCTTATGAATTTGTGATTTCCAGTTTAAATGCCTGTCTATTTCTAGTCCTAACAAAGTCGCAGTGGTTCCGGATTCTATTTGGATATTTTTATATTTATAATCTATATTCAGTGGAGGTTTTTGATGTGGTCTAAACTGTAGTAATTTGGTTTTATTGTAATTAAGATTCAAGTTATTAGCACTAAGCCAGTTATTTATTATGTCTAAAATATGATCAATTTTATATTTTAGTTCTTCTAAATTTGTACATGAGACAGTTATTGATATGTCATCCGCAAAAAGTGTACAGTGTTCACTTAGGATCTTTGGCAAGTCGTTAATATAGACTAAAAACAGAATACACCCTAGAACGCTCCCTTGTGGAATAGAATTAAATATGTTAATTTTTCTAGACCTTATATATTTTATTCTACCAGAATTAAAGTTGATATGTTGTATTTCTACATATTGTTGTCGATTAGTAAAGTAAGATTTAAACCATTTATGTGCAACACCACGTATTCCAATTCTATACAGTTTATCTATGAGTAAATCATATTTTACTTTATCATACGCTTTACTTAAGTCTAGTAGTAGGCCTATTGCGTATTTTTTTGTATCTATAATATTTAATATACTTTGAACATATTTGTAGAGTGCAAGGGTTGTTGATCTATTATGCCTAAAGCCATTTTGGCTATCGTCTAAAATGTTATATTTCTCAAAAAATGCATACAGTTGTTGAGACATAGCTTGTTCTATTATTTTAGAAGATGTTGGTAATAGTGCTATTGGGCGATAATTTCCAGGATCCGACTTGTCTCCCTTTTTGTGTGCCGGTTTTAATAGTGTTATTTTTAAAGCTTCCGGGAAAGTCCCTTCAGAAAATGATTGGTTAATGAGAGAGGTATATGGTATTGTTAGAATATCAATACATTTTTTTATTAATATAGGAGGGATTTCATCAATACCATGACTTGACTTATTTTTTAATTTTTTAATAATTTGATAGACTTCTTTTGGCTGTAGTGGTCTCAAAAACATACTATTTTCAATTTGATTATTCAAATGTGTACTATAAGCGGGAGTAGTACTATTTATTTGTACTGTATTGTTAGTCACCTCGGCAAAGTAATTATTGAATGTATCGGCTATTAACTCGGGACTCGTTTGGTAAGTATTGCCTAATTTTAATTTTATATTCTGATTATATTTTATTTTATATTTATTTGTTTCTGCATTTATTATTTGCCACATTTTTTTAACTTTATTGTTTGATTTGGTATAATCATTTATATTTTGAAGTTTCTTACATTTGTTTATTGTCTTCTTTAATATTTTCTCGTAAGTTTTATAATATGTATGTAAAGTCAAATTATCTGTTTGCGATACTAAAATTTTCAAAAGTCTTTTGTTTTTGCAGGATTTTTTAATACCTTTAGTTAGCCAGGATGCTTTGTGATTGAATTGAATGCTAATATTCTTCTTGGGTATTGTTTGGTCAAGTATAATCTTTAAATGTTTTTCAAAATTATTATAGTTTTCGTTTACGCTTAGGTTTGGTTTAAGTATTTCTTCCCATTTGGTAGTCTCTAGTTTAGCCTTAAATTTATTCATATTATTTTCACTAAATACTCTTTTATTCATTAATAGTTTTTTTACTGAGTTCACTATTATGTCCATTATTATGAGGACTCCTTTGTGGTCCGAAAAACCAAATTCATTTACCGTGATTTGTATGGGATTTTTAATTTTATTTATGAATATTAAGTCTAAGCAGTTTGAAGTGGATCCAGTTACTCTTGTTGGTTCATTCACAATCTGTTTAAAGTTATATGAAGCCGTTAAATTGGAGAGTTCTCTTTTATATTTATTATTTATAAGGTAATTTACATTAAAATCCCCGCCAAGGATCACTGACTTACTTTTATCTTTCATGTCAAGTAGTTTTAACGTTTTTTCAAGTTGTGTGTAAAAAATATCCCTGTCTTTACTACTATCTGGCCAATACAGGACTATCAATACTACATTAATTTTATGTATCTCTATTGCACAAATTTCAAACGTAGACTCTATACACAATTTATTAATATCATCTCGTTCTACACTTTCCATATTGTTTCTTAAAAGTATGGATACACCACCGCCGCCTTTTTTCTCTCGACAATAAGATGATGCCACGTAGAATCCTTTAATGTTTAGAAACTCTAACTTCTCTCTGTTTAACCAGGTTTCAGAAATACATATAGCATTAATATTCGGTTTTTCGTCAAGAAGTTCCTCCAATAAGTGCGCCTTAGGCATTATACTACACATGTTTTGGTATAGTATATTTAGGGTTTCGAAAGGTATTCTCTTTTCCATTTGCGGGAAAAGCCTTGGCCTGTTGGGTGTGAAAAACTTGCGAAGATCTATCATTCATGTTGATGTTTGTAGTGTTTTCATGGTTTTTAGAGCCCCGTGGAGTTATAGTTGATTCTTTGTGTATCTGGGTCTGGTCTTGACCATTTACAAAGAGTTTATTATTGCGTATAACGGCGTGGTGGCCATTCCGGCGAGCCGTGAGTAATGCATGTCTTAAAGCGTTTCTTTCTTTTAAAGCTTCTTCTTCTAAATATTGTGAAACAGCTAGACCTGTATTTTTAAAATATACACTATTTTTCAGTATGTCCTTTACCATCCTCTTAGAAATCAATTCAATTTTTAAGGCTACTACACTACATTTAGAGTAAGCATGACGTCAACTCACAACAAGGGCAATGCCAAACGATATTAATCACGACGATAAAACATTATAGTTTTCCCTACGCCTGATGGAAAGCGAAAGAGAAGCCCAAGTCGCTGTGAAAACGGGCAAGTATTCAAGTAACTGGTCAGTTACCTGCCAGTTGCTACCGCCATGCGGGCCAGCCCTAACCCCCCACGAGCCCCGGATACCCTACTCACTGGCAGAAACGCGACCCGGAGGTCATTTGGCTACGATATTCTATAGGGTGGAGATCCTTCTCCGGACGGGAGGCTCAATTCGTTAAGCCCTACTACCTCTCTTAAAAAATAGTATAGGCTTCACGAGACTACTTATTTAGTCTTGTATACCTATTTTTTATTGTATTCGTATTATATCAACTTTAAAAACGTCATGCTATTTAAAGAATTGTCAATATCAAGAAGTACTTAACTGCTCGTATTAGTTTTCGGTGTCCTCTTGGCAGAAGCGTTCAAACCAGTAGTGAATTCACTTTCAACGATCTGCAAGTGTGTTTTAAGAAAGTGTATTTTGATTTAATTTGCAAAATGTTGGCAACACCGCCTACCCTTGTATCAAGTAATGGCACGCCAATTCTTCGTCCTCGATAAATATTTGCAAAGATTCCGTCTCCGTCCGATATAATCACTTGAAAACGAGAAAACTTTTTCAATCTCCACACAATGCAAAGATTTAGAACCGGCTGAGATTAGTTTCGATTTAATTAAATAATCTATGAAATTCGCTGATAAATAAAACGTTTCGGGCCGTGAGTCTCACTCCGGGGACGCTCATTTTGTCGTGGGCAGTTTGTTTGCGACTAAAAAGGGCTAAATTAATCTGTTCACAAACTTCAATTCACCTCCAACTTTAATCCACTTCTAAGAATGATTTATTGTACACTTAATAAGACTTCAATTGCAAAGTTAATTTGAAAATTTGCTTTTCTCATCTAAACTCTAACTATCTTATTTCATTAGAGGTGCTTGCTTATTTATTTAATTTTATAGGTAGGTAAATACTTATCACAAATACTACAAAAATTAAAATTGGGCAAAAATTAAGTTGTATGTACAAACGATTAAGTAGCAGCTAAAAGACTCAGGAATTGAGGATACGCTTAGGTAATGTGCTTCGTCCGTTCTTATCGAAGAGTCATACAATTAAAAACATAATTATGAAAAAACAATCTTCATTTTCCGATGCTCAGGTACGTCAAACCACGCTACGTAGAAGACAAAAGTATCTTGATTCAGATTTATAAACTAATCTGTGGTCTGCAGTCAGAATATTTAAAAAAATGCTCTCGAAACTTTGTAGCTGTGCCGGGCTTCGTAGCAATGAGTGTAGATTTCGTAGACTTCGTAGCATTATTTACGAAGAGTAAAGTAAAACATGATGTTGCATGCTGACATTGCAGGCGACTTTGATGATGCTTGAGTAGTTTGAAATTGACTTTCGTTACTTATTTATATAGAGGAGACGATAGCGTAAAACGAGATGTGTGTCGTTGCGTTTTTCTTTTCAAAGTATGAATATAATGCCACTAAGTCGCAGAATTTCCATGTAGCAAAACTCCAATTTTCATCGTAACATGATCAGTTGACACTGACATGACACTGTTGAGATAAAAGTACCAGGAGCGCATGGATACGTGAGAATCACCAGCCTATTGCAGTCTTTTGCTGGACATAGGCCTCTCCAGTTGTTCGCCACTTTGGGCAAACTTCTGTAGGTTATACCCATAATCGCCACTGGGCAGGTTTGGCGATCGCAGGGCGTAGCTCCTCGCTCAGGTAACGCTGCTGCCCGTCATCGGCCTGTGGTATTTAGCTACGCCTTCAACCGTGATGGTTACATCGCCACCAGTCGGTCGCCAGAGCCCCATTTGTTATTTATTCAGCAGGATGGTGATTAAGTAATACATAAAGCATAATATTTAAAACATTAATGTATAACGCCTAAGGTGCTGTGGGACCGTTTCGCGATATTTTTATTCAGCAGGATGGTGATTAAGTAATACATAAAGCATAATATTTAAAACATTAATGTATAACGCCTAAGGTGCTGTGGGACCGTTTCGCGATATTTTTGCAATATTTTGAGGAAAAGCTGAACAAGAGCTCTATTCCAGATGACTGGCTGTGTTACAAGTAGAAATAACGCTATCTAAAAATGTAAATGAACAGTAAATCATTGCCCGCGTGCATTAGCGATGCATCTCAGCGCGGGTCTTTGTTCGCGTTAACTAATTCTTTTTAACCCTTCGCGCGCGCGCCGCAGTTCTGTACAAACGCTTAAGCCGGTTATTGTACAGACTTTATTGAATTTACAATCGGGATTATCTCTCGCTCCGTCGCGTGCGACGATTGCTCTACGGAGTTTTAATGCAATTAAACGTAGCCCTTTTTATGTAAGGTATTTTTGGAGCTCGTGAACATTCGAGGCGAGTCTGTTACGAATACAATGAGCGGGTGTTAATAATGAATACATTCATAATGTGTTTTAATCTATTAAATAGATCTTTCATTGCACAAAAAGGTTATAAACATCTTGTGGTACAGTCAGCATCGATACTTGATGACCGCATACAGATTGTATTTTATCTAAATCGCTTGAATGATTTATTAGTAGGTGATCATCACTTTCTAAAAGTCGCTAAAAACAATAAAATACTTCGTCTCTAAAGTTTAAACAATTGTTTGACCATGGTTTATCTCCAAGTCTCTAAACAAAATGAATCTTTTTTTTTGGGTTTAATGATATGTGTGTTCTATTATATTCCTTTCAGCTATTCTTGCACAAAATGCTTAGAGCTTAAGTTAATTTTTACCAGTCTCCTCTGAGATTGGCGACTCTGGCATTTCGTCAGGAGATTTTTTTTTATTATTTAGCCGTTATTGTCCCACTTCTGGGCAAAGGCCTTCCCCAATTCTCTCCAGTCAGGAGATTATTATTATTAATTTAATTACCGCACAACCATAATGCTTTGATGTACATAATCCATTTCGTCATTAATTCCTGTCATTAATGAATACAACTTTCGACCTACCAATTACCGATATCTAAAACCCAACGCAAAATTGCGAGCCAATTTCACAACGCTATTCAAAACTCCTTTGTGACCTGTTCGTTCGATTAAAAACGGAAACCATTTAACAAAGCCCAAAGATGTACAATAACTCGGCGAGATCAATATCGGGGAGCAACAGAGCGGCAACAGAGCAACCTGCCTCTCGGCCAATTAGCGGACTTATCTCGCAATAACGCGATCAAACGGACTTGTAGTTAGTTGAGGAGGAGGAATCAATCTTTGGGAAGAACCTGCGATGGGTAAGCGGCTTTACAAGCCACGATCCATTACGAGAGCTCATCATAAAACAATATGACACGTCGCGATCGCATTACGACCGGATAATTCATTCTAAGGCCCAATGTTCTCATATGTTCCAGATCCTATTGTTTTATCTGTGTCTGCAAGTTTGGGCTTTAAACACTGATACGGGCTTGGTCGGTGTAGAGCAAACTTGTCGCCAACTGGGCTCAGGGAGGAGGCAGAAACCTTTTACCGAACCCAATTTAGAATAGTAAAATGACCCCACCCTGAATCTTAATCGAACCCAGAACGTTCGGAATTACAGACATCTTGTCTGTCATACTTTAATAAGTAGATATAATTACCTACATTGTGACATTGTTGAGGATTTTTGCACTTTAAACGAATGTCTTACAAACTGTTCGTTTCCAACGTTCATTCTTTCCGCGTACCTGTAAGCTCTGGAATGAGCTCCCAGCCGCGGTATTTCCTGGTCGCTACGACTTGTCCTTCGTTCAAACGTGGTCTAAAGAGAACTCTTTCCTCACGGTAGGCAGCGGCTAAGCTGTGCCCCTGGCGTTGCAGAGTCTATGAGCGGCGGTAACCGTTTAACATCAGATGGGCCGCTTGCTCGTCGTCGTCTGCCACCCATAGCAATAAAAAAAAATGATCCTCGTGAGTTTAGAAGCTTTTTGGTCGCTGCTATGTAAAGAGTTCGATGGCGATCGCCCGCGGTGCTACTAATTTAAATATCAAAACTAATTTGCGGGAGTGGCCCCGTTTGATTGCGCCACGAATTACGTGCGCCATTTCTTCCGTCCACCGGTGGCGGTGTGGCGGTGGCGCGGCGTGGCGGCGAAGGGGAAAAATTAGAATAACTCCGCGAGGAAGGGTTGATGATGGAATCTTGATTAGCGTTTAGAAATAAAGGAACGTTTCTATCATTTGTTTTTTTTTGTCTTCTTTACGTCGAGAAAATGCAACAGTTTCAAATCTAATTAATTTGGTAATTTAAATTCAAATACAAATTACGTTGGAATAACTTGTTCTGGAATATACAGGATTTTGATTTCCAGAAGATTTGAAAGCTATTTTGTAACATTTAATTGTAGGTAGTATTGGAATTAAATTAAACACCGTTTTGACATACACAAATTTTTATGCGTTATAATTTTGCAAATGGCTCCTAATGTGCCAATGCAAATATTGGCACTTCAGAAGAGTTTTTAAAAGTTAAAGCGAAATATTAGCAAGAGCCTTAACTGACCCCAGTTTTTATACCCCTTTTCGTAAACTTTCGCCAAAAAATATCAACATACGAAACCACAACAAAACATCTCAGGTAGATTGATACCTCTAATTACAAACCATCTGCAAGCAAAGCAATCCCAGTAATGCACCAAACATCATCCCCTCTCCCGCACAGCCCTCGCCGCAACCCTTCCTCCTTAATTAGTAAAAATCGCACGACATTTCATCGGAGCTGTCAAAGTTCCGGAAGCGCCGCCATTCGTAATGGCGGGCGGAAGTCTCCAGCTAATTTGTTTTCCTCCAAATGACCGTCGTTTAATGAGAATGAAGGTGTTTATAGAAGGGCGCCGATAATAGCCGAAAGTTGATTTCATTTGGGAAATTAATGAAAGCCCAGTTAATTGTTCGGCGCGTTTCGATTTATGACGCTCGGAAGTCCGATGGCGCTTAGGGCGCCCCCACCGAGACGCCGGTGACATTTGCCTACTAACTAGTACATTATAAATCCACAACTAATACACAGTTAAGAATGAATACGCCAATAAGACAATACACATCACCCATCTAGTCTCAAACTTTAAACGAAGCGTGAAGAGGCATCTTGTAGGCCGGCATGGCTGTGGTGACTGACTGGAAACTGAGGTTTCCCGCCCGTGGCCAGAGCGACTTGGGCTTCCTTTACAGCTTTCCATCAGGGGAGAGGAAGCCACTATTCCGAGCCAATATAGCAAAAAAAAGAAACTAAGTTTTCTCAAATTAAGGTTCTTCTATGTAATCATCATAAGCCTGTAAATCCACTGTTGGACATAGGCTTCCTCCAATAACAATTTAGGGGGATTTGCCTTTTTTTCTGACAACGATGATAACCAATGCTGCGTTGTCTTCATCACCGGGCTGTCCTTCGTCACCACTATTGTCTGGCGGGTTGTTGACCGCAGTCGGTTTTATATTATACGCAGGCAAACGCTGCCCGTTTGCTGTTCCCTTTTTTTTTTTTTTTTTTTAAGAGGGGAATGCATTATGCACCTTCATGCCGTCTCCGGGAGGAGGCGGCATGGTGTGTGGGACTCACACCTCCCAAAAGGGACGGCATACCCACTAAACCCCCCTGTGTCGCCAGTGGGCAGCAAGTTGCAGGGACACGGGTAGCGCCGAAGCATAAGTTATCTCCTACTATATCCACGGTATGAGATCGACTGGTCCCATTCTAAACCTCGAACCTACACGGACTTCAATAATCAAATGCAAAACTTATCTTTCTACTAATGGTTAAGGAAAGCACACGGAATTTTAATAGCTTCTTTCTTTAACAAACACGGTTAAGATTTTTTCTTTTTAGCTGGCATGCGTCTACCTGGCTCGATGGCTCATGGAAGTGGCGTCTGCATTCTGAGCCAAGGGTTCGATTCGCGCATAGTACAAACATTTCTGTTCACGAACATGTCTGGGTGATGTTGGGTCTTGCTTCGGTTATTTACCTCGACATCCACTAGAACTGCATTTGCATAGGCATAAGGCAGTGACTCACTAGGTAGGGCAGGGCCCTCAGAGTGAATTTATAGCGGCGACTTCACTGGGAGAGGTCTTGCAGGCGACAACTTCAATCGTAACACCATTCTAATTGCGATTTAGTGTTATGATCCGCTGCTTAAACAACTTTTCACTAACGGCTGCTACGGTTTATGGGCTAATATTACGAAGTTATGTACTACGATAATTTTTCATTAATTTTCAACATTAAAGGAGTGAAGGAGATAAAATCAAATTAAACTTCATTGATTAGGTAATGGACAGTCATGTCAAAGCAAAAGTTTTTTTTTTTAATTTTACATTTCGTCACGATCTTTATATATGTTTATCCATATAACGCATTATTATAGTTGAAAGTCCCTATTCCATGCGGTTAGGTTAAAGACACAAGTCACAGCCCCTCTATCCATATGGGCGTCCTAAGAGTCAACTCAGTTCTTGATATTTTAGCTTCTTAGCCGTTGGTATGGTTTTCTCACCTGGCTGGCGAGTACCGTATACTTACTAAGCATAACACCCAAGAAGTGCAAACAGTCAGTATATAGCCCGAGCTACCTATGTAATAAACAAATGAAATAAATAAATATCAGAGAACATCACATACCTACGAGTACATTGCTCCGACCCAATGTACGTAGCTGTATTATGGGTATCAGAACAACGAAGGTGCCACAAATATATACTTAAATACAAATACAAACCGGAACGGAAACGAGACGGAACACAAATGTTCATCACACGAATGTTTGTCCCGGGTGGAGATCGAACCAACAACCCTTGTTCCAGAAGATAGTACCAATTGAGCCACCGGACCAGTCAGGTAAATATGTCTCTTCCAGAAGCGACTTGGGCTCTCTTGCTCATTTGCTCCCCTTGTCTGATGAAGGCCTAATGGCCTGGTTGCCCCGCGTAATCGCTGTGCTATTAAGAAAAAACCAATGATGTATGTACATACATACATGTATTTTTTAAATTCTTACTTCACATAAAAAGACAGCAGTGTTAATTAATTGGTCGAGATCGCTCTCAGAGCTTACGAACATAAATAAATAAATCCTCCTGTTCCTTGTACCTGTCTCGGCTAATTAAAGACGCCCCAAACCAAACAATCGCGGAGCGGAGGCAAACGTTTAAAAACTCGGACAAACAGAATAATTCATCCGTTGATTCAATAAGATCTTCACCCTTCAAAGCGAATCTCGGCTCGGGCACTCTAAGATTTTTCCTGAACCTCTAGCAGTGGCCCAATTTGGGAGTTAAAGCGGTTGAATAGACAAAACGTTTTGTGAAAGCTTGCAAATTGGATGTTGACAATTTATTACAACTATTTGTTTAAAGTAGAATGTAAGGGAGCGACCCATCATCTTTTCGCTCCAAGCCAACCTCACCTGCCCGTGGTGCATTCTGCCGAGTAACGAACGAGGCGCTGGCAACCGACTGGTGGCGGTGTAACCATCACAATTGAAGGCGTAGGTAAATGCCACGGACCGATGACGGGCGGCAGCGTCACCGGAGCGAGAAGCTACGCCCTGCGATCGCCAACCCGCCTGCCCAGCGTGGCGATTATGGGTATATCCTCTAGATGTTGGCCCTGAGCGGCGAACAACGCGACCTTATGTCGAACTGTGAACTGCGATAGACTGATGATGATGATGATTTGTTTAAATTTATAAAATAGAAAAACATAGGTAGTATAAAATACTTTAAAGAAAGGTATTTAAATAAATAGACTAAATTTTAGTCAAATACCAAATGTACCATGTTATGTACAAAACAATAATCGACTTAGAATAAACCCACAGAGGCCAGGTGATGGGTGTACATTGTCCTAATGATATTAACAGCCTAATGCTTGGTCCTAACAAACTATTTTATCTGGGATAGGTATAGATATTTATTTGTGCGTGTCCGGCACGATAGATATGAATTTGAAACTGGATATCCTAGTAAATCTAGTTGCCTAGCATCCGCAGGGATTACAAGTGCAACGTATCTTTTGTATCTGGCAAAAGTGAATTACGCGGAACTGACTGCCCGACTGACTTTCCCAAGAGGTAGGTAGGTACTTTTAGTAGGAGGTACCTTCACTTGGAGAGGCAGCATAAAAAGAAGGCCAATCTACAACAGTTACTCAGGTGGTCAGCGTACATCCCCGCTGCCGCCCGTCACTCGCCCACATCCCTGATTTATATTTGAAACCGTGGCGCGGCAATTACTCGCCGAACTGGAATCATTGCTTCGGCCCTCCACTAATTAATTCCGCCCCTCTTTTAATGTTCAAAAATCGCGGCGTCTAATTAGGTTTTAATTCGTTTTATTGGACTAAGTAAAGGAATAATGGCTTGAGCCACAGTTGCGAACTGGCGGCGTGGGCGCAGCCCGCATTTATTACTAATAAACCTTTTAGTTATTGTAGAATGTTTGGACCCAAAGGGTTGAGGTGGCTGGTGACAGCCCGGACCAGTGATCCATTGGCGCGGAACTGCGGAACGGAAGAAGCAAAAGCCTAACTGATTAATGAAATTACAGCAAGGCCAGTCCAAAATTTAGCTTTGTCATTAAAAATAGGGATTTAAGGATGTAAGGATGTAGATGTAAGGGCCAAGCCACCCTTACCTGCCCGTGGTGCATCCTGCTGACTAACGAACAAGGCTGTGGCAACCGAATGGTGGCGGTATAGCCATCACGATTGAAGGTGCAGCTAAATGCTACAGGCCGATGACGGGCTACAGCGTCACTGAAGCGAAGAGCTACGCCCTGCGATCGCCAACCCGCAACCAAAAGAAATCTCAATGTTTCTTCACAACGATGAGCGTATGGTAAGTCGACACTCGACCCAGTGGGACTTCTTGTTCCAGAACTCTTAAAGCTGTTAAGCCAACGGTAACTACACCTTTACCTTTGTTTCAATCAACACACATTTAAAGTTACAAGATATTGAATAACTTTAAAAAATTGCAGCAGTATATCTTCCTTCTTGAACACCAAGAGCGATTGTACTCGCTCTTGCTGTAAGGATAAGACCGCATATCAACCATTAATACTTCAGAAACCATAATCGAGCGATTAAGCCTGCCTTTTACTTCAGATTAAGAAAAAGTACGTGAGTACCTACATTTTTTTAAGCGGAATGAAAAAGATGTAAAGTAAATGAGGAGAGGCGTGCCGTCACGCCGCGTTACGGCTGGCGGCTCCGCAGCCCCGACACAAATGTACTATGACTGAACTTCGTCATTTTACACGACTATAAATAACCATCACTAACAGGATAGCAACGCTTTCTCTTTGTTTTAAATGACAACAATCTTTAACATTTAAAAAGAAACATCTTTAACGGCTGTCTGAACCCATTTTATATACCTATGCTTAACGCTTTGAGCTCTACAACAACACGACAAATAATGGTTTTCCTATTGTGTCTAGTTTTAGGTAGTCAAAGACTTAAGGACGATTGAAAGCTTAGACAAAAACTTACTCTTTAATGCACACCAAACAATCTAATTAGAACCAGATAAAGTGGCCGTGTGGTTTTTGAATTTAGAATAAGATCAAAACCCGTCTCAACCCTTGAGTGTCGTAGAAAATGACAAGAGAATTTCAGGAATCGGGCTGCATCGTTTATCTGGTATAAATAAAACCTCCGTCATCAAGGGTCCGTCTGCCAAGCGTCGGAACTTAGGTCTAGCAGTGAACCTCTTCACGCTGATAATGAGATGAAATTATACAATTTAGGAGGTCTTATAGTAGCGAGCGATCGATTCCAGGCGACCTTTAAGTAGAGAATAGCAATATAGAAAGCTTAAGGGAGTAATTTCATCTAATTTCATTTCAGAGCAATACATAAAGACACCTAGCGTGACATTCACATAAGAGGGTATGTCTGTGCAAACTATCTGGTTTCCAAGCACAATATAATACGTTCGGCCCTCCCAACGCCATATAATCGTTCGCACTTTAAAGCCACCCACGATAATATTGAGCCAATAAAATTAAACCGACTTCAAAAAAAACGCAAACGACCAAAACTAAAAAGCGATAAATAACGTAAGTAATTCTATCCTTAATACATAATCATTTAAATATTACAATTATCACTTATTTTTGAAGTCGGTGCCAACCTCTCGGTACCTAACGTAGACTGTTGTTGTATGACGCGCGCGGCCGGCATATCCATTATATTATACCTAGATATGTTTGGCTGGCACCGACTTCAAAAATAAGTGATAATTGTAATATTTAAATGATTATGTATTAAGGATAGAATTACTTACGTTATTTATCGCTTTTTAGTTTTGGTCGTTTGCGTTTTTTTTGAAGTCGGTTTAATTTTTTTTTTAAAAATAATTTTATTTCTCTGTTTTTAGTTGCGTTAATGTGCTGTGACCTTGAATAAAGGCTAATTAATGTCCTTAAGAGTTTTACTTAGGAATGAAAAATTTTGCTTCAAGTCAAGTGAAGACTTTGCGATCTAGAATCAAGCATATCACTTACCAAATCACCTGCCCTATTAGCCCTACATAAGTACATACTACTACCTAGTTTAATATCGACCAACGTCAGTACTGTCCCCTAACTCCTAACCGTTAAGGAGTTCTGTGGCTTCATCATCAGCACCAGATGTTGTCGCCCGGAAGCATATTCCTGAGTAAAATATGATTACGTAACAAAAACACCATATGAGCATACAATTTTCGGTTGTTGCCCTCAATTTCTCCAGGATCCCATCATCAGATCCTTACTTGGTGATAATGGGACCACCTCGGAAGTGTCTTCTGTCGAACTGTCGAAAAATTTTTGAAATCCATCCATAATTGACGGAAATATCGCTGAACATACATAAAAAAAAAAAAATATTATACATAGAGACGAATTGAGAACCTCCTCCTTTTTTCGAAGTCGGTTAATAAGACGCGAAGATAATACACTCGTTCCGGCGAACTTATTTGGCTTTACGGCCAGTTACACTCGAAGATTATATCGAAAGGCAATCTAGAAAAAAAAAGCCGGTGACAGCGAAAATTTTTGAAATGTTCGTCCCGAGGGCGGTCGTAAACGGGCGGAGTCGCCGCGAGGTGCGTCGTAACACCGAAACTCAATCTCACCGACGGCAAGCCCGATTTTATCGACACATTCTGGTATCGTATAAAAACGTATTCGTTTTCGCATGCAAATTGATGACGTTCGATTTGAGGCGATAATAGGATTGTAGCTGCAAATAGGGGTAACAAGACGCGTTCGGATGCACTTTGGTTATGAGCGCTTGTTAAAGTGAGATCTTGAGATAAGATGGCTGTATGCTATGTTTATGAAAGTTCGAATGTCTTAAATTAACAAATATTAGAAAACGTGTTTAGTATTCTGTAATTTAACTCAACTTTAAAACGATCGGTATGGTATTTAAAGTATTTTTTTTCGCAACGTAGAGTAGTTAATTTGTAAAATCACATTATCTTAATGTAGTTTGCACTAACTATAAAGGACTCTTATTTAGATTTTTCATATTTTTTTTAATTAGAAAGAAGCTATAAAATATTGGCAACATTGGCTTATAGGAAAAGAATTTATAGTGTATTCAGATCATCTTATTATTCTTATTCAGAAGTCATTAAGTTCCTCTCAAAAAGCATTGCCAGCTGGAAACCATGTAGGTTCTATTTCCAAATACAACAACCATTTGCTAATTTTAAAATCTCAGAATAAACTAAGATCAACATCAAATCAAAACGCAAAAAATACAGCCATTTGTGCACAATGACATTGTTATAAAGTGGATCTTCAAATACATAGAGCATGTTTACTAAGTACCACTTCTGCTCATCAAGCCTAAGTCATTTAGGTGCACATCGGTTACCCCGCAATATGTTATTCTGCGGGAAACGATAGGTTCGTAGATTGAAGAGCTGGCATGTGGGCGAGATGAGGCGGCGATAGAGGCGCCCCGGGCGCGGCGATAGGCGCCGATGGTCGCGGGACCAGCTTTACGGGCTCCGATAGGCCTATCACGGCTTACGCGCCTACGGGGACCTTCCACGACCGAGGTATGAGATCTCGGTGTGCACTTGTCATCAGAAATATTACACTTATGGCAAAACGTTTTGCGTAAAGTCTTGGTTACATTGGCGTTTTAAGGCATTGACCGAAGCCATTACACTTTATGTCACATAAATATTATGTCTTTTATGTCTTTATGTTATTTAATTTTCAGGCATCTTTTTGGCTTACGGAGGCTTCTGATGATATGTTATTCTCATCCTTCTTCTTTTAGGCAGAATTACTCGTAATATCGAGTAATTGATCGCCTCATAATACTCATGTTTGAAACTTCGATGTAAGTATATCGAAGTTTAGGCCGGAGATTAGCCAAATTCCGTAAGTGCTTGTTATGTGAGACCACCATGCGACCGACGCCCTGTTGAAGGACCTTGATGCCGTTGGAGCGTGGTCGTGAAGGCCTTTTGCGAACTTTGCGGTGGCACATGACAGATGGTGACAACGTGATACCGGAGGCTAAGACTTTGGCTCGCTGTCATTTTAAGTAGGTAAATAACAGCCCTATTCGGCGCTCAATTGCAGAGACCTCCAAAGGTATCCAATGATCCAGCGCTAGTCCAGATCAGGCGCCGTCATTAGGCGCAACAAGCCGGCAGCGCGATCCGTAAACAACTCGATCCCGCGCTAATCTAATTACGGCCGCGTCCTTTGTGCGCGCAGTTTGTTTATTTCGCTCGCTCGCTCGCTCCGACTGAGATATTTTTTAATATTCCCTTTTTTCGCGGGGTCCGCGGCTCAAAGGCGGAGTCGAGTTATGAAATTGTTCGAGCGTTAATTGTAGACGACCAGCGCGAATATTAAACTCACAACAACTAGTTAACCTCGGCGCATGACTACGGTACCAACGCGCCACTCTAAAACATTGCAAACGGAAAAATAATATTTAATTTGCGGGCTATGGATGTCTCTGAATGTAATTAGCTCGGCTTGTTTGGCGGGTTTTTTCTTTGTACGGATAAACCAATTGGAAGTTGGCGCGGACGTGGCATATCTGCGGGGAAAGTTTGTGTCTATTGAGACAACTTTTTTATTTGTATTTATTTATCTCTAATAAAGCACCCATTTCCTTTTTTATTGTAGTACAGCTTAGTGGCCGCTTGATGGAAAGTGAAACAAAATCAATCGCTTGTCCGTAGCCGAGAGAGATTTCAGAGGCAATAGTTGCATCTCAAACTTTTTTACGCATTGTCCTACGTGTGCGACGTAAGGTGACCTATACCTCACCGTACAATGACTGACGCGACAACGTAGGCCACTATTTCATACAAAGACGTCTTGATGTCGCCGCATTCGTCGTTAACCTAGGACAACGGGTTAGCCAAAACGCACACAAAGCGCTACCGAGGTCGCCATTTGAAAAACTCTTCCCATCTTCACCTGCTCGGCCCGTCCGCTAACGACACTGCTCGCTCCATTACCCGCAGATAAAAAACAAAGCTCGCCTAATGACTTCGACGATTACCAATCACTGGAAAAAATCGCCTCGCGGACTCGGCCCGGCGCCGCCCACAAAGAAATGAAGCCTTTGTACTTGTGGAAAACAAACTTTCGCACGAGACTTTTGTCACACTGAACTCTTTGGACGTTTCGAGAAACCTGTTAATTATCACAATGCGTTTTAGCCAGTTATCTAATATAGCATCGGTGGTACATCCTCGTAATTAAGGCCTGGGCTCTATTTATGTCATGTGGAACCGTCGTCCCATCGGATCACGGGAGTAAACAAGAAGAGAGAATACCTTGTATTTGAATACCTACTACATTGACCACTGTAGACCGAACTTCGGCCCACCTCTAGGCCCCAGTCGCCCATTACACATACACTACACAAATTAGCGAACTATAGAAAATACAGTCTATTTTATTTACCACCAAGACAATTTAAACATTGGTCCTTCGAGCCGGATCAGTCGAAACAAACAGTCAAGCGCGTTTAGGCTTCATTTGGAAAGTCAATGACCTTAACCATAGCGACACATTATTAGGAAGAGAAGTCCCATCTGCAGAATCATTGTCCCACTGGTCAGTTTACTGCTAATCTCGGTCACGCGTAAGACATGGATCTTCACACCGCTCGTAGTTGTCAGATTTAAACCGGCAACGATCACTATCTGTGATATAGAGGCGAAGTTGTGGGCATCGGTTATCTGACGAGGGTCGCCGATGTGTGCCGCCTTATCGCGACATGCCCAATCGCTCTAACGGTTCCGACGTTGCTTATTACTTAATAACCGCACGCACTATATTATTTGACGCTGGAACTTCATTTGGTGCGTTTTCTATGCGGATTCTTTATCCTGTAAAGCTATGTAGTGATCTAGGTAGATACGTATATTGGCCGTGTGGTTCCCGTTAGTAAGACGGGATGAGATGGGGTGCTCATCCCGCGGTTGTCGTAGAAAACAACTAAGGGAATATCGGGAAACGGACAGCAGGGTACAAGTAAAATCTTCTGCGTCACAAACCCACCTACCAAGCGTGGTAAGGTAAATTCCCCATTAAAAATGACAATTGTCATTAGGGGATGCCTATTTCCAGCAGGAACCCCTGGATATGCCAGACGGAAAAGGATGTCGGCTACCAGTAGTGACAGATAGCTGGGGACAGAGCAGAGTGGTGAAAACTGTCTCGTGGCCAAGATCCACTTAGAGCTGCTGAGCCAGCGCAGTGACAGTAACTAAGTAAAAGGTTTCTCTTGGTACCATTATGAAAACCGCAGCGATTCAAAACCCAGTGTGTACAAAGCTATTTAAATGGGTAAGTGTGTGCATTTGTCATACCGCGATCACCGCACGCAAAAGGCATAAATACTCGTACACAGCAGTGCGACGCATAACACATATTGGAGACGTCTGTAGACGCGCTCAGTGATGTATGGCGGGCCCGGAGTCTCGAGACACCGACCAGTTTAATTGTATCCCAATAAACATGCTTGTTAGACAAGATTTGGACGTCTTAGGGATTTATCGAAAGAACATTTTAGGCCTTGAGTTCACCAGTAGGAAAACTACTTTGAGTTCAGATAAATACATGTCATGTTGCTTTACTAAAAGGCGCAGGTTAATTTATTTATAAAATATCATCTTTGTTGCTTAAGAACATTGTACAAAAGGCGAACTTATTGCCACATTGGCTTTCTCTATCAGTCAATTTCGGCCAAGCAGAAACAAAAGTAATGGTAGTGTGCTGCAAACACAATATTATTATAGATTTAAAAATGCACATACTAAAACAAGACCAACCCTTTGTTGGATGGATCCATGTAGGTAACGTCTAAAGAATTTATGAATGTATGAATGAAAAAAAAATATATTGGCAGCACAAGCAAAAATGAGGAAAAAAAATTAAATAAAACATTAACAGAGGGAAGAAACGAAATGTGCAGTCAGTGTATGCTCAGCCAACCAGGCCTCAACCTCAGCTTTATGTCGTTATGGCGTTCAGGACACCATAACGGCGCTGGTATTCTGGTGTAGCCAAACACGTATTATGGATGGAGCTAATAAGTCATAAATAAACCTAAGAATATGCCATGCTGAGCCACACAGCGCCATCTAGTTCTAAACTAAGCCAAAGACTGTACTAGACTACTGCTAAATTTACGTAACACGTACACAAACACCTAGACCAATACAAACAGACATGTTTATACACCGCGGATCGAACCCTGGGCCACAGTGACCGAGATAGCGTTCACTACAAGTACCACTGAACCAAACTGGCAGTGAAAAACTCGATAAAAGTTTAACTACGAGTATTTCACACACAAACACGTAAATACCTACATCATTATCAGTTCTAACGCAATGAGCGTCAGCGATCAGTAATGAGAGCGGTAGGTAGCTGATAAGCGGAGGTACCAATCAACTTGTTTGCACCGCGACCCGCGTGAACCCGCAGCGCGCGCTAGGCAAACGTGTAGACAACGGTCATACTGGAACATCATCACCAGCCTATTGCAGTCCACTGCTGGACATAGGCCTCTCCAGTTGCTCGCCACTCAGGGCAAACATCTGGAGGATATGCCCATAATCGCCACGCTGGGCAGGCGGGTTGGCGATCGCAGGACGTAGCTTCTCGCTCCGATGACGCTGCTGCCCGTCATCGGCCTGTGGTATTTAGCTACGCCTTCAATTATGATGGTTATACCGCCATCAGTCGGTTGCCAGCGCCTCGTTTGTTATTCGGCAGGATGCACCACGGGCAGATGAGGTTGGCTTGGAGCGAAAAGATGATAAGCCGCTCCCTTACATCCCCTCTCATACTGGAACATACTGGTACTTGTTTTAAGAGAACACTGCACTGGGTGGCGATGGGGCCCCATGGAGGGAGTACCTACAATGATGAGCTGGATCAGTTGTAAGTAATTTGTTGTGTACTCCTACTCCTACTCCTACCAGCGAACTCTCAGCGAACTACCACTGATTGGAATACATGATCCTATAACAATCAATCAACAGCCTTGGTCCGTTCACTACTGAACGTAGATCTCCTTTAATTAGCGCCACATTTCTCATTGATCTCATATAAGTAGTATGTACTAATTGGTGACAGTATCTAGTGGTGCAATCTCTTCCGATCGCAAAAATGCATTAAACATTCTCATCGAGCTAGCAAAGTATGAATATTTGAATAGGCACACTGGTAATACCCAACTGGGTAGTGTTGTGGATTCGAATACATCGTAATCAATTGTAACGCAATGACGACAGTGATCGGCAATATAAGGCGTAGGTAGACGATAAAGGAAGTGCGTGTACCCGCCGATCCCACTCATCATCAGCTTACTAACGTCCAATGCTGGACTAGGCCTCCCCAAGTGACATTTGTCATCTGGGGACCTAGTCCACCACGATTGACAGGCGTGTGAGTGAGTGCGGTAGATTTTATTTCTACCATGGGTGTCGTAGAAGTCGACTAAGGCTATATCAGGAAAGGGGCAGCAGCATTTACCTGAGTACAAAAATGGGTATGACTAGCTCGGTGGCTCAATTGGTAGTGAGCCCTGCCTTCTGAACCTAGGGTCGTGGGTTCGATCCCCACCTGGGACAAATGGAAAACTTGTGTTTGTTCCGTGTCTGGGTGTTTATATTAATTGTATTTAAGTGTTTATATGTGGTACCTCAGCTGTTCTGATACCCATAACACAAGTGCTTAAGCTACTTACGTTGGGATTGGGGCAATGTACGTGATATTTTCTGATATTTATAATTTAAAAAAAAAACTGCTGCCACCAACCCAAGTGAGGTGACCCGGGGCAAATCTCCCAAAATATAATTTTCATTGAAGAAAGCCTACGTGGCAAGTGCTGGATGCGAGAGGCCCAAAATCGATCATGGTGGCGAACATTAGAAGAGGCCTATGGCAGTGGACTGACACGTGCTGATGATGATGATGATGAGGCCTACGTCCAGCGGGCTGATGATGACATTGCAAATTACACATATTTTATTAATATGTGTAATTTGCAAACTATAAATAAAAGTATCGGCTCAATCAATCGCAGCCTTATTAACCGCAGCGCAGGCGTAATTGCTCCAATCATAACAGATTGTTGATTAGACACGTCACTGGCACGGCTTTATTATTCGCCACCGGCCCGTTATCGAATAACTATCGGTTACAAATACGCCATCACCTACCAGATAGTCGTAAATTATTCGTGTTTATTCGTGTTATAAGTTATCGCGAACGTAGGACAAGTTTTACGTCACGATGTTTTGATTATATAAGGAAAACTGGAATAAAAGACGGTGCTCGTTTGAACTATTACGAATATGGCTCCTGTGCAGTGGTAAATATCTGTTAACCAATCTATATCTGGGGTCATGAGATCGAAGACTTAATTAGACGGTAAACGAGTAGCGTGAGTAACTGCGAAGTAAATTAAGTACTTATTTGAACTTCGTATATATTGGTAGTGTTAATGTTTATACTAGCAATAAATAAGTATAGTATAGGTACACCTACACATGTCAAAACAGTATTTATCCGATAGGTGTTTGAATACAGAAAAATTTGACAATACGAGAGACCTTTGTGAATGATGATGATGATAGAATGTGATATAGCAAACTTATTAGACACCGTTACACCACAGAGTCACGGGCATATATAGATATTATTTATGGCATACCATACAATTGACTTAAACCTAGGTATAATAAATAAATATCAGACAACATCACATACATTGCTCTAATCCCAAAGTAAGTAGCTTAAGCACTTGTGTTATGGGTATCAGAACATCGAAGGTACCACAAATAAATACTTAAATACAAATCACACCCAGACACGGGACAAACACAAGTGTTCATCACACAAACGTTTGTCCCGGGTGGGAATCGAACCCACGACCCTTGGTTCAGAAGGCAGGGGTCACTACCAATTGAACCACCGAGCCAGTCAATAGAAATTATTGAGTGTTAGAGATAGCAAGTAGGTAACCAACATGTTCTAAAATAAGCCACCTGACATTCTTTAAAGCCGGGTAATCGAAGTACTTCACAATTACCATAGGTATTTCAGAATAAGCATAACAGTAACTTTACCACGTTTCTTTGAGTCACAACATTTCCTTAAACGCTCCTGATTAGCGACATTCGTACTTAGCGATAAAGCCAGGCGTCCCGGAAACGTCCCACTCGGGACTTAGGGACACATTCAACCGCCTCCATAAAACCTGTTAAGATCTTCGTACTCCGTGTGTCTGTTTGTCTCGCCAAAGTGAAACGTGCTTTACGTGGTTGAAAGTAGAGTTTAGTTTTGATCGAGTCAGTGGCGCCGGTGTTTAGTGAGATAAATTTAAGTTTCGGTGGGAGGTGAGCTTTGAGATAGTGAGTGTTATGACGAACCGCTAGAGGTCATTCATAAAAGCAGATTTACTGTTTAGGATCGTCTACTAAACGTTGTATCCTTGTGCCAAAATTCCAAATAACTTAGCCAGAAAAGAAGACACTATCGAAGAATCAAGAGATGAACATTTTACTACAGTTTCAATATTAGATGAATACGTAGACCTATTAATAAATCTAAGGTGTCAATAGAACGCGTTAGCCACTGAGCCCCAAGTACACCACATTAAGCGAACAAACGTGTAAACACTGTAACCACTCACGTAATTAATTCACAGCGACCAAAGTTGCCGAATCAAACCTAACCCCAATAGCAACCCGAGAATCATCGAAATTAACCTTAAATAAACCGGGGCCGACGGACCGTTCCCACGATTAAAATTCCGGACTCCCTTTTTGTCCGGGAGAGCCGGACAATGGCCACCGAAGGGCTGCATCCCGGACGGAGTTGCTTAATTCAATCACGATAACTGCGAGCCGCAAGAAATAAATTGACCAATGACCGCCCGCGCACGTAGCCAGGGCTGCCGACAACCAATACTCGTAAATAACGTCCACTGCTGGACATGGCTGTTGGAATTTGGCTAAGTGACCACGATTGACAGGCGGATTGGTCACCGCTATAGCTTTTATTTGTACCCAGGTAAACTCTATTGTACGACACCCACGGGATGAAATGGTCCTATTCTAAATTCCGAAACCACCCTGGTAAATAGATAAATAAAAACGCCAGAGAATTCATACCAATTCCTGTTGAAAATACAGTTTGATAATTGGGATCGTTTTGCAGAACATCCAGACTCGATACAATTTTGAAAAGGTAATTTCTGAATTTCCCGACCAGGAATCGCACATAGTACCTTCAGATCGGTTGCGCTTTATTGTTAACGCTTAACCATCAACGATATGCAGAAACCACTTAAGTTATGTGCATTTAGTCTTCAATGAAAACACATGTAAATAAAATTGATCCTTATACAAAGAAAAGTTACATGTCATGTATGTAAGTTTAAAAAAGATTACTACATTTGTAAGGTTCTATCTAAAGTAATCTAAACTATAAAAATATTGAATCGATATGCCAACCCTTGCTTTAAAGAAAGGGTTGGCGGCCCCTGTACATACCTGACAGGGGCGGCCATTCTACGGCGACCTTGCAGCGGCCGATAACAATTGAGACTCGCTCGCCGCACCAAATTCAATATCACGAGGTGTCGCCCCCACCCCCGCCCCCCACCTGCGCCCGGCGCACCTTGCCGGTCAGCGGCCTTATAACCACTTAACGAAGCGAAGTCTGGCTCGAATTGAATTTCGAGATTGTCCACCCCGCTCTAAATACATAACTACACGACACCCCCCGCATTCCTAATTCTATCCAAAATGCATTATCCTCTTTTACACGTGCGTACAGAGGAAACCGATGCGGCCCCGCGTCGGGCGCCAAAAGGCTCGTTTGGCGCCCAACGTGTAGCGAAATAACACAAAAGAAAATTACGGGAAAATAAGAAATAAGAAGTTTCCGAATCACGTATCGTGCTTTATCTGTCGGTAGCGGGCAATATATTTGTTCTAGATAGTTCGGGTCGCGATAGGCCGGTCCGGCATATTAAACGACGATTAACCCACCGGCTCGCACTGATTTATGTGAACTATTAAAATCTACGAAGGCAGAGAATTAATTGCACCACTTCAGTGTTGGCTGCTTTATTAATTGGGACCGAGTCGCCTGTTGTTTATGGACATTTCCCTTTCCTTGGACGCCCTTATCGTGACCCCGGTCCGTTCCAATTTGTCCACTCACGTTTCTGTTCAGTTTCAATGGCTATTAAGGGCCCTACCTCTGTTTCCAAACGCGTAAAACTAAGTAGGTATAGCTGTTACGGCAGAAACCCTTTATTAGAAAGAACACATATTGTCTGGTAATATTTGTAATCAATAAGTACGATAAGATTTATCGATTCCATCGAAATTATTATTTATTTGTTGACTTAATTGCCACAGTATCAGAGGTTTACAGTTACTTATGAAGCCTTGCTCGCTTAAAAATAAATAGATTAGATTAGAATAAATAAATAAACGCGTGAAACTATGTATCATTAATATCTTTATAACTATGACTAAGGGTGCTTTCCACAATACCTGGATTGAAGCCAATATGAAAAGATTGGTTTTCAAATAACTCTACCAGGAATCGAACCTTAAAATATACTGTCCACCGAGTTTTTCAATAATACGTACGTAATCACTTAACAATATCGTCCAATGCCATGCCATGATGCGTACCTATTTATTTGATTTTGCGAACATGACGTGTTTTCTCTTCAAATTTGTATCACACGCAATAACCTCCAAACTACCCTTTATTATTTATGGAGTCTATTAAACAATCCGAATTCCAATTTCAGTGACGCACTTAAAATTTAGATGTCAAGTCACGGGGACGGGACAGAAGTTGGCGAGTCCGCCGGCCCGGCAAGTTCGCGCATTTGCATTTAAATGTGGGCATGTTAAATATCACCTTCGCGTGCTAACAAATTACCAACAGCAATTAGCGGGGGTCGCGGGTGACGTCACCGAATGTGTTGCGAGGACGTGAATATTGGAGGATTCTGTTAGCGGAAAATCGTTTGTCGGATGTTTTTGGTAAGTTAATGAATGTCTGGAACACCGTCGTAAAGTCGCCTGTCTGTCGGTATTCTATCGGTTGCATTTTGGTGAGTGTGCGACGGAATTATTTAATTTGATTCCTCCTGCCCCTTTTTATCATCTGACGAGCAGGGATACGGCGAATAGGCACCGTTACATGGTGCAAGTTCCTAGGACGCGCACAGCGCGTTTCGCTTCTACCTTCATAGTGCGAACGGCTAAACTATGGAACTCTTTGCCGGGCTCCTTGTTCCTCGAGAGATATAATCTTCCGATGTTCAAGGCGAGAGTGAATCGGTTTTTGCTGGGTGAGCGCATTCCATCGTAGACTACGATATCGCTTACCATCAGGCGAATCGCAGTCAAGCGCAAACTCATTTTGAATAATTAAAAAAAAAAAAGGTTTTTTGGAAATAAATCAAGTAAAGTTTAAGAATAAGACAGATGTTCGGATATCACTGTTGACTTTCCTTTGTGAATAATTAGTTGAAATAATTAAGAACCTTCAAGAACTCACAGTCGTGACCTAAAATTTTTAGAGTTGGTGCCTGTTTTTTTTATTGTAATGAGTGTGTACAGTTTACGTGTCTATTCTTTACAGAATCAAATGTGATTGGTGTTCTTATGTTGTACCAGATGATAACTACATATATTATATCTGGGGACGTCTCTTATTATACTGAAACTAAAGTCGACCTTATAACCATTACTAAAGCTAAAAAGTTTTAGTAAAGCAATATAGAAAAGGGTTATAATACTATACAGTAACAAGCATAGACATACCATATCTGAAACATAAAAAGTCTGCCTTCATCGTAACTTTCTGCGAGGTATAGGTTTAGATCAGACGAAAAACTTAGGCGAAGAAGCTTTGAATCAGTCCGCGGTGTACCGAGTGGTTATCGCTATCAAGTTGTGCTTAAGCAAAGAATGTTATGCGTAATCCAATCAAATGCATAAATAAATAAATAAATAACCCAAGACATACCACGCTAGGCCACACAGCGCCGCCTAGCCCCAAACTAAGCCGAAGCTTGTACTTACTATGGGTACTAGACGACTGATAAACTTACTTAGATACATTTTTTTTTGTAAATAAATACATATTATACATAGAAAACACCCAGACCAATACAAACAGACATGTTCATGAACACAAATGTTTGTACTGTGCGGGAATCGAACCCACGACCCTCGGCTCAGAGGGCAGAGGTCACTACCAAATGAGCCACCGAGCCTGTCTATAGGAGTTTACATATAAATATGTGGTACAACATATAACCTACAAGTAGGGTAAAACACAGATGAGATACGTCGCGGTGGGCGCACCTGCGACTCCGCCGCACGGACGCATACGTCTTGCCTCGTATTCAACTCGTATCTGAATACACACACATACTATGTGTGTATAGGTATGATTTATTTCACGCTAAGTGAACACCCTCCGGTTTGACCGGAGTGCGAAGATGCGCTGCGGTCAACGCACCTGCGACTCCGCAGTAACATATTGACTTTAAATACTGGACAATATTAAATTGTATATCTCATCGTCGATAAAGATGTGGAGGAAAGAGGAAATGAAACTTTCGATGCGTGTTTTTGGTGTTTTTTTGGTAAAGTAAGGTATCGGAAAAGTTATGCAGATTCTGTTGCTCTTTAGCAAAACATTCGATACTAATAGTAGGAACGCATATAACATGGTGACCAGCTCAATGGCTCATACATGTCCAACATTTGTGTTTGTTCTGTATCTTAACTAATATTATAAAGCTGAAGAGTTTGTTTGTTTGTTTGAACGCGCTAATCTCAGGAATTGAAAAATTGAAAAACTCGTGTTGAATAGACCACTTATCGAGGAAGGCTTTAGGCTATATAACATCACGCTGCAACTATTAGGAGCGAAGAAATAATGGAAAATGTAAAAAAACGGGGAAAAAATAACTATTCCACGCGGACGAAGTCGCGAGCACAGCTAGTGTGGATATAAAAGTAGGTATTGTATTTCAAAAGATTATGTTCGTTACCCCCGCTGATTCCGATTTGCAAAAAAAAGGAATTACTAATAGGTAAGCTATTTATTTTATTTTTGATTGGGTCAATGTATACGATGTTGCCTGATTTACATTCAATTATTTAATTTGAAATTGATTATGTCAATTAAATAGTCTATAAAGTGAATATTTGAATTGTTTTTTAATGAATAGGTTTTAAATGCGTCATTTCTACTCGTAGCAAAACTATGTATCCGAAACTAATTTTCACAATTATCTACAACGTCCCACTTGATCGTACCTATAATGCTACTACAGAAATCAGAAAAAAATACTTTCACCAATTTCATGACTCCCATAAGTACCAAAAAGTTTACATTGTTTCTTAAAAAATTAAGACTGCCCGATTAAAATTTCAATAGAAGTAAAAGAAATTGTCTAATAAAAACTAAGAGGTGTCAAACTACGCGTCTGAGCGAAGGTACAAAATGTACTAATTTAATCAAACCTTGCACAAAAACATTATCCCCAGAGCACCTACACTGCACTGTAGTCAAATAGCCTCCGTAGTCCGTAGCCTCGCTACGAGGCGACGTGCTACGAGGTACGTAGCGGCTGCTACGAGCGATTGTTCGCCCGCCTCAATAAGAGCGGGGACACCAACCAATTTCGCCAGTGTAAAGACAAACATGTGTGTCTGATATTAGTTTTCACCTGAGCTGATGAGATTTTACACTGGATATTTATTTATTTATTATTAGTAGTGTGGTTTCTGGATTTAGAAAAAGGCCGGGCATCTTATTTGGTGTTTGCGTAGCAGATGACTAAAGGAATATCAGGGAACGAGCAGCACCGTTCACCTGGGTACAATCAAAACCCACTGGCAAATCCCCCGACATAATAATCATTACTATGGGAGGTATATGCCCTGCAGTGGGCTTCAGAAGACATGATAATAATTTACTATTCGCGAATTTCTCAAAAGCATCTGAAGTTAAGAACTTATTTAGCAGGTTGCAGAAACACAGACCTATCACTACGAGCATAACATCTTCTACGTACATCTGTAGTTTTTGAAAGTTAGTTCCTACATCCCAATTTCTTTAAGAAAAGTATTACATCGGAGTGGTACAGAAGGCCAACGAATTTCGTATTCATATTGAAACGGGGATGCCCGAGGTAATCAGCCCGATATCGGTACGGAGTATGTTGCCTAATATTCAAATCTCATATGGCAGCGCTCATCTAGACTACAATGGATGCCTAATACAAGTTGCCATTTTACTGATCGCTTCATTTGTATTCGGGCCTCGCGCCCATGACATGATAAGTAGGTACAAATAATACACTATTTATATAAGCTAACATAGCAACAATGCCGGATTAGAAAGTATTGGAATGGTTTTTTTTAACTGACTACGATGGTAGCCATTTTATTTTAATTTATTTAATAGTTGTTTCATTTTTGAAAAGGCCAACAGCGACCCCAAATCTCTATTTGAATTGCGGGTGTCCGTGGGCGATGTCGACTGCTTACCATCAGTCATCACATTTGCTCGTCTGCCGCCTCTTGCATAAAAAAGAACGATGATTTCTACATTCGAACCCGGCCCCGTACCAATGCGTATTAAAATTTGCAGTTCGTAATATGTACGTTTATTCGACTCTGCTCTGAACTTTCGCCAGTGGTACAGCCATGTATTGTCTTGTGTTGTATAGTCATCTTGTGACCACGGCAGTTGCAACAATATCGAGTGTGAGTCCCGTTATTAATAAATTAACGAGAAAATTTGATACGTTATATGATTCAGAAGAGGTCTCAAATACTTATTTAAGCTTCCAGTGGTTCTTAGTGAGTGCCACATTGATATCAAGCAAGGAGCCTATTGAATAAGAATAAGAATAAGAATACTTTATTACATTGGGACATCACAACATAACAAATGATAACGTCACAATATACACAAACACAACATAACAATGACTAGACACATACATTTAAATATTGATTCATCATCTCAAATTGTATGGACATCCAATTGCGTATTATTGAAGGTGTCTCGCCACCTTTCCTACAGAGGAACCCTACCAAGCGATTGCTAGTTGGAACTGTGTAATTTAATTTAAAGGGTTTATCTTTGACTTGAAATGAAGATCGCAAAAATTGCGACAAATAAGTTTCCTCGTCCCCGGACCAGTCCAGGGCCGCTTATTATAATCCGAACCATTTGCATACGGAGCCGATAGAGAAAAAACAGACAGCGGGATGCGCACGTCGATGGAGGCGAATTATTCGGCCCATTTTAGACGGAATGTGTACTGAGCAAACATGGAGAACAAAATTAAGCGTTACGGGAGCGAGCGACGAGCGGATCGCGAGTTGGTGGCAGGTGCAGTCCAGCAATAGGATAAAAAGAATATAGGGACATACAACCATTATCTTAACTAATATTATAAAGCTGAAGAGTTTGTTTGTTTGAACGCGCTAATCTCAAGAACTACTGATCCGAATTGAAAAATTCTTTTTCTATTTAATAGACCATTTACCGAGGAAGGCTTTAGGCTATATAACATCACGCTACAACTATTAGGAGCGATGAAATAATGGAAAATGTAAAAAAACGGGGGAAATAGAACTATTCCACGCGGATGAAGTCGCAAACACAGCTAGTAATACATAATATACTACCGTAAATCCTAATACATTATGAGTGGAATAGGTGAAATCTAGAAATGCTGTACGAATGATTACAAGCACTCTTTAAGATAGCAGACCGAACTGCAAACCACCAAAAATTAATTGTTTGGTAGAGGCCTACTTTCGGCAAAGTCATATTCAGACTGATTAAGATGAATATTACACCAAAATAATTAAATGTCAGATAACAATTAAATATGTAGACATTGACTCAATTCAAAAGTAAGTAGCTAAGTAGTTCACATGTTTGTAGATATCGGAATCGATCAACGTAATTATAATTATCTGTACTTAAAATACAAAATTCACACCCAGACACGGAACAATCACACAGTCCCGAGTGGGCATCGAATCCAACCAAGGGCTGCCATTGGCTCAGAAGGCAGGGTCACTACCGAATGCGCTACTGAGCCACTCCAAAATGCTGAGGTTCCAAGGAGCACATTCCAAATACTGTACTAACAAAGAACAATTTGAATGTTCCGTGTTCGTTACCATTTCCGTGGCTAATTAATCTTCTCCGCGACCGCTCAAACCGCTCGCGCCGCGCTTCGCTCGCGCGGAGGGCGGCGCAGGGCGCGGGCGCGGGGGGCGACATCAATAATCCTCCTTGTTATTCTTATGCAAATGCCCACCGTACGATAATAAGTGGAACGCGAATCACCAGACGTTACACAGATTGGAAGAATTCGCTGACACCGCGCGGTGCGACACACTATGCGAAGATTCGCGGACACGACAAAGTTGCGGATATTCACTTTTTATGAACGTGATTTTCTACCATCATTAGTATCTTAGTTCATTGGATTATTTCTTTTTAAAATCATTTTCTTTAAAAATTGTAGTTTGAATTGAGATTACTTATCAGTAAAAATTAAACAGACCGTCATTAAAATCCCGTCGACAATAATAAATTTATTCGCAAAGAAGCTAAATCGTAGGTAAGTAAGTACCTTCTGTTGGTTACATTTGGAAAATAATGCAATGGAACTATTTTATTTGACCTCGCCGCCTATTGTTGAGCCACCTGATGAGCAGAGAAAATTGTATCTTTTATGTTGCGACACCAAAAAACTCGCTCAGTACGTTTTGCCTCTACTTCTCAATGAGACTAGTCAGCCCCTTACCGCGCTTCTTCTTCCTCGAGAAATATAATCTTTTCGTGTTCAACGCGATATGGGACCTAAAATAGGCAAGATTCGATTTATCGTCGTTTGATCACGAACTCATTTATAAATATTAGTACCGTCATCGACTCAATTTCACCCCGTGTGCGCGCGCGACGCAGCCGTGCGTTCAGCCCAGTACGGCCTCGCGGAACGTACGAGAACCAACTTAATCAGACGCGAGGCGCAACGAGGACCTTCAGCAGTAATCGAAGCCTCCAAATTACGTATATACCATAAATCCGATGCCTTTTGTAACCTAGCTGGTTGAAGACACGAGTCAACGTATTGCTGTAATACGTACAATATGCACGTATTGTTGTAATACGTAAACTTTCCTCATGAATCTCTATATTTATTAAAAAAAACCGCATCAAAATCCGTTGTATAGTTTTGTACAAGTACACATAGGAAGAGACAGAAAAAAGCGACTTTGTTTTTACTATGTATTGATTCAAAGTCACCACACCAACTACAACACCACAAAATCCGACGAGTAAAAAGTAGAATTATCATGTTGGTCTACTTTTAAAACGCGAACTACTATTAATTATAACCAACTTTGATACACGTAAGACGTACAAATACACGTCCGTTAACCTTTCAACTTCTATACCTAAAAAGCTGATTAAGATACGGCAAGTAGGTTACGCTTGGACTGATGTAACAACGGCGAAACTTGTGCGATGACATACACCTGACACGCTCCCGGCCCACATTCCTTATCGGCTACTACGCGTCGGCCGCAGCTGGCCAGTCGCTCGGCCGCTATCTGTGCGATACGACACTCCTTTTTTAATGTAAGGGAGAGATTTTTGAGTAGGGAATTACCATTGTGATGACAGGATTGGCCAGCCTAGACCCTGCGTTACCGGGTCTAGCTGTTTCCAGGGTGCGCCGCGGGGAGGCTCCTTTGTTCACCTGCCAGCTGTGTCCCACTACGTGCACGGTAGATGATCTTTGCAGGGCGAGCGACAATGGCATCCAGGTCGCCAAGTTTTGGACTGGTTTTGTTTGAGGTGGATTGCCATTGACTCGGGAAGAAGAATGTAAGGGAGCGGCCTATCATCTTTTCGCTCCAAGTCAACCTCACCTGCCCGTGGTGCATCCCGCCGAATAACAAACGAGGCGCCGGCAGCCGACTGGTGGCGGTATAACCATCACTATTGGAGGCGTAGCTAAATACCACAGACCGGTGACGGGCAGCAGCGTCACCAGAGCGAGAAGCTACGCCCTGCGATCGCCAACCCGCATGTCCAGCGTGGCGAGTATGGGTATATCATTCAGATGTTAGCCTTAAGGGGCGAACAACTAGAAAGGCCTATGTCCAGCAATGGACTGCAATAGGCTGAAGATGATGAGATGACTCCTATTTTAGAACCTCATTAGTCTTCTAGAGGAATAGAGGCTCCAGTGAATGGTGGCTTTTCGCACACGTTAAGCTTAATCGTATTGTACTACGCTAAACAATAAAGATTAAATCGAACATCACATACATTGCTCCGATTCTAAATTAATAAGCTTCACTTGTCTTATAGGTATCAACAACAAAGGTTTTTAGATATTAAAGACACGGAACAGAAACAATTAATATACATCACACAAATTATTGTTTCGGGTGGGAATCGAAGCCATGACCTTTTGTTCAGAAGACTACTACAGTACTACTAATTAGTAGTGACACGAGTACTGTTGAAGGTGGTTTCACCGGGTTGACAATAAGCATCTACTACGCTGCAGAACCACTTCACCTCATCTTGTACGTGGTCGGTCTTGGGTTAATTATTATTTATTTACTCCCGTCGGAACTACAAACAGTCACAAGGAAATAAGGTAAAGAGTAGCCAGTCCCACGTAATGTGTAATTTGTTTATGCCCTTGCGCGTTATCGATGCGCACTGCGCACCATTCATGCGCGCGCGCCGCTATCGCTCAAGCGCGGGGCCATTCATGCTGCCGAAACTGTACTTATCTTGCCGAAACATTTCAAACAGTTTTATGAGGGTCAGCAACGCGCTGGTCCTCATATAGGCTTCGGTAATCGCTTAACATTAGCCGGACAGTGGGCTTGTTTGCCATTTTAGTGGAAAAAATATATATGTCACCGGAAAATAGCAAGAATCGTAAGTTGATCAATTTCCTAGGTAGTTGATTAACTTCCGGAAAATAATAAATGGCAGTTGAAATGTATTATTTAACGTATGTATTTTAGTAAATTGATCATTTTACGGGGTCTTGCCGTAAAATCATCCGACGAAGGTAAGGTGAACGATGATTGGTTCAATGGCTCACGTGGTGTTATCCCGGCAACCAATCAGGGAACAGTGTATTAAGTTACGGGTAATAGTGCACCGTTAAATAGTACATTGAGCAACGATTGGCCCATTTAAGGGACGATTTTACTTGTGTCAAAATCGTAAATTATTAAATGACTGTCAGGCTACCGTAAATTGATCAACTAACTGAAATCCATTGCGTATAATAATACATTTCAACTACCGTTTGTTATATTCCGAAAGTTAATCAACTACCTAGAAAATTGATCAACTTACGATTCTTACTATTTTCCGGTGACATATACATATTATTCAGTTTATTAATCTTAAATTACATCATGAATTTATGTCTTTATTACTTGAGACATTTCAAGCGGAAATATATTTTAATTGTTTACTGTTTTTCCTCCTGCCCAGCGGCATTAACGAGCAGGGATACAGCGAATAGGTACCGTTATATGGTGCAAGTTCCTAGGACTCGCACTGCGCGTCTCGCCTCTACTTTCATAGTGCGAACGGCCAAAATATGGAACTCTTTGCCGGGCTCCTTGTTCCCCGAGAGATATTATCTTCCGATGTTCAAGGCGAGAGTAAACCGGTTTTCGCGAACTCGAATCGCAGTCGCAGGCAAGCGCAAACTAATTTTGAATAAAAAAAGGTTATGTGCTTATTTAGTTAGCTATGAAGCTCATTGCACATCTTGGAAAACTAACTGTAGAGACCTAGCTTCTGCCAGCTCTCCTAATGGTGGATCACCAATAAAATCACAGCTGAAAGCTATCTCAACTGGGAACGAGTTAAAATTGGAGCGGACTCACTCGCCAGCGACATAACTCTTGCGCCTCTACACGCTTCTATTTTCCTTGTACCTGACTCCGCGACGCATTCTCTCAACGCCGCTGCCAAAAACGCGAGCATTTAAAACTAGTTTAATACGGCTGATAAATCTGTCTCATTGAGAGTTAATCGTAACTCGCGAAGGTAAAGTGCGTCAGTTTTGGGTTCATTTACACGAATTTTAGCCGGCGAAAGATGGCGGATGAGATGGCTTTGACAAATATTGTTTACACCGGCCGATTTTCAAATAACGAATTTAGTTATTTTGTTGAATTCATGAACGCATAGTGTGCATCCTCATGTACATTATGGGTTTTGTTCATGTTTCATAATGCAAACAGGACAGATAAGTTTGTGACACGTGTTGTGTGCTGTTTTTCCTGGAAAATATTTTTGTTTTCGAAATGAACCAAACCAGGAAACGTAACCTTTCGTGTTTGACACAACAAATGGAATCAATAAAACAAAGTGCATCAGAAAATGTACCAAAAACCCCCTGCTCACACTAAGATTTTCAAACACGTTAGACCGTTGTTCCTGGGCCTAATATTTCTCCGGTTGTGTAGAACTTACACATCTCATTGGATAATGACAGCGAAGGAACAGAGAGTGCGCACACATTTGTGCACTTCAATATTTCCTACGTATCTGGCTAGACACTTTGAAGATTGGCGCACACACATATTTGTGCACTTTAATATCTCCTGCGTACCTGGCTAGTCTCTTTGGCCTAGAAGATTGGCCGGTCACGAGAAAGAGTATTATCATCTTCCAAGGACATGCAACTTTGTTCCTATTTGTTTCACCCATATCCATCGCATCGTGACGTACGAAGCGCGCCGGTTGCGCAAGCCGCGCTAACAATTTAACTAATTGCTGTAAGTGGTCCATTCTCGCTGTAACTCTTTCCCGGCGACGCACTAAACTGCCGACGAACAGGTGGCCCCGCTATGAACAATATGAGCCCACTCCTTTTGAGTGGATTGTCTGCATTAACATTGGGCAAACATTGAGGTTGATATCATAAAGATGGCACTTATTATTCATCATCATCGCCCTGCAATCGTCCACTGCTGGACATGGGTCTCACCCAAAGACAATTGTCATTTGCCACGTTTGGCAAGTGGGTTGGTGACCTCAGTAGATTGTATCTGTACCTAGTTAAACGCTTCTGCCCGTTTTCTGATATTCCCTTAGTCGTCTTCCACGGCACCCACGAGAAGAAATACATATGTTTTGGCATAGAACGATCTAGTCTAGGTATTCAGTTTTCTAACTGCAGGGCTATGTGCTATTAGACAATCGACTTGGATTTGGATGCTTTCTCCCACAAACATAAGTCTTGACAATAAAGAAAATAAAAAATGAACAAATCGGTGCTGCTGTTCGAAACATATTCGCATACATTATGGAGATTAATATTTTTATATGAATTTGCACAACATATATTAGAAGTATTATTTAATTAATTTTGTTTCTTAATAAGACTAATCAAGGATCAATACTAGGTAATTTCACGTACTTATTCACAAACTCACAAGGTCGACAAACAAAGTTATCTCCGTTAAAACAGAATTCCCACAAAGCAAAATTAGTGCTAAAATTAATTCGCTTCAGAAAACTGAAAACACCTTTATTATTATAATTATTGAGGAAAACAGGAAACTACCTCGTATTGTTATTTAATTGTGGCCGCGCGGATAAAAATGTTAACTTGATAATTAGAGACCTACCTGAATTATCCGTAAACAAAAATTAACTATTTCGATACCGATACAAAGAGGAAATGTTAATGAATAGTTATTATATTTACAATATTTGTAAAATTAAGCAGGTGTTACATAGGTAGGTATTGTACAACTGTGCAACAAAGATTATTCATCTGATGGCAGCAGCCATACTAAACGGCCTCGATGGCGCAACGATTGCGTTAAGTCTAAAGCGCAGACGGTCCGAAGGTTTCGGTTTTGATTACCGGAAGGGACGAATAAATTAACAGCCATCGGTTGGTTGGTAGGTATTGGTAGAACGAAAACCTTAGTTTGTGGCCTTTAAATACAGAAATGCTTAATTCACAGAAATCTAGCATTTCGGTTCGGTTAAATCTAGACTTGAGAATAGTAAGGCTATTAAGCTTATATTTGCGTTTGTACTTTGACTACCAAACGCGGGATCTGGAGACGTCACCCAAAACATGCTTTACAATAAGGTCTCGTTCACGAGCGACTCACGAAATGTGACTCCTTGAGTCACATTTCGTGAGTCAGTCCCCTAAAAACATACATAGCGCAAAGTATGGAGGCGTCTTTTAAAAGAGAATCGTGATAGTCACAGCCTGTCGAGCGAGAGGTCACTATAATGTCCTCTTTTTCGGAATAGGCGTTATGATAAATAGAAATAGATATTATTTCAAGTACAAACATGAATGCTGTCATCAATCCAATTGTCATACAAGTTTCCTTATTCAAAAGTCACTATATCTTTAGTCTGTCTGATACCTACTTGTAGGCTAAACAGTAATTTTACTAGCTTTGCACACAAATAGGTATTTCCTGGTGTCCTCAGACTGCATCCAGCCATAGCATTATGGTGTAACGGTTTGTTTGTTCAGTACAAGTGCATAACCGTATCGCGACTTTGGGAAACCAACGCGAGGTGTTTACGTAACGCGGACAATTTAGTGGCAGAACAATGTTCCCGTGTCGCGTCGCCTTAAGGCGCTGTGATGCGCGAGCGCAGATAAGGCCGTGCTTACACCTGTTGGCAACAATATCACCTAATCAACTGTAATAACATTTATTTTTTAAAGGGACTACCTCAAGACTAATTTTGGATGTCGTATCTATTCAGTGAGTAAGCATTTTTATAGAAACTATTTTCCTTTCAGTGAAAATATAAATCAGCTCATTTGGAATACTTGATCTATTATGGTTATAAGTACATTTTAGCCGTTGAAAATGAGAATTAATCGTTATTGTGTGTTTTTAAATGTACATTTTGTGACAGGTAATGTCCTTACTTTGGCAGATAGCAGATTTATAACAGAAATAACTTAGCATAAGTTGCTTAATTCGCAGGCATTGCAGTATTTATGTAATAAATAGAAAACAGACGTTATTTTTCCATGTAATTTAAGTTTCAGTGCGTCTCTCATTTATTAATCAAACTCCTTGCCGGTTGTATTCTTTAATCCCCGAGAAACACAACTTTCCGGTAGTAAAGACGAGCGTGATCCGTTTATGTACTTCAATACCGGGCAAGCGCGACCCGTTACAAATATCCGAATAAACACCCGTTCTGTGCAAGCAGTTCGCGGTCAGCCTTACACAAAATAATGCTCATTGACAGCATTAAACATCTTCTTAACGACCATTGTTACACGTAAATTGTTTTCAGAATGTGCTCAGTTATTTTTAGTGGACAATTATCTTTTAGCCCGCGCACTTTACGATACGGCTACCTGTCCCTAAATTAAGCTAATTGTTTTATAAGATGTGTACGAGTTATTTGGCCGAGTGAATACGCAGTGTGAATTCTTCCAAAAATATAAATTCTCACGATGAAGAGCGTAGTCTTCACTCGTGGTGGTGTGACATATGAATAGTTTCTTTTTTGAGAAACGGATGCTAGTTCTATTTGTGTGTATATAAAAATACAACTTGATATACTTGTATGTACGAATTTGCATGCCAATTTTGATTAAGTGTGTGGACTTTTCGCAATGATGAATTTCGCAATTTCGCGCAATGTGTGCCATGCTTTTAGCAAATAAATATTCTTTTCTATTCTACCAATATCATCAGCCATATAAGCCTCTCCCAATGACAATAGGTTTTGTTTCTAGCTATGTCCAAACGCGGCTGCTTGATAAGATAAGGTGGTTCTATTCTAGATTCTGAAATCACACGGACAACCATACCTTTAGTAACATAGTATAACGGAAAATCTCCGTTTGAAATCGAGTCAAGCGATTAATGCGCCTATTTACTAGTTCATAGGTAAATAAGAAAAAGACATCCGTGCTCCATACTTATCATGGCTATTTACCTAACTGTCCGCTATGTGTCATGTTGACAACGTTTGCAAACGCAACAACAGTAGTGTGTTTACAAATCCTTAAATAGAAGTCAAAAATACTTGCGCACACGCAGTGACGTCAAACAATAACGGACGGACGTCACGCGCGTATCCTTAACTTGAGCGATACCTAAGACATTTGGTTCTCAAACTTGATCTATAAAACGCACTATAAACAAAGTTACCTTTGAAGCGCATGAGTGGCTCATTAAATTACGCTGAAGGTTTGCATTGCAATAGAACTGTCTTCTATGTCTAAAACCTAGGTTTGTCGTTTAGTTTACTAGAATAGGATAGTTATTCAATATTGATGTTCAATAATAATCGATTTAGAACTAGGTGTAGGAATTGTTTGACCATTTTGAGATCTAGGGCGTCCCCCTACAACCTAGAGATGATGGCAAGGCCGCCCTGGCCATCATCGTAGTTGCAGTCATTTAGAAAAAAGGTACAACGACATCTACATATAGATAAGGGGGAGTGCTGCTCCTAACATTCAAACGATTTAGAGCTATAGAGGATACTAAAGGTTTGTCTTACTTTCAAACAAAAGCTTCCTTGGGTTCTTTATGAAAAGCTCAAAGCTTCCCATGAATATTATCATTATTACCATCAAATACCTGTCTGCCGCGAAACAATATACTTTCCATTGTGTCTTAAATGCAAAAATTTAAAGTGATATCAAATAGGTAAGCAAGCTATCAATAGTAATGCGTACATAACAGTTTGAGAACGTATGCGGCAGGGTTATTGTCTCGTGTACTGCGCACTAATTGCCGAGCCGAATGAGGCCGCGGGCCGAGGTTGTGTCGCGACTCGCGAGGTACGCGCGCCTTATCGCGAGCGATAGTGCGGCACTGCCAATACCAGATATTGGCTGATTTGTGTCGAGACAATGTTTTTGACTGTACCGAAAAAACACCAAGACGCTGTGAAAACATACAAGTAACCAAATCAATCGCTTGTTGTGATGGGAGGACACTATGACAAAAAGACGCTATGGCTAATTACTGACTAATCCCAAAACGCGAAAGATACTTCACGTATGATTATCCCGAGTGTCGGTAGTCGGTAGCCAGGCGATAGACCGTACCGCCGTCTAAGAAGCTAAAACCTCAAAACGTACAAAATACTTTTTTTATTTCCAACAAGAAGCTTTACAGTTCTATTGCTTTATACACTATTTATAATATAATAAAGTCCCTTAGCTAACTCTTACGACACTAAGATATTATTATCACTTTTTCAAAGAAAACTGCGTGAATTTTCACTCGACATTGACAGAAATGTCTGTGTACTTTCCGGATTTAGAATAGGACTACACCATATCATTTTGTAGGTGTCGTAGAGGACGACTAAGGGAACACCTGGAAACTGGCAACAGCGCTTACCTGTTTGCAAATAAAACTTACTGCGATCTCCAACCCGCTTGTCATGCGTGGTGACTAAGGCTCACCTATGTCCAGCAGTGGATATTTGGAGGCTGATGATGATGATTGCCAGAAATGGACCTCGATCCCATACTGTGAGCATTTTTTTTTATGCAAGAGGCGGCAAACGAGCAAATGTGATGCCTGATGGTAAGCAGTCGCCACCGCCCTTGGACACCCGCAACTCTAATCGATTTCTGGGGTCGCTGCCAGCCTTTTAAATAGGAGTACGCTCGCATTATTATTAATGAAGTACCTAACTCGCGTAAGTGACAGTAACAACAACACAATGTCTTGAGCGAGCCCATCCCTATCGGCACCTACCGCGTGACGTCAATCGGTAGCCCAGATGCGGTATCGCGGGCCGGAGGTGAAGGTGTCACGGTGCGGGCAGATTCAGCTCTACGCGCTAGGTACGAGTTGTTATGTAAACGTGACGTCAGGGCCCGATAAATAACCGCTAATATGGACGTGAGGCGATGTACCTATGTATGCTTTACTTGTGAGGACTTGAACTTGAGAACTATGGAGCAAGCATCTGTGTTAATTAAATAAGTCAATAAATCAATAAGTACGTCAAAAAAATTACCCTGTAAGCCCAGGTGGCTCAAACTAAGGCTTACCCTTGTTCTTTAGGTAACAAATGATGACTAGAAACGTCTGCCAGAACATAATACATAACTACTAATACATTTAATACATATTTTATAACAAAGTCGCGTTTTTTGTCCCTATATGCGCTTAAATCTATAAAACTACGCAACGGATTGCGATGTGTTATTTTTAATAGATAGAGTGATTCAAGAGGGAGGTTTATGTATAACTAGCTGTGCCAGCGGCGTCGCACGCGTGGATATCGGGTTTCAAAACTAACGGACTTCCATAAAATGATGCCCAAATCTTAAGTTAGACCTCTAGCAATACATTGGTGAAAACCACATTCAATTCCATGCAGTACTTTTTGCGTAATGCTCAATCAAACATTCAGATAAAAAATTCTCCCGTTTTCCCAACACTTCCCTTCACTGCTCTGCTCCTATTGATTGTAGCGTGATGAAACGTATCATATAACCTGCACAGGAGTATGATGAATAATTGTACCAAGTTTCGTTAAAACCCGTTGAGTAGGTAATTTTTGTATCTATAACGAACATACAGACAGACAGAAAGACAGACGGACAGACAGACAGTCAGATAAAAATTTTACTGATTGCATTTTTGGCATCAGTATCGATCACTAATCACCCCCTGATACTTTTTTTGTAAATATATTTTTAAAGCTGAAACGCTTGTGCAAAACTATCTACCTATACCTACTTCACTTAAAAATAAATACTTATAACTACTTTAATTAATAAAAGTACCTACGCTTAATAATTTTTAATTTGAACGAATATTTTACAATATAACAACAAAAGAAATTCAAATTTAAAACTATTTAAACACTAAAAGTCGCGCTGATAAGCACGGTTTCTCAATATCAATTATTGTCTGTCAATAAGGTCGATCGCTCTGAACGCATCAACAGCCAAGCTCTTTTTTTTTTTTTTTTTTTTTTTCTAAATTACTACGATGATGGCCAGGCCGGCCTTGTCATCATCACCGGACTGTTGGGGGAGCGGAAGGCTCTCACCCCTAGGTAAGCTAAGCAGCACAGCTAAGGGCGCCCCCTAGTGGGGCTCGGGCCTCGGCTTAGGGCGCTGCTGGGAGGGTCCCTACGGACGATATTTTGAGGAGAGGGGCGACCGGTTGCGGGCCGGTTTCGCGGGCGGGACGCGGAAGCTAGGGGACGACGCGGCGCAGGACCCCGCCGGCGGGGTCGGAACGACGGGCGTGATGTGTTAGACTGTGTCGCGAGCTGTTCGGCGGGTAATAGGATCGTCATCGTCCAGGAGGACGTGACGGGGGCGACGTTTCCTACCATGGGGGGCTTCGGGAGGGACGACAGCCAAGCTCTCGGACCTCCCGCCTTTTTATACCCTACCGCCGCCGCGACCCGTGTCGAGCGCGGCAACCGTTACACAAAAATAATCCTTATAGCATTATTCAGTATTCACGTGCGACGGCGCGATGGCTTATTTCATGTATAAGTTTGGTGTTTCTATACCGATTTCTATGATTCTTTTTTTATTGAATAGGTAATAATAATAACTTTTTTAAATTAGGGATGAATGAGAGTATTATAAACGTAAGAGTAAACAAATATAATCAGAATGCTCCGAACTGCTGAGCTATCAGGAGTTACACGTGTTATTGTGAGTCAACCATAAAAGATAGACATATGCTGTTGCGGGATATTTTTTAGTCAATTTTATGTAAAATATTTCTGTCATACATAATTTCTATGTAACTTTAACCATTAAGGCTGCACACGCGACGGAAGCTTAAAAAATGGAGTAACTTCTCACGTTTTCCCAACATTTCCCTTCACTACTCTGCTCCTATTGATCGTAGCGTAATGAAAAGTATACTATAACCTGCCCAGAAGTATGAAGAATAATTGTACCAAGTTTCGTTAAAATCCGTCGAGTAGTTTTTGTTTCTATAAGGAACATACAGACAGACAGACAGACAGACAGACAGACAGACAGACAGACAGACAGACAAAAATTTTACTGATTGCATTTTTGGCATCAGTATCGATCACTAATCACCCCCTGATAGTTATTTTGAAAATATATTTCATGTACAGAATTGACCTCTCTACAGATTTATTATAAGTATAGATGAAACGGGCGGGTCGCTAGTTGAATATAAACAGTAGTTTTGAGTTCTGTCTATAATCTTTACCCCAAAATGTACGACGAATCTTATTTGATGCGCGTTAATGTTTCACATCAACTTACCGAATCAGGGCTGCTATACGGCTGTAACCATAAAACAATTGAAGCGTCATCCATAATCGAAAGAGTACAGTACAGTAACAGTTGTTCCAGTCATCCCAACCTCGTTAACAATTCGTCAATATTTCAAAAACCCATAGGTACAGTATATCCATCGACCAGTGACGAGGTCAGCAGTTCTCACCTCTGGCTCAGTTGGCTCGCGGCCAGCCTCGCCGGGACTCGTGGGACGAACGGTGGCGCTACGCAAAATGCGCACCAATGTATCGGAAAGATTACCCTCATTGACAATCTACATGGTACTCTTAAACTTGTGTTTTTTCTGTTAAGTAAATGGGTAAGTTCTGCGAGTGGTTTCTAGATTTAGAATAGGACTACCTCATGTCATCTATTGGGTGTTGTAGAAGACAACTCAGGGAATATCAGGAAACGGGCAGTAGCTTCCACCTGGGTACAAATAGAACCGCTTGGAAAGCGGATGACTAAGGTTACTGCCTTAGTCATCCGATTTCCAAGCGTGGTGGCGTGAAGCCGCGGCCTCGGTTTCATGAGGCATTAATGGTATTTCAAACCGCTTTACTTAAATATTCATCTTCATGCGTACCATTGAACAAAATCATAATAATACCACAACCGGAAACCTACGCACATATGTGATAAAACGGCACTTCTCGAGTTATCAGTAAAAATCCCGGTGAGGAGGTCGCAAATCCTCACCTTTGACTCAGTTGGCTCGCGGCCAGCTTTCCGCGACAACCGGCCAGGAGGGAACTGACTACCGGTTATAATAATATTGGTGCTACTTTACAGATATTTGTGATTCGGAAATGTAACATAGGAAACCAATTTGGTTTTACAATATGTTTATGAGGACGAGGTGACCCTTCCGTAATAAATAACTATCAAACATCTCATATAAGCAATGGTTTGTGCAATTAGATATACCTAACGGTTGTACGCTGGACCCTGCAGTCTTTGTGGCGAGAAATCAACATTTCAGGCATATAATTGGCTCTGGGATGTAAGGGAGCGGCCTATCATCATTTCGCTCCAAGCCAACCTCACCTGCTCGTGTTGCATCCTGCCGAAAAACAAACGAGGCACTGGCAACCGACTGGTGGCGGTATAACCATCACAATTGAAGGCGTAGTTAAAAAATGCCACAGACCGATGACGGGCAGCAGCGTCACCGGAGCGAGAAGCAATGCCCTGCGATCGCCAACCCGCCTGCCCAGCGTGGCGATTATGGGTATATCCTCCAGACGTTTGTCCTAAGTGGCGAACAACTGGAGAGGCCTATGTCCAACAGTGGACTGTGGCTGATGATGATGAAGATGATGAATTGGCTCTACTCGTAAAGCAGGTTATGTGCCATCTATAAGCTGTCATAACCAAGTATGTTTATAACCAAGTTTGACAGTCGGAGTAGCGCCAACGTCGACGGTTTTCCTATTCATCTGATGGTAAACGTTATGTTTGCCTGTCCTATTCTATAATCACTAATTACAGACAGTTATTTGTCAGTAAAGTCACAAGAAAAATACCACACACAGAAGGGGTTCTTTTTTTTATGCAAGAGGCGGCAGACGAGCAAATGTGATGCCTGATGGTAAGCAGTCGACACCGCCCATGGACACCCGCAACTCAAATCGAGTTCTGGGGTCGCTTCCGCATTCGTGTCCTTTTCGTACATGTCGTACTTACGATACCTATAAGAATAAATGAATTTCTTATAAAGCTAATAAGATTACGTATTTATTTTAAGACCGAGCCAATTTAGTGCTTATTGTACAAACAAACAAAGTTAATTATCGCAAGAGGTTTTAATTACCGATCCGCGACCGCACTCATACATCCTACCAGGCTATCGCGAGCAGAGCGAACTAGAACAAAGGTGTCTTGCGGCCCATCTCCACAATTTATTAGCGACGCGATGCAACGGAACTGAAACTTTGCGCTCAACTCAACCGCTGAATTGGAATACCTACTAGATAAAAAAATAGTAGTAGTACAAGTACCTATTACACACTTAAATAAATAAATAAATAAATAACCCAAGACATGCCACACTGGGCCACACAGCGCCACCTAGCCCCAAACTAAACCGAAGCTTGTACTATGGGTACTAGACAACTGATAAACTTACTTATATACTTTTTTTTTGTAAATAAATACATATTATACATAGAAAACACCCAGACCAATACAAACAGACATGTTCATGCACACAAATGTTTGTACTGTGCGGGGATCGAACCCACAACCCTTGGCTCAGAAGGCAGAGGGCACTACCAAATGAGCCACCGAGCCTGTCAGACTTACGTCACTAAAGCTTGGTCACGTAATGACAATTGTCATTGAAGGAAGCCTATGTTTAGTAGTGGTCGTTTGCAAACTAATGTTAATGATGAATAACACAATGCACTAAAATCACCGATATAGCTGAACGAAATAGCAATGTTCTGGACCCTTCTGTCGTGGGGACCATAACACGAAGCCAGCGGGTTCTACACTGGCTACCCCGAGAAGGAAGTCGAAGTGTAGGCAGACCAGCAGCTACATTTAGCTATCATTATCGGGAGACATCAGAAAGTTGGCTAGGCCAGGACCTGTAACGATGCATCAAGATCGCTATGAAATTCCAAGAGGAGGCGTATGTTCAGTTGACTGCGTCAACATGATTATGTTGAGATTTTGTTTCGGCAAGTCAATATTCGACTAACGATGTACCTATTTATATTTTACTGAATGGAATGGAATTTTTATGTATGGAATCAGTTAATTTCGTACCCAACCTAACATGTACTATATTATTCACGTCAAAAGTACATCTACATCAATTTGGTCAGTTTTAATGCTTTGTCATTCTAAACCGCATGTACGAGTATGACAAACCGTAATAGACATAGGTTTGAAAACGGATCTTTGTATGAAAGTTGCTAGTTACTTATGAGCTGCCAGGGTCACAATAGGGATAAGCAAGTGCCCTGTATGGCGGCAGTAAAAAGAGGGCACTATTGTTATTTGTTAATTAATTATAAGTGCGCTAATGGCGTAGGGCGAATGTCGCCAGTCACCGGTTTAAAGTACTCACATAAATGCATGCTTTTTTTACTCGTTGGTCTAGTGGTCCCAAGTGTCCCTTGTGAGCTAAAAGGCCCCAGGTTTGAATCCCGGGTTAGGAACAAAATTATAACAGTGCTTATTTCTCTTAAGAAATAATTTAGTCAGAACCGGAGTCATGTAGTTGACTAATTGGTAGCCCTGTGAAGTAAATGACCATTATCGTTTTAAATACCAAAACGCGATCAGCAGACGCAAACTCAAACGTATTTCAGATACGATATTTTAAATGTGAATTTAATTGTTTTGTTTTTGTTTTATTGTGCACTTTAATTCTTACTTTACCATTAATTGCGTGGACTAAATTAGTGTGCCCGATAGTAATATATCAGATGCAGTACTAAAAAAATGATTATTGCAACGTGCCAATTACCCGAAAATAAGTTTTAGGTGTAAATAACCTTCCTATTTGCAGTAATTACTGCAAATTTTCTCCCAAATACTCTGAATTACGGAGAAACTGATCCATTCGAAACTACTACCTTGCATATAGAATACCAACCTATTTAGGTAACATTCAAACAAAGAAAAGATTTTGTACACAAAATTCTTGACAGTTAAATACGTTACAAGTCAAAGGAATCCTTGCAAAACCGCTTATTAAAAGGAACTATTGACAAAGCATGATACCCTGCGCAGGCGCATTCATCCGCCGCACATGTTGCGACTCGTAAAGGTACAAATAGTATTATAATTAGTAACAAACACTGTTCAAGTGCGGGTCGTGGACACAAACCATTTTTTGGTACTTCCTATCGCCTTTTTAGGATACCATACGCAAAGGGTAAAAACGGAACCCTAGTACTAAAACTTTGTTGTCTGTCTGTCCCTCCGTCCTTTCCTCCGTTCATTCGTAAGTCTGTCTGTCTCCAGCGTAGTCACCAGTCGTCTCAAGAACCGCGATGACTAAACAGTTGAAAGTTTTGTATATCTGTTGCCGCTACAAAAACAAATACTCAAAATAAAATAAATAACGGGCTCTTATACGACATACACGCCCTTTTGTGATCGATGTCAATAATGACAACAGGTAGGCACTTGAAATATTCAAAAACTATTCAAAAGGAATGTTTATATAATGCATTTGTAGTACAGAAATATAAAATACGCTAAGCGAAGCAAGAGCGAGTCGCTTGTAAATAATAAAATTAAAAAATATTATTATGAACGGGGGTCCCCCGTTCTCATAAAATTCAGCTCAGGTAAACTCTACTTAGTCAATGGCACGGAACCCTTAGTGCACGGGTCCGACTCGCACTTGGTGGGTTTTTTTGTTTCAGACAAACAATTCATTTACGACTTTCGCATCCTCATTACAAGTCCTATCTATTACTTTGACACTTCTGATACAACAATGCGCGCTGGCTGCCATCTGGCGCAAGTTTGACACTGTGCAAATCGTATTGACGATTACGATTCAATCTATTCTAGCTCCTACGGCAGTTGGAATAGAGTCTAGTGGTGTGGGAGGAACAAAGTTGTGATTGTTTAGGACAGACGGAGCAATGGTTTGACAGCGCTTCCCAAAATATGCGACTCGTCTGGTGCAGAAAATAAAATGATCAAAAATTATTTAAAATGTTATTTGTTGTGTAGAATATTATGTTGTAAGAAATCCGAATCCGAATCGTAGTCCGTTGGTCGCTGTTGAGTATCATGTGCAGTTTATTGTAACCTGTGTATAAGCAATTGGGAATAAACAGTCTGATGATATAATCAATCCCTGTTACTGCTACATACATACGAGTACAAGGTTCAAGTACAAGATAAAAAAGCATAATTTGATTGTTGAGGCCAATCTTGGTAAATAGCCATCGTATTATGTGTTGGGTGTGCACAAACCTTTACGGCAGAGAAACGCGGTTTACATGTAAATTTTGACAAACGCCATGTTATATGTGATGCGATACAACTTTTGGTGTCGGTAGTCCTGTGTATATTTATGTAGTTGTGTATATGTTTTGTGTCTATTATTTTGATTCAATAAAATAATTGCATAAGTTTCGATAAAATGTACAATAACTTCTACCAGACTCGTGAATACCATACTAAGTAAGTCCTTTTGGTACCTCAAAGGTGTGAGTGTGGAGATGACGGCTGATAGAGGAGAATGGAAGAAGAAAACATGTCGTGCCGACCCCACTTAGAGCGGGATAAGGGCAGGAGAATGATGATGTCTTTTTGGTACCCACTCCTAACTATGTGAAAATAAATTTCTATAGTAGAGAAATCGTGAAAAGGTAGCAATTAACTCACTTCATCATCATCATCATCATCAGCCTATTGCAGTCCACTGCTGGACATAGGCCTCTCCAGTTGTTCGCCGCCCAGGGCAAACTTCTGGAGGATATACCCATAATCGCCACGCTGGGCAGGCGGGTTGGCGATCGCAGGGCGTAGCTTCTTGCTCCGATGACGCTGCTGCCCGTCATCGACCTGTGGTATTTAGCTACGCCTTCTATCGTGATGGTTTTACCGCCACCAGTCGGTTTGCCAGAGCCTCGTTTGTTGTTTGGCAGGATGCACCACGGGCAGGTGAGGATGGCTTGGTGCGAAGAGGTGATAGGTCGCTCCCTAACATCCCTCATTAACTCACTTACGCGTTTTTAATGTTAGCTGCGAATCCAGCTTGCCTAATTACCGGGGCATAGTTTGACAAGCACTGACATCGAACAATTAAGGCGGAGGCGTGCGCAGGCCGGCCGCACGTGCACCAAAAACAATGCGATTGCGCGCACATGTGCCGCAGGACAAAGGGAGCTGCACTTCTTGTGAGCCTGCAGGTAGACGCTGGACGAGGGAGCTCGAGGCTCGGGACTGCGCTGAGATTAGGGGTTTGGTTATCGGTTTAACACGTCAATGCTACGGGTCAATGGTGGCCGTCAAACAATACGTACTTTGTTTCTGGTTTCGTAGCAGTCAAAGCCGATGAACGATTAGTTACATACATAGATGGTTCAATTGTAGCTTTAAGCCTAATAAGGAGGATTCGAAGGGCCTGGATTCGTTTACCGGTCGGGTCATGTTAGGAAATGGACTTTTAAGTTATCTCGGGTCTGCACCGAAGTTTACCTCATTTCAATCAATTACCTAACTGCTAAAATCTTGAGGCTAGGTGGGAGGAAGCGCGATTTCCACTTTTCCCCGGAAGAACATGGATGAAAAAAAGCAGTTTTCCTGGTTAATAAAAAAATATGGTCACTCTTGACGATTTGTTACCATAATTTTAGTTAATTATCAACTTTACGATCAGAACTCGACAAACACGACAGTTAAATCTTATCTAACAAAACCCCTGGGTGTTTTTGTAAGCGGAACGTTTATCTCCGAACAACACCGTAAACAATTATCTCAGCCCGTAAGTGTCGAGTCGGTCACGTGGGCTCGCTCGTCACCGCACAGTTTTTGGTCACAGGTCACACACAGCTACGAATCACCGTGAGTTGTGAAATATGGATTCAGTAAGGAAACTCTCGGTCTCGTGATGAGACGCGAGAAAGAGACGCGGAGACGCACATCGCGGAGCGGGAATTTTAAAATTTGAACGAACGAGTGATTTGAACTCAGAGCCAGCGAGGTCGTGAAATGATACATTCCATAGACTTCACCCCTTCTTATAACTATCTTGTACGCAAAGGTTGACTGAAAGACATCGCATATAGCGATAAGACCGCCTAAATTGTACAACAGATATTTATTATACCTAGTTAAAGTCAACTGCATGGTTTGCTATAAAAAATAACCATCTATCTATGTAGTTCAGATTTTAGTAAATGCTTCCACAATGCACTAACGTAATTATATCGAACTACTGAGGTAGTACTGAAATAAACACCGCCACAACTACATAACATTATACTTAACGGGGAAGGTATCTTAAACCCGCTATCCTCAGTCATCTCAACAAAACTGTGGGCATTTTGCATGGGAAATGTCGGTTAAAATAATAACAGAATAGAATTACATACAGTCTCCGGCTCTTATTCTCCTTGGCAGTTACACTCGGTAAATCTTAATAATATCCAACGCAGAAGTAAACGATACGCGACAGTTTCTAGGCGTCAATTTTTCAGCTTGACGTTCCCGAACTAACTCAAATGACAATCGGCTGTCACGCTCTCTGGTCGCGCCATAGACTCTGTCAAGCGCTGCATTGAGGCGCTGGCACATCGTCTCTTCTGCCTGTGATGCTGACCACTAATACTCCGATATACTAATAACGGCCACCTTGCTTAATTTTCTTCTTCACTGTCAGTCCCCCGACTACGCCACTAGATAACCTCGCCAGGGCCCAATACCGTAGTTGTTTTTGTGCCGCTGCGTTATCGCGACTAACAGTAGATATTTCCCGTAAAGATAAGTGCGTTTTACCCTTCCCGGTATTAAAGGTTCATTATCATTGTCACTTAAATAAATCATAGGGAGACTGGGATGAACCTTTAAAACACAGACTTTTATCACCTTTATCAGTTCACTGTCCCACGAAATGTCAATTTTAAATATTTATAGGGGGAATAGGGCAAACGTAAATCTTTCTTTTTTTACAAATATGGCGCGTTTAATATTCTGAGCAAACATTGCATTTAAGCACTTGAAATTAATATAAAATACTAATGATACAGAACACACGGCCTAAAAGTTTGTCTGACTAAAGTTTGTCCTGGGTCAGATTCGGGACTACGACTCCCTCTCAGAAGGACCGCTAACCAAGTTGATGATTTGATACTGATCATCATCATCATCATTATCATTAGATATACTCAGCGGAGACCTGTCATAATGGGCGAAAGATTCTGTTGGTCAAACGTTCATGGAACAATCGACTGTTGGCGAACCGTTTCAGACTCCAATAATTGATTGATTTAAGATTATAATCTTAGGTCGTTGATCTGATAGAATGTCATATGTTGCGGTATAGCAACATCCATTGTTATGCAGATGACAGTACGGTTGACTCAATATACAAAGGATGCACGCGTGCTTCTCTGGAAAGCGTCGTCGAGAGCCGGAATAAACTTGTGTCTGACACTAAAAACATGTTAAGTCAAGTTTCAGACTGGGGCCGACTAAATTTAGTCCGCTTTAACCCCTCCAAGACACAAGTTTGCGCGTTTACTGCTAAGCGTAGTCCCTTCGTCGTAACCATAAATTTCGAAGACACTCCCATTTTTGCCAAGTCAACTATCGGGATCCTGGGAGTCGACATTTCGAGCAGCGTTCAGTTTCGTGGACATCTGGAGGGTAAAGCCAAACTGGCTTCCAAGAAACTGGGAGTGCTTAATAGAGCGGGACAGTATTTCACGCCGACCCAGCGCTTACAACTTTATAAAGCACAGGTCCGGCCTCATATGGAATACTGTTCCCACCTCTGGGCTGGAGCACCCCAGTATCAACTCCTTCCATTTGACCGAATCCAGCGTAGAGCTGCTCGTATTGTCGATGACCTGACCCTGTCTAGTCGACTCGACTCACTGGCATTGCGAAGAGACGTTGCATCCATGTGCGTTCTCTACCGCATCTATCATGGGGAATGTTCTGAAGAATTGTTTGGTTTACTGCCTGCAGCGGAGTTTCATCACCGCACCACACGTAACCGACTGAAATTCCATCCACATCATCTCGATGGCTGGCGATCCTCGACTGTACGTTTTATGAGGAAGTTCTTGCCTCGCGCCTCGGTTTTGTGGAACCAACTTCCTGCGGCAGTCTTTCCGAACAGCTACGACTTGGGAACCTTCAAGAAACGAGCGTATTCATATTTTAAAGGCCGGCAGCGACCCTAAACTCGGTTAGAGCTGCTTACCATCCGGCATCACACTTGCTCGTCTGCCGCCTCTCGCATAAAAAAAAAAATAAAAAAATGTCAGGACGTTTTGTAAATGAGGTCTAATATTCAGACTTGCAAAAATCTAAGCGATGATTGTTGTTTGTGTTTCGTTGATGTTGTGTCAAAGATGAATGATGGTTACTCGTATTTGGAACGGCACACACATTCACAACGAACAAATACAGCAAAAACAAATAAATCGGTACAGAAAATGAATACAATTAACGGCACGGTGGGATATGGATTTGTGCGCTAATTGTTGGTTATTACCAGTCCAGAAGGTGTATAACTACGCGGTACTAGTACTAGCTAGGGGCACAACACACCACCCGGATAAAATCAATCAAATATCGGCATACATAATAAAAAATCAAACCATTATATTGGCTCGTACACCAAAAGCTGTCACGTAGCGCGCAAGACCGAACAGATCGCAGCGATAGCGATCGCGTCCAACGACGCCGTTATTACCTTCCTCGCGTTTGAATCAATTCCCATTCATCGGCAAATATTTGGCATTAATGAACAGCGCTCCCACACCCGCTGGCAATACGCTGCGTCCAGTGTAACACACGTTAGCAGTGAGCTACAAATCTATTTAACATGTTGACATATTCACAAAACTTACATGGACGTCTTATCAATATAACTTTTATTGTGTTTAGGTAAAGTGTCTCAATACACTGGCTAACTCTATAAAAAGTAAATGTTAACATTAGCACTTGAGTGACTTACCTAATTAAGTGAATCCGTTTTCATAGTTTCAACGATAGCACTGTGGCAAGACCACACACTCCTTGTTCCTCGGGAAATAAGTATATGTAGCAGTGAATGACCCTTGCATGCAGGCGTGACGAGCGATATGATACGCACACCTGCTTAAAAATCAGGTCGCCTAAAGACGCACTGATGAAACGCTGATGTTGCGTATATAACGACAGACGCTATACTATACTATTTGTATTGATGTGAACTCAAGCAAAGACTCTGAATCCGGGACTGAAAACTTCGCATAAAAGACCTACTAGATACGTCCTCCCGCTACTAAATTGTAAAGTGTTAATCAGATGCGTACGTACATTCCCTACTGTTTCCTACTTGAGTGGCCAGTTATGTTGGGCCGACAATGGGCGTAATAATAGGTGAGGGCATACGGGCGCGGCCGGCGCGGTTATCGCCGCCATATCGCGCCGCATCGCGTATCGGCAGCGGATCGGAGGCTGAATGAGTGCGGACGGTTAGGAGCCGTTCACGCTTGTGGCAGAAACAGCTGAGCAAAAACCACAAAGCGCTGGAATCGTATCGTTTAGAGTTCTTCTTACACGCAAACAGGAGTTTTCCGTCGACGATTGTACCGCGAAGAGGCGGCAGGTAGCTGTCGACGTCATTATCATCATCATCAGCTTGCAAACGTAGTAAACGACATAGGTCTCCATAATTACCAACACAATAGATTTTCTTTGTTATTATCACCTGAAAACAAGCGCGTGGCTTGCTACACGACTCCAAAACGCACGACTCCGTTACTTTAACCCGGCGTCATGGGGGTTGGGTCTGTGAGACCCGTTACATTTTATAATGCTTATAGTTTGGTAATTATGCATGCGTCGTTGCTGGTTTTCTCAATAGCTGGAGCTGTTGAGTTGTTCTATGCATCACGGGTAACACTTAGGTCGTGCGGCGGCTGCAGTGGGAATCACACGTGCACAAAATTTAAAAAGGTATCTGAGACCCATCCCCGCAGTTAGTGTAACAGTTTCGCGCCATTTCGTATATATGATATTTTATCTATAATTCGTGTATTTATATTTGTTTATTTTTATTTTTGTTGTTGTTTTCAATTAAGGTTGCTGATATAATATAATTCAATGTATTTTATTTGTATTTATTGTAGGTACTTAGTAAAACATTAATCGAGCAGAGGCAGCGTAACGCTGTCGTTATGCTGCCTCTGCTCGATTAATGCGCTGTCGTATTCTTTCGATTTTACAAGAGTTTCGTTGCAAAATCGTCAGGTTAACCTCCAGGGAAAAGGCTAATATTCGTGAAAGGTGTCAAATGTGTCCATCCAAGAAATACTGTAAAAAAATTACACATACGAGAGTTGCAACATTCATAATTGTTTAGAACAAATTATACCTTTCCGTGCTGACTGTACCAAAAGTAATAATTGAGTAATTAAATGCTTTTTGCAAAGATAACTTAGTTTCCTACAAAAAAGTGCCATTAAATTATTAAGCCTCGTTTTTAATGAATAATGATTTATCTGTAAGTAGAAGAGAAACATTATGTCGTTTTTTTTTCATTATTTTTTTAAGCTGTAATATATATGATTCAAACATAACGTGATATGATATTTGTGTTTCATTTATTTATATTAATACCTTAACAATTAAATACAAATAAAATATTAACCTAATTACTTGTAAAGTTTTGTATAATTTGATGTTTAATAAACGGGTCTGTAAGACCCACCCCAACGTCCGTGTAACACTTTTCCGCCCCCATGACGCCGGGTTAAGGGTTGCTAGCCAAGCATTCTCTTAGCCAACTCTTCCGAATGAGATGGAACGTTGATGGGGATTTGTCAACTTGTTTCCTAATTATTTTCATCAACGATCGAACGCACACGAACCACAACAGCATTATTTTTGTAAGATCTCTATGCAGAGATTTTTTTTTGTACTTATATTTACAAACATAATTCTACATCAAAGCGTCTACCAGTCTGCAGAGCCCTTTACACGTACACCTCGCGATATTATTGTGTTTTATCGACAAGTCCGCCGACTAGCTGCCATGCGCTGCCAAATGATCGCGCTGGTAAATAAACGGAAGCGCCGGACAACGCACACAGATCATTCTGTCCCTAAATTACACCTAGAAGCTACACATAATGAGGTGACGACTACTAGGCTTGACATGACCATGGAAAATTAACATTAAGTCTGAAATGTCAACGAACCATATAAAAACGATAGAGCTTTTTATCGCTTTTTGTCGCTGCAACAACGATTGCCCGTAAACAAATCTATCACTTGTCAGTTGATACCGCCACGCCGGTCTGCAAGATAACTCTGGCTATACACCATGATCCCGATATGCAACCGGAGTGAATTCAAGAGTGTTCGCCTCATGTACGGGAGTCGCCAACCGGGCAACGATTTTTAATTTCCCATTGTTGCGAAGCCTATTTTTTTTTTATAGTAGGTCGACATAATGGCTTCCCTACGCCTTATGGAAAGCGAAAGAGAAGCCCAACTCGCTGTGACAACTGGCAAGTAACTGGTAGTTGCCACTGCCATGTCGGCCCAACCCTAACCCCCCACAAGCTCCGGAAACCCTAATCACCAGCAGAAACACGACCCGCAGGTTATTTGGCTGCGGTATTCTATAGGGTGGTGGTCCTTCCCTGGACGGGCAACTCAATTCGAGCGAAGCCACCTACCCCAGCCACCGGCTTTAACCACTAGGCGACGAACACTCTTTACTTATGAAATAGATGTTGTTTAAATTGATCAAATCAGTTCCCTTTTCTAATCGGCACCTCTGACCATTAGTGTTTCATTGTGTGTATTTGTGTGTGCGCGCGCTGCCAAATAGCAGCTCGAAGCAACCGCCAGGACACGCGTGGCGCGTTCTTGTCTTTATCGACGCTACAGTCGCGTCGTGAACAGTGGAGAATGTCTGCTTTAACTTCGAGACTACGTCAAAATGTCTACGAGCCGTCATGGTGACGTTCAATCATTTTGAACCCTTACGAAGTGAGACTTTATAGACATTACTTAATTGTAATTTATAGCATGAATTTCTTAAACGTCAATTGAAACTGTGAAGGCCAAAAAAGTTGGCTACTCAGTGTACTCAAGGCCTTTTTTGGCTTAATTGGTTAAACTCTCTAAAATCTACAAACTGAAAATAAATGATTGGCATAAAGCTGACCTGCGAAAGTAAACACCAGAAATGTAGTCAATAAATACTTTAATGTGTATTATGTCATTATGATTACTTTACTTTGAAAAATATGCTTCAAACCTACATCATCATTTAGTTTAGTAGGTTTGAAGTTACTAAAAAATATATTAAAAAGTACGTTGAATATTAAGGAGAATTTCTTATTTTATAATTGTATTAAATATGTAGTATAGACATCACTTCACTGTCCTTTTCCTAGACTTTATCCCGAGCCCGGTGAATCGAGTTATGTCATGAACTGGAATTAGTTTCATAATCCCGTGTTTAGTGCGCATTTCAGTACCGGTACTAAATAATCGTTTGTTTATCGATAGAATACTATTACTGGGGTGCTCCAATTTTATCGACACTTTGATCACACATATTCGTATACTCTAATACAATCTGCAACAATGTTATTCATATTGTGTTTATATTTTGCAACTGTTCAAGGTTTTGTTACTTTAAATATTAAGGTACACTATGGACCATTATATTCGTAATTTTAATTTAGGCTAAGTTCATATGGCCGCGCGGCACCGCGCGCCGCCGCGCGGTGTGAGAGTTCACATGACAGGGTATATACGAGCGCCAGTCTGGCATTAACATTGATATACAATGGACGTGGAGGAGGCAATTTGCTTGTGGATTTTATATAGAAGACTGAGACGTCGCAGAAGACGACAAAGGCGATACTGGGTGCATCCAATATTAAGTGACAGACTTTCTTCAAGCCTGTTTGTCACCTTATAGGTACCCTGAGTTGAGGTTACATGAAGAAAAATTTTTTAATTATTTCCGTATGTCAGTTGCAACCTTTGATTTTTTATACGATTTCATTGAAAATGATTTAAAATCCAGTGAAAATGCTGTAAGATATTATGTAAGATTCCAAATCGCATCTCTTTTTTCGATTTCGTCGATAAGCAAATCGATAGGCACAATGTCATCTTCGGTACTCATTGCATCGATCTATGTGTCTTTCCGTCTCAAGGCGCGCGGATCAACTGAACAGGTCGATACAGGTTTGAAATACTTGTGCCGCGCGGCAGCGCGCGGTTCTAGATCTTGCGCGCGGGTCAGAGCGCGCCGCGCGTTGGCGTGCGGTACCGCGCGGTAATGTAGACGATAATTATCGTTTATATTGATCTTGTGCCGCGCGGTTCGTAGTTCCGCGCGGAACCGCGCGGCCATATGAACTTAGCCTTAACGTAACAATAAAATGTTCATTAGAATTAATTTTACACATAATTTGTTACATTTATATGAATAATTTCCCTTGCAATTCTAATTACAGTATGCGCTATCCTTCTTAAACATTTCCTGTTCAGGTATATGTCTGCAAATAATAATGTTATAAATTATTATAATAGGTGATGCCATACACAATTGTTCCACAGATACAAGAGTCGATCATACAATAATCTTCCGATGTTTAAGGCGAGAGTGAATCGTTTTTGCTGGGTCAACGCGTTCCATCGTAGACTGATACTGATAAAGAAAAGTCATTTCGATTTTTTAAAAATACAAACAAGTTAATATTGCCAAAACACACAAAGTGTAGAACACATAAAAAGGTTCACACTTTTCGTTACGAAGTTTAAGTTAATTTTCACTTCGTTTTATTATTGAACGTTAATAAAATGGCTAAAGGCCAGGAGGTTCTTTATGCCTTTAGATTACGCAAAAATTAAACGAGTTTTACGAGCAGGTATCAGCCTCAGATTCAGGAAGATGCAGATAATAACTACGGCGTATCGAACGTCTTCTTAAGGATTGGATACTGTTCCTGGTTTGATATTCGGACAAAGTATTACTTTTTTCAATAGCAAGAAACAACTTCCGATCCAAAAACATCTGTTGCAACATTTCTAAAGTTCATAAATAAAAGTCGCCCGCAGTGCCATAAAGGTATATACCGTGGAACTGCCCCTAAATCAACATAATGAGGTAGAACAAAGCTGGAGGCCAAATGAGCTGGGGCGACAGTTTTAGTGTCCCGCGACAATGGGTACCTGTCGAGCCGCGCCGATGGCCGCCAGATGTGCGCTGCGCCCGCGCACCCGTGAGAATGGCCCTTGCGCAACCTTGCGCACAGATCTACTGCTACAATACATGTAGCAGTCAAACGATCACGAATATTGGAAGCTTTTCTTTGCGCTACCAAAAGACAAACTAAACTATACATATTTCAAAAGATAGATAGAACTTTATGGAATACCGCAGCTAAACGACCTTCGGGTTGTGTTTCTACCGGTGAGTAGGGTTAACGGACCTGGTGGGTGAGTGTTGGATCGGCAGCCGGGGGTTAGGGTGGGCAACACGCGTGTGATACATACCCCTAGTCTTGTAGGCGTCCATAGGCTGCGGTAACCGCTGAACATCTGTCATAGGTACACACACAATGCAGACGTAAAACAAAACAGGTAATAACAATTTTCTCGTTAGGTTCAATATCTCAGTTATTCCTGTAATTACGTCTGTTTACGGAAGAAACTGACACATTCATTAGTTCATTTATTTATTAACTAACCTGAGTAAAATCATTGTTATTATACATTATTATTACTGTAATTGACGTCATAGAGTAATGACAGTGTTGTGATGTCCAAATAATGAAGATTTTTAAATAAATTCAACTAATTCACTAGTCGGTTTTAAAGGTTGGTGTAAACGAGTTCTGGAGTGGAGACCGCGTCTCGGCAAACGTAGTGTAGGTCGCCCTCAGGCCAGGTGGAGTGACGATTTGCGCAGGACGGGCAAGTGCTGGATGCGAGAAGCCAAGGATCGATCTAAAGCCTTAATTTGTAAGATCTTATTAATAATACTGCAATTTATTTAATAATAAATAAAATAAAAGTAGGATCCGTCCAAATTACAAAGTGTTAAGGAACATTATCATCGCTATTGAATTTTTAAAATATATTAATCCAAAGAACGTTAACATAAGAAAATAAAAAGCTCGTTTAAGCCACACGATAACCTTTAGGCTACGTTCACACGGAGTCATTTTTCAAGTATATCGTATACGAGATTTTATCGAATATCGTAGTGACAGCCAAATTTGTATAGCAATTTTTAAAATCGTTCACACGGCGTCTATACGAGAAAATCGCGTATTCGAGACATATTTTTTACCGTATACCGTAGGGTCTTACCACCGGGAATGCGAGATTATCGAAACGATTTTAACGAATCCGATACTCATTGGCGCTTGCGTTTACGTTGAGAAGTTCACACGGACAAACTGGTACAAGGATGGACCCAGTATTTTCTAGGGCGCCGAAACCTCCTCCTCAAATACCAATATAAAAGAATTGGAACACGGGGATCCATGTCGGTGTGCACTCAACGACTGGCGGCAGGTTGCATCGAATAGACGTCGCGCGCCGCGGCGGCTGTCCGGGAAGACCGTATACGAGAAAAAACCGTGGGCCTCGCACCGTGTGAACAGCCGTCCCGTATACGGTACTCCCGTAAGCGAGAAAATATCGAATCGAATAGTCGCCGTGTGAACGTAGCCTTAAAATCCCAAGCCTCGCAAACCTATTGAGCAAATGTGTCAACCGTGCGTTCAGTAGGCTGATCTACACGTTGCACAATTTACAAGAATCGCCATTGTGCTCGTAAGTAAGGGCCTTTTGTTTCTACGGCTCATTTGTGCGACACACAAAGGCACACTGTGGGCCTGCATAATGTGCCCCGACGTGTGTCGTGGGCCTCGTGTGGGGCCCGCGTGCCACTCGTGTGCACCTCAGGTTACACACCTGTATCGTTCGACTAGTAATTAATAAGTCTACTTACCGACTGTACCAGCATTATCTGAAACAAATAGAATCATTTATTAGAAGGGAAATATTAATAATAAATATGGGCGCTCGTACTTCCTTAGGACTATTTAATGTCACGCAAGCTTTGCGAACAGGATGAATATTGAAACATGTTAGAATGAGTGAATATATTAAAGAATCCTAAGTTTAGCCTAACTTTATTATTGAATTGGACATCATAACATAGCAATTATACACGTACCTACATTACAAACTTGAACACAAATGTGACGTCCGATATAAAAACGAGTCGCAATCCCATCACTTGTGTAGCAAGCCGTGGAGCTGGTTTTCAGCCTTTTTCACTGATATACCAATACACGAGGCTCATTCTACAACCTTGCACCTTAAGTCATTATAGAGTAGATATGCATAACCAGACAACATCACATACATTGCTCCGATTCCAAAGTAAGTAGCTTAAGCACTTGTGTTATGGGTAGCAGAACAACGAATGTACCACAAATAAATACTTAAATACAAATATAAACACCCAGTCACGGAACAAACACAAGTGTTCATCACACGAATGAATGTTTGTCCCGGGTGGGAATCGAACCCACGACCCTTGGTTCAGAAGGCAGGGGTCACTACCAATTGAGCCACCGAGCCAGGCAAAGCCACCGAGCCATAACCCTTGGCGCAAAATGTAGGAAACACTATTTAATGATCTTTTCGAATTTTATTAAAACCACATTATCGAACTGACTGTTAAAGTCATAGAAATTGGCAATTCCAACCATAATTAAATTACCACAGCACACCAAAAATATTGTTTCGTCACAAAGGATTTTCCTAACCCATATACCTAAAAGCTTCAAATACGAAGTGCATTGGTCATATCACATGTGGTCTAACGTGACTTGACTCTGTGGTCCATTCAGTGCTAAAATCCCAACTTGATAACACTTGTCTTGCATGCAACATGGCTACCTACTCGGAATTTTCAATACTTAATGTTCAAGTTCTTTAGGAAGATATGAATATGGATGGGTATATTTGTAGTAATAAATATGTTTGTATTTAATACTATGCCAATTTGTTTTGTTGATACCCTTGGGCAAATTTTTACGTTCAGCGCCCTGTGAATCCTTTTTTATACAAATAATTAATTTTCTTTTGTGTTTAGAATTCCGGAATTCCGAAAATATGTAAATTTAATACGAAACCGCCTTTATTTTTCCTACGTTGAAAGCCAAGGCGTCATAGACTCTAGGAGAGCAGAAAACTCGCACCTTGTACTTAACAAGATAAATTATAATAACCTAAAATTCAACGCATCTTAAGATAATACAGTTTAGATTTAGTTATTTGTCTTATCTTTTAAAATGGTATTCGATGTTACTGGTATTTCCAAACTATCTTATTGTCTGATCCCGGAGCATAATAAAATAGTCTTTATTCTTTGAGTGCCCAATCGTATACTGTAACGCGTGTGTGCACTCTCCTCCTATATACACAATTGTAGTCTCTAATAACCAGCCTTATTTCAATTAGATCCCGAACCTCCATCATTGCAATACGTAGTGCACAATAGTCTTTCATTTCTTCTCTTAATTGTACAACCATGGTATTAACATTCAATATCAAGTCATCTCACTGTAGTACCTACTACCTTCCTCAACCATCATTGTACTTGACATAGATACATGACACGTACTCATGACTCAGAAATATACTTCACCTACAAATAAATACTAAAACATTTTAAATGTTCACTTATTTGCATCTATATTTTAATGAATCACAATAATGTATGTTATTGCCAGTATGTCACAAATATAAAGTCCTATACGTATTTAAATTGATTACAAAGTTGATGTTTGACACAATTATTCGCACACTAAAGCCCCTGGTGTTGCGGTGTCCATGGCTGAAGTGATCACTTACAATCAGGAGACCTTGAGGCCTGTTTGCCCCTTTGTCATAAAAAAATAACTAAAATAATACATAAATATTGTGTCAAATATATTGTGTCAGTATCAAGAAATAGATACAAAAATATTAGCAGTACACGAAAAATAGTAGATCTAAATAGATCTACTATTTCATTACTATGCTCAAATGAGCAGCTAACGCAATAGATACGACATGTAAGTGTGACTAAATAAATTCATCGAGCACATGTTTGCACCTTCATATGTCGGTAAATAAAAAGTGTCGGTTAGGTTCAAAATCGGGCGGGTACCGAGGACGGGGACGGAGAGGTCGGGCGGTATGTGGCGGCTCTAGGTGTGGTCGCCACACGTGCTGGCCACGTGGGACACCGGCAAGGTGCCATTGTCTCGCCGCGCGGGACAGGGCTGGCACAAACACAAACACGCCCGAATGTCATAAGAACTGCTATACACGTCAATGTATGTAATAACATACAGATTATATGTCCATTTATTTTCATACATAGATGAGATATATGTGTACAAGCAAACACAATGTAATAGCTTGAGAAAATTGTTGTAATAAGCAATCATATGAATTTTTCTGTACTAAAAAAATTTAAAATAAATAATAATGCGATAAGACCGCCTAATACTGTACCGCCATGTGTCTATAATACCATTTTCTGTCAACATTTGTATTTTGTGCAAATAAAGAATATCTATCTGTGTCTAAGAACAAATGAATAACAAGAAGAAGATATTTTCATAGTTCATCAATGAGAGTACAAACCTTTAAAACGCTTGTGTTTTGATTCAAGACGAATAATTATTATATGGATCTATAAATAGATTTATCTAAATATTCTTTATCTAAATACCTATTCATAAATCCATAATCCATAAATAGATAAATCTACATATTATAGATTTAAATCGAATGCAATTCTGATGAACCCTATCCTAGCAGTTCTCATTCATTCAAGAAATAGTTAAATCTATACTTATAATAAATCTGTAGAGAGGTCAATTCTGTACATAAAATATTTTTTCAAAATAACTATCAGGGGGTGATAAGTGATCGATACTGATACCAAAAATGCAATCAGTAAAATTTTTGTCTGTCTGTCTGTCTGTCTGTCTGTCTGTCTGTATGTTCGTTATAGAAAAAAAAACTACTGAACAGATTTTGACGAAACTTGGTACAATTATTCTTCATACTCCTGGGCAGGTTATAGGATACTTTTCATCACGCTACAATCAATAGGAGCGGAGCAGTGACGGGAAGTGTTGGGAAAACGCGAGAAATTTAAACCTGTATGTTTGAACGCGCATTACGCGAAAACTACTGCATAGAATTGAATGCGGTTTTCACCAATGTATTGCTAGAGGTCTAACTTAAAACTTAGGCACAAGGTATGGATGGGTATTATATGGAAGTCCGTTATTTTTGAAACCCGATATCCACGCGAGCGACGCCGCTGGCACAGCTAGTACATAATATGCACGTATCAACAATGAAAAATATTTTAATATTTTCGTACATTATACATATAGGAAAATAATTTCTTCTTCTACAAATCACCTGGCACCCCTAACTTAACAAAATCGTTTTAAACCATCCAAACACACGTGTCCACCACCTTAAGACGACACACACAAGGTTTGAATTACCACAAACGTTTTTTTCTTATAGGAAGGTAAGCCATGGAGGTGGTGTATGGTTACGCCTTTTGTGTGAGCAGGAGGTGACAATGATCCTGCATGGTTTTAGAACCGCATTCATAGTAAAAGCTAAACGTGGAAATCATCTTGTCGATATTAATTTTCAATGTGTAACACAATAACGACCAACTCAAAACAACGCAGAACCAATTTACCGTTGGGATAAACGAGTTCTACGTAGAATGGACATCACTTTTGTAGGAAAACGTAGGCAAACGTAGTGTTTTTTTATAGTAGACAGACATACTTAATCGCTTTCTAACGCCTGATGGAAAGCGAAAGAGAGGATCAAGTCGCTGTGACAACGGGCAAGTAACTGGCCAGTTACCTGTCAGTTGTCACGGCCATGCCGGCCCAACCCTAACCCCCCACGAGCTCCGGAAGCCCTACTCACCGGCAGGACCACAACCCAGAGGTCATTTCGCTGCGGTATTCTTTAGGGTGGGGGTCCTTCCCCGGACGGGCGGCTCAATTCGAGCAAAGATTCGCTATGCGCTATTTGGTAGAGATGACTGGCAAGTGCTGGATGTAGAAATCAGGATCCAGCAAATAGGCGAACAATTTGAGAGGCCTACGCCTAGCTGTGGGCTGCGAAAAGCTGATCAGGATGATAAATACACAATAGATGTATTAATTGTACGACCTCTGTGATGTACCTAACTGCGTACCTACAGCATTTTCGCCTAAAGTGTTCGGTTCTATTTGAACCCTATGTCCGGAGTTGGAATCTCGGTTGGGTAATTTTGAGAAACGAACTATAAACAAATATGGGAGTTCTGAGAGACGAAATCATCTTGTGATAGGTACTCATAGTCAGCCCACCAGTATTTGATATGTGTAGTGTGCATTATTCATGACAAATTGAATCGTGTCTGGGATTTCTCGACGATGCTTTAGTTGTAGTAGGCGTCAAAAACTCTAATTGCAGGTGTAACTCAATATACACAATCAGATGAATTATTATTTCACAGCAGTTTTAAAGTAATTTGCCCATATCGTCGCATAATTATAGCAATTAATTAAAAGCAAATTAAAAGCGCTTGTTTGTTTCCTGCTAATTTCGCCTCTAACCGCAGGCTAAGTTTAGTCTGCACATCTGACCTCACGCTACATAATATGGTTAACCACTGCTTGCTGTACCAAGTATGGCGTAGGTACAACTAGGACTATAGGGTTATAGTGAATACCCACTTAAGTAGTAGTTAGAAGAGGATTATATGGCAAAGTTGGAGAAAAAATACGTAACATAATGACTTCACTGGATGGCATAATGGACTTGAATGTGGTTTTCACCAATGTATTCTTAGAGGTCTAACTTAAAATTTAAGCACCATTTTATGTAAGTCCTTTATTTTTGAAACCCGATATCCACGCGTGCGACGCCGCTGGCACAGCTTGTAAATAATATTCTTACTCATAAATATTACAAAGTCCTCAGACATTATCTGGTGCATTAGAATTGTATTATATAACTTTATGTTAAGGGGATTTTAATGAACATAATGTCTATGATCTGTGAATCCCACTAAATCCAGTTTATTGTCTGCGGTGAGCTAAATAAATGAAACAACCTTTTTGAACCTATCGAGAAATCCCAATAAGTTGTCGGTGCCAGTGATGTGGCTTCTAAGAACGAAACAATTGGCTTTAATTGTTTTCATACGTTAATATGTATGACCAATATTAGCAAGTACATGGTGTTTATAACATATTTATAGAATTAACACTGATGATGTCGTAACAAATCGGTAGGTGTTTTCAACAATACTCGTACTAATTTCACAATATTTATTTAAAAGATTATCTTCGATGTAGAAGCTACTTTACGAATCCGAAGGTAGAGTCGACAGTCAGAGGAAAAAAGTATATTTAAGTATATGAATAAAGATAATATTTTAGTTTTGAATGTTGTAATTGTAATTTATGTAGTTAATTATTAAGTGCATTTATAATGAGAAATCGCAAAATTTGTTTGCATTCCATTTACGAAGGTCGCCATTGTTTTGGTGTTTTGTATAAGTATTGCATACTTATAATACAATAATATATTATTTATAATTGTTATAATGTTTGAGTTCATAAATCCAGTAGATGAGAAATTGATTTATTTAATAATACATAATTAATTTTCATTTAAATTATGCAAATGCGAATATCCTGGTCGATTCCCACTGGAGTCAATTTGGTTAACAAAGTTTTCTACCCAGGTCTTGGTGTTTTAGAAAATACACTCAATCGTAGTCAGGGTCTTATAATACTATAAGAAAAATACCTTAGTATAAGTTCGGCGTATTTATTTATATTGCAAATTGCTCATAAAAGTCTCAAGATAATTACAACTCAAGATTGAACTTAACGCGCTCATTCACTAAATTACTACACATAATTATCATTACAGTCATTTATCTCAATACCTCGATCCCGCTATCGGCATCAAAGTGTAAACAAAATTATTTTTAGCCTCTAATCACTGAGCGCTCTACAAACGACTCTACAAGACTTGTGACCGAGGCCGGCGCGCCGCGGGTACTACTAACGCCATCTAGCGACCGAAAGTCGAACCAAAAATGCAACGCTGTACTACGCACTGGCTCTACCGTCTGCGACGCAACCGAAGGTCGTCGGGACTGTATAATATTTGTGTTTTATTGCATCCTGTAATGCGCCGTTATACAGAACTATTATTGATGTTTGTAAATTAATAACGCATCTTTACTGCTGAAATATTTTATTGAAAGTGCGAATTTTAATAGGCTTCATTTTAATTATATCAATCAAAGGTAACTACAATCGTAAGATAGAGACAGGTAGACGGGAAGGTGGAGCGTAGCGTGTAAATAAACAAACTCGTTCGTTCGCGCGGTGGGCCGTGGGCTGTGTGGTACGAGGTGCGTGGCAGGCGAAGGTGCGAAGACGCTCGGGCTCGGCTCGCGGCACCTCGCGCGTCTGCTAATTAAGTATAGATGGGGGGTGTCCGCTCACCGCTGGCCGGCGCGGGCGGCGGGAGGGGGGCGGCGGGAGGGGCGGCGGGGGCACGCAGGGCGGGGCGAGAGGCGGGCCGGCGCTCATTCCGCCGCGCGCCGCGCCGCCTCGCACACGTCTGCCCCGCGCGGGCCATGGTCGCGCGAACCGATGAGATGTTCGGGTGCTACGGTGACAGCTACTCGTACCGCCTGTGGAGCCTGGCCAACGTGTGGGGCGCCTGCCGATGTGAGTAGCGCGCCGCCGAGCCGCACGCGAGGCCCTGACGTCACGGAGGCTGTGATACGGCGTAGATGCGATTCGGTCGCGAGTTCAGTGTGTGAGAACGGACGTGTCGCTCGATGAAAGTGCACAGCTCGCTTATGGGAGTGGGCGGTTGGTACGAAAGCTTGGCGGCCGGTTGGCTTGCGGACATGAGGAGTAAGCAGGTCCCCACCTCCACCACCTCGGCCAGGCGGCTCGCGGCCTTAAGTAAGCTTCCTTTCTTTTTGTTTTTATTTGCCTATTTATTTACACGTCACTGTCTCGTTTGCCGTTCGTCCCCTGTGCGTTGCGTAAAAAGTTGCGAGTGAAAAGTGAAACTTCGCTAAACAAAAGTGCTCCCCCAGTGAACTCCAGGTGAAAACGAAATCACCTCGGCGGCATTAAAAATAAAACTCGAGCACGTCTTCATTAGAAATAACCGTCCGTGTTGGGCGATCTCCCCTCGCTCTCCCCCGGGACATAATTCATCCACTTGAGAATCGGGAACAGGTACACATAGACTTGAAAGAAAGTTTCGTTTGCCGAGGGGAGCCCCTCGTCCTTAAACCGTAAATGATTATGTTGTTTTAATTCATTTGCTTTCTTACTTCCCCATACTTTTTTATTTTCATTCTTCTTCTTTGAGTGCGCCGCCTGTCTGGAGTGGTAGAATACCGCGATTTGGGACATCCCGATACGCGTCCCGCTGAGCTGTGGCGGATTAATTGGTGCGACCGACGGCCTCGAACAACCTTACACGTGTCTGTTCTGCGACATTAACCATTGTAGTTTCTGTGAAAATTATTTGCAAAATGATCTTTCGTTCATTCCAAATGATAGAAATTGACAAAAAATTACAAATTAAAACAAGAAAGTGATCATATAAAATACACGAAAACACGTTTGTAAAGCTTCGGATAAAATAATTAAATACACAGTAAATAATAAATCATCTCAACAAAACATTTGCTGATAACGAAGTGACAATATAAATACTGAGAAATGCGAAATAAATTTAATTGTCGACGATAAATCAAACAATAACACAAGTGGTATAACAAGTATCGTAGCAGAATCAGTGCACTTCAAATATCCTATTTGAATGTTTTTGCTCTAATAAAATTGTTCAAAACGAGCCATGATCTAAAGTTTCCAAGTCCATTTTTGGAAAATACTCTATATTTAACCTACACGGAATTTCAACTAAACTATTCCAGTTTTTAAATTCAACCAAATTACTCATTTGCGGTTTATTGTATTCTAATAATTACATAAATAGCATTGTTTGTGCCGATCTCACCAGGTATGGAGCACAGTCATCTCTTTACCCGTGAAATAAGGAAAACGTTAACTAATTTACTATTTATATAGTAGGCAAACTAATTATTATGTAAACTTACCTTAATTTCGATATTGGTGGTAGGTATAACGTTATCGAAAAGCAAACGGTAAATGAATGGGAGAACATAACTTTTAATGATCAAGTTAACAGTATTAAAGAGTAGAGCAAACATTTCGCGGAATCGATAAGATGCTCATTAGGAAGCAAGGGGCTAATCACTTGTTTGTAGAGACAAATTCAACGGTATCGTCGAAACGCGAAGCTTTCGTTGATCGTTTGTCAACATTCGGCTGCGCTCTACCTTACGTGACTCACTGCTGATTCACTAATATGGTTTTGCTCTGTTTGCCATTTCACCTCTCCACGTTCTGAATCAGAGGTAGCCAGCGAAATAATTTGTATTTGTGTTAGATGAATTTCAGTGAACCCACGATATTACTCATACTTTAATATTGTTTGATTACCAAAATGAGATTTTCAGGTAGTTCGAAATATAATAATGTTTAGTGGAATTTCTTCTCGATCAAACTCTACGTAGTGTCATGCATGATGCATATTATTTGAAGTCTGTTTACAGACGACATAAGAAAAGTACCTACCCATAATTTTAGTGTTTAAACCAATAACACTGTGAGCAATTAGTTATTCAGATATTTTAGACCAATTTCCTTAATTGTTGTAATCATAATTTTAAGAGGAAACGTTCGTTAAATTGAGTTATGTAATTTGTTTTACATGTTTCATGATAACATCTGCGCCACATTATTTAAAAAATATTGAATTTAATAATGAAAATAAAATTCATATTCTGTATGATTTACTTTATTTTAATTGAATATGTTTTTATGGATGGTTTCATCAAAAAGAATATTATCAAATTACCTTAAGGGAAATTAAATCCCATAGCTGAATTTAAAATTAAACGTAATAATGCATAATGTAATGAGTTATGCAACGAATAATAAAGCCAGTAAATCTTAAATTTACGAAAGTCAGGTAAATCACAAATACTTATGACCGAATAATGACCGAAAATTAGAGACTACGGGTTTTGTGAACTTCACAAACATATTCATATCGGTATTGTTTTGAATTGTCTGTAATTATAGACGATAATAAAAGCGGAGTTTATGAAGTATTAGACAATAGAAATCGGAGTCTGCCATGATTAGGTAAACATTTTCTTTTATTAAATAAAATATATGAGCCACAATATTGGACTCTATATAGTCAAAAAAGATCTGGGGTAGTAAAAATATGACAGTTTCGAGAATAAAAAACGAATGAGGTAAATTGAATAAATGTGCAAGATGTTTTTGAAATAAGATCTGAAAACGTGCAAATGGCATGTGCAGAAGTATCAATGAACTGGTAACTGCAATAGCTTTTACGCAGTTTGCTAGATCGTATCGCGTTACCGTGCATCTACAGAACTATGCTCGCCTTCAAACAAACATAAAGATGTTTCTGCTCTTAGTGTCTCTAGCTCTCTGCTCGTACTGTCAATTGTGAATATTTTCATAATTCTAACTTCTTGTCGTCGTTTCGAAATGTTACATACTTAGATTTAAAATGAGAATCAAAGAACTGAGTGAGAATATTTCAACTGTTAAACATAACATCGTTTCTTGTTAACACAGTAAAAATGGTCTAATACGCATCAGTATCGGATGTTCATTATTGTTGGCATTTCCAAAAGTTCGACAAAAAGGCAAATCAATTTTTTGTTAAAAAGAATGGTTAGCCAGTTCTTTTTCGATTTTCCCTCGTTATACTGAATTCTTAATTTTTAAATCTCTGTATTTATAAAGAACAAGATCGCATACTTTAGCCTGTTAATGCCGAACAATAAGTGGTTATTGGTTATCATTTAACTCGGTTTGGCATCGCTCTTTACACTATACGAGTACGTCTCATATCTATATTACTTGGGCCTTTCGAAACTGACACAGCAGTAATGTATCATTTGCGCTGTCTGCACCCCTTTGCATTTGAACAACTCCAACAAGTTCTTCACAATTATTAATTTAATCTTAATTGCACATGTTGGTATACATACTACGTCGGGATACTTAGGCTCCCTCCCAGAGAACAACATGGTGTCTGTCCGTCGTTTTTTGTGTAGCAGCGTGTGGCCGTAGCTGTAGGTACGACACAGGTGCGGCCAATCAGGGCGCGAGTGAGCTCTTATCGCCGCCCGTGTGTGGGTGAGCGATAATTGTTATTTATCGCGGATAGGGCTGCCTGCTTACTGGCCTGTCATGTTGGAATGTACATAGGGAATGAGGAAAGTGTGTATGTAAAAGGATTTTTTAAAGACCCGGCCAAATTTCGGATGCTAGATTTTTTTTTAGATTTTCCTAAAATATTAAATATGTCGCTTTTTATATAACACTTATGTACTTTAAGTGCACGTATGTAAAGGGGATAAGTTTCAATTCAATTACGTACGGTTACGTTTTTTTTTTATTTCCATAACACAAGCGCTTAGGTAGGTACTTTTGAGAATCTGAGAATCAATGTACAAAGAAGATATGATATTTACTAATAGGTAAGTTACCTATATTGTCTCAATAAATGCACTGGTGTATTTATTCCACTCGTGGCCATAATTTGGTAGTCAAGCTACAATTTATCAAAATTGTTTTGTATGAGATACGCCCCAATTATAGTCATCATTTAATCTTATTTGAGGCCTCGTGTATGACTGTATTGTCTGACGTACTTAACCGTCGTAATCGTAATTAAGCGAAGTAACCTTTTAACATCGAGCATTACCAGCAAGCACCGGCCAATGACAGATGATGTCGCGGTGACAGGCGTCCTGTCAGCCCTTATCGCGAGTAGGAAGCCGCGCTGGTGTGCGCGCTATCGGCGGCAGCGGACGCCGTGCGCCCGCGCAGATTGCGTCCGCTAGCGCATGTACGTGGCCCGTCCGTCCACCTAGCACGGTCTTCCTCAAAGTGGGCAGTAACGCCCCCTACGAGAGTGAGATAAGGCGATAAAGGGCCAAGAAAAAAATTAGATGTAGTAGCGCTGTATAAGTTTTTTATGACATCACTGTGGATGGCAGCAATCGCCCCATCTTATGTTAAATGGTTACCGCCGCTCATATACTCTACAATGCCATCTAAGATGCTGCCTACCGTGAGGAAAGAACTATATTTAGATCGCGTTTGAAAAATAAGTAATTAATTATGTTTGTTGAATTAGTTAATTTTACGAAATCGTTTAAATAAATAAATTTTCCAAACAAGTACCCCAGAACAGATCAATAATAAAAGCACACTTTTATTCGATTATGAAGAATAGAATTTTCAAGTAAAACAAGAGGGCGCTGCACGTGTTTTTAAAGTGAGCACTAAACAATAAGTTTGAGAACCTCCGACCTGTCCGATAACCGCACAATGCACGCTCTCACATTATGTACCTTCGATAGGTACACTCATGTTTCCTGCGATACGGACTCACTCATCCTGCTCTGAATTTTTAGGTTATTTTTTTTATCTCATATCGTACAACAAAGCCCGTTGCTGTTACATTATGTTCATTAAATAGGTCTTCAGTCCGGTATATGACCGTTTCCCGCAAGAACTCTAACTTCTATCGTTTCTTTCTTCAAGGCTGTTTCTAGTTTTCATTATTAGTTAAGATTGGTGTTAACGTATTTTAGAAAAAGGGTTATAGTTTCGTGATACTTTATGGTATATGTACTCGTATTAAAAATAAGTATTTGTTATTTTTGAAGTCTATCTTTGCTAGATTTCTAAAGGTACCAGTTAATGCAAATTTTTTTAGTGGTTCCACAGCTCTACAAAATATCGCAATAGGTAGGTATCTATTGAGTGAAGCTTTTTACCTCTTTATCATTTTCAAGTATTTTCGTTATATGTAAGTATGTGTATTTATTTATGCATTAGGTACTTGTGATAGCCAATCGTAACAAACTTTATTTCAAGCAAAGATTCTGATGCTTTGTAAATAAAAATATCTGCCTACCTAAGTACCTATATGCGGTCGAATTGAAAAACCTCCTCCTTTTTAAGAAGTTTGTCGATCAAAAATCAAGAAAAATGTTCTAAGTAGTAAATAGACAGAGTATCCCACAATATTTGTCTATCAAAATTACCGGTGTGTCAAGGAAAATCCTGGATATGTCCGATAAAATAAATTAATGTAATTGCGATGAGAAGATGAATTCTCATTGTAAATGACTCACACTGATTGTCGAGATTACGCATGCTTCTTAACACAGCTTCCCGTATGTTGTAGGTTTATACCTGAGTCTACGTATATTCTAGACAAGTATTCTCAAAACATATAAGATTGTTAATTACTTTCCGGAACAGGTAGATTATAAAATTGAGTCGACTGAAAAGTCGAGAAATCATGCTAAATCGTGATTCATATACTGTAGGTACTTATCCCTTTTTCTAATCTGCAACTAATATAAATCTAACAATAATAATAACGTTTAGCGAAACATAATAAAAACCGAATAGAACGTATCGAGTCGGGCGGTACAGAAAGTCTCTACAGCTAGTCGTAAGCTCGTAGCGCCATCTAGCGGGGAGCGGCAAGACTAAACATTAATTACGCTAGTTATAATTTTTTTTTTAAAGGAAATAATTATGATAGATTATGAAAACTGTATACCGTCAAAGAGAAAGAGAGAGGAAATCTTATATATGCTAGACGTCTGTACAAGCTTAGTATGTACCTATACAGGGATTTCACAATGATCATTATTGTAATACACCGCCGCTTAACAAAAAGTATCATTCTTATATTTTATGGCGAGCACAATTACACCGTACGTTTCCTAAATTTACTCGACCGAGAATCAAACCCGACACACTTTACGCAAACGTTACGCCATCTTCGAGCTAATCAATCCGCTCGGCGCATTCACACCGATTTTATTGATGACAGGTTAAATTGTAGAGTCCCCGAGATAAATGGTGTGTGGGATAGAGATAAATGGTGTCCTACCCCTTCCGACGGTTACAATGCACCTTTTGTGAATTATGTTATCTCTAGGTGGCATACGTTTATACAATTTAACTCTACTCGCGCGGTAATAATGACAAATGTTCATTGTGATAAATTGCACAAAAATACGCAACTGTTTTAGATACCAAAGTGCAATGACCTTTGTGTGGATGGCGCTTTTATGGTGTGCGCTATGTATATATATTGCCGTTTAATTAGACATAATAGTATAGATATTGTTTGTCTGTCAGCGGTGGCCGTCTGGCGCTTAGGTAACGTATACCTAAGTACAGCAGATGGTGATACACATTTAAAATAGGCACCAGCCCACCTATTTCGCTCACCACTACGGAAACATTGCATTGTGATCAAAATTGGCTATGTTTTTGGAAAATTGTTTTGAATAACCGCGTCGGGTACAGTTGTAATACAGACCTACACTTTACTTGAGTTGGTTTAATAATTTTATCCCGTATATTTTATATAAATAAGAAAAATTGGGGGAGGTCTTTGCCCAGCAGTGGGACAGTACTTTTACGGTCTAAATAAAGAAAAAGAATAAATTTTTCAAGGGATTTCCACTTCCCAATAAAAGAATTATTCGATTCCGGCTATCAAACTAACATCTAACTTGACTAGCAAACAAAAGCCAAAAGCTTTAACACTTAATGATACAATATACTGCACTTTGTACACATTTGTACATATTGCACTAAAATGTGCCGATAACAAAACAAAGTCCATTTAGTCAAACAAGACTATACCACTAGCGCCATCTATCGGCGAGTAGCGCAAACTTGGCACACAACACTCCCCGTACTATCCGTAGTTACCCATCTCCAAACGACCGTTTCGACGCGTCTATACCCAGGTACTCGTATACTGGTCATTAACGCCCCAATATAAAGGCAGGTTCCCGTTACGAGGCAGTATTTTCTAAAATTCAATACCGCTAGGTACATTGGGTACAACGCGGTCCCGACACACGGTCCGCTCACTAATTAATACGTGGCGTTGTTTTGCTCTTTATTATATTTGATTTACGGCGGCGCGGGCGCTTTTTAAACGATATTACGCTGGAGAGCGGCCGTATTACCGAAATAACCGGCTACAAATTGAATTGTTGCCCGTGTTTGTTTTTATAAAGCGCAGTAAAGGTGTCCGCATTGGTGTAATCGCTCACCGTGTGTTCGCGGGTACCCGACGCATGGGAACTTATTTGCTGTACAAAGCTTTGCACATGCCTTTAGAAAAATATTCTTTATTGCACACACAATACAACAAACAAACTTTAGAGTAAAATACCCTTTAGTAGGTTATCTATACTTATAATAAATCTGTAGAGAAGTCAATTCTGTATGGAAAATATGGAATATACCTATTTTCAAAATAACTATCAGGTGGTGATTAGTGATCGATACTGATGCCAAAAATGCAATCAGTAAAATTTTTGTCTGTCTGTCTGTATGTTCGTTATAGAAAAAAAAACTACTGGACGGATTTTAACGAAACTTGGTACGATTACTCTTCATATTCCTGGGCAGGTTATAGTATACTTTTCATCACGCTACAACCATTAGGAGGAGAGAAGTGACGGGAAGTGATAAAAATTTTGCAAATTCATTTGAAAGATTGCGCATCACGCAAAAACTACTGCATGGAACCGAATGTAGTTTCACCAATTTATTGCTAGAGGTCTAACTTAAAATTCAGGTACTATTTTATAGAAGTCCGTTATTTTTGAAACCCGATAACCACGCGTGCGACGCCGCGCCGCTGGCACAGCTAGTTGGGAAATATAATTATGTCGGTGGAGTATTGTTGGAGCATTGTTGTCAGATTGAGTAAGACTCATTCTGGATTTATTGGTCAAATTAGGAACAATTATAATGGTATAGGAGCAACGTAGAGTTAGGTCAAGTTCGGTTGTTTGCAACAACCAAACTTCGCAGGTCGCGACTGGTAAAGAATGCCAGTTAATTATAAATTTTAATCACTAATTACTACTTCATCAACGATCCATCTGTCATTGCATCATACGACGGACGTCCCTTTTTCATTATCTCAGCGTTTAATTACATTTAATTTTAATTACGTTTTAAAGCTGAACTACAAAGTTGACGCGACGACAGGTTTCACTTCATACAATATACCTAGCTATCAATATGGATATAACTCATACCTATAGCTAGATAATTGGAATAATTGGAAATATGTGTAATTTCATTAGGTAAGTACGAGTAGGTATATTACCGTTATACCGCGCAGGGTAAAAGTTAATTATCCTAACAAGTAATTGATTGCAACTGCCACTGGGTAAGAGATACTATACCACTCTCAATGCGGTAACGGATAAAGAATAGAAATCACCGTCCTATACGGTACTCATCCTTTGGGTGTCGTAGAGGCGACTAAGAGACTTCTCAGCTGGTTGGGTCGGTTGTCCACTGACTACTGCATACGCGGTCAGAGGTGGAACACCCGTAAATCACTTCGGTCGCGTCTCGGGATAGCTAGAGCTACCACACAGGCCGGCTAGGCGGTGACAACAAACAAGAGATTGAATTGCTTAATTGACGATTGCCGTAGCCACTTGGGCTTCTCTATCGCTTTCAGGCGAAGAAGCCACACCCTACAAGCCTATGTAACAAACCGTACCGTACCGCCTTGTACGTCGGGTCGCAGTCCCCGAACACAAGTCAAGTCAAAGTCAAAATAATCTTTATTTGTGTAGGTTTTAAAAAAAATTACAAATCGTCAAAGCTATCGGAAAAAGCCGGAAAGCAGCTTTTTACCGAGAAGACACCGGCAAGAAACTTGTGTTGCTCTTTTCAACATCACTTAGCTTAGGAATTACTTCCACTATTCGTATAGACAACTCTGTTCCTACGACACTATGTTGTGCCATTATAATAATAAAAAACAACCGCTGAATCACAACAATCAACACTTACAAATTTACGCGCGCTATCTAATCGGCTGACAGTTCAGGAAGGCTCACATCCGCGCTTAAGCCGAGCGGAAAGCGCAGCGCTGCAGTCTGACGCACTGCACTGGTCACAGGTCAGCGCGTGACGGCCATCAGTGCGCTATCAGTGCCGTCCTCCACCGGCCTGTTTAACACAACCCGTTATCTGCATGAATGGGCGTTATCGCCACGCCATTCGGTCCGCGGGCAAGTCACTGAACTCTCGTGCGACTTTCGCAAAGTTTCTGTGTAATTTCAGCGGCTGTTTATACCGTCTGCAAGACATTAGCCGCTGTTTCGCGGTCGCACCTATAATTAAGTTTTGCTCGTAAACGTATGATTAACTGTCAAAAATTACGAGCCTTGCGGCTTTTAAAAATAGACGAGCCCCCAACCTTGACGGGATTGGTGAAAGCATTTTTAAATGCTTCAATATTTAAATGAATTATTGCGTATTTGATGTAAATACTATTTTACTAGTTAGGTACCTACTCCGAATCGTTTTCCGCAAGTCGTCGTCACTGTACCTATATTGAATGCGTAGGATGGCTTAAGTTCCGATTCTGAATCTCGCCAGCCTCTCCAATTGTTCGCAACTTTCATTGACTCTGGACTTCTCGCATCAGCACTTGCCAGCCATCCTGCATCCAGTGCTGGTCACTCCACCTAAACTGGGAGCGATCTATACTACGTTTGCCGAGAATTGGTATACATTCTAGACCTCATCTAGCCCAACGGTTGTCGGTTCTGCGGCTAATATACAGCTTGCTAATCCATATACTAAACAGTGTATTTCCTTGTTCCAGTCCGGCCACTGGCGAGCGGGGGCTCGGAGGGCAAGCCGGCGGAGGAGGAGGAGGACCGCAGCGGCTCCCCGCTGGGCCCCGGCGGGCCGTTCAGCTGCGGCCAGTGCCGCGGCGCCTACCCCACGCGCGACCAGCTCGAGCGCCACGAGATCCTGCACTCGCCCAGCACTCAGGTGGATACACTCAAATATGTCAGTGCTCATTGTTAATAACGAAAATGTAATTGATACTGACCCACACGATGGCTTCATGACATCTGATAACTTTTTGACAGGGCAAGCAATGTGGTCTCGCTCTCGTCTTGGCTTTTACATGAACATGTTTTTAAGGGCTTGTTAATAACGAAAGTGTAGATTATTAATAACGAAATTGATACTGACCCAGATAACGCTAAGGATCGTTGAGTGACCTGACCAGTGGTCGTCACCGGCGGTCAGTGATCAGGTGCTAGGAGTTGCCTTATTCCATAGTCGCTGGGCGGTAAACATGCGGTTTGCGTGGGTGAAAAGCGCTAGTACAAAACCGATAGGCTACCACCAGCTGGAACTAAATTAGTTTGGCTTAGACCACATTATGTAGTCGAGTAAATTTTTCACGAAAGTGCGTCCACCGCAAACTATGCCGCATGAAAAACTGGGTCAACCACGCGAGCATCAAACCAGCCCTAAAACAATACTATGGTAACTTGATGGTTTGCAATGTCAAACGTGTTTCACAGTTTGTTCTGTCTGATTCCTATGTATTCCGAGATTTAACACGAAATCTACGGAAACTTGTTTCGAAGCAAGCTGCAAAGTGTTAACGCGTAAGAACTGGTCAAAAGGCAATAGAAAGCAAATCCCATTATTTGCTATTTGTGTGTTCAATGCAATTAGACTATCTACCTTTACTGGATGCACAATGATTCAAGATTGTAACCAAGTTTACTACTGTTACACTATAAGAATATACGTACAAAAATTCCTACCTGTCCAATCATCAGCCCACAATATACGCAAAAAATCGATTAAACCTAAAGGTAGCACACTATAACGACTCTGCTCCCACCCGGCAAAACGTACAAAATTCGTTTTCACAACTGGTCCCTTCTTTTGTCAACAGTCATGCAAGATTTGCCACAAGAGTTTCGCGAACGTGTACCGACTGCAGCGGCACATGATCAGCCACGACGAGAGCGCGTCGCTGCGCAAGTTCAAGTGCAACGACTGCGACAAGGCCTTCAAGTTCAAGCACCACCTTAAGGAGCACCTCCGCATCCACAGCGGCGAGAAGCCCTTCGAGTGCGCCAACTGCGGGAAGAAGTTCTCCCACTCGGGTTCCTACTCCTCCCACATGACCTCCAAGAAGTGTCTCGTCATGAACCTCAAGATGGGCCGCATCAAGCCCAACAACCCCGCCCTCAACCCCGAGAGGAGCCCCTCGAGAAAACGAACCAACGCCATGGTCGCGTCCCAGTTGAACAACAACATCGCGCCCAATGGCAACTCCTTTTTACCTATCTTACCCAAGTACAACGAAGCAGCCGCGGCTGCCATCTTCGCGAGCATGTCCTCGCAGGAGAACTTCCACCGACCGCCGCTCGCGCAGCCCGGCATGAACCCCTTCTACATGCCCCCGGGCATGCCCATGAGCCCAGCGAGCGGCATAACGCCGTATAGTTTTCCAACTTCGCTTAGTCAACTATTCGAGCAACTAGCCTCGTCTCAATACCAAAGAAAAATAGAAAATCCGTCTAGTCCAAAGTTAACCAGTCCGCCCCCAGCGGATCCTGAAGACTTGATAGAAGAAGTTACGGAAGAAGATGACAAACGGTCGGAGGGAAGCGCAGAGCTCGTCATGGACATTGAAGATGACGAAGCTGTCTCCATAAAGAAGGAGCAGGAAGACCGCGAACATGAGGCGCGGTCACCTCGAAATTACGAATCCGTCCCCTTAAACAACAACGACCAAACTAATAATAACCATACTGGGTTTAATACGATACTAGATTCAGTGAATGCGTCTGTGACCAAACACTTCTTTAGAGCTAATATGGAAAAGTTATCTCCCGTCTCGGGTAACGTCTGCCCGGGCATAGAGTCACCGCCGACGCCTCATATAATAATCAAGGAGGAGCCTGTAGACCCACTTAGATGTTTGAAATGTCATGCTACTTTTACCAACAGCACAGACTTAATAGAACACGAAAAGGTAGTATGTGGCGGTATGTTTAGAAAGCATGAGGGTTTGGCAGCTCAAGTTGCCGAGACGGTGGCGCTGAACCGGTTGGAGGCTGAGATGCGCGCGTCGATACAAAGCGGCGTCAGCGCCAGCGAGGACGAGGACTTCGCGAGGGAGGAGCGCGACGACAAGATGTCGTTACACGACAACGACAAGAAGATCAGAGTACGTACAGCGCTCAGCGAAGAACAGCAAGCTGTGCTCAAAGCGCAGTACTCGATCAACCCCAGACCCAACCGGGAAGAATTCAAGAAAATAGCTCAACAAATAGGACTCGACAATAGGGTCGTGCAAGTTTGGTTCCAAAACAACAGGGCGCGCGTACGGAAAATGACGCAGACGCAGTCGATGTCAGACCAACCGCTTGACCTGTCGACGAAGAAGTCGACCCTGTCAACGACGCCGAGCCCGTCTCCCTCGCCGTCGTACAGCATTTCAGTAACACATTCCGATTCCGAGGAGGCGGTCAATCTGAGCCAGAAGTCGTCGCGCAGCACGACGCCGCACCGCCCTAACTACAACACGTATCCACATTCCAATTGCTCTTCGTCTTCCTTTACGGATTTTCGACTATCTCCGTCACCCGGAGAACCAATAAATGGGCAAAAGAGGATGTTACCTCAGAAAATGGTTCATCATTTGATGTCGATGGACAAACTGCTGCAACAGAACGACATGAGCCACGCTCGGTCGCCGATCCTGAACATGCAGCTGTCGGAGGCGAGCCGGCAGGCCTCGAGCCCTTCGTACGAGCGCGCCTCGTGGAGGGACGCGCCCAACGACTTCGAAGACGACGCGCCAGTACTTAAGAAGAACAAATTAAAACCAGGAGCTGAGCTCAAGGAGGGCGAAGACCACTTCGTCTGCAACCTCTGCGACAAGACCTTTGTCAAGCAGAGCTCCCTAGCACGACATAAATACGAACACTCAGGTTAGTACTACCTCAAATATTAATTTATTTAGAGTTTACATATTATGTAGAAGACGTCCCAGTAACATTTCAATCACATTTTTATCTTTGACTTGTTTTAAATTTCTATTGGCGCTCGTGGCCACTATAAATTTTTAGTCCCTAGACCCCAATTTCATCCACTTCATGAACGCAACTTATGCTATAATGGTAAACCGTTTCGTTTCCAGGTCAACGGCCATATAAGTGCGAGGTGTGCCCCAAGGCTTTCAAGCACAAGCACCACCTGACAGAGCACCAGCGCCTGCACACCGGTGAGAAGCCGTTCCAGTGCTTCAAGTGCCTCAAGAAGTTCTCCCACTCCGGCTCCTACAGCCAGCACATGAACCACAGGTTCGCGATATGCAAGCCCTACAGGAATTAAGGCCAGCGACTTTGAAACATGGCTCGAATACCCCTTGACGGTCAACGAGCTAGGTCATTCAAGCCAATTTGGGTGCAACAGGTCGACGATAACATCTCCTGCAAACATGTGGAGACGCACTTAAAGCACGACGATTCGGCAGCTCAAGCCTTTTGCAAATCGAGGGCTACCACAGCAGTGAACCTTATGAAATCTTTCATGTTCCCTCAGTCTCTCGTAACGGCTACGAGCAAACTTGTCCTCGTCGACACGCTAACTAGACTAAAGTAAAGCTCGCAGAGCAAATGTGCCATTGATAGATTACTATCACAAGTCAGGCTCTAGTGTATTGTGTACAGCCAGTGATCAAAAACGGGAACCTGCGTAATGCAAACCCTACTAGTTTATTCGGGCGCAGATGTATCGTGGTAATTATATAATGTTCAAGTTTCCGCTTGAGACACTGTTTGAGCAAACATCAGATGAGTTCAGTGATGATCGACAGTGGGTTCGTTGTGTTTGTGCCAAAGAAGAATCGTCCATGTCTTGCAGACGTTATGGCGATTTTACGATTCGAGTGACGTGCCAACTGTCGGCGGTCACCGGACGCCCTACGCATAATACTTACCTACTAATATAATACTCATAATTAAGTATTCGTCGCCCGGTATTTCGTTTCGTTTCGATGTTATTTAAGGTCGTTGCTCAACGTCATATTTTTATAATGTAAGAATGTCTTTTGAATTTCCTATTTATATGATATTATTATAATAGTGCCAAAGGATAAATCGATGCCAAAAATATTCATTATTTAATATTTTAGACAGATGTAGTCCATAAATTTTATGTAAGTAATAAAATCCCAAAGGCCAGTACCTGTAGCATAATACTCATTGAATAAATTAATGTTATTTTATTATTTTTATACAGTGGCCATATAATTATTAAGGTTTATTAATTGTAATGATGTCATCAACAAAGGTTTATTTTAAATATGTATTCAATAATTTCTTCTTATTATATCGATGTATGCATGTGCAACAGTCAATGCAATATTTCCTAAAAGATGGGTATCACCACGTCTGTTCCGAAGGCGGGCTCCTTCGCCTGGTCTTTGAGGGCTCGTGGAAGGAGATACGGGCGTTTTGTGAGACAAGCGAACTGCTGGAACGGCTCCATACTTCGCCATATATTTATTGCGGCATCTAGCACCGCGACGCGGACGCCTCGTGTCTCCATAAGCAAGCCCTAAGTGTGCTGACAATATAGTAGTTTTGTACGAATAACCCTCGCGTTACCTTTCAAACTTAACCAAACTCTTAATGGTTATATTTCCGAAACAATCAATATACGTATAAAAGTACATGCAAACGCACATTAGATCTAGCTACAATTTTCGTTCCAAATCATCCAAATTTTGCGAAGCACAATGTCACTGGAACTCGTATATTTTTACCATGACATTATCTTGTTCGAAGCTCCAGCGCATTGAATACAGCAACGTATTTGAACTGGCGGTGAGGCCTTGAGTCTTATTATGGTTCCAAATCTTTTAAAATTCTATTATCTGTTATGAAACGTTTAAAATTTGGTAACAATAGGCTTCTCGTATTCTAATGCTAAGTGTTTAGATAGATTCAATCTTAAATAAGTTCTAAGCATTCCATAATACTCCTATGGGATCTCTGCTGTGTTTAAAAAACTCTTTCGTATAATCCAAAGTTATATAATAAGTTGTAAATAGTGATAATTGTAAATATTGTATGGATTTATGTGTAAATACGATGCGTTGTATTCCGTAACGATACGCAGAGGCGCAGCCGGAGTGCACAATGAGTATGGCGACAATAATCACCAAATGTTTACTGAACACAATAGGTTTAACTATATGATAAATTATTATATAGATATATGAAATTATTTCTCAGTCCGACTCTTGTTTGCGTGAGTTCCGCTCGACACAAGATAGTATTCCCGCCCCCCTCGACTACCAGCTTTAGTTGTCACCTACACTTGCATTTTCGTCATCAATTGTTATAGTCACGTACTTAATTTTGTGTCCTAGTTAGTTCACTTCACGCATCATAACATTTTCCACCCTCGTATAAGTCAATACTTTCATCAAATCTCTTTAATTCATTTCAGCAGTATGTTAGAACAGAAAGTTCCTAAGCAAAAATACACTTTAAGAAATACCTAATAATTTCTATATTTTGTAATTGTAAGTAGATAAAATTAATTTTTAAAGGTTTCTATGCAACGAATTACATAATGATTACAAACAATAATGTATTTTATCATGTAGCGTTCGGCGAGGCCTCCCCCGCGCAGTATTGAGGCGCTCTCTACCCCGTAGTTAGTCCCGTTCCCGCGACCTCAAATTCGAAATAACAGTATTCTGGACTTAGATACCACACGAAATCTTTTCTAATTCCCTTAAATGTTACATTACATTACGGCATACTTAACTGATAGTGAATAAATGACGTATTCGGTCCTGTTTGAGCTATTTCATATTTTATTATACTTTAATGTTAAGTGATTCCAAATTGTCACTGGTGGGCTAGATAAACCAAAGATTAATTAGGACGTACGCGCGGGCACTGTACCATATAGCGGCCCCGTATAACTTATACTTAGTTTAGTTTTACTTTTGTGCCAAATATAATTTTAAGGCTCCAAATAAATTTTGTATGAAATTTATATTTTATTTTTACACGAAATGGCATTATGTACTGTGGCATTGTTTAGTTACTTGTGCAATACAAATATTGCGGCAAAGTATTCTTCCTTTTAACTTTACATTAACGGTAGATGTAACGCTAGATGTAAGCCAATGTGAATTCCTATTGCCATATTGTGTTTGTTGTATTACGTGACGAGTGAAGATGCCACGATGTTTCAACAGGTTGCTGAACATTTGTTAAAATAAGTTCTAGATTGTTAAACATACCCATAGATTAACATGTGTTAAAATATTGCCTATATAAATTATAGTAATTCATTTTACTGGATATTATAATGTATATTGAATTTATGAATATTAAAAATATATATATTGACACTTCAATGCGAAACTTCTTGTCTTTTTATCCAAACACCCTATCACACCCTTAGAGATGAAAGTACATATTAGTTAGGTACTAAGTACTTACGTAGGTACCTAGTAAAATAAGTATTGGTATGCTATGTAAGCCACGGAGCAACGACTAAACTTGCGAAAGTCACCTCTCATGCATCGATTGGATTACATACCTACCTGTCAACAAAGTAGGCTCTTCCAGTTAGTTATCATAAATTCAAATTTTACCTGAATTGAGCGTAGGATTTCGAAATTTTAAAGTACCTAAACTTATTCGTTCCTTTTTGAAGGCGCTACTATGTATATCGTCGAAGATAATTTATAAAAATATAGCGAAAATGTTTCACCTTGTTCAAAATTTTGAACTTAATGACTGGCTTATTAGGCTCATTTCGGAAGTCTAGAATCCCTCGATAATAATAATCCTTTGGATTTCGATTACAGATAATATCCATACCAAAAATGAATATTACACGTGATCGAAATCCAAAACCGTATGTATGTAACACGGACGTAAAGTAGGTTCGTTACTTACGAGACATTCTTAGGGGCAGCGCAGACGGCACACTTTTTGTACGATAGAGTCTGCGTCTGAGACATTTAAAAAGAGCGTCTAGGTCTGCCGACAGAATGATCGAAGATGTGCATCGTGTGCGTTGAGTCTGTGAAATATCCGCGACAGATTTTTGCGCGTCGTATGCGCTACTGCATTTAATTGCAAAAAAGTGCGACACGGATAGTCTGTCGTCTGCGCTGCCCCTTAACAAAACACTAACTATGTTATAAGACAAAACGTTACCTACCTACTTAGGTATATCTTGGAGGAAAATTGCGTATGTCTATGTTATTGAGGTATAAGAAATTCTATGCTATGATCGCTTATAAGGCCGCTGAAGCCGCCGATATTGTACAATAATGAGTCCGTTAGGTATGCTTTGTATGGTTCGTTCGTTTAAGTCAACTGTTTGGTAAGCAATAAATTAAATCTGTCTATTTGTCTATTCCATAGAAATGTTGTGAATACGTTGTATTTTCCGAAATATAACCCTTTATTACAGATATTTTATTGTAATCAGTAGAAATATTGAGAACATCTCTCACAAAATCGTGGTGTGGATGGAAAATGGTGACTTCAACTACTTTACCACCTGATTTTACCTACTGACAGGTGTTTTTTGTCAACCTACCCTCATTTAATATATTGTGAGTTAGAATATAAAAAGGTGGCAATACCACACAAAGGTGGCCGTGGTGGTCTTGTATAAAGGAAAAATGTAAGTGTTCCAGATTTGGCACGACATGCGGTAAAGGGTTAATTATAATCACATAAATTAATTAGTCCTATTACGATATCGCTTTAGCAATCACCATCAACCATCTCACCATTATCATTCGTTATCTACCAATCCTTTCACATGAACCATACAATATCAAAAACAATAATTAAATATATATCTTTGGAATATATAGTATCAGAACACGAATCGGACATGAATTACCAACGTGACAGTTTTTGTGACTGACAGCTGAAACGTCAGCGTGACAGCATCAAACCGTGTCGTCAAAAATCTTCGAGTTAGAGAGGAAAAACATTTTTTCTTATTTAATCGTTTCAGTAATTTCGGCGTACATGATCTCGTCATGTTTTAAATTTAATTATTGTGAATTTATTTTATGATTTGTTTTGTTTCTATGAAGCTATGGGAGGCAAGAGTAAGCAGAGTCAAAGAACTAAAAATAATGCTCGGGTAAGTGTATCAAAATAACAATTTTACTATTAGTTTACGTGCATTCGTGGCAATTAATTGCAAGATCTGTATATTTTTTTAACTGATTTGCACACTCAGTTGCATTTACACAATATAAACCCAAGGTCTATTTGGCTATGTTGTGAAATACCAAACCTTGTAATGGAACTAATTTTTTGTGAAGGTTTCTATCAGATCATTGAGTTCAAATTTATTTTTATGCTTATTGAGAATCTAAGTTAACTAGTTATGTGAATATGTGGTCAGAGTGTAGCCAGACAGAGAGTTTATCTTATGTCTATTTCACATGTATTTCTTCACTGACAGTTGCCTAACCAATGTCTTTGATTTTAATACAAGCATACTATTTTAGCCATAGGGCTTTAATTGAAGAAATAGTTTAGATTTTATTTATTATTGTAATTTCTGACTAAGTTGTGTTTAGTTTTAGATTATGATTTGTTTATGTGGGTATCAGCATACATGTGCGGGTTATATCTTGGGTGCTATTAGATTTTAAAATGAGTCAAGTTAAAGTCTACCTTATATTGTGACAATTTAATAGAGCATTTTATGTACATCTTAAATTTAGATCAACACTTTTTTTTTTTTTTTTTTTTTGTTGAGTTTAAATCTTGCGATCAGTCAGTTGACCATGAGCAGATAGGTTGCATGAGATTTGGCAGGATGAGGTGAACCCCAGTAGGAACACCAAATGTAGTACTTAGCCTATGTAAAGGCTAAGTGTTCAGGATATTTCGCCTCTTGAGGCGATTCGGACAGCACGCTTTAGTGAGCTGAACGGCGAGCTGGTTGGGATGAGTAGAAAGTCGGCTTTTGTATTTGTTTGTACATTCCTTTATCTCTTCCTTCACGGTGAGCATTTCGAGATGTTCGTGGACTTCCGAGTTCCTTATGAACCAGGGGGTGTTAGAGATTTGTTTCAGTATGTAGTTCTGAGTTCTCTGGATTATGGAGATATTCGAATCGCAGGCAGAACCCCACAGCTGAATCCCATAGGTCCATATTGGTTTCAGTATGGTCTTATATATTAAGAGCTTGTTGTCCACGGACAGTTTCGAGTTTCTGCCAAGTAACCAAAGCATACTTCTGAATTTAATATTTATTTCATCCCGCTTGGTTTCTATATGTTTCCTCCATGTGAGACGTCTATCCAAGTGCATCCCCAGATATCTCACTGAGTTGTTACACGGGAGCTGAGTATCGCCCAGTTTGACAGGTGGACACATCTCATGCCGCAGTGCAAATGTGACCTGGACCGATTTGGAAGCACTGGCTCTCATTCGCCATTTCTCTAGCCATTTGTTGATATCAGCAAGACTATTTTGCAGTAGTTCTGATGCTTTTATTGGGCATCTGTGGGTTGCTAATATTGCTGTGTCGTCAGCATATGTGGCTATTGTAACGCCAGAAGTTTGTGGTAGATCTGCCGTGAATATGGTATACAAAACAGGACCGAGTACAGAGCCTTGAGGAACGCCCGCCATGATATTATGTAGCTCTGATCTTGCATCATCCTCGCTGACCCTAAACAGTCTGTCTGTCAAGTAGGACTCCAATACATAGTAGAATGGGTAGGGCAGATAGGTCTTGATCTTGCACAATAGTCCCCTGTGCCACACTCTGTCGAATGCTTGTTGTACGTCAAGAAATGCCGAGGCACAGTATTCTTTCCTTTCCATGCTTCCTCTGATAACAGCACAGACTCTGTGTATCTGCTCAATTGTAGCGTGTTCAGGTCTGAATCCAAACTGATGGTCTGGTATTATGGAGTCTGCAGAGAGTGATTGCATTAATCTGCGTAAAAATATCTTTTCGAAAACTTTTGACAGCACCGGCAGCAGACTGATAGGCCTATAAGAAGTTATCTCGTGTGCAGGTTTACCTGGCTTTAGGATCATTATTACTTCTGATATTTTCCATAGTAGTGGGTAATATCCGACTCTGATAATGCTATTGAAAATATGTGTGAGATGCACAATTGCCTTTTTTGGCAGTTGTGTGAGCACTGCCTTGTCAATCATGTCAAACCCCGGTGCCTTCTTATTTTCCATGATTCTGATTGTGGTTTTGATTTCCTGAGGCGTGATCACTTTAAGTGGTGGATCGAGCTGGAAGTCCTGTTGGAAGACGTCATTAACTTCAGTATCCTCTGGTCCCGATTGTGGTTCATTAGGGACAAATACCTTTTTTAGGTGATTTGAGAATTCATCTGCTTTCTCCTGAGCCGTCTTTGCCCACCGGTTACCCTCTAATCTTATGGGGGGTTTTGGATTTGTTGGTTGATTGGACGCCCTGCACGTTCTCCAGAGTGAGTAATTAGTGGCTTTGGTAGCCGTTAGAGATTGCAAATAGGTCTCAGCCGCTGTGCTTTCTGCTTCTTTAAGAGTTGTTTTAAGTTCCCTTGCAGCTTTGTTATAGGCCCTCTTATCATCAGGATGGCGACTAGTATGCCACACTCTGCGTAGTCTTCTCTTTTCCTGGATGCTTTGTCTGATTTCTTGTGGAACGGGTCTATGTCTGTGCGTTTTAGGCGCTGGCGCCTTTGTACTTCTCCAACAAGCATCTTGAACTAGTCTTGTGAAGCCATATACGGCATCATCCAGGTCTTCACTATCTTTCAAGGATACATTCAGTCTCAGACTGCTGTCTATTATGTTCCTGAATTCAAACCAATCGGTATGGCGATTATACAACCGCGCTTGTTTATCCTGATATTGCACTGTCGTGCTCACATTCAGTATAACAGGAACGTGGTTTGAGGGACCATCCAAGCATGACTCAACTCTGAAAAAGAGTCGATTTAAGCCTCCCATGACATAGAAGTCAATTACGTCTGGTAGTCTGTTAGGATCCGTGGGCCAATGGGTAGGTTCAGATGTTGCAATTGACGTTAAGTTGTTCCTGTCAATACACTTTTTAAGCTCTCTACCTCTAGTAGTGATAAGCCTGGATCCCCAATGGGCATGTTTGGCATTCCAATCTCCGCCGCAAACAAAGCGTGGGCCAAGGGTGTTAAAATAGGTTGTGAACAACTCTTCTGTGATCCTATGCTTAGGCGGGCAATAAACCGATGATACGTTAAAGTTTCCGTTCTTGTCAAATATTGTTACAGTTGTAGCTTGTATTTGTTCTGTTCTATATTGCAGGTGCTCACAGTGCTTGATGGACGATCTTATTATAACCGCTGTTCCGCCATGTGCCGTTCCATCCGGATGATCAGTGTTATACACATTATAGTTTTTAATTCTAATCTGTTTATTGGCTGTTAGGTGTGTTTCCGATATAAGAAGAATATCAATACTGTGAATACTCAGCAGTACCTCTACTTCTGTTTTGTTGGGGGATAATCCATTAATGTTCCACGCAGCTATTTTTAACGGATTATATGGTAAATTTGTTGACGAGTGTTGTTATGAGCCCTAATAGGGTCGTCATTTGTTGTAGGATGATATTTAGTTTTTCAGTTTGTTTTATGAACATTGCCTCTATTGATTCAGTAGATGGTGGTTTAAGGTCCTCATATTCAGGTCTATCGTTCTCCTGTGATTTTGCTGGTGTTTTTTCTGAGTATAATAGCTTTTTCTTATGTAGTTGTGGGCCATTTTGCTTGTTTTTGTCATGTTCTGAATTAATTTCTACAGGGAGGTGTTTATCTGTTTGGTGTTCTTTCCTTGTAGCATGCCTGGGCTGTTTCTGTGTCTTTCGTGCTAGAATTTCTTTATATATTTCACAGCCTTTGTAATTTGCCGGGTGTGGGCCAAGGCATAGAGCACACGTAGCTGGAGTGGTTCGGTCAGCTTTTGGACAGTCCCTAGTATTGTGAGCTCCTGCACATTTGAGACACCGATATGGTCTCATGCAGTAATTTTTAGAATGCCCATATTGCTGGCACCGCTGACATTGCACTATTGTTGTTCTCTTCTTTGGGTCCTCTATTTGTACTACTTGATGGTAGATCAACTTTATACCCTTAGCGGCTTTGTTATTTAGGCCTGCCTGTAGATTTACAAAGAAGGTTGATGTGGGTTTTTTATCAGGTCCATATTTGCAGTTAACAATTTCGCCAATGACTACGTTTCCCGTTTCTTCGAAGGCTTCCTTGATGGCACTGAGAGGGGTAGTATGATGAAGATTCCGTATGACCAGTCTGCAGTTTCTTCCCTCTTTAGTGTTAAATGTGTGTCCTATAAGTCCATTCAAGTCCAAGATCAACACTTTAGACAAGAAATGGTAAAAGGGCAAAATGGTAGGGTAGTTGCAAAATGATAAGAGAATATCAAAAGCACATATTGCTAAAAAGTCTGGTTTGTCTATGGGTTGAAGTAACAATCCTTGATGTTTCTTGCCGGATCTTCTCAACAGAATCTGCATTCCAAAGCCGGTGATAGTTTACTTCCTTTTGATTTACATACTTTATTCAATATTAATGATTTATAAGTGCTTGTAAAAGCCTATATATATTTTTTTTTAAAGCATTCTTGTCCAGTATTCTGGCTTTTCGTGAGCCATTTATCTGGATGTTTCTGGGTTCAATTGGGCTTTAGAGTGTGTGCATCCAGTGATCCATCCACACATTAGATTTGACGTTATTCCCTGTTCAGGCTAAGAGGAGTCTTTCTCTTGAGCCGCCGTATGCAGTCGTCAGTGGCAACAAGGTTCGATGCTAGCCTATTGGGATGTTCTTGTAGTTTGGACCTGTATTTTTTGACTGACTGAGTTATTTCCTGCTTGACAGTTTTGACGTTCAGTTCTTGAAAAGCCTATATGAATAAACAAATTTTTGATTTTGATTTTTGATATTTATTACAGCCATCAAGCAGCGGTCGCAGTGCAGAATTGCTCAACAATGCGGTGAATTTAGAGACCTGGAACTCACCCAGTGGTGGGAAGATGGCCTCCCTCTTCCCGACCCTCACTTCACCCATTATAGACCAGGGCCTCAGTCCAGAGTTCTCTGTGTGTGTCAAAAAACTCAATAAAAAGGATCCAATTACAAAAACTAAGGTAGATATACAAATTATGTTCTTTTCTTATATAAAATCAAAAATTTACAAATATTATTTACAACACAGTTTGTCTACCAATAAGGATGTTTTGGTATATGCCCGAAATTAGAACCAATGTTTATCCTGATTCAAAATGTCACTTCTGACATTATTTCACAGTAAAGCCCTCCTGTCAATGTCACCCACTTGCCAAAACTTATTTGTTAATGTGATAGTGCATACAAAAGTCTGATAAAAGTGCTATATTGCTTGGTCAAAGGCACTGCAAGAGCTGTCGGAGCTGGTGAACAACAGCAAGGTGGAGGATGTGGCCGCTGCTCTGCCCAGCTGGGCGCACTTCTACAAGATACTGGCTGTGGACACAGACTGCAAAGTTCGGGAAGCTGCTCAGGTTTGCTCTTGAATTATTTAGTGAATTTTGGCATGTGTATGTTACCTTTTCTAAACTACAATACCTTGGCTAACAAGAGACCTTGCAGAAATTTATTTTTAGTTATCTTATTGAATGAAGCGGTAAAGAATAAGATGTACCATCTATATTCAATCAATTAGCACATCTCCGTCCACTGCTGAACTTAGGTGTCCTCCAAAGAACTCCAACCATCATGATTCTGGCCAATCTGTATATTCTCAGCAAGCCATCATTCTCAAACCATTGTCTCACTGTGTTGGAGGGCGTCCTACATTTCGTTGACGGTCGGGACGCCCGGTGATACTCGGCGCAACCCCCCAGTGTGGGTGGCACACCTCATGAGGATCGTAGGTACCGTGTAGTATGCTCGTGGCACTTTATAGGGTATGATGCCATATTATCAAATATAACCTTATGATAAGTAAATATTTTGTAGGACACCTTTTTTTAAATAATGCATCTATGTTTTTATTTATCTGTCTCAGCTCTGCCACAGTTCGATAGCACGTGCTTGCGGCCGGCGTCTGGCGCCCGTGCTGCGGCAGGTGGTGCCGGCGTGGCTGCAGGCGCAGCACGACGACCACGCGCCCGCCATGACCCACGCCGTCAACTCGCTCAACGCAAGTACCGCCCTCACCTCGCTGCTCAGTCAGATATATTGCAGGCACAGCGGTGGTAGCTATATAGTATTCCAAAATATTTAAATCGTCATTATTTTTTTTTATTTGCAGGCCACTTTCCCAGAAAACAAGCTGCCAGAGGTGATATCGTTCTGCCGGGTGGAGGTCGTGGCCTACTTCCTCGAGAACCTCTCGGGGACTGGCGACAAGACTATAATAAATAGGTAGGTGTGTTATGCTGAAAGCATAAAGAAGTTTTCAAAATATGGAATGGATAACTGATCTACTTGTGTTATCTTCAGGATCGAGAGTCCCGAAGAACGCCAGCTCCAGCACCAGCGGCTGGTGTCGAGCAGCCTGCACGGGCTGCGCTACCTGGCGCGGCGGCTGCCCGACGCGCACCGCGCCTGGCTCGCGGACCAGCTCGCGCCGCTGCTGGCCGCCAACGCCTTCTGGAAGCTGGCCAGCCACGCCTCGCCGCAGATCAGGTGAGTCGGTCGTTGGTGAAAACACTAAAAAACGTAGGTCCCAGAACAGAGCCTTGGGGCACACCCGAGGCGCAACGAAAGGCCTCGAGTGTTCACCGTCTACAACCACTCTAGGTGGTTGATTGATTAGATGGGAGCTTGCACCATTGTAAAATATTACCAAATGTATCTTGTTTCTGTAGAAGATTTTTGTGGTAAGCTTTGTCAAAAGCCTTCGAGAAATCTGTATAGACTCGTGTAATCATTACATACATAGAAATTATACGTCATTACATAGAAACAAAATCCTTATGACCACAGTAAAAGTAGCTATTACTTATTACTAGATACTTTTGCTGCCGCCTTCGCCTTCAATGACGTACTCCTCAGTACTGAGCTGGTCTGTCACTGCTTTGACGAGTGTGTTTGTTGGTGTCGTCAGGGGCGCCTGGTTCGGCGCCATGGGCAGCATCCTGGAGCGGTTCGGCAGCGACTTGGAGGCGGCCCTGTGCGGCCGCTGCGCGCGTGTGCTGCTGAGCGCCGCGCACGAGCCGCAGCCGGCCGTCGCGCACCAGCTGTGGGGCTGCCTGCTGTCGCTCATGTACAGCGTGCCCGTGAGTATACCGCGAGTGTCTTGCTGTAGACGCATCATGCTACGAACTATACCACGAGTATCCGGCTCGAAGGACCATGCTCCCCAACCACTCATCGTCATCATCATCAGCCTCTCACAGTCCACTGCTGCACATAAGTCTCTCCAACCGCATTCGTATACTAATTTTAAACTTATGGAAATAAATGATTATTATTTTCATTGTCACATTACTTCGATTCAAGTCCTTCTGGCCTTATTGTATAGTTTTCAGGCAATCAAACATAAACATATTAAAAGGAAGTTTGTTTGTTGTAGGATTGGCACAAATGGTTGGACAAGAAAGATCTACTCACCAAGAGAATACTGGATATGCTAGAAAAAGGTTAGTTCGTCTTATTACTACATTGCTATAACTTAGCTGTTTCGAAAATCGCCTCTAACAAACTGGAAAGTTTTATAGACTATCGTTAATTCTCTTACAATATAAGTGACTTTCACGCATCTATTCGCTCCTGGTACTTTTGTGGAGTGTGACAAAGCCAGTAACGTGTTGAGACATGTCAGTGTGTGGTACCCTGGTAGGCGGGTGGGGCGACGCGCGGCGGCTGTCCGACATGCTGCTACCGCTGCTGGCGCACCTGCCGCCGGACATGCTCACCAAGGACTTCTATGAGGCGTTCTTCGATGGATTTTTCAAGGGGTATGTTATTTCTTCTTGTTGTTATACAAACTTTCAAACTACCTCTTTCTTACTTTGTATACTTTTTTGAAACCGGCTCGAAGGACCAATAATGTTACGAATGGAAAAGAATAGGCAAAACCGCACAAGAGAAACTACAGGAAAACAGCAAAGACAACAGATCGATGCCGGGATTCGAACCCAGAACCTCGCGGTTGTCAAGTGGCACCTGCGACCACTGTACTAACGGAACAATCTGGTTTCATATGTCACTTGTCCAGTGCCACAGCGATTTGGGCTTCTCTTTCACTTGCCATCAGACAAAGAGAAGCCATTAAAGCCTCTGGTAAATCCATGTGATTCAAAGGGATGTCAGCTTGTAGTCATTGTCTGATCGTGTTGCCAATTCTTTTTATCACCAACTGAAAGAATCCTTCATACCTATCTATTACGTACCGTTAGTATTATGTCCCTTTTACTTCCAGGCTTGATAAAAAGAGCATACTCAGCTCTAAAAGCGAGCGCCAATACTGGATCACGAGCCTGTCCGAGTGCTTACGCTATCTGTCCATTCAGCCACACGAGTACGTCGTCGAAGTCACCACCTTGGTGCACAGGACTTGGCTCAAGAAAGTACTGGCTACGGAACACGATTCCCAGCTTAGGACCAATCTGGTCAAACACTCCGCCGCCAGCATGGCCGCCCTCGTCAAGTACTGGCTGAAACAGTCGAAGGAACCGAACGGAGAGAAGTACGACCAGCTCATCAGAAACTTTTGGCAGAACGTCGCAGCGACAGTACTCTTCCAGATAGACCAAACTGTGGACGTTGAAAAGTTGACGCCGATCATAGACTGCCACATTCTACTGCTGCAGACTTTGAAGACGGCGTTCCTGAGCGAAGGTAAAAAGCCGTTGAGCATAAAGTTCGACGGCGACGCTCCTTCTGAGGCTGTAAAGCCTGCTCCCGTGCAGGAGATCGACGCGGCGTCGGTCGAGAGATACAAGCACAACCTCAGTGAGGTTGTTGAGAAGATATGCTGCGGGTACTTCGAGATGGCTGACAAGAAGGAGGTTATAGAAGCTGTCATGACTCCTCTGATCACTGTTCTGAACGAGTTCGACAGCAAGAGCCTGTACCTGGCGCTGGCTAAGCACTTCGGCGCGAGCGGCGTGTATGACTTATACGAGAAGGTGTTGAAGCGGTGGATGGTGACGGACACGACGCGCTGCAAGCCGGTGGTCGACGTGATCTTCATTCTGTTGAAGCACCTGACTGAGGAGGAGCAAGATGCCTTGTTAGCGTCGTTTGATCAGGTAAGTTTATTCGTTTTTATGTTATTTCCTCGCCGCAGGTTACCATAGGTCTCGAATATTTTCCATAATGGCTGGTTGTAAGCGGCCTGCCTCCGGTGCGATCCTGCGACTCACGCTTCTGTACGCCTCCTTATTGGGCGCTCCACGTGTCATTCGTTCACCTTATAGTTATAGCACATATATATTATATGGTCTGTTTATTGTATCTATACGGTATTACATTGACGTTACGCGGTGCCCGTTGGATGCACCGGCCATTCTTACTTTGATTCTCTGGTAGTTTCTTTAACATTGACAAACTAAAGTATCCGGAATAGGCTATTATGGTTAAAAATTGTAATTAGTCCGTAAAAAACGGACGAGCTTATTCAAAAATAAAAGGCCGTATTTTTCCTTTTTTCATTCAAATAAACAATAGCAAAGATACAAGGCAACAAAAGCTAGGAGTGGGAGTCTTGACGTCACTCGCTTCCGTAGAAATGCCTCACCGAGTGACGTCACGCGTAATTTCAATGGGCTATAACTTTGTAATTTATAGTCTAATTTACAAATAAAAAAATACGTGTCTTTTATTTTTGAATAAGCTAAAAGACGGATTATCATTTAGCCATAATCGCATATTGATGTGTCTCGTCTCCTCGACAGTTCCCATGCGGTGCGCTGGAGTGGTGCATGTCGTGCGCGCTGTGCCACGTGCAATGGGGCGTGCCCGCCGTGCGTCGCTGGCTGCGTTCCGCTGCCGTAGAGATGGCGCTGCTGGCGCTGGTGCGGCGCCTGCTGCAGCAGGGCTGCGCGCGCGCCAAGAACCTGCTGTTCGTGTGCCTCTCGCACACCGCCGCGCAAGGTGAGTGCGCCTGCAGTGCGTCGCTGGCTGCGTTCCGCTGCCGTAGAGATGGCGCTGCTGGCGCTGGTGCGGCGCCTGCTGCAGCAGGGCTGCGCGCGCGCCAAGAACCTGCTGTTCGTGTGCCTCTCGCACACCGCCGCGCAAGGTGAGTGCGCCTGCAGTGCGTCGCTGGCTGCGCTCCGCCGCCGTGGAGCTGGCGCTGCTGGCGCTGGTGCGGCGCCTGGTGAGTGCTTCGACACCTGCATGACAGCGGCAATCGACAGGGATTTAGACACCTGATTGTTGCCACAGCGGCTTGGACTCTTTATCTCATCATCATCATCTCGTAGTTCACTGGTAGACATAGATGACTTCAATTCTGTGCTCCATACTGTATTCTCCTGAGAAAACCTCATTCCACAAACCCTGTTCGCCGAAGGAAAGTCCTCTGAAATCATGAGTCGCTTGTTCCAGAGATGATGATCAGCACGTCGACGGCGATGCGCATCGCGCAGGAGGTGGGCGCGGCGCTGCGCGCGCGGCTGCTGGCGGACGCGTCGCCGCTGGACCTGGAGCTGGCGGGCACGGTGGCCGCGCACCTGGCCACCGCGCTGGCCGCCGCGCCGCCGCACGACAGCTACCAGGACCTGGTGCTGAACCTGTTCGAGCTGATCGTGCTGGTGCCGGTGAGTGTGCATAGGCCTTAGTCTTGGAGCCTTAGCTCGACGCCGTGCCGCTGGACCTGAAGCTGGCGGGCACGGCACCCTAGAATACCGCAGCCAAATGACCCCCGGGTCGTGTTTCTGCCGGTGTGTAGGGTTTCCGGAGCTCGTGGGGGGATTAGGGCTGGGCCGGCATGGTGGTGGCAACTGACAGTTTGGGACCAGTTACTTGCCCGTTGTCACAGCCACTTGGGCTTCTCTTTCGCTTTCCATCAGGCGTAAGGAAGTCATTATGACGAGCTACAATAAAAAAAAATATAACTTTGTCAGTAATGTTGTTTCCGCTAATGCAACGTTCTCCGCTCGTCTCCAGCGCGGCTCGGGGCGGCTGAGCGCGGACACGTGGCGCGAGCTGCGCTCGGCCGTGCACGACGGTGCGCACGCGCTGCCGCCGGACGCGCGCCACGCGCTGCTGCTGCGCTGCTGCCACGTGCTGCAGCGGCGCCGGGCGCAGCTGTGAGTACACCCGACACATGCCGCCTTCCGCTTGTCTCGGTGCACGACGGTGCGCACGCGCTGCCGCCGGACGCGCGCCACGCGCTGCTGCTGCGCTGCTGCCACGTGCTGCAGCGGCGCCGGGCGCAGCTGTGAGTACACCCGACACATGCCGCCTTCCGCTTGTCTCGGTGCACGACGGTGCGCACGCGCTGCCGCCGGACGCGCGCCACGCGCTGCTGCTGCGCTGCTGCCACGTGCTGCAGCGGCGCCGGGCGCAGCTGTGAGTACACCCGACACATGCCGCCTTCCGCTTGTCTCGGTGCACGACGGTGCGCACGCGCTGCCGCCGGACGCGCGCCACGCGCTGCTGCTGCGCTGCTGCCACGTGCTGCAGCGGCGCCGGGCGCAGCTGTGAGTACACCCGACACATGCCGCCTTCCGCTTGTCTCGGTGCACGACGGTGCGCACGCGCTGCCGCCGGACGCGCGCCACGCGCTGCTGCTGCGCTGCTGCCACGTGCTGCAGCGGCGCCGGGCGCAGCTGTGAGTACACCCGACACATGCCGCCTTCCGCTTGTCTCGGTGCACGACGGTGCGCACGCGCTGCCGCCGGACGCGCGCCACGCGCTGCTGCTGCGCTGCTGCCACGTGCTGCAGCGGCGCCGGGCGCAGCTGTGAGTACACCCTTCTTTCTCGGTAGTTTACCACCCGTGAAACATAAATAAAATAATTTATTTCTGCAAATAGATTCACGAGTAATACTTTTGCACGTCAAAATTTTTTTTCCTAGTACTAAGACTTTGACGTGATAAGAATAAGGCCTGATGAGAAGAAGTGCCGCAAGAAACTCACGAAATTGCCTTTTTTTTTTTTAATTTACATAACATACGTTTGATGTCTTACATTCTTCTTTGCATATCGATGGCAAATCAAAATCAGACACGCTGTGCCCAGTGCTCCGCCACCCCGACCGCACCCGGTCACGGACATTAGCTCGGAGAGCGAGCAGGTCTCTCCACTCGTGGGACCGCAGACCTGCCGATGTGATACATTATTACAATGTTCGTCAAGTGCTACTGTTGATGTTGCAGCGGGTCGGCGGTGAGCGCGGCGGCCATCGCGCACGCGGTGTCGCTGTGGCCGACGCTGCTGACGCGGGACGCGGCCGACCGCGCCGCGCGGCTGCCGCTGGAGGCGGCGCAGGCCGAGCCCGCCGTGCCCGTCGACCTCTACGCGCTGAGGTACGCCTGATAATACCGAAGTTTTTTTTTATTTTATAGTGACTCGACATAATGGCTACCCTACGCCTGATGGAACGCGAAAGAGAAACCCAAGTCGCTGTGACAAGGGGCAAGGTGAGTTACTCACCGGCAGAAACACGACCCAGAGGTCATTTGGCTGCGGTATTCTGTAGGGTGGACGTCCTTCCCCGGACGGGGAAAAGCAAGAACGGTTCTGCAAATTCGAAATACTATTTGGTGTTTTCCTTACTTATTTTAGTACTCTACTAAAATAGTAATTTTTGACATTGAACTTAGAAAGTGAACCTTTATTTTCGTTGATGGCAATCACCACTATGGATTAAGAATTTAAAAAAAAAACATGTTGTATGCCCGCTTGTTATTTGCCTAAATCTAATGATCAATAGCCATAAGGTAAATTTATACATTTTCAGATACGACTGCATCGTCGGCAACCTGAACTGCCCAATCGACGACGACAACGAAATCATCAAGAAGATCGTGCAGGAAGCTGACAGCGGCGACGCTTCCGAGCTGACCAAGGAAGCCTTCGTGGCGTACGCCAACACACTGCTCTTCCGCGCCATGTACCTGCGCACTCTGTTCCTGCACGACAGCGAAGATGATGATGATGATGAAGATGAGAGCGAAAGTGAAGACGCCAAGGATGCTGACGTGCCATCGACGAAGCCAGTGAAGAGTTTGTGCGATGAATACTTGAAAGACGAATACTTTAAGGAGGAGTTCTGCAAGGTGGTGCATGATCACGCGGTCGTGACAGCTCTGATGAACGGGTATGGTTTCGTAAGTAACAAGAAAATGTCTTTACCTCTTAGACTTTTGAAGAAAGCTTTTCAAATCGTATATCCAAATAGAAAACGTCAGTTGGCCCTTGTAGTATTTGATATGATGCAGACATGTATTCTATAAATAGATGAGTTGTATAAAGCCACGCTGACTCCAAAATATACGTAAAATGTTCCTATTTTTGGTTGGTATGTATTTTAAGTTGGCGCGTTTATTATATTATTTGTTTAATCGTAGTGCTTTTCTTGGCCTGTTGACTGACAATATATTCTTATCTAATCTTATCAATGTTTCAAATTGTATTCACAGTGGGTCCACATCGATCTGATTCAACAAACAAGAACGAAGCTAACCCAAGTAATCCAAGAAATAATAGCCTCCACCAGCGAGGAGATGCGAGACAGCATCCTCTCTTTCCTCCTGGACCGCTCCCTCTCGGTGGGGTACTACTGGGCCTACGCCAAGAGCCACTACGAGCGGGACCTGGGCAAGGCCCCCGAGGGCGCCACGGCGCTGCCCGCCAACTTCGACTCCGACAAGATCGAGACCATACTCACTGGGAACGGATTTTTCCACACTTTACAGGTATGTGAACTTAGAAACTGCTTTACGCGTCACAGATCTATAACTCTATAGAAGAGTTAATATAAGTCATATTATGTTCGCTTCTGAGATGGCTTAGGATATTGACGAGTGCGCCCAGTAACCCGTACTGTAGGGTTTTAAAACCTCAGTACGCCTTCTTGTAGTAAGAGGCGACTAAAAAGGCATTCAGGCGTCGCGGCTCCGACTTAGAAATTTCTTATATTATTGCAAAATACAAAAAGTAAGGGAGCGACCTATCATCTTTTCGTTCCAAGCCAACGTCACCTGCCCGTGGTGCATCCTGCCGAATAACAAACGATTCGCTGGCAACCGACTGGTGGCGGTATAACCATCACAATTGAAGGCGTAGTAAAATACCACAGGCCGACGACGGGTAGCAGCGTCACCGAAGCAAGAAGCTACGCCCGGCGATCGCCAACCCCGCAGTGGCGATCGGCGACCGCCCTGTGTGGAGTTTATGGGTAAATCCTCCAGATCTTAGCCTAAAGTGGCGAACAGCTGGAGAGGCCTATGTCCAGCAGTGCTGCGATAGGCTGATGGTGGTGGTGTTATTACAGGCGAACGTGCAAAACTTGACCGACGAGACAGTGAAACTGCAAGTGAAGTTCGCTCTGATGATGCGCTGCATGCTGCTCGCGTACGAGCGCGACGAGCAGTTCGCGGCGCAGGCGCTCGCCGCCGCCGAGGCCTGCAGCCTGGAGCCCGTCGTGGCCTTCTACCACCGCCACCAGGCGCGCATGCTGTACGAGCGGTGAGTGGCGCCATCTGCCTGGCCGAGGCCTGCAGCCTGGAGCCCGTCGTGGCCTTCTACCACCGCCACCAGGCGCGCATGCTGTACGAGCGGTGAGTGGCGCCATCTGCCTGGCCGAGGCCTGCAGCCTGGAGCCCGTCGTGGCCTTCTACCACCGCCACCAGGCGCGCATGCTGTACGAGCGGTGAGTGGCGCCATCTGCCTGGCCGAGGCCTGCAGCCTGGAGCCCGTCGTGGCCTTCTACCACCGCCACCAGGCGCGCATGCTGTACGAGCGGTGAGTGGCGCCATCTGCCTGGCCGAGGCCTGCAGCCTGGAGCCCGTCGTGGCCTTCTACCACCGCCACCAGGCGCGCATGCTGTACGAGCGGTGAGTGGCGCCATCTGCCTGGCCGAGGCCTGCAGCCTGGAGCCCGTCGTGGCCTTCTACCACCGCCACCAGGCGCGCATGCTGTACGAGCGGTGAGTGGCGCCATCTGCCTGGCCGAGGCCTGCAGCCTGGAGCCCGTCGTGGCCTTCTACCACCGCCACCAGGCGCGCATGCTGTACGAGCGGTGAGTGGCGCCATCTGCCTGGCCGAGGCCTGCAGCCTGGAGCCCGTCGTGGCCTTCTACCACCGCCACCAGGCGCGCATGCTGTACGAGCGGTGAGTGGCGCCATCTGCCTGGCCGAGGCCTGCAGCCTGGAGCCCGTCGTGGCCTTCTACCACCGCCACCAGGCGCGCATGCTGTACGAGCGGTGAGTGGCGCCATCTGCCTGGCCGAGGCCTGCAGCCTGGAGCCCGTCGTGGCCTTCTACCACCGCCACCAGGCGCGCATGCTGTACGAGCGGTGAGTGGCGCCATCTGCCTGGCCGAGGCCTGCAGCCTGGAGCCCGTCGTGGCCTTCTACCACCGCCACCAGGCGCGCATGCTGTACGAGCGGTGAGTGGCGCCATCTGCCTGGCCGAGGCCTGCAGCCTGGAGCCCGTCGTGGCCTTCTACCACCGCCACCAGGCGCGCATGCTGTACGAGCGGTGAGTGGCGCCATCTGCCTGGCCGAGGCCTGCAGCCTGGAGCCCGTCGTGGCCTTCTACCACCGCCACCAGGCGCGCATGCTGTACGAGCGGTGAGTGGCGCCATCTGCCTGGCCGAGGCCTGCAGCCTGGAGCCCGTCGTGGCCTTCTACCACCGCCACCAGGCGCGCATGCTGTACGAGCGGTGAGTGGCGCCATCTGCCTGGCCGAGGCCTGCAGCCTGGAGCCCGTCGTGGCCTTCTACCACCGCCACCAGGCGCGCATGCTGTACGAGCGGTGAGTGGCGCCATCTGCCTGGCCGAGGCCTGCAGCCTGGAGCCCGTCGTGGCCTTCTACCACCGCCACCAGGCGCGCATGCTGTACGAGCGGTGAGTGGCGCCATCTGCCTGGCCGAGGCCTGCAGCCTGGAGCCCGTCGTGGCCTTCTACCACCGCCACCAGGCGCGCATGCTGTACGAGCGGTGAGTGGCGCCATCTGCCTGGCCGAGGCCTGCAGCCTGGAGCCCGTCGTGGCCTTCTACCACCGCCACCAGGCGCGCATGCTGTACGAGCGGTGAGTGGCGCCATCTGCCTGGCCGAGGCCTGCAGCCTGGAGCCCGTCGTGGCCTTCTACCACCGCCACCAGGCGCGCATGCTGTACGAGCGGTGAGTGGCGCCATCTGCCTGGCCGAGGTTTTAAGAGAGGTAGGGCATAGCGAATCTTCGCTCGAATTGAGCCGCCCGTCCGGGGAAGGACCTCCACCCTATAGAATACCGCAACCAAATGACCTCCGGGTCGTGTTTCTGCTGGTGAGTAGGGTCTCCGGAGCTCGTGGGGGGTAGGGTTGGGTCGGCATGGCAGTGGCAACTGACAGGTTACTAACCAGTTACTTGCAGCCATTATGTCGAAGCCATTGAAGCCATTATGTCGAGCTATTATAAAAAAAAAGGTGCATGGGCCTATGGTGTTAGGTAGGAGCTGGATCCACCAAAGGGCTATTTGGGCTGCCCAGGGCTCCGAGGTTACTAGAGCTAACTACTAAGCCTTTTCTACAACCTAAATAGTACTTTACCGTTTTTTGGACATGGGTATTAGTTGAGTGCTTGGGTAGGCCCCATAGGTAGTTTCAGCCCAAGACCCTACAATTTGACGGCAGCGATGCTCCTTAGGAAAAAGAAGATTCCATTACATGCGCGCTTTCAGTATGGGGTAGACTACCTAGGTATCGCTGCCTGTCGTAGAAGGCAAGGCATTTGAGGTCGTGGCGCGCTCGGGGGGAGCTCGCTCCGCCAGATAAGACTGAGCCCCACATAACGTCTGTTATGACATTGACAGTTGACAGGACTGTTTCATACATTCGTTCAAGCATTCATTCATACATTCATTCATACGTTCATTCAAGTGTCATTCATGTTATGTCAATGTAATGTCTTGTTGGAATCATAATCTACGGTATTCTCGACGAAAAAAAGGTCATAATTCCATTACATTTTAAAAAGTCATGTGCCACATGAATGATGGTTTTATGGACAATGGTGATGTTTATGTGACCAGGAGCATCGGGTCGCTGTCGTGGCAGGAGTGCCTGTCGGAGAGCGCGGTGGCGCACTGCGCGGCGGCGGCGCTGCGGCAGCGCGGCTGGGACGCGCCCGCGCACCACTGGGACTTCGCCACCGTCGGCCTCTGCACGCTGCTCGAGGCGCTCACCAAGCCCGACGTCGACTACGCCGGGACCAAGGTGACCTTATGCGGCCCTAGTAGTTGGCAGGAGTATCGCTGCGGCAGCGCGGCTGGGACGCGCCCGCGCACCACTGGGACTTCGCCACCGTCGGCCTCTGCACGCTGCTCGAGGCGCTCACCAAGCCCGACGTCGACTACGCCGGGACCAAGGTGACCTTATGCGGCCCTAGTAGTTGGCAGGAGTATCGCTGCGGCAGCGCGGCTGGGACGCGCCCGCGCACCACTGGGACTTCGCCACCGTCGGCCTCTGCACGCTGCTCGAGGCGCTCACCAAGCCCGACGTCGACTACGCCGGGACCAAGGTGACCTTATGCGGCCCTAGTAGTTGGCAGGAGTATCGCTGCGGCAGCGCGGCTGGGACGCGCCCGCGCACCACTGGGACTTCGCCACCGTCGGCCTCTGCACGCTGCTCGAGGCGCTCACCAAGCCCGACGTCGACTACGCCGGGACCAAGGTGACCTTATGCGGCCCTAGTAGTTGGCAGGAGTATCGCTGCGGCAGCGCGGCTGGGACGCGCCCGCGCACCACTGGGACTTCGCCACCGTCGGCCTCTGCACGCTGCTCGAGGCGCTCACCAAGCCCGACGTCGACTACGCCGGGACCAAGGTGACCTTATGCGGCCCTAGTAGTTGGCAGGAGTATCGCTGCGGCAGCGCGGCTGGGACGCGCCCGCGCACCACTGGGACTTCGCCACCGTCGGCCTCTGCACGCTGCTCGAGGCGCTCACCAAGCCCGACGTCGACTACGCCGGGACCAAGGTGACCTTATGCGGCCCTAGTAGTTGGCAGGAGTATCGCTGCGGCAGCGCGGCTGGGACGCGCCCGCGCACCACTGGGACTTCGCCACCGTCGGCCTCTGCACGCTGCTCGAGGCGCTCACCAAGCCCGACGTCGACTACGCCGGGACCAAGGTGACCTTATGCGGCCCTAGTAGTTGGCAGGAGTATCGCTGCGGCAGCGCGGCTGGGACGCGCCCGCGCACCACTGGGACTTCGCCACCGTCGGCCTCTGCACGCTGCTCGAGGCGCTCACCAAGCCCGACGTCGACTACGCCGGGACCAAGGTGACCTTATGCGGCCCTAGTAGTTGGCAGGAGTATCGCTGCGGCAGCGCGGCTGGGACGCGCCCGCGCACCACTGGGACTTCGCCACCGTCGGCCTCTGCACGCTGCTCGAGGCGCTCACCAAGCCCGACGTCGACTACGCCGGGACCAAGGTGACCTTATGCGGCCCTAGTAGTTGGCAGGAGTATCGCTGCGGCAGCGCGGCTGGGACGCGCCCGCGCACCACTGGGACTTCGCCACCGTCGGCCTCTGCACGCTGCTCGAGGCGCTCACCAAGCCCGACGTCGACTACGCCGGGACCAAGGTGACCTTATGCGGCCCTAGTAGTTGGCAGGAGTATCGCTGCGGCAGCGCGGCTGGGACGCGCCCGCGCACCACTGGGACTTCGCCACCGTCGGCCTCTGCACGCTGCTCGAGGCGCTCACCAAGCCCGACGTCGACTACGCCGGGACCAAGGTGACCTTATGCGGCCCTAGTAGTTGGCAGGAGTATCGCTGCGGCAGCGCGGCTGGGACGCGCCCGCGCACCACTGGGACTTCGCCACCGTCGGCCTCTGCACGCTGCTCGAGGCGCTCACCAAGCCCGACGTCGACTACGCCGGGACCAAGGTGACCTTATGCGGCCCTAGTAGTTGGCAGGAGTATCGCTGCGGCAGCGCGGCTGGGACGCGCCCGCGCACCACTGGGACTTCGCCACCGTCGGCCTCTGCACGCTGCTCGAGGCGCTCACCAAGCCCGACGTCGACTACGCCGGGACCAAGGTGACCTTATGCGGCCCTAGTAGTTGGCAGGAGTATCGCTGCGGCAGCGCGGCTGGGACGCGCCCGCGCCCCACTGGGACTTCGCCACCGTCGGCCTCTGCACGCTGCTCGAGGCGCTCACCAAGCCCGACGTCGACTACGCCGGGACCAAGGTGACCTTATGCGGCCCTAGTAGTTGGCAGGAGTATCGCTGCGGCAGCGCGGCTGGGACGCGCCCGCGCACCACTGGGACTTCGCCACCGTCGGCCTCTGCACGCTGCTCGAGGCGCTCACCAAGCCCGACGTCGACTACGCCGGGACCAAGGTGACCTTATGCGGCCCTAGTAGTTGGCACGAGCATGTGTCGATGCCTAAAGCTGCAATTTGTCTATACTCCGAAGCAGCAGATGAAGCACTGGCTCAAACCTACCGTTTTGTTAAATGTGCCATGCTTCGTAGCCACGCCCTTATATTCACATGTCCACTGACAAGACTTGATGTATTACAGGTGAATCTGATTGCGCACGCGGCGTTCACGCTGTACCAGACCGTGGAGGAGTTCGTGCAGAGCATCCCGGCGGAGTGCGTGCGCCGGCAGCCGCCCGCGCACGTGGCGGCGCTGGCGGGCGAGTGGCGCGACGTGTTCGCGCCCGCGCTCAACCGCGACCTGTACCTCGTCGCGCTGGGCCTGCTCGGTGAGTGCGGCGGGCGGCGACGTGACGCTGGAGAAGGGTTTCACTTTACAACCAATCCCCAGTCGAATAGTGGTGGCACTTTCTTCGAACTAAGTGATCGTGCTCGGGGGCAACGGTCCCATGTACCATCTTGATTAGTCGTATATTCCTGCGGCGATGAAAACATTACAAGTGCGTTGTAGGTTTCGTTTGGATCACTAGAGAAATCGTCGCAATATAATGGTATCGGTTCAACGCCATCTGTCGATAGTTGGCGGTAATAGTGATGTAGCGATGTGGGGATAGATGTCGCTAGAGCGGTACATAATGTTTGCTCCAGAGAATAGCAGCAGCACGGTATCGAGCGGGCAGGCGCGTACACTAGCGGCGCTGTGCGGCGCGCTGCGGCAGGCGGACTGGCGGCTGGTGGACGCGCCGCACCGCGCGCACTCGCTGCGCCTGCGCCGCCTGGCCACCGTCAGCTGCGCCGCCCTCGCGCGCCCGCTGCACCCCGCCTACCACTGCCTCGCCTACGGCCTGCTGCTGCGCCTGGCCGAGCCGCTGTCCGCGCACTCCGGTCAGTGTATATAGACGCGCGCACTCGCTGCGCCTGCGCCGCCTGGCCACCGTCAGCTGCGCCGCCCTCGCGCGCCCGCTGCACCCCGCCTACCACTGCCTCGCCTACGGCCTGCTGCTGCGCCTGGCCGAGCCGCTGTCCGCGCACTCCGGTCAGTGTATATAGACGCGCGCACTCGCTGCGCCTGCGCCGCCTGGCCACCGTCAGCTGCGCCGCCCTCGCGCGCCCGCTGCACCCCGCCTACCACTGCCTCGCCTACGGCCTGCTGCTGCGCCTGGCCGAGCCGCTGTCCGCGCACTCCGGTCAGTGTATATAGACGCGCGCACTCGCTGCGCCTGCGCCGCCTGGCCACCGTCAGCTGCGCCGCCCTCGCGCGCCCGCTGCACCCCGCCTACCACTGCCTCGCCTACGGCCTGCTGCTGCGCCTGGCCGAGCCGCTGTCCGCGCACTCCGGTCAGTGTATATAGACGCGCGCACTCGCTGCGCCTGCGCCGCCTGGCCACCGTCAGCTGCGCCGCCCTCGCGCGCCCGCTGCACCCCGCCTACCACTGCCTCGCCTACGGCCTGCTGCTGCGCCTGGCCGAGCCGCTGTCCGCGCACTCCGGTCAGTGTATATAGACGCGCGCACTCGCTGCGCCTGCGCCGCCTGGCCACCGTCAGCTGCGCCGCCCTCGCGCGCCCGCTGCACCCCGCCTACCACTGCCTCGCCTACGGCCTGCTGCTGCGCCTGGCCGAGCCGCTGTCCGCGCACTCCGGTCAGTGTATATAGACGCGCGCACTCGCTGCGCCTGCGCCGCCTGGCCACCGTCAGCTGCGCCGCCCTCGCGCGCCCGCTGCACCCCGCCTACCACTGCCTCGCCTACGGCCTGCTGCTGCGCCTGGCCGAGCCGCTGTCCGCGCACTCCGGTCAGTGTATATAGACGCGCGCACTCGCTGCGCCTGCGCCGCCTGGCCACCGTCAGCTGCGCCGCCCTCGCGCGCCCGCTGCACCCCGCCTACCACTGCCTCGCCTACGGCCTGCTGCTGCGCCTGGCCGAGCCGCTGTCCGCGCACTCCGGTCAGTGTATATAGACGCGCGCACTCGCTGCGCCTGCGCCGCCTGGCCACCGTCAGCTGCGCCGCCCTCGCGCGCCCGCTGCACCCCGCCTACCACTGCCTCGCCTACGGCCTGCTGCTGCGCCTGGCCGAACCGCTGTCCGCGCACTCCGGTCAGTGTATATAGACGCGCGCACTCGCTGCGCCTGCGCCGCCTGGCCACCGTCAGCTGCGCCGCCCTCGCGCGCCCGCTGCACCCCGCCTACCACTGCCTCGCCTACGGCCTGCTGCTGCGCCTGGCCGAGCCGCTGTCCGCGCACTCCGGTCAGTGTGCTGTATATAGCTGGCCCAATGACTCACTTGGCAGTGACCCCTGCCTCCTGAACCAAGGGAATCGATCTCCACCCATCTTGTTCGTCTTGGTATTTGTTCTGTCTAATTTGGTCGTCTATACGATCTAATTCCATAGTATCTGTTATTCTATCTTCGTCCGGTAAATGGCGCTATCCCTTGATACGAGTATTGTAACTGTTCTCACCTGTTCCCCACACAGAGGAGCAGCTGAAGGCGTGGAGCGCGCTGGCCACGGAGGAGGGCGAGGACCGCGCGCGGCCGGAGCTGGCCTCCGACTGGTTCCAGGAGCACTTCACCAGGGCCATCGAGCTCGCCGACGCGGCACTGTCCGGACACACGTGAGTCTCTATACTTCCTTCTCGTGTCTGTTTTTTTTTTTCTCTTCGAGTCAATGTTAGTGCTCTCGAGGTAATGGAATCAAAAGCCTGGCGACTTTAATCGTGTCTGTATTTTTATATTGAACAAGCAAATGTGACAGTGAGACATAAACAATTGACAAGCCCTTTAAAGGAATAGGCTGATGATCATCACTTTTTTGAAGGAGTCAAATCTATTTACACGGTCCCGGAACTTCGGATTGCAGTATTCTAGGAGCAGGAACCAAAGTTATTAATAGCAAAGGCCCTAAAATCGAGCCCTGTGGTACATCCAGGACGGCTGACTTGTCATGTGATGAAACCGACAACGCTTGGTCTATGGACCAGCTCCGACACATTGAAACAAGACGACTTCTCCTCTCACGCGTTCGCGATCAACTAAACTAGTTGGACTACAAATTCGAGAATTGCGGTGTTCCTATGTTTGAATCTAACTGTCAAACGGCCAATCACAACTGCTTGATTATGTATTGCGTTATTTCTTAAGTCTGCTTTAGAGTCCCCGCAAACAACTGATTTTCTATCGTCCGATAGTTTGTCGGGCTCATAACGACGATCAGATGAAACCAAATCGTCGTATTATGCGGACTTGCATACATCTCCATACTGATTATGAGCCCGACCAAACTATCGGCCGATTGAAAGTCTGTGGTCTGTAGGGTCTCTCGCAACTCACGTCATGTTAGATTAGACGATCTCTACACAATTTGTTCGTTTGGCAGGGCGGGGTTAGAGTCGTGCGAGGTGGTCCGCGGCTCGGACGCGTACTCGGTGGTGCTGGGCTGCCTCCTGCTGTGCGAGGCGCTGCACCAGCTGGCCGCGCGCGCCCGCGGCGAGCTGCAGCACCACTACATACAGGCCTACAGGTGACGCTACTGTGCCTTACTACAGCCTCTTGGTACGGTCTGTACAAACGTACTCGGTGGTGCTGGGCTGCCTCCTGCTGTGCGAGGCGCTGCACCAGCTGCAGCACCACTACATACAGGCCTACAGGTGACGCTACTGTGCCTTACTACAGCCTCTTGGTACGGTCTGTACAAACGTACTCGGTGGTGCTGGGCTGCCTCCTGCTGTGCGAGGCGCTGCACCAGCTGGCCGCGCGCGCCCGCGGCGAGCTGCAGCACCACTACATACAGGCCTACAGGTGACGCTACTGTGCCTTACTACAGCCTCTTGGTACGGTCTGTACAAACGTACTCGGTGGTGCTGGGCTGCCTCCTGCTGTGCGAGGCGCTGCACCAGCTGGCCGCGCGCGCCCGCGGCGAGCTGCAGCACCACTACATACAGGCCTACAGGTGACGCTTACTGTGCCTTACTACAGAGTACTGACTTGTACTAGACACTCATAGTGGCCTGAGTATGTAGTGTTGTTAGTTTAGGGACGATTTGGCGCTCATGCAACATGTTGTTATGTCGTCAGAGAGCACAAGTTCACGGAGTCGCTGCTGCCGACGGCGCTGCGGCTGCTGCCGGGCGAGCTGCTGAGCCTGGCGCAGCAGCCGGCCGCGCACGCGCCGCTGCCGCCCAGCTACGGCCCGGCCTTCCTGCAGGCGCCTGATCTGATTGCCGACGGTATGAATGAGACAAAAGCTTTTACATGTTTCCAGGTTCTAGTAGACATTTTTATGACTAGTTAACGTCGATATAGTATCGAATAGCGATCTGAACAGGTTTTGGTCTACGGGTGGAGCTTCAATAACAGGCGATATTTAAATTAATACGGTTTATTTGCTACCATATTGTGGAACCGACAATTTTGATCTTGTGATAAACAATTGATAGATTTGTTCCTGTCAAGTTACATTTTTAAATATAAAAATACCATGAAGGTTCTATACAATGCATCCGGCTCGAAGGACCATGAACAGGGTTTGGTCTACGGATGGAGCTTCAATGACAGGCGATATTTAAATTAATACGGTTTATTTGCTAGATTTTTTCCTGTCAAGGTACATTTTTAAATATAAAAATACCATGAAGGTTCTATACAGAAATTTATAATTGGTTCGGGACCAATTTGTTGTCAAAATATGAACTTTATTTATTTTGCGTCAATGGGCTTTATTAACAATATCTTATGCCCAGAAAAAATTTGGTTAGTGATTAAAAAGTCATCCTGTATATGGAATTCTATGTCTGTAATAAATGTTTTGAATTGAATTATCGACCTAATTTTTGGACCTCACGGTTGCATACCATCAGGTGGAGTGAGGTCATCCTGAAAGCTCTTCTTACAAAAAAAATGAAGACTGAGTATGTCTGTGTGCAGACGCGGGCGTGTGGTCGTGCGTGTCCGCGCTGGCGTGCCGCGCGCTGGGCACGGGCGTGGGCGGGTTCGGCAGCGGCGGCGCGCGCGGCTGGTGGGGCGCGGCGGGGCGCGCGGCGCGCACGCTGTCGCGCCTCGTCGCCGCCTACGTCACGCCCGCGCTCGTGCGACGACAGCTGGACCAGCTGGACAGGAGGAAGGCCGAGCTGGAGGACACGGAGGTGAGTATAGCACGCGCGTGGGCGGGTTCGGCAGCGGCGGCGCGCGCGGCTGGTGGGGCGCGGCGGGGCGCGCGGCGCGCACGCTGTCGCGCCTCGTCGCCGCCTACGTCACGCCCGCGCTCGTGCGACGACAGCTGGACCAGCTGGACAGGAGGAAGGCCGAGCTGGAGGACACGGAGGTGAGTATAGCACGCGCGTGGGCGGGTTCGGCAGCGGCGGCGCGCGCGGCTGGTGGGGCGCGGCGGGGCGCGCGGCGCGCACGCTGTCGCGCCTCGTCGCCGCCTACGTCACGCCCGCGCTCGTGCGACGACAGCTGGACCAGCTGGACAGGAGGAAGGCCGAGCTGGAGGACACGGAGGTGAGTATAGCACGCGCGTGGGCGGGTTCGGCAGCGGCGGCGCGCGCGGCTGGTGGGGCGCGGCGGGGCGCGCGGCGCGCACGCTGTCGCGCCTCGTCGCCGCCTACGTCACGCCCGCGCTCGTGCGACGACAGCTGGACCAGCTGGACAGGAGGAAGGCCGAGCTGGAGGACACGGAGGTGAGTATAGCACGCGCGTGGGCGGGTTCGGCAGCGGCGGCGCGCGCGGCTGGTGGGGCGCGGCGGGGCGCGCGGCGCGCACGCTGTCGCGCCTCGTCGCCGCCTACGTCACGCCCGCGCTCGTGCGACGACAGCTGGACCAGCTGGACAGGAGGAAGGCCGAGCTGGAGGACACGGAGGTGAGTATAGCACGCGCGTGGGCGGGTTCGGCAGCGGCGGCGCGCGCGGCTGGTGGGGCGCGGCGGGGCGCGCGGCGCGCACGCTGTCGCGCCTCGTCGCCGCCTACGTCACGCCCGCGCTCGTGCGACGACAGCTGGACCAGCTGGACAGGAGGAAGGCCGAGCTGGAGGACACGGAGGTGAGTATAGCACGCGCGTGGGCGGGTTCGGCAGCGGCGGCGCGCGCGGCTGGTGGGGCGCGGCGGGGCGCGCGGCGCGCACGCTGTCGCGCCTCGTCGCCGCCTACGTCACGCCCGCGCTCGTGCGACGACAGCTGGACCAGCTGGACAGGAGGAAGGCCGAGCTGGAGGACACGGAGGTGAGTATAGCACGCGCGTGGGCGGGTTCGGCAGCGGCGGCGCGCGCGGCTGGTGGGGCGCGGCGGGGCGCGCGGCGCGCACGCTGTCGCGCCTCGTCGCCGCCTACGTCACGCCCGCGCTCGTGCGACGACAGCTGGACCAGCTGGACAGGAGGAAGGCCGAGCTGGAGGACACGGAGGTGAGTATAGCACGCGCGTGGGCGGGTTCGGCAGCGGCGGCGCGCGCGGCTGGTGGGGCGCGGCGGGGCGCGCGGCGCGCACGCTGTCGCGCCTCGTCGCCGCCTACGTCACGCCCGCGCTCGTGCGACGACAGCTGGACCAGCTGGACAGGAGGAAGGCCGAGCTGGAGGACACGGAGGTGAGTATAGCACGCGCGTGGGCGGGTTCGGCAGCGGCGGCGCGCGCGGCTGGTGGGGCGCGGCGGGGCGCGCGGCGCGCACGCTGTCGCGCCTCGTCGCCGCCTACGTCACGCCCGCGCTCGTGCGACGACAGCTGGACCAGCTGGACAGGAGGAAGGCCGAGCTGGAGGACACGGAGGTGAGTATAGCACGCGCGTGGGCGGGTTCGGCAGCGGCGGCGCGCGCGGCTGGTGGGGCGCGGCGGGGCGCGCGGCGCGCACGCTGTCGCGCCTCGTCGCCGCCTACGTCACGCCCGCGCTCGTGCGACGACAGCTGGACCAGCTGGACAGGAGGAAGGCCGAGCTGGAGGACACGGAGGTGAGTATAGCACGCGCGTGGGCGCTATCAGTAACCATAGTTCCATCCCACCTCAATCGTATCACCTGTCTCTAAACAGTGCTTTGCGTGCTCAGGTGACGATCCTGTGGTCGTCCCAGGAGGCGGGCGTGGTGTACCGCGTGGAGGAGCGGCCGGTGGAGCTGTGGGTCAAGTTCGAGGCGGACTTCCCGCTGTCGCTGCCGCGCGTCACCGCGCCCACCGCGCGCCCCGCCGTCACCACCAGCTGGATAGCCATGTTCATCGCCTACCAGGTCAGCTAGCATGGTTAAGCTTGGACTTCGCTTCTTCTTCTTTGCATTTCGATGGCAAATCGAAATCAAACACGCTATGCCAAGTGATCCGCCACCCCGACTGCACCCCCCCCGGTCACGGACATTAGCTCGGTGAGCAAGCAGGTCTCCACTCGTGGAACAGCAGACCAGATGAGACATACTCTGGATAAAGACACAACACTCAGGCAAGGTCCGACCCATCAGAAGACCCCCACCTGAACATATTCTCTTTGCTCCGACTAACCTGGGTACGGTGTCTGTACGGGAGCGCGCTGTGGACGGGGACTCCATCCACACTCCACACACCTGCCTTCGGGCCAGAAGGACACCACACTGTCCGAGCGAGCTGTGCCGCAGCGCAGCATTATCGAGCTGTAAGGGATTACATCGAGTCCCTCCGGACATCCCCTGAGACAGAACGCTTATAGCGGACCTTCCATTGCGCCGCTTGTGGTTCCATTAATTTTGAACATAGAATCATAGAACCGTGGGTAGTACGTAAAAATTTTATGGTCCATCGAATCAAAAACTGAGTTTGTGTTAAAAAGGGAGAATTTCCTGTCCGATCTCGAGTAACATTAGCTAACTACCCATCTAATCACAGAATGGCACCGTGCTCAATGCGGTGAAGATGTGGAGTGCTGCGATCAGCTCGCAAGTGGAGAACTCGCCGCAGTGCTACGTGTGCTACTGCCGCCTGCACCCCGCCTCCGGACACCTGCCGCAGGTGCGCTGCAGCACCTGCCGCAACCGCTTCCACACCGCCTGCCTCGTGAGTATGCGCCGCGCCTTACTACTGCGTTAGTGTCGATTGGTGCGACTGTACGGCCACTGTATAATGGCTTTAGAAAACGCTGCTCTACAGCCAGAGAAGTTAGTTTCAGCGTTTCAACAGCTATTGTATTGCTAACAAGCTCTACAAAGGCTTGTTTTTTTTTATATTGGTTCAGCATAGTGGCTTCCCTCCGCCTGATGGAAAGCTAGAAAGGGAGCCCAAGCCGCTCTGACAACGGGCGGGAAACCATGGTTTCCAGTCAGTCATCACAGCCATGCTGGCCTGCAAGATGCTTCTTCACGCTTCGTTTAAAGGATCCCATACTATAAGAAGGCAGGAACACGTGTGCTGGCAGAGTTCCACTTTTTAATGGTGCTTGTGTGCTAATTGGGTTTACCCACTAAACCCCCCTGTGTAGTTAATGGGCAGCAACTGGCAACAGGTATTGCAGAACCATAAATCCGTGTCCCTGCCTGCCCTGGCTAGCCGCAGGTCTGAGAAGGACAAGCGCCCCTAACCCCAGCTTCTGGGAACGATTAGTACTTTACTAAGTAATCAGTTACATAAATGGTAACGAGATGACCCATTGCCTTGTGATTTTGTGTATAACGTACATATTGCTATATTTCAGCACAAATGGTTCGTGTCCAGCCACAAGTCTAATTGCCCGCTGTGCAGGTCAAGCTTCTAGTTACTTCTGCAGAATAGCCCGAGCTAGGCGAGCAGACAGCGGACCAGACACTTGAAAACTACTAAAACATAAGGGAGATCAACCAACAATCATGGTTTACTTTTATGAATAAAAAAAGACGTCCTGTAAAATCTACGGTATTCCCCTGGGCTTGCGCCAAGTATATACTTGGGTACCTTTAGATATTATATTTGTACAGACGACCATATACATTTCCCAAAACAATGGGTTTTAATTTTTCGTTTTATCTAAGTGCTCACTGCATATCATCTACTATCCATCTCGATCATTTTCTTAAACTCAAAATTGCAAACTTTATTTCAAATATAACTGATTCCTAATACAAACATAACAATAGATTATATGTCCCATTATTTTCATGAAATGTTTTAATGTCCCTTGTTCCTTTGAAAGAGTCAATCTTGCACACTCAACCCTGTTCCTCGTCATGGTTGCTAAAGTACAAATGTATAAATCATTGATGTATATAGATAAAAAAAATCACATTTCTTTTTTAATTTGATTGGGTCGAATACAATAATAAATGACAATCGAGTTTTATAACCTTGTTTTTATTTGACATAGGTACAGGTCTTATCTATCAATGATTTTACAAATATTAAAACTACAATGTAAAAGTTTATGCCAAGTATTCGTTCAAGATTATGTAGATATCCTGTCACCGGCCGGTACCGATCCATTAAATAGTTGAAATGCCATGTTTTGAATGGTAGGTACCTACCTAATAATAAAGAATTTAAAATACATGTAACTATTTTATTTTACCAGGTATCCACATAAGGATTAACACACATTTTATTTGGCATATGTACTTATATGCAGGTTATCTTGAAAGGACACAGGTTTACAACATGCAACATACATTATGACTATTGCTTAGTACTAGTGGACAGACAACAGCTGGGAAGAAAACAATTGTGTTGAATGAATAGGTAAGGGGCCAAAAATACATGTTTTCCTATCGGCGGTACGCTTTACGAAACGCTCGTTATCCTTAGACGAGGCTTCAGCGTTATTTTTGAACCACATATCCCTCATGAAATGCCAAATTTCATTAAAAGTAAATAGTATATCTTTGTTTTTTTATCTTTATGTCTGCACAATAGTGACGTTTGCCTTTTTATGCATTTATTATTATTTTTTAAGTTGATTGGCGTTGGCAAAATAAAATTAAATACACTCATACTTACATACATGGGTAAACAATATCAACATCAAGATAAATGCGTTCTATAAATACCAATTATAACATATACAACATGTATTTAAATGCGGTTATAATGCATGTTTGAACACCTAGAAATTGAAAGTACACTAAACATCAATGTTGGTTAATAATGTAATATGTATGCCTCAAGTGCATTGCATTTTTAATCTTCTTCCATTAACTTGGCACAAGTCCGATTGTAAAATTACATGACATTTATTATGTAGTGAGTATATAATGTAACTTCCACGCAATAAATATCGCGTATAAGTCCCGTTAATACAAGTTCAGGTCTGATTATGTCTTCTCTTCACATCTATCCCATCCAGGAGCCAAACATGCCAATTCATATAATATTATTATTAACATAAAATAACTCGAAAACATAATCACCAAACCATTTAAGACCCATTTCTATTCTGCCTACTCTTCTATCTAATAGATCAGTCATGTCAGCCTCACATTCATGGCTAGTTCCCACAGCATTCTATAATCTTCACACTCTCCCTCACTTGAAAATGCTCTCCTCTCAACAGTCAAATTGGACACATACAGTCTCATTTCATAACCTAACCTAGGACTCTGTAGTCCTGTGATGGAATAAATTATAGTTTATTTTAGTACCATTTTTCCATATATCTATAAATAGTAACATCACAAAATAAGAGCTACCTACAGCTCTGTGTCAATTTAGTACAAATAACAAGAATTTAGTAAGCTCCTTGGATGCAGCGTGGTGCGTGATGGTGTTGTGTTCAACGCGTCGGCAGCTGGCTGTTGATCCAGTCTATGTCCTCGTAGAAGCGAGGGTCGCTGACGCGCAGTGCTGCACGCTTGTAGAAGAAGTAGTACCACGGTGACACTAGACAAGAAAACAGTAAATTAAAAATATTCATTTATTTTATTAATTTCACATAGGCCGTCATATTTAATACATAGCTTATCCCCATTTGGGGGTAGGCCCCCTTAGTAAATATGAGTAAAAAAATATAAAGTAGGTACACAAATTAGTACCTACCTAAAGCAAATTCTTGCATAAAAAGAAATTAGTTTCCTAAACTTACAGCATCTCTGCACAGTGAACAGGAATATCAGCATGGGTGTAGAGATGGACTCGTTTTCATCCCACTTCTCAATCAGCCAGAAGCAGTGCAGCGTGACGCTGGCCAGCACGTACGCCAGGCACACGCCGGCCACGGCCCGGAACTTGCGGACTAGCACCTCGAGCAAACCAGCCTGCCAAACAAATACCTATTAGTTACAATTAAAATTATCTGGATGTTTAGTAATATTTTTTTTTCAGTTTTGCAGATCCACCCCTTCAAAAATGTTATTATTTAACTTTTTTAACATGAAAATTTCGTGAGCTATATATGTTTCGTTACTTACCTGAAATAAATATGTGGAGAACAGGGTCATTAGCATAGTGGCAACTGAAAGTACGAGGAACAAATCCTGGAAGCTGAAAAAACAATAGTTATTTCATTAATTTATTAGCATAATAGGTATATTACCTACTACAAGTGTTTGTTGACTAACTATTATATAATTAAATAGCTTACACAAATATTACGAGCAGGCCGTCTCGGGTCCTAGGGAACAAACTCATACAGTTGAAAAACAAGTCGCACACAATCGTACTGAGCTGGAACATTAAACATGACGTATATTTTGGAACGGACAACTTCATGACCACGGCGCACTAATTATTTTCGATTTAATTTTAGTAATTCTGGGTAGAATCAATTTGTGCCATACAAACAAGAGACAATGACGTCACAAAACGAAAAATCGTCACCGCAAAGTCGTCACACCTACGATCCATTACACGCCCTTGTTGATACTTATTGATTTTTTAAATTCATTATATTACTCTCAAATTAAATCGACAGCGTATCACAAATGATTTTTTTGTAGTTTTTTTACTTACTAGAACTATTTCTGAAATTAAAATGTACCTGGTTGTAATCATTCCAATTAACTAAGTTTGTGATAGTTGTAAGTAAATAATTAACTTTGTCTTATCCACATATATGATGCCAAAAAAAAAGCAAAATGTCACAGTGACAGTCGTGTCGTGCGTTGCGTGGTGATTATCTATGGCAAAAAAAAAAACCAAACCATTATTTAATTTATTAGCCAGCCACCGCCAGCCAGCCAAACAATGTGTTTTTAGCCATTCTAAATTAATTCGCCCCGCGTTAATTGTATGTAGGTACTGAATAATTGTTTCCAAATACAAAACGTGTGCCGCGGCGTGCGATGGCAGGTGACGACCGCGGACGGCGCCGCAGCAGCGACAGGCACCGCGGCCGCAGCCGCAGCCGCTCGCGCCGCCGGAGCCGCAGCCACGAGCGCGACCGGCGCACCCAAGACCGAGACCGGGGCAGCAGAGGCTTGGACAGACACAGGGAATTTAAAGGAGGTGGAGGAGGCGGCTTGGGCAGTGGAGGCCTGGACAGACACAGGGACTTCAAAGGTGGTGGATTAGGCAGCGGAGGAGGTAAGAGTTTAGTGTTATTGTCCTTTTGATGAACAGAACCACCACTTTTGAACAGCAACACCACCAAAAATTTTGATGTAATGTGTGAATCTGATGATTTGAAAGTTGCAGATGATTGCATCTGCCCCAATGTGGATTCTGGCCAAATCCAGAGATGAAATGGGAATGATTTTCAGATGATTTTTGGTGTTTTTATGTCAGTGCTACTAATATGATTAATGCTGTGTTGACAGGCCTAGGAGGCGGCGGCGGCGGCCCGGGGCCCCGGTCGCGGTACAAGCCGCAAGAGGAGGAGTTCCTGGACGCCAGGCGGGAGGAGCGAGAGAGGATTGGACAGATTGGTGTGTCCTCCGCTTGGGGAAAGTCTCCAGTTAGACCTGAGTAAGTGACAGCTTTGTTCATCAATAGCAATGGGCCTGTTTACAAGGTATACTCTGCCAATGTTTAGGAGGTAAGGTATAGCAGTTCTTCGTTCTAATTGAGCTGCTGGCCTGGTCCACTCTATAGAATACCGCAGCCAAATGACCTCTGGGCCATGTTTCTGCCAGTGAGTTGGGTTTCCGGAACTCGTTACGGGATAGAGTTCGGCCGGCATGGCGGTGTCGGCTGACAGGTAACTGACCAGTTACTTTATATAAAATATAATATGGAGTATGTATTTTTAATAATATAGAGTTTCTTGTTGTTCCTTTCCTCTTGGTATAATCCAGTATCCAAACCTGGTGGTAGAACAGTTTTTATGTACTGAAGTATTGTATTTTTACTTACAGCTCTGAAGAAGAAGAGTCACAGGCAGAAAATTCAAGTAAAGGCAAAGAAAAGAAAAAGAAGAAGTCAAAAGACAAGGCAGACACAAAACAGAAACTGAAGAAGCTTAAAAAGAAGTTGAAAAAAGTGAAAAAGGCAAGAAAGAAAGCCAAGAAGAAGTCCAAGGACTCGAGCAGTGACTCCAGCTCCGGCAGCGAGGAGGAGGTGTGGGTGGAGAAAGGAAGTAAGTGGATAGATGTATTCTTTATTGATTTTCTTTCATGCATTTTTGTGTTAATTTAGCTAGGATAATAAAATGTGTAGACTGTGTCTCTTATTAAGGGTGTAGTTGTAATATAGTGAATTAAGAGGGATTACCACCTCCTGTGTCAAAACATTTCCAACTTGACGCTTGGTCAGTTAAAGACATCAATCTTGGCAACAGCGCCAGAATGAAAAAGAGTAATTTTATTGTGACCCACCCTTGCTTCGCTTTGGGTATTTAGTATAACACATTAGAAACATAGACGAGGCTCTAGCTGTTGCCAGGATTGGTGGCGGTGTATCCATCATGGTAGAAGATGTAGCTGAATACCACAGGCCGATGTCAGTAGTGCTAATAGCTACGAGTCACCGGAGCGAGAAGATATGCCCTCATCTGCCCAGCGTGGCGATTATGGGCAAAGCCTCCAGATATTAAAATGGAGTGGCCTATGTCCAGCGGTGGACTGAGATGGGCTGATGATGAGCTTGGTACAGAGGAGCAGTCGCTGGAGGCGGAGAGGGCGCGCGGGCGGGAGGCGGAGGCGCGCGCGGAGGGCATCGGGCCGCTGCCGCGCGGCGGGGGGTCGCTGGGGCACAAGGACTTCGGGCGCGCGCTGCTGCCGGGCGAGGGCGCCGCGATGGCCGCGTACGTGGCCGAGGGCAAGCGCATCCCGCGCCGCGGCGAGATCGGCCTCACCTCCGACGAGATCGCCGCCTACGAGTCCGTCGGCTACGTCATGAGCGGCAGCAGGTAACCGACTGACCTACACTTTTATTTTTTGGTAATTTCTGAGTGGCGCTATACTTAACTTTACCTTTAGAGATACGAATATCTGGTTCAGGGTACAAATAGCACAAGTGTAGTGCAAACAATTTTATGTGATTTTTGAATTGAAGACTTGATGCAGCCATTTATACAACAATGCTCACTATAGCAAATATTTGCTATAGTGAGCATAACTTATTATAGGGAGCTTACGGAGAACATACGTTCTCGATCCTTCTGCGAGACGATGATCTTGCAGAAGAAGGGGGCATAACAGACGCACTACATCCGCCCATCGTTCCGTGACAGGGCCAAGCGGGTGGCAGGTGTGGGGGCACCTCCATCTGCATTGTATGAAACAAGACGTCTATTCCTCTCGCGGGTTTACGACCAACTAAACTAGTTGGACAACAAATCTGAGATTTGAGCTGCTTCTACATTTGAATCTAACCATCAACTGAACGACCAATTATAATTACATGTTTACGTGTTGCGTTCATGTGAATTTGTATGTGCGCGTAAGCGGCGTAAGATTTCGTGTTAAATTAGTGCACTTTTCAATTTTATGTAGCTTAGATAGATTTATAATAATTGCAATGGTTGTTTCCAGACACCGCCGCATGGAGGCGGTGCGCATCCGCAAGGAGAACCAGATCTACTCGGCGGACGAGAAGCGCGCGCTGGCCGCCTTCAGCAAGGAGGAGCGGCAGAAGCGCGAGAACGCCATCCTGGCGCAGTTCCGCACCGTGCTGGACGCGCGCACCGCCCGCCGCCAGGACACCTAGCGACCTCCAGCATGGAGTAGCGGCGTCTGGTGATACTGCACCCCTAGCGCAGTCTAGCGGCGTCAGATGATGCTGCACTCCTCTACCAGCGGGATAGCGACATCTAGCGTGGAGTAGCTGTGTCAGATGATGCTGCACCAGCCTACAAGAGGGGTACCCACCCAGCAGAGAGCGACAAAAGTGCGAAAACGCGTGCATCTTGCTCGAAGCAGCAATTAGCTGCAGAAGCGCGAGCATATGGTTTTGCTGGGTCAGTGCACATAGCGTCCCTAGTGTAGCTGTGTTACATGTGACACAATTTCAGCGTACAAGTGGGGTACCCAGCAAAAAGCGTGAGTACGCGTTGGCGTTAACTTGAATATAGATCTAGATGATCTTTCGTGTAGTAATGGACTTCTTTTAGAGGAGCTGTAAACACTTTTCCCTATTGACGTCACACACTGTAAATAATATTTTTTTATGTAATGAAAAATAATTTATGTAATTTATGGAAATGTGGGGTGTGGTAGTAAAATATTTCTACAAAAATCTCAGACACCCAGAAAGAAAGAAATAAAGGTGGTCCGTCAGGTGCGCCCTAGTGCATATATCAATAAAAAACCATTTATTGGTTGAAATCTTCATGATCCTTGGAATTTTATTTGTGAATAAGAATATAATGTAAAATAATTTATGTAAGTTTATTATTTAAGTAAGAAATGAAATAAAAGTAAGATTTACAAACTTAATTCCTTTTATTTCTTAATAATATTAACAGTACAAAAAATATATTCAAGAGCTTAATATTTACAGGAGAGCTTCAACAGTAAAGACACAGTATTTTAACATAATCATTTCTAGGTTATAGGAATTTTACCATAAACATTTTTTTTTTCATTATTCAAAGTACCTATGTAAATTTCCTAAAACCGGATAATAAAAATGAAAACCACTTAAACAAATGGAGTGCGTAGAAATTATACTAAGTCACCCCTATTACATAGGTACAAGGGTCCTTGGGCGCGTGACCGAAATTCGAACTAACGTCGCGCTCATGCAAAACGTCAACGTTTTGACATTTTTGTTTCACGCCCACGCCCTTATGTCAATGCTATGTGCATAAAGATTCAACAACAAGGATGTTTTGGCACACGGTCGAAATCGGAACTAACGCGTAACTCGCGCGCATCTGCTGCAGCTCGCCCGTGACCGCGCCACCGCGGCTTGTGGCGTTGTGTTGTGGCGTTGTGGCGGCTGCAGGGCGGCTCCGGGCGGTCACGCGGGCTCGTAGTGCGCGAGGCGCGCGCGCACCTGCTGCAGCTCGCCCGTGACCGCGCCACCGCGGCTTGTGGCGTTGTGTTGTGGCGTTGTGGCGGCTGCAGGGCGGCTCCGGGCGGTCACGCGGGCTCGTAGTGCGCGAGGCGCGCGCGCACCTGCTGCAGCTCGCCCGTGACCGCGCCACCGCGGCTTGTGGCGTTGTGTTGTGGCGTTGTGGCGGCTGCAGGGCGGCTCCGGGCGGTCACGCGGGCTCGTAGTGCGCGAGGCGCGCGCGCACCTGCTGCAGCTCGCCCGTGACCGCGCCACCGCGGCTTGTGGCGTTGTGTTGTGGCGTTGTGGCGGCTGCAGGGCGGCTCCGGGCGGTCACGCGGGCTCGTAGTGCGCGAGGCGCGCGCGCACCTGCTGCAGCTCGCCCGTGACCGCGCCACCGCGGCTTGTGGCGTTGTGTTGTGGCGTTGTGGCGGCTGCAGGGCGGCTCCGGGCGGTCACGCGGGCTCGTAGTGCGCGAGGCGCGCGCGCACCTGCTGCAGCTCGCCCGTGACCGCGCCACCGCGGCTTGTGGCGTTGTGTTGTGGCGTTGTGGCGGCTGCAGGGCGGCTCCGGGCGGTCACGCGGGCTCGTAGTGCGCGAGGCGCGCGCGCACCTGCTGCAGCTCGCCCGTGACCGCGCCACCGCGGCTTGTGGCGTTGTGTTGTGGCGTTGTGGCGGCTGCAGGGCGGCTCCGGGCGGTCACGCGGGCTCGTAGTGCGCGAGGCGCGCGCGCACCTGCTGCAGCTCGCCCGTGACCGCGCCACCGCGGCTTGTGGCGTTGTGTTGTGGCGTTGTGTTGTGGCGTTGTGGCGGCTGCAGGGCGGCTCCGGGCGGTCACGCGGGCTCGTAGTGCGCGAGGCGCGCGCGCACCTGCTGCAGCTCGCCCGTGACCGCGCCACCGCGGCTTGTGGCGTTGTGTTGTGGCGTTGTGTTGTGGCGTTGTGGCGGCTGCAGGGCGGCTCCGGGCGGTCACGCGGGCTCGTAGTGCGCGAGGCGCGCGCGCACCTGCTGCAGCTCGCCCGTGACCGCGCCACCGCGGCTTGTGGCGTTGTGTTGTGGCGTTGTGGCGGCTGCAGGGCGGCTCCGGGCGGTCACGCGGGCTCGTAGTGCGCGAGGCGCGCGCGCACCTGCTGCAGCTCGCCCGTGACCGCGCCACCGCGGCTTGTGGCGTTGTGTTGTGGCGTTGTGGCGGCTGCAGGGCGGCTCCGGGCGGTCACGCGGGCTCGTAGTGCGCGAGGCGCGCGCGCACCTGCTGCAGCTCGCCCGTGACCGCGCCACCGCGGCTTGTGGCGTTGTGTTGTGGCGTTGTGGCGGCTGCAGGGCGGCTCCGGGCGGTCACGCGGGCTCGTAGTGCGCGAGGCGCGCGCGCACCTGCTGCAGCTCGCCCGTGACCGCGCCACCGCGGCTTGTGGCGTTGTGTTGTGGCGTTGTGGCGGCTGCAGGGCGGCTCCGGGCGGTCACGCGGGCTCGTAGTGCGCGAGGCGCGCGCGCACCTGCTGCAGCTCGCCCGTGACCGCGCCACCGCGGCTTGTGGCGTTGTGTTGTGGCGTTGTGTTGTGGCGTTGTGGCGGCTGCAGGGCGGCTCCGGGCGGTCACGCGGGCTCGTAGTGCGCGAGGCGCGCGCGCACCTGCTGCAGCTCGCCCGTGACCGCGCCACCGCGGCTTGTGGCGTTGTGTTGTGGCGTTGTGGCGGCTGCAGGGCGGCTCCGGGCGGTCACGCGGGCTCGTAGTGCGCGAGGCGCGCGCGCACCTGCTGCAGCTCGCCCGTGACCGCGCCACCGCGGCTTGTGGCGTTGTGTTGTGGCGTTGTGGCGGCTGCAGGGCGGCTCCGGGCGGTCACGCGGGCTCGTAGTGCGCGAGGCGCGCGCGCACCTGCTGCAGCTCGCCCGTGAGTCGCGCCACCGCTCGCTGCGCCGCCGCCAGAGCCGCGCCCAGCGCCGCGGGGTCGTCGCTGCTCTCCGCGCCCACTTGCACAGGCTCGGCCTCCTCCGTGCCGTCGGGGGCCGCCGGAGCCCTGCGAACGGTTCGATGTTACAGTGCTAATGAGCATGCGGCATGAAAGAAAGAAAGAAAAATACTGCACACTACTGCTTGCGCATCATGAAAAGTCTGCCTGTCTCTCACGCGCGGTCTAGCATAGCCCTACCGTTTAAAGGCGACCCCCACTGAGAAACCCCGTTTTACTATAAGTATCGATACGTACTCTGGCTGCGCGAGGCCGGCGGGCGCGCTAGGCGGCGTCGCGTCGGGCGCGGCGCTGTCGCGGCGCGCGCCGGCCACGAGCCGCTCGAAGTTGCTCTTGTTCATGATGATCTTGACGGGCGGCCGCGTCCCCGCCGCCGCCGCCGCCACGCTCCCCGTGACGCGGCGCACGCGCGTGGCCTTGCGCGGGGACACCACGCGCGCGTCCGCCGGCAGCTGCACGAACTTTACTTGCTGCGGGGGAAATTGGGCTTAGTTATTGTTACGAATGAAGAGAATGTAAGGGACCCACCATCATTTTGCTTCACGCCAACGTTATCGTCGTTCATAGTGCATCTTGCTGAATAACAAACGATGCTTTAACAACCGATCGACAATGTCACCGTCATTCTGCGGTCGCCAACCATGACATGGTGTGTGGGACACATCTCTCGAAACGTTAGGGTTTACCCGCTAAGCTCCCCTGCGTCGTCAGCGGGCAGTAAGTTGCGGGAACACGGGTAGCGCCGAAGCATACGGCCGCATTTCCGGCCAGCCGCAAGTGACAGGCGGCCGGCACAGGAGGGCAAATATCCCTAGACCTCTCGTCGTACCTGGTTGTCGGCGAGCGTGATCCGCCTCGGCGCGTGCGCGGTGACGGCGGCGGGTGCGGGCGCGGCGGGTGCGGCGGCGGGCGCGCGTCGGTTGTTGAGCGCGAACACGCGCACGCCGGGCGGCGGCGCGCGCACGGGCGCGCACGTCAGCACCACGCCGCGCGCGCGTGCGCTGGCGCTGCTCGCCGTCGGCGACGCCGCGCCCGCCGCCGGCGAGCCGCACTCCTTCAGCATCAGCTTGCCGGCATCTGCACGAGTTACAATACATACGATACTAGATAGATAGATATTCTTTATTGCACACGACATAGTCGACTTAAAACTAGATACAAAGACAAATCGTAGTACAAATTAGGCTCTCGCCTGATCCTCCGTAAGTACCGGCCGAAACATCCATGTCCCGTGAGGACCTGGGTCCGCCGGTACGTCACCACCCCGTGGGGGCGCCGCATCCACTCTTCCAAGATGGGGCCAATAGCCTGAGTGGTGCGGCGCCCCCACGGGACATCATCTTTTCGCCCTAAACCAACCTCACCTGCCCGTGGTGCATCCTGCCGAATAAAAAACAAGGCGCTGGCAACACTATCACAAGCAAAGGCGTAGTTCTTCGCTCCAGTAACGCTGCTGCCCTCTATCGGCCAGCAGTGATATTTAACTAAGCCTTCAACCGTGATAGTTATACCGCTACTAATCAGTTGCCAGAGCCCCATCCGTTATTCAACATCACAGGCAGGTGTAGGTGGCTCGGAAGGAAAAAATGAAGGCTCGCTCCCATACAATTCTGTTTTTACTGATTGAGATACAGGAACGTTCTCGGTTGAATAGTTGCGGGGTTGTATGAGGATGTTCACCCGAGAGCACGACGGTGCGGCCGCTCTGCAGCGCGTTGAGCAGCGTGCTGCCGTCGTCGGCCGGCAGCAGCGTGATGCCGTGCCGCCGCAGCAGCGCCGCCGCCGCGCCCGGCCCGCCGCCCGCCGAGCCCGCCTGCTCAAACGCACTCTACAAATATTAAATTAAGTCTTTAAATGCCGAGAAACTAGACACAATAGAAATCTATTGTTTGTCGGTCACCGGTGACCGTCATGGCGCTCAACGTGTTAAAAAAAATAAACAATTTGACTACGAATTCACGGAGCGATTAACACCCGCACCCGCCGCGATCGCGGGCCAGCAACTTTGTAGAATAATATCGGCGGTGACTGGCTCGGTGGCTCAATTGGTGACCCCTGCCTTCTGAACCAAGAGTCGTGGGTTCGATTCCCACCCGGGACAAACATTCGTGTGATGAACACTTGTGTTTGTTCCGTGTCTAGGTGTTTATATTTGTATTACCCATAACACAAGTGCTTAAGCTACTTACTTTGGGATCGGAGCAATGTATGTGATGTTGTCTGATATTTATTTATTTATCTGCAGGGTAGGATCTGTGGTCTGTTGGCGTTTGCACAGTGGTCGGCGATGACTGCGGCCGGCCAGGGCAGGTAGGGATGTGGCCGTATGCTTCACCCGTGTGCCTGCTACTTGCTGCCCACTGGCGACACAAAATGGGAGGGCATACCCACTAAACGGAGGCGGCTTGAAGGTGCCTAATGCATTCCCCTCTAAAAAAAGTGATCGGCTATGAATCGGGGGGGCAGAAGCCGAACGCTATTTTGCAACCGCCCGTCTTACGACCATCACCCGGTTCGCGGGCTATGAACGCAACTGCAACGACTGCCGTCTAGTGAGTCTAGAAATAAAACCGCAATCCCACCGCCGCAGCGGGCGCGGATGGAAATCGCTCCGTGAGTTCTTAGCGTCATTTGTCATAATCAAAATAATTGGGTGTCTGTACGTACACTCTGGCCTTAACCTACCTCGGTTTTGGTCTCAACCTTTGCCGCCTTTTCCTGAACAGGTTTCGCTTTGATCTTAATATCTTGAATTTCTGAAAGTGCAAGACGTTCGTCAGTGAATCATTTGTCATTTCAAAATATAAATTTTAATTTATTATTCACGATAATTACTTTGTACAGATGCTACTGCCGGCCGCTGAGGTTCCGTCGCCTCGTCCGCCGATCGATCTGGAAAACATCACGAGTTGTTGTTTTTTCATCAAGAGTTGTTGGAGTGACGATTTGCGCAGGACGGTTGGCAAGAGCTGGATGCGAGAGGCCCGGGACCGATCGTGTGCGAGTCATGTGTCTGTGTGCGAGTCTCTCTCTCTCTCTGTGTGTGTGTGTGTGTGTGTGTGTGTGTGTGTGTGCGTGCGTGTGTGCGTACGTACGTGTGTGCGTGCGCGCGTGTGTGTGTCTGTGTGCGAGTCTGTGTCTGTGTGTGTGCGCGTGTGTCTCCCTGTGTGTGTCTGTGTGTGTGTGGGTGCGTGCGTGTGTGTGTGCGTGCGCTCACCCAGCTGCAGCGCGCGCAGCTCCCGGCCGGCGCGCGCGGCCTCCCTCTGCCGCAGCGCGTCGTCGATGAGCGCGCGCACGTGGTCGTGTCCCTTGGCGGCCGCGAGCTGCGCCGGCGTCTTGTGGAACTTGCTCAGCGCGCGCGCGTCCGCGCCGTGACGCAGCAGCACGCCGCAGCACGCCGCGTGCCCGCGCTCCGCCGCCCAGTGCAGCGGCGTCATGCGCAGCATGTCCCTGCAACAGCCACGCGTCACTGCGACACTAGCGCCGCCCGGTGCGGCGGCGTCATGTCCCTCGCCAGGGACGCGTCCCTGCGCACCGCTCGCCGAGCACGGTCCTCACCTGCAGTCCACGAGCGCGCCGTGCTCCAGCAGCAGCGCCGCGACGGCCGCGTGTCCCGCGTGCGCCGCCAGGTGCAGCGGCGTGCGCTCCACCTGCACACATCACTTTATTTATACTACAGGATACTCGTTGACAGCGTCAGATGGACAACCCGCTTGCCCAACGTGGCGATTATGGGTTTATCCTCCAGATGTTTACCCTAAGCAGTGTGGGGTTGGAGATGTGGAGGTTCTGTGCGGTGTAGTAAAATGATAGAAGTCTAGTTTCCAGAAGAATTGATGAGTTTCTTGCGGCACTTCTTCTCATCAGACCTCATCCTTATCACGTCGAAGTGCTAGTAGGGAAAAAAAGTTTGACGTGCAAAAGAATTTACTTGTAAATCTATTTGCAGAAATAAATTATTTTATTTTATTATTTTATTTTAATATGTATTGGTGCACCATTAAATACAATACAATTTACATGTTGCTAGCGTGTGGTGGGAATGCCCGGCGGGGAACGAACGACTGCCTGTTAAGCAGCGAACTAAACAAAACTGCGTGCGCTGCAAAACTGCTACTGTAGGCCGCTACATCATTCCTCCCTTTTGAAAAAATTTTGGACACAAAATTACACGCAAAAAATTTACAAAAATAATGACTTAGGGACCTAGTTCAGAGTTACATTACTGCTATTTGCCTATAGTGTAAACAACTGGCGCCAATCGTAAAGTGCTGACGAGGTAAAGAGCATTCTCGGTATTGAGCACGATACCGGCGCTGCGTCGGCGCTTGATCGCTCAAGTTAAGTACATTAAGTGCGATAACAGTTTCAAGTACCTTTTAAAATAAACATTTCTTCAAGTTTAGACACGCAAAATTAAAACATCATAGGTTCATACTAAAGTACTCAAAATTCACAAGTAGGTACTAATGTTACATTTTCTAAATAGGTACATTAAAATACTGTCTCCATAATTACGCAACAATTACAGAAGAGACAAAAACGAGAAAGGTCGCGAAATATTGAACAGGCTGTTTTGCCAACACGCGAAACGCTCAATTTAATTTTGCACTGCACTTTTTTTCTCCGAGTCCAGCTTGTTGGAACATGATTGCGTCATCAGAGGTCAGGCTAGATGTTTAAAGTACAACTTCTTCTTCTTCTTTACATCTATCTATACATATAATAAAAATGTAACGAATCGCTGTCTGTACATGGAAGATATTTGTGAAAAAATATTATGGGAGGCCTTTATTAATGCAATAGTACCCAAAACAATGATTTTTGGAATTTTTGTCTGTTTGTCTGTATGTTTGTGCACGCTAATCTCAGAAACCGCGTATCCGATTAAGATGCGGTTTTCACTAATATATTACTGGAAGCTTCCCTTAACATTTAGTGTTTGTTTTATGTTAATCGGTCCATAAATAAAAAAGTTACGCCTATTTAACTAATAGAAATATATATTTATATTAATAATCCATAATAATTATAATTATATGATGACGGTGCATTCACCGTACAATACAATACAATTACATATTGGTAGCGAGTGGTCGGAATGCGCGGCGGAGTACGACTGCCTGTTAAGAAGCGCACAATACAAAACTGCGTGCGCTGCAAAACTGCTACTGTAGGCCGCTACAGCAGCAATCAACTGGAGAGCCTAATGCCCAACCGTGGACTGCAATAGGCTGATGATGATAATAATAAATAAATAATCGCTCCAAGCCACCCTCACCTGCCCTTGGTGCATCCTGATGCATAACAGATGACGCTTTGACAAACGACCGATGGCGACATCACCATCACGATTGAAATAATTTGTATCAAATTCGGTCGATTCGAGGCACCGGCCTTATTTATGTTAAAAGTTTAACTGAGACGTTTACATATATATGTCAATAGATGGCACTGTTCTACTTTACACCGCGGTGTTATTGTGTTCCGCAGATCACTATAAGTCTTTACTATTTCGAAGACTTATTTCGATGATTCCGGCTCGATGGACCAATGTTGTAATTTTTTTAGAGGACATTTCATTTACATGCAATTTAGCGTAGATGAAATGAACTTATATTTTGTATGTGCACATGACGGCCAACTGGTCGGGTGATGAATCCGATAACGCTCGCTCTATGGAGCAACGCCGTCACATTGTATGAAACAAGACTACTTCTATAAATAGCGGTATTTAACGCGCATACCTTTTTTGAACCCAACGTTTCAGCCGTGTTAAACGGCCGTGGTCACGGGGAGTACTGGTGCAGCGATGCTACTCCGTCTGCGCGTCTGCTATTTTTCTACCCGCACATTTTCACAAAGGTATGCGCGTTAAATCCCGCTAGTTTTATATATTATATGATGCAACGCGAAAGTTTAAAAGTTATTAAGACGACTGCTTGAGACTGAGCGACTTGGCTTCTCTTTCTATTCTATATAATGGAAATGATTATCAGTTTGCATAACGAGCACTAGACTGGATCTCGGACTTATACGAATAAAATGTCAGCACATGCTGTTATGTCTATACAGCGACATCTATGAATTGATTGATAAACTAAACGGTCGTGAACACTTGGGTTATTCTGTATTCATGAATGTTACCTTAGTTCTGGAGTCCCGCGACACGCCCGCGCGCAGCAGCACGCCGCAGGTCTCCACGTGCGCATTGCCGGCCGCCAGGTGGAGCGGCGACGTGCCTAACTGCAAAAGGATTTCATTGAAACATGTCATCAATTAATAATGCCTAAACTAAAACAGTTAAAAAGCGCCGTCTGTGTCACCTTGCCGCGAACTTCCTTGGTTCAGTTGGAGGTACCTAAACAGTCTGAACTCTGAACAGACGCCGGCCCAGCTCCACCGCGCTGCCGCTGTATGGCACGTGTTGCGTACGTACCCAGTCGGTGGTGAAGGGCGCGCCCTTGGCCATGAGGTCGAGCACGAGCGGCGTGTCGCCGGCGCGCGCGGCCAGCAGCAGCCGCCGGCCCAGCTCCACCGCGCTGCCGCTGTATGGCACGTGTTGCGTACGTACCCAGTCGGTGGTGAAGGGCGCGCCCTTGGCCATGAGGTCGAGCACGAGCGGCGTGTCGCCGGCGCGCGCGGCCAGCAGCAGCCGCCGGCCCAGCTCCACCGCGCTGCCGCTGTATGGCACGTGTTGCGTACGTACCCAGTCGGTGGTGAAGGGCGCGCCCTTGGCCATGAGGTCGAGCACGAGCGGCGTGTCGCCGGCGCGCGCGGCCAGCAGCAGCCGCCGGCCCAGCTCCACCGCGCTGCCGCTGTATGGCACGTGTTGCGTACGTACCCAGTCGGTGGTGAAGGGCGCGCCCTTGGCCATGAGGTCGAGCACGAGCGGCGTGTCGCCGGCGCGCGCGGCCAGCAGCAGCCGCCGGCCCAGCTCCACCGCGCTGCCGCTGTATGGCACGTGTTGCGTACGTACCCAGTCGGTGGTGAAGGGCGCGCCCTTGGCCATGAGGTCGAGCACGAGCGGCGTGTCGCCGGCGCGCGCGGCCAGCAGCAGCCGCCGGCCCAGCTCCACCGCGCTGCCGCTGTATGGCACGTGTTGCGTACGTACCCAGTCGGTGGTGAAGGGCGCGCCCTTGGCCATGAGGTCGAGCACGAGCGGCGTGTCGCCGGCGCGCGCGGCCAGCAGCAGCCGCCGGCCCAGCTCCACCGCGCTGCCGCTGTATGGCACGTGTTGCGTACGTACCCAGTCGGTGGTGAAGGGCGCGCCCTTGGCCATGAGGTCGAGCACGAGCGGCGTGTCGCCGGCGCGCGCGGCCAGCAGCAGCCGCCGGCCCAGCTCCACCGCGCTGCCGCTGTATGGCACGTGTTGCGTACGTACCCAGTCGGTGGTGAAGGGCGCGCCCTTGGCCATGAGGTCGAGCACGAGCGGCGTGTCGCCGGCGCGCGCGGCCAGCAGCAGCCGCCGGCCCAGCTCCACCGCGCTGCCGCTGTATGGCACGTGTTGCGTACGTACCCAGTCGGTGGTGAAGGGCGCGCCCTTGGCCATGAGGTCGAGCACGAGCGGCGTGTCGCCGGCGCGCGCGGCCAGCAGCAGCCGCCGGCCCAGCTCCACCGCGCTGCCGCTGTATGGCACGTGTTGCGTACGTACCCAGTCGGTGGTGAAGGGCGCGCCCTTGGCCATGAGGTCGAGCACGAGCGGCGTGTCGCCGGCGCGCGCGGCCAGCAGCAGCCGCCGGCCCAGCTCCACCGCGCTGCCGCTGTATGGCACGTGTTGCGTACGTACCCAGTCGGTGGTGAAGGGCGCGCCCTTGGCCATGAGGTCGAGCACGAGCGGCGTGTCGCCGGCGCGCGCGGCCAGCAGCAGCCGCCGGCCCAGCTCCACCGCGCTGCCGCTGTATGGCACGTGTTGCGTACGTACCCAGTCGGTGGTGAAGGGCGCGCCCTTGGCCATGAGGTCGAGCACGAGCGGCGTGTCGCCGGCGCGCGCGGCCAGCAGCAGCCGCCGGCCCAGCTCCACCGCGCTGCCGCTGTATGGCACGTGTTGCGTACGTACCCAGTCGGTGGTGAAGGGCGCGCCCTTGGCCATGAGGTCGAGCACGAGCGGCGTGTCGCCGGCGCGCGCGGCCAGCAGCAGCCGCCGGCCCAGCTCCACCGCGCTGCCGCTGTATGGCACGTGTTGCGTACGTACCCAGTCGGTGGTGAAGGGCGCGCCCTTGGCCATGAGGTCGAGCACGAGCGGCGTGTCGCCGGCGCGCGCGGCCAGCAGCAGCCGCCGGCCCAGCTCCACCGCGCTGCCGCTGTATGGCACGTGTTGCGTACGTACCCAGTCGGTGGTGAAGGGCGCGCCCTTGGCCATGAGGTCGAGCACGAGCGGCGTGTCGCCGGCGCGCGCGGCCAGCAGCAGCCGCCGGCCCAGCTCCACCGCGCTGCCGCTGTATGGCACGTGTTGCGTACGTACCCAGTCGGTGGTGAAGGGCGCGCCCTTGGCCATGAGGTCGAGCACGAGCGGCGTGTCGCCGGCGCGCGCGGCCAGCAGCAGCCGCCGGCCCAGCTCCACCGCGCTGCCGCTGTATGGCACGTGTTGCGTACGTACCCAGTCGGTGGTGAAGGGCGCGCCCTTGGCCATGAGGTCGAGCACGAGCGGCGTGTCGCCGGCGCGCGCGGCCAGCAGCAGCCGCCGGCCCAGCTCCACCGCGCTGCCGCTGTATGGCACGTGTTGCGTACGTACCCAGTCGGTGGTGAAGGGCGCGCCCTTGGCCATGAGGTCGAGCACGAGCGGCGTGTCGCCGGCGCGCGCGGCCAGCAGCAGCCGCCGGCCCAGCTCCACCGCGCTGCCGCTGTATGGCACGTGTTGCGTACGTACCCAGTCGGTGGTGAAGGGCGCGCCCTTGGCCATGAGGTCGAGCACGAGCGGCGTGTCGCCGGCGCGCGCGGCCAGCAGCAGCCGCCGGCCCAGCTCCACCGCGCTGCCGCCGGCCGCGGGCGGCCCGCGCACGCCCGCGGCCGCCCCCGCGCCGCCGCCCACGCACACCAGCGACTCGCTCTGCAACGGAACGCGCCGGCCCGATCAACTATACGCCCGCCATACACGGTCAGTTCGAGCAGTGTGCCAGCGGTCAACATACACAGATCGCTCCTGCAGTCATAGTCAGCAGTTGGTATTAACTGCTCGACAATACGTGCACGCAGCGCTGCCTGCGAGCGCTCGCAGGATAGCTCAAGCAGTCGGTGAGTCAGTGCATGTCTGGCGACTGCTTGGCTGCATGATGTAACTTCACCATGCTGTTAACCGTTCCGTGTATGTGTGTACGTACAAGATTATAGTTTACTATATTATATAGTCGCAGCTTGTTGTGTTGTGTAACTTTAAAATATTAAAAAATGTTGTAATACCAAATCATGTAACAATTGGCGATTTAAAAAGAGTAACTACAGAGTTTCTTGCCGTTTCTTCTCGGTAGAAATCTACCTTCCGAACACGGCGGTAGCTTCTTTTAAATTGCTTTTATTCACATTCTTACATTACCTTTTATATTTTTACATTATTTTTTACTTGACGATTCATAAGTGCTTACTTTAAGTTTATGTGAATAAAGGTATTTTGACTTTGCTTGAAGACTGCTTGAAGCAGTCCGTGTATGGCGAGCCTTACTAACTACAGCTACACATTTACTTTATTATCCGCAGTACAGCTCTCCTCTCTCTCGTGACTGAAGAAGTATGGAGGAGTTGTCTCATGATCCGATTGGACCATAGATCGCCGCGACCTAAGTGGATGCGTAGGACTGACATAGGTAGGCTATGAAAATGAACTAAATTTGTTAATACTAAGTAGGTATTGCATCACCAACACCTAATCGATCTCAGTGGAATGATCACAAGCACACACATCACAAGCAGTTAATGACAATAAAATAAGAATGAAAAAACATATAAAAAAAATTAATATATGATCTGCAAATAGATTCACAAGTAATATTTTTTGCATGTCAACTTTTCTTTCTCACTCACCCTTTAGCATGATGAGGATGAGGCTTGATGAGAAGAAGTGCCACAAGAAATTCATCAGTTCATACTCATTATGTATTGTCTCTGATGGTTTGGAACCTTGGAATCTGAGCTAGACATCCTCCATTTAGCATAACCGAGAAACATTAAAGTTTCTGAGCCATAGATGCTTATTATTTGTCAAAGTCTAAACACTCTTTAATATTTTACATATCAATTTCAGGTAGATTTTAATTAGAAGAATTGAACAAACTTTTATGACCAATAACAGTTTCACATTTTGTTACAAATAAAATGTCTAATAACACAACCTGTGTACACAACAAATTGCTTTTGATCATAAATAAAGTGAATCATGTCTCAAAAGGAATTGGCCTATGTCCAGCAGTGGACTGATATAGGCTAATCATGATGTCTCAGACTTTTGGTATCACATAATGTTGAAGTTTTGAAGAAGAAGTACCTACAAATTGTATTGTTAATTGTATTGTCACTTACCGTGATGATCTGCGGTGTTGTGATGTGCACCACAGCAGCCTCCGGACAAAGGTCCGATGTCATTTTGGTTGCCTGCAGACACAACAGTATTACTTTTATAATACAACTGGCTTGATGGCTTATTTGGTAGTGACCTCTGCCCTCTGAGCCAAGGGTTGTGGGTTCGATTCCCGCACATTACCAACATTTGTGTTCATGAACATGTCTGTTTGTATTGGTCTGGGTGTTCACTATGTATAATATGTATTTATTTACAAAAAAAAAGTATCTAAGTAAGTTTACCAGTTGTCTAGCACCCATAGTACAAGCTGCGGCTTAGTTTAGTGCTAGATGGCGATATGTGGCCCAGCGTGGCACGTCTTGGGTTATTTATTTATCAATACTAAAGTACCCTCATTTTCCATGCCAAAGAATAGAAGCTTTATGAGAGAAATGCATACAGCTGGAAAATCAATTGATTATGCTTGCAGTAGGTAAGTCTAAAGACACTTTGTTACCAAACCACTTATAAATGACATATAACTTTACCAAACCAAAATGCTTTATATACAGTACCAATACAGTACAATAATAAGAGGGCTAGTTCCCACTGGAGGACCTAGCAGGGACCTACATCTCACAGCTTTTTTACTAAAATGAACTCACACATGTCTATTCCAATACCACTGGTCTACAAAATGTAACTTTTTGTGTGCCTTTCAATTGAAGCCTTTATTTTTATATTGCTTTGAGGTTACTGAATAGGAAAACAAGAATAAGTTTTTTGAATTAGCTCTTATTTTGGAAATATACCTAATATACAAAATTTGGCTTTTAGTAACACATTAAAGTACAAAACATTTTATAAAAAAAAAACTATAATAATTATTTACTATTATTTTTTGCTTTTTACTTATATAAAATTGGAAGTATTACAAATTTAAAAAAAAAACGTATTTGATTAAGATTTTATCTTCTTTTTCGTTCAATTGTCTTTTGTAATCACTGTTAGGGGTATCTCTAACATTGACGCATCCCATCGGCTCTGGTATCTCTTTTCCATTGTCGAGATATCTTGGTAGAATTGTTCACCATTTCCGTCACTTACATCACCGCAGTTAGAAGGGAAAAAATCAAGATGAGAGTGAAGAAAATAAATTTTTAGGGACATATTGCAACCCAACTGTTGATACTTTTGAAGGAGATTGTTCACAAGTTCAACATAATTTTTATTTCTCTTATTGCCCAAAAAACCACGAACGACTGCTCTAAAAGATTCCCATGCTTCTTTTTCAAAGCCCTATAAAACTGAATCAAAGTTTTGGTCCTTTAGAATCTCTCTTATTTGAGGTCCGATAAAGATAAGCAAAAGTAACAGTCATTCGCATGATTGGTAGGTTCCCTCCACATCATTGGTACACCAAAAGGCAATGAACGTTTCTTTTTGTTTAGCCTTAGTTTAGCCACTTAATCAGATTTGTGGAGCAAGTTGTGCAACTAAAATGTGGTACCCACTATTTGTCTTGGTTTTTAATTTTAATTCCAAATTAATGGAAGTAAACAGTTTCTAAACGTTGTGTTATTGAGCATCTTTGGTTAGTAAGGGTCACCTTACCACAAATGTAGCAGAAATTGTCTGCACTATTAACACATTTACGCGACATAACGAAAACTGTAGATTTTTCACTAAAAATGACAAAAAAACGGTAAAAATTTCACGTTTTAACTGTTGAACAAAACACAGTCAACGTTAAACACAACAAACAAATGTGAAATAATAAAATTTCCGCGGGTAATCACTAAATATTTTGAGTAATCATCATTAATGTGATAAATCTGTCGCTCTACCCTCTATTATATTTATAAGGCATAAATGCACAATAAGAGCTAATTATGAATTTTAACTTGTATATTTATGTTCTACGAGTGAAATACAATCAATATAGTATATTTTCATGTAGAAGGCAATTTTGATGTAGACCAGTGTACTTAGCAACTTATATACCACTGTCAGTCAACTGATAGTCTTTACCTGCTCATAGTGGAAAATGGATCACAAGCTGGGGCACATAAATAAGAACTCACTTTTTTCAACAATGCATAATCTATTTTGAAGTTTTGAAGCTGGATTCAATCTAATGGGGATTGCCACAGTGCTTGTTCTATACACTACCTTTACTACAAATATTTTATTCTATTACCTTCTAGTAATGTAAAACTATTATTGTAACACAAAGAGATTTGCACTAAAATTGCACTTGTAATTACAAATTCATATTCTTGAAAATAAAAATTACAAATATAAATTTTGGTTTTTTAATGCAATAGGAATATGAATGCTCATCATGGAATATCAGTTGTGCAACTGAACACTTTGTATGGTACTATATGGCGGATCATCTCCAGCACCGGAGTGTTTGCAACTATATTATCCATTACTTAGGATCTTAGCCCTAAACATAACTCTAGATTAAAATTTGTGTCTCAGGAGTATTCAGTAAATATCTCTGGAGAGAGTTTGAAGTGTAAGTACATAATAAATGCAGATATGTAACAACAAATAAGGGCTTAAAACAGGAAAGTGAGAAATAGAACAACCTAAAATGACTTATTATACACAAAATTACTAAGTTAAAGAATTGCAATTAAACTTTTGCAAAACCAAAATAATGTTAGTATTGATAATCCTACTAATATTATAAACGCGAAAGTTTGTTTGGATAGATGGATGGATGTTTGTTCCACTTTCACGGAAAAACTACTGAACGGATTTTAATGAAACTTTACAGGAATATAGTTTGTAAATCAGATTAACACATAGGCTATGTTTTATACGAATATTTACGCGGGCAGAGCCGCGAGCAGCAGCTAGTATAAAATAATTCTATGTACAAACCTACAACATATCACTATAATTTTCACCTCCACTTAGTAAATAACCTGTAGAATTCTTTCTATTCATCATTTGAATCACATCACTAATCACTAAAGTGAAATAAATATCAAAAAGTAGTAAGTGTTGAATAACACATAAAGTTTGCGTTTTTGCGCCATCGCTTCTTGATTGAAAACAACAGGATAAGGATGTTGAGATAGATGCAGAATTACCATGCCCTTTAAGTCGCCATAACTTCCTTTTCCTGTCAGAGAACGGAAGTGATAGTTCTATGCGAACACTTTTTCAACAACTAAATTGGATTTTTGGAACTCCTTACCTTGAGAACCGGAGAAATAGAAAGCGCAAATATATTTTATTAATGCATAATTACAATAGCTACTGCAGACGTCATTAATTTTAGCGTTACGGTTGCAACAAGATTACAACCGCGAAAAACTTTACTAAAAAAAAACAAAATGTCAGATAGACATGTCAACCATAGATGAGGTCCACCAAATAAACTATTTTTTGTTGACATTATTTTGAATACATTTTTATTTCATTTAAAAAAAATTTAAACGTTTGAAGTTAATTTATTTAATTCATGCCAATAATTATGAATTTTACATTTATTACAGTGTTCATTCGTCCATCTAGCTGCTGTGGGCGGACTTAAATTACTTATAGTGACATGTTGCTCACTGAGCTTAATAGATGTCTCTAGTAGTTTCTCATTGGGCTTATTTGAAATGGAATTCATTTCGTCAATTTTTTAAAACACTGTTTCCAGATAACTTTTTTTATCACACCAAAATGGTGAGTTTATAATATTAAAAACACATTAAAATATGTATTTCGGTACACGGAATACGGCACTTTGCCTCATCGGACATTGGGTCTCAAGTCGAAGAAGAAAAATTTTTGAATCTATTTGCAGAAATAAATTACTATAGATAATAAGACCAAAAAATATAGTAAAACATTAGTAATATTGTAAAACTCTGACCCACGATGCCCACTGATGGACAACACGTGCTCTTATATAAATTCCGCTTCTCGCGGACTTTAAATTTTGCGACGGATAATAACACAAGTGAATTAAACTTTTCCCATTCCACGCTAGCCGCTGAAGCCGAGATCTAACTGTGGTGGCTCTACCGCAGTGTAGCTCAGGTTACCAGTGAAGCAACATCTGCGTGATTATAGAACTCTCCAGAAGGTCTACTTACCTACAATCGGAAAATCGACTCACTTTAAGAAATTTACCACCGGCCGCGTATCAAGCCGAACCGAAAACCACCGATGCATTATAAGGACGAGACGATATTGTGAGGACGGTGGGTACAAACTGGATGAACGTAGACCAAAACAGAAGGGCTTACATAAACCACCATGGCAGAAAGAACCAACAGCATCGAAAAGGTAGGTATATCATCCTCCACTTTAAGTTGCAACGATTCCAACGAACATATTAGAACAAAGGATTCCAGGGAAGTCTGTCGTTTGTATTGGTCTGGGTGTTTTCTATGTTATAATAATGTATTTACATACTTACAAAAAATGTAAGTTTACCAGTTGTTTAATACCCATAGTGCAAGCTTCGGCTTAGTTTGGGGCTAGATGGCGCTGTGTGGCCCAGTGTGGCATGTGTTGGGTTACCTATTTATTTATTTTGACAGGTTGGCTTTAGCGGTCAAGGCTCAAAGACACAACATAGGATAGATAGATCGACGTTTTCGACTACAGTGTCTCAAAACTTCGTGCCTGTGGAAGGTACTTACCTACACCTCACACTCCAGGGATAACTTACCTATTTTTTATTATTTGACTGCACCGATCATTAGCATATTATGGAATGGACGCTTTTCATTTGTCTCTAAAAATACTTACGCGCTCTTTGTTAGAATCTTTCTCTCCTTTTTCTAATACACTCGGCTGATGGAATTCGAGACTTAAATACCTGCGCATTATACAAGGCGCTGCCTGGCTTCAAGGTAAGGCAAACCAAAGCTAATCTAATCCCTTTAAGCTTTAGGTAAACGTAAGACCTCATTCAGAACGAGCTATAAATCTCCTAATCCCATACTTCCAATGTATGATTTGCAAACGGATTGCGAATAAAGGTGTCTCTTATTTGAACGAAATATCCAGGTAAAGGTAAAGATCACTAGGGCTCATTTGTTAGTGAATGATCACAAATCATGAATCGAATCATCAACATCATCATCAGCCTGTTATCCACTGCCGAACATAGGCCTCATCCAATTAGTTCCATCGGTTTTGGGCAGTTTGCATCGGTTCCCTAGTAGGTAACCTCATCAGGTCGTCATGTCGTTCATTTGTGTCTGTTATGTAATTTTTTGACTATACTTCTGCAACATGCTGTTGGCAAACGACTGGTGGCGGTATAACCATCAAGATTGAATGCGTAGCTAAATACCACAGGCCGATGACGGGCAGCAGCGTCCCCGGAGCGAGTAACTGCGCCCTGCGATCGCCAATCCGCCTGCCCAACGTGGAGATTATGGGTATATCCTCCAGATTTTTGCCCTAAGGGGCGAACAACTGGAGAGGTCTATGTCCAGCATTGGACTGCATTAGGCTGATGATGATGACTTATGCAACATTTGGCGACGGGTTACCCATGCTGACAATAATATGTAATATTCTTACGATACGTCGACAATTTAACGAAGAATTTTCCAACTAGGATGACATTTAATGCTTTTAGAACTTAAATATCTTTGCTAGAAATGTGGAAGCATTCTAAAATCCGTCCAACATTAAAGAAGAAAGACGTCATAGACGAACGTTCCGGTAAAGGCTATTGAAACTACTGTGGCAGTGTGGACGCGACTCGCCGGGAGCGGCCGAGCGCCGAGCGAGGCGGCCGTTATTTGCGCAGCCATTCATACCAAATGTTATTTAAGCACAAAGGGACGCACTAGCTCGCGCTTTGTTCCACATACCTGCCTGATTACGTACACTCTCGCGCGGAGGCGCCCGAGGAATGGGAATAAACAGCAAGTGCCCCTGGGACGCTGCCGGCTGAATATATGAGATTCCGAAGTAAATAAAACAAAGAGCGACAACTTACATGCCTAACTAAATACATTTTTGTACCGTTTGTGCTGGGGTCGCGGATAATAAAAACGATGTAATATCTTCCCAATTCCTTACATTTATAGGCATTACTCGTAGTTACCTACTCGTAAATTCAGTTTAGTGAGACTGAAACATATAAGCCGATATCATAATTAATTCGTTAGCCCGTGTCATCCAACGGTGCGGGCCGAGCGATGAGCGTGTCCGGCGGATTATGAGGAATGTCCGAAGAGTGATATAGGTGCTTAATGGGGATCCGGCCAAATAACCACCGATCTCTTTAAATACAGACCCGTTCCGCTGCTTGAGCTCACGTAATATCTACCTGGTCGATTATTATGCTTGTTATTAGGTCACATATTAAGGCTCCTCCTTATAAATAAATCAACTAGTTATTTATGTATTGCAGTTTATTTATTTATTTATTAAAGGCACACAAACAGGTCACCGTCCTAAACATTTTGTAATGAATGTATTACTTATTGCCTAGCTAGGGTAAGTATACGGCTTTTTTCGAATGATTGAGTAAGGAACAAGCCTTTAAAGAAACATCATACGGGCTCCCAGTTCTGGGGCCCTACTACAGACAACGAAAACGATCGTTCGTTGAACGGATCGCGTATTTTTGCCCCATAAATCCCTCTCTTTTGTCTCTCCCGTGTTCTAATATATCAGTTCTATTCCCAGTCGGGTCAATTTATAAAATAAAAACTTTCAAAATTGTCTCATATCACTAGGAGGTGGTGTGGAGATGTAACCAGTCATAGATAAACCTTGCTTAAACCAGCCCTTACATAGATAGTAGATATGCTTTATCTGTATGTGTTACGCATGTGTTTACGTCAAATAATTACTTTAATTACACGCCTGAAATATACCAATCATTAGCGCAGTGGCACAGGTGCAATCATTCATCGTTGATTAGCAAAATTTTAATCACGTTTTGCCGGAATCTCGCCGTAATTACATCTGCACCCCACCTGTTTGACGTTCGTAATGAAGAAAATGCCTTTGATGGTAGATTGCACTTCCAAGAAGCGTTGGAAAAAGAAAGACCTCATTTAAAAACTTTATTAATACTTGATAATCCTAAGGCGTTAGATTATGCCTTAAAATAAGTTAACAGTGTAAGATCAACTGTAATAATATGTTTGTTAATTTTCTGAATCTAAGAGCTGAGCGACTATCGTTTGTAATAAAACTAAATACATAGGTATGTTTTATTAAATATTTATTCTAGAATGAGTGACTATCGAAACGAAATCTGCTGTTTCAAATACTTATCTTGGTAGAGATTGTTATTTTGTTAAATTGTAAGGAGATTTCTTAATACCCCATCTTTGTCTACATTGACCCGTTTTTGTTTTTTATATTTCTCTTGTCTTTTGATCATCACCATCATCTCAGACCAGTTCTCCCCACTGCTAAGTATAGGCCTCATCTTTCAGCCGCCGTTTAGCCCGATAGACATCAACAACAGAGTTCGTTCAACGGCTTGCGCAACAAAATTGTTGGTTTATTTTCTTGTCCCCATGGCCCGATACAGGCGTTCCTTTGGGGCTGGTAGATGTATTGTTCTTCGCTGCGGTGGTTTCCTTTGATGTAAATAACATAGAATAGGTACATTATTCTTTCCTCGCTCCGTAGGGCGGGCGAGCCGTGGGCCGAGAATTAATTCCAGCTAGATACGAACTCAAATGCAACACAACTCCGGCGCTAATTACGCCTTTTGTTACATCGCTGTTACCTTTGTTTGAGCGCGGCTTTGTTGCGTGCGCCGCGCGGACAAACAATGTTCCACTTTGTACGGAATTTACACTTTTGCGAAAAACGCTCGCACAATTTGAGCAGGAGTAGGGTGTGGCCGGTTTGACTGCAGTCGGTCTGCCGTTCTCACTGGACTTGGCTCAGCAGCGATAGCTGCTACTATAACGCGTCACTTGTGGTGGAAACACACAGAAATGTGTGTTTAGTTGAGGGTGAAGGTGAGAGGTGAGACCTCACTGAGAATGAGGATCTCAAAGAGGGGCCCAGTATATAGTCTAGTAGCACTGATTTACAATTGGCAAACAATGTTACTAGGAAGTAGCTGATACTTACAACTTCCGCTGGCATATTTCAATAGGCAAGTAGTATACACGTTTTGCCGTCGCCGTCGGGTCTCATCGATATGCAAGGTAGTGTGCAAAAGATTCCCCAACTATCCCTTTGGGACGACGAAGGTACATTATGCAATCACGGAGTCGGACCTGAGGGACCCTTCCAATATAGTCAAATGTAACAAGATGTTACAGCTGTATGATTATAATATTTAGGGTCACGCAGTGAATTAGAAAGCGTGACTACCCAGTTGTGTAGACAATTTTTATAAAAATCCGATTTGGTTCATGTTTCGTTAATAAATGTTTCCACTTTTTTCAGAAACCCCTCGACTGCAGTCTCAGAGTCAAGAATTCAGGGTGGATCCTGCTGATGATATCTCTCTGATCGTTCATGAGAGTGAAGGAATTTGTTCCTCCAGAGAACTTCCAGCCAGAGATTACACGTTTGTTTAGCGCGCACACTAGGGCACTAATATCCCCAGCTTCATTTCACACATTATCAGCCTATTACGGTCCACTGCTGGACATAGGCCTCTCCAGCTGTTCACCACTTAGGGCAAACATGTGAAGGATATACCCATAATCGCCACGCTGGGCAGGCGGGTTGGCGATCGCAGCGCGTAGCTTCTCGCTCCGGTGACGCTGCTGCCCGTCATCGGCCTTTGGCATTTAGCTACGCTTTCAATTGTGATGGTTATACCACCACCAGTCGGTTGCCAGCGCCTCGTTTGTTGTTCGGCAGGATGCACCACGGGCAGGTGAGGTTGGCTTGGAGCGAAAAGATGATAGGTCGCTCCCTTACATCCCTCCCATCCCATCCCCAGCTTACCTATTAGAAATATGCCCCTGTCATACAATTTTTGGCGGAGTTGTCGTGGCTATAGATAGGTATGGTTACGGCTGAGCTCAGCGTCACTCACATTTGGGGATGACTAACAAAGACGGCCAGAAGGATATTATTCATGAACAAAACTCACTAGGCTACCATAAACCTTTACTATGCACAGTCCTATGTACATTCTGAGCGGCTCAAATGAAATTATGAATTCAACGACGGCGCCAGCGCATCCCGCGGCACTCGCGATCGTGACGTCACCGCGACGCTTCCGCGAACTCATTTCATAAAGATGAGCCGAATGTAAAGATATAAAATTCTTTTGCACGCTTCTCTGCTACTTATTTTTATGACACTTTTATTATTGTGTGTATAACACCATTATGTATAGGCATGCTTCGAATGTAAATTTTTATACCCTACGTGATAAACTGTAATGTGTGTATCGTGTTTATATCGGGAACGAGATTTAATTGAAGTCATGATGCCTATGACTTGAAATTGCTTGTAGAACACACTAACTGGCTTCAAGATCTCAGGACAATTTTATAAAAGTGCAGTTTCCACATGCAAGACTGTCGTATGAAGTGGGACAGGATGAGTAGGAGAGTGAGGTCCCATTCCGACAATTCCCGTAATTCGGGGTCCTACTACTTAGTCTTGAATTCAGTAACCAGCCTTGATTCGAATTTATTAAAATACTTGTATGTTTATGATTATGTTTCCCAATAGATGGTGAGTAGGGTTTCCGGAGCTCGTGGGGGGTTAGGGTTGGGCCGGCATGGCGGTGGCAACTGACAGGTAACTAACCAGTTACTTGCCAGTTGTCACAGCGACTAGGGCTTCTCTTTCGCTTACCATCAGGCGAAGGGAAGCCATTATGTCGAGCTGCTATAAAAAAAAAAAATAGATATTGAGGCCCAGTTAGGAAATACCAATTCCAAAAGCATCAAGACAATTCATAAAGTGAATCTGAACATTTATGTTTTAGACCTATCTTTTTCATTTTATTCAACACTTCATATCGTTAAATTGAACAGCCCTGCAGACGGTGAAAATTGTAAAGTTCTCTTTATTTCCGGCGACTAGTATCGACGTCGGGACGGCCGCGGCCGGCAGAGGTCGAGGCCCAGTTCTGCAGGCACGTACCGCCTCAGCTGCTGCCACGAGGACAAAACTAATTCTGTTATGGCCAGCCACAGGTACCCTTTGCAATCAAATTACTGAATGTCGCACGTCCTATTGGCGAGGGCGTGACACGATTAAGAGGTTAGATGTCTAGCTCACAAATACAACAGTACACCGTTCTTTAAAAAGTGTCGTTAATTCGATACTGGTCAAGAGATGGCGTTAGTGGTAATTTAATTTGCGGGTCGGATGATTTCTGGGATATTTTAAAAATCTGACACAATTTCGGCATAGTTAAACCATCAGGTCTGGCTTTTTCATCCTGTCCTACTTCGTAATATTATAAACTAGCTTTCCGCCCGCGACTTCGTCCGCGTAAAGTTTTTTTTTCCAAAATAAAATTGTGCCTATGTTACTCGTGGATAATGTAGCTTTCGAATGGTGAAAGAATTTTTAAAAACGGTCCAGTAGTTTTTGAGCCTATTCATTACAACCAAACAAACAAAGTTTTCCTCTTTATAATATTAGTGTAGATGTAAAAGTTTGTTTTGATGAATGGATGTTTGCAATCGTAATCAGATTAACACATGGATTAAAAATGTACTTACCTATAATTTTTTAAGTAGGTAAGTACATTATCATTTCGCAAATCACCGATATTCAATGGAGCACACTGCTGCGGACTGCGGCTGGTTCAACAGTAAAGTTAGAACTACCATTGCTATTTTATGGACGAATTATCTATTTTTACTAACTTTTTCTGTAGGTAGGTACTTATACTTAAACACAGCACAAGTACGAGTAGATATTAATAAAGGTACCTACGCTATCAATATCAGACATTGTAAGTTCTTGCTCGCGTCGGTTTATCGATGCCATGCCACTCGTGGTCAACAACGGTTGCCGCAGGTCTTGTCTGACTAAATTCAGACAGTCCATCACTTATTCCTTGACTCTGTTTGCACAGATATCTAGAGCGTCCGCATCGCTCCTATTTGCATTCCCATTTGATACATTTGAGTCAAATATGTTGAGACTATGAGGAGCATCGAGTAGTTGATTCACTCGACCAAATAGGTAGTAGGTGATAAAGACGCAAAATTTATTGTACTAATGCTGAAACACTTTTAGGTAGTCGTGATTTAACTACTTATCGAAACGAATATAAGTAGGTACCTATTTCAAGTGAGAAAGAAATATATTTCAAATGAGCGTGTGTCTAGCAAGGCTTAACCACAATAGGACCGACGGACTTCAGTGTAATGAGTAGCCGTCGGAAGCGGGAATGTAAAGCGTGCGGGCGGCGCGGGCGTCTGCGGCGACGAGCGGACTCCGCCGCGCATAGCGAGCCGCGCTCCGCCCGCACGGAATAGCTGATGAACCCGGAGGTGACTGCGTTAAATACTTGGAATGTTCGTCTTAACCTTCACTTTGACGTGTATCTAATAAAGCGGGATTAATTTATTAGGATTTATCATGCCCGCAAACCGCTGTCCTAATGACATTGTCTATTGTGCCTTAGTCACCACGTTTGGCAGCCGGGTTGGTGTCCCCAGTAGGTTTGATTTGTACTCAGGTGCACTGCTACTCGTTTCCTAATAATCCCTAAATCTTTTTCTACGACATCCACAATGGGGATGTTTCCAGGGTCAAAATAATTACATTATATTTAGTCCGTATTTTAGATTATAAAAATATATTAGACACGTATTTTTCCTTTTTTCATTTAAACAAAAAATAACAAAGATACAAGGCATCAAAATTTTGGAGTGGGGATCTTTGACGTTACTTGGTGGCGAAAAAACTCCCACTCTGTGACGTCACGCGTAATTTTAATGGGCTATATCTTTGTCATTTTTGGTCTTATTTACAAATGAAAAAATACGTGTCATTTATTTTTGAACAATCTAAAAGACGGTCTAATTACATTTTTTACGGAAACAGGCCTATTATGTAAAAACAACAACAGAATTAAGAAAAAAAGAATTAGCTCCAATGAAGGTACTCTTTTACAGTCAAATATCTATACACGTATTATGTAATGTGATATTACAGTAGTGGTATTATTGGTTCCGTCGGTATATTAGTTATTCTGCGGCTGACCGTGTCGTTCGGGCGGCGCGGTAGCAGCGCACTGTGTCGGCCTGTGGCGCGGTGTGTCGGTCTGTGGCGCTCGCATCCATCGCTCACCCCGCCACAATGCATCGGCTTCGCATTCCCTCTCCAGTTACATTAGTTCGTGTAAACGTATTTTCCCACATTATTGTAGAGTTGCTTAATGAAGGAGGTAACATTATTAGGTTTAATGCGATTAAAATTTGAATTAGGTAAGCATTGTCACTGTTTCAAATGAGCCACTAAAACTAATGAAGTACATTTTGGTTTGTTAATATGTAGTATGGCGTATTTATCCATGTTCATTTACAATACACAAACACCTATCCACGTTTATCAATACTTCAAATCGAGTATTTCCAGACTCATTAAAAAAAATATTCTCTCGCTAATCGGACGTAGGTATGGGCCTTTGAAAGTTAAGAATATTATCGCGATTGATCTTTTGTCAAATATTTTTTAATAATAGTAATTAATTACTTATTAATATTTTGTTTGCAACCGTGTCTTTGGAGTTTTTGGACTCTTCTTAGAAACCAAGCCAATTTGCTTAAAATTAAGTAATTAATTAAGATATTTTACTATCAAAATTCCAATTTGAGATTGAAATTCCTACATAATGAACACATTGTTTTCTTTATTAGGTACTTCTAATTCTACAGGTAGATCTTAGATATCTCTAAAAATATTCTTTTAAGAATTTATTATTTTAATAAATTGTCCGTGACATTATAATTATTGAAATTTATTAATAACCCAATACCTACATGCTACGCTGAGCCACATAGCGCCATTTACTTAGTCCCAAACTAAGCCGAAGCTTGTACCATGGATGCTAGACTACTGATAATTTTACATGGATTATTTTTTTTAAATATTACGTAATTAAAATTATACTCGTACATTTCAAACACCCAGAAAAACACCAACAGGCATGTTCATGAACTCAAATGCTTATACTGTGTAGGGATCGAACCTGCGACAATTGTGTTAGAGTTCGCGTTCATTACCACTGTACCAAACTGGTCGTCAAATATGTTCTACATCACAATATGCTGTATCGAATTCCCTCTGTAATCACCTTAGTCGATCTGGCCATAGCTACACAGACGCTCCGGGTTCGTCACGCCGCGCCCCGGTGTCCCCGTTTCCACACCCGATTACCCCGTTACAGTTCACAATCCGCAAATCATCGTTCCAATCGGGAACGGGACAATTGAATTCTGCAAACCGTGAGAGAAAGTGGCGCTGTTATTGGTGTAGCTAGCAGATAGGCTATAGGTAGGTACGGTTCCACAATCCACACAGAGGTACAGACCTACCGCCGCAGCTATGCGGGGCGTTTTAACGACTCTCGAGCGAGGTACAACGGGTCACATTCACGTGGTAGAGTGTAAGAACTAGGAATTTCATTAGTTCATGCAAAAATGATGTTATGTCCGTGCTATAGGTAATGGATATAGAATACAAATCATCTCCTCATCCCTTAAGTAACGTAAGAATCTACACAAAGGTTTCTTAAAATTTCAACTTTAGCATAGTGACTTCCCTTCTCCATATAAAGCAGCCCAAGTCGCCGTGGAAACGGATAAACAATAACCAACTTGTAAATGTCACCGCCATGCATGCTGGCATGTAAGAAACATCCAGTTGTGCACCAACTGATCCCTAAACCGAAGCAATGAGGGTTTCCTGAAAAAAGAAATCCACCAAATGACACTACGTAAAAGGCAGGTCCAGCCATCATGTGATTGGTCAGTTGCTATGTAAATGTCAGTGTCAAATCAAAATGAATCAATCACGTAACAGTAGGACGTGTCTTTTATGTGGTGCCATCTGGTGGATTTCTTTTTTCAGAAAACCCTCATTCATCCATAGGTGTTTCGCTGAGTGTACGAGGTTGCCATTCGGGCCGGTAAATTTTGTCATTGGCAGAAAGTTGAAATGTCAAGAGGTCCTTGTAATTGTAACCACGGATTTAATGTGTGCATACTATCACATGTCAGGACAAGAATGGCGGTAATATTTTATGCTCTGTGTTTAACTAGGGGATCAAGAGCTTAATGTGTAATCACGGAGGCAGCGACCTTCGTGTTTTGGAAGCCGCCGTCTAGACTGCAGCCATCATGGCTTCTGAGACTTGCGATCCAAAGATTGCGCTGCCATCCCTCGCGCCACGAGCTCATCGACACAACCGATAAGTTTAATGGCCGCTCGATTATCCATTGACGAGTAGTAACTCATAACTCGATTCAAGTTGGCAAAGCAGATTTCCAAACTGCTCTAGAGAAGATATTTTCACCGCGCGCAACAAGCTTTCTGAAATGTATAAAGATAGTCCAACGATCATGTTTTTTGGGTGTTTGCTATGAAAAATACTTATTTTTTTTAACAAAAAGGTTGTTTTTCCCAAACAATCACGGCAGCACAGAACAGAGCTCCTACCACCAAAATCGAAAACGATCGTTCGTTGAACGGATCGCGTACTTTTGCACTATACTTAAATCTCTCCCATTTGTCCCTCCCGTGTTCGAATATACGAACCAAAATTCGTCAAAGTCGATTTTCATTAATTTAAGGATCTCGTGCTCAGATTTAACCATGTCCAGAGATTCTTGAGCCATGAATGAATGAAATTAATATGTCTTCTTCCTGGTGGACTTATACCCTTTATTTTACTCTGCATTATGGCCTGGAGCAGATTATACTTATTATTCCGCATGTATTGTATGTAGGTACACATGCCGTTCTATCTTGGATACTCTGTGGCTGCAACTTTTAATAACTACCCGCCGGTAATCGCAGTATGAGAGTTATCATTAGGCGGCCGGCTTCAATGGCACCGCTTTGTGAACTCGCTCCGCAACCCCTGCCCGTTTAGCCCGAGTCGATAAACGGACGTTTAGATCTGTGCTCCAATAGTGCCTACGCTTAGAGAAGAACTTTAGAATAAAGCATTCGTTTTGTAGCCACTTTAAACTAAAATATTTGCCCTACTAAAATATTTGCGAATACACAACTGACGTAACACAACAACGAATGTACAACTAAGGCAATAGAATGTTTTTTCATCTTTTTACACACTTAATATCGTACTTAGGTACATACATTTTGGAACTAAAAGTAATTTGTAGAGATACGCTTGCATCTCGTGATTAGTGTTTTATGAGCATTCCGTAGTCAAACTTTTTCCGGGTTTGGATAAGGACCACCTCATCTCATCCCATGGGTGCCGTAGGCTAAGGGAATATCAGGAAACGGGCAGTATCGTTTTTATGGGTTCAAATAAAACCTACCTGTGGTCATCAATGCGTCTGCCAAGCGTGGTGACCAAGGCAAGTCCCCCCCAAATAGCATTTTTTTTTATCAGACAACATCACATACATTGCTCCGATCCCAAAGTAAGTAGCTTAAGCACTTGTGTTATGGGTATCAGAACAACGAAGGTACCACAAATAAATACTTAAATACAAATATACCCAGACACGGAACAAACACAAGTGTTCATCACACGAATGTTTGTCCCAGGTGGGAATCGAACCCACGACCAGAAGGCAGGGGTCACTACCAATTGAGCCACCGAGCCAGTCAAATTGTCACTGGGGAAGGCCTATGTGAGGCAGTGAATGATGATGGAAGCTGATGATGATGAGAAACTAATCTAGATCGGCGCAGTGGCCTAAGCTGAGTGTTGGCCTCTGTTATAAGAGCCTCAATCTTGGTCTGTCCTGCGCAACCTCCAGCACGGAGCTCCGTGATTTTGAGTTAAACATTGTTGTCTACGGAACCCGACCTCTTGTTCGTCGTGCACTTGCCCGTTTTCCTCTCGCTACTCTACTCTCCAGTGTCTGGTATGAAATATTAACGAAATGTCGCTGTCCCTAAACGCTAATGAATCTTTGGCATGTGCCGCGGCGCCAGGGCTGCGCCAATTACTTGCCGGTGTTCAGTTGTTGTGGCGCTCTTCACCCAGGGCTGCCACCGGGCTTTGGAATGATGTTGGGAATTATGAAGGACTGCACAATGGCACAGGCTCCAAGCCTGCAATCTCAGCCCTCGCCCGGTAAGACTGCCTCATGCATGATGATGCATGTCTTAGGTTATTTGTACATTTTAATCGAGCTAATTATAAATAAAAAATGTTAATATTAAGAACTACAAAATAATAATAAGATTTAATAAATAATGTTTCAAACTGCTTATATACAATGTCCTTTGACATTTCCTAAATCCTTACTGACATTACCGCTCAAAAAGTAAGTATGTCATTCATTTTGGGTTCATTGACCCACTTAACACGATAACTCAGACTTTTTTAAACAGCGGTTTTTAATTTGCTATACTTACGCGACGATTCTACGCTTGTTTTGGATTTGTGCCTCCAAACACAATTTAAAAAAATGGGTGGTAATGTACATTTTAAGTCTGTACTATCTCGTTCTGAGACGCATATTAATTCCTTCGCCTATCAATTTCTAACTTTGACATAATTTCTTTTTTTTTTCAAATGATTCAAACTATCTTTTGCCTAGTGTTTGGATAATAAATAAAATTATGATGGATTTCTGTTGACCTAAGCTACAATTCTAGGTACAATCTTAGGGATTTTATGTTTGGCCAGTGGGCATTCCCCTTTGTCTTCTTTTATCGTTTTTATTATTATTTATTATTACTAAAAAATATTATTAAAAATAATAAGGATGTCTTATTTAAATACTGCTTGGACCATCCCTAACTGCACCTAGTGCTAACGCGATTCGGCAATGTGGGACACAAACTAAAAAATAGGTCAGAAATTAAAAAAACACACAGCTTTTTCGTTCGACTAATTGTAAGCATTCTTTTGCCGGTTTCGGGAGCTCTGCCGTGTAATGAGAGCGCTCGCAGCGCCGCCAAGCGGTCATTCTGCACTACATAAGTTTCTGTTCGTAAATCTGATTTTTGTTTCAATTCTGTAGCTTGTGTTAAATGTTGTATTTGTATAACGAGCAAGAATATGAGCGATACAAAAGTACCTATGCTAAAACCTATGACAGACGCAATCTCTAGCGTAAGGTCAAGTTATCATGTGATTGGTCAATTGTTATGTAAACGTCTCTGTTATGTCTGGATGAAACAATTATTTTTTAGTGCCACCTGGTGGGTTTATTATTTCAGAATTGTTTTGAACATTTATGTTTGCACAATACACGCGTCCACTATCAAAATTATGATTTATTAAAATAAAATATTTTTTGTTTATATTAGTAAGAACGCAGTATCGTATCGTTGGAGGCGGGCGTTAGAACTGAGAAATAGGTTGTTACATGTTTGGTTGAGTTCAACTTCATCTACAATAATGGGATCGAGTCAATATACCTATTTTATGTACCTCATCATCATCATTACGATCAGCCTGCTAACGTCCACAGATGGACATACTTAGATCAAAGCCAATGACAATCGTCATATTATATCTTGTACAAATTGTAGCTTTGTAAATTGTAAGTACCTTAACAAATGTCAACTTCGTAACAAAGGATATTGCCACGAAGAATCAGCAAAGCTCTCTGGATTCCCTGAGGTGTTCCCGGAGCCAGCTGGCCGCCTTTGTAAATCACCGTTATGCCGCACCTGCCTTCAGACCCCGGGAAATATTGCAGCACTTACTGCCTTCTTATTATATAGCTGTGTCAAACGCTGAAATTCACTACCTTTGTATAGTAGGTAGGTACATAGTTGTGTGCATAGAATTGAAAAGTAAAACCCTTAATGCATCAGACAGATAGTGCAAAATACACAACCCACTGGGAATCAAACTGAAGTTTTCTTTCGTGCCAAATTCTAAATGTGTTGGGTAGTTTGGTAAAATAACTTTTAAACTTTCGCGTTGCATCATACTATATATAGATAGCGGGATTTAACGCGCATACCTTTTTGACCTTCAACTTTTAGTCTGGTAGAACACTACACAGACCCGCGGTTTTATTTTTTTGAAGTTTGGTTCACTGGGGGCGAAGGAAATCAGTTATTCCTAAACTAAACCGCTACCTCTGATGTGGCAGTGGTCGCAGGTCGATCCCCGCACAGTAGGTACAAAGATTCAGCACTCTTGCACAATGCCTTCACTGGTGTGCTTCAAGCAGTTATCCTCATCTTCGAAATCTCAATGAAAACGAATTTTGACTATGCCAAAAAAGTTTTCATAAATTGTAGTCGATGTTCAAGCTGTAATCCTCACTAACCTATAACTCCGAAACTAAAATGCGACAATTTTTTTTACTTGTGTGACTATTTATGACTATTAGATAATAATTGATGAAAATGAATTAAAATAAGTACCTAACATACGTGCGTGACGGGAACTGTATAAGATTCACATAACCCAATCTTTATCTAAAATTCGAGTCTGTTCAAACAAAATAACAAAAATAACAAAATTTTAAAGGCATTAACGACGTTACGTTACGACGTGCTACACAATGAATTATGTATTCCGGAATATTCTAGAAAACCATCAACCCGGCTAAAACAAACAGCTGAGTTGCATTACGCAAACGAACTCGCCGAGTAAACAGTTTAGCGGCGTCGTGTTATCGAAAGTCGGGATTTTGAGATTTTGACAAATATTAGCATTATTAAGAGTCGCCGAGGAGCGATAATCGAGGCCATTTATCAGCCCAACAGCCATTTGCAAGTGTAATGCCTCTGCCTGCCGCCTCGCCCTAGAGATGGGCGATTGTCCCAAAAATTACAATCGTTTTGTTCGAATTTCGCTAACCCTTTTTAACCTACCTTTATTGTTTTGATGCATTTTTAAAGTTTTTTTTTTATGTAAATCAGATTGGACGTGTGTATTTTGTATTGTGAACATTCATGTTCGTTCGGATAGCTACTGTAGTGAGCTATATTGTACGATTGTATCGTGGACTTGTTGAAATGAGGCACAGTTTTAACGCTATCCGTTTTAGTTGGGTGCTGGTGAACTGACCTTTATAGATGGATGTTTAATATTAGTATTACACGTACCTACTTATCGACACCACCTGGCGTCAAACGGTTTGTATTGTAAGAGTGCCAGATTCTGACTGGGGGCGACTACTTAGTGACACCAGTTGTCATGAACTTTATTGTTTCACGGAAACACTGACGTTGTGTCTTCGTTTGATGGCTCATCGTTGGTTTATCACTTACCTTAAAGTGTCCTCAACTATTTTGCCCGTTAGACCGTCACTCAAGCCCATCTTCTCAGTCATCCTAGCTAACTGCCTACGACTCAACTTCTCCACTCCAGCCCGTAGGTACATACTCATCCCAATCACTCCGCTCGCTATTTTACTTTAGAAAATGTCAAAAACTTTATCAACCTAAAAGCTTTTCGAGTGACATCTTCTTCAGATTTTTAAATATATCGAATGGCGGCTGAGTGAATGATTCATTTCCATGCGCCCGTCCCTACGCGGCCCGAGGCGTTCCCAATCACGCCTTATTGTAAAATGGGCGCGAGATGTTGAATATTTTCCGCCGAAATTGCGTCACCGTGTTTGAGAAAACAACGAATTTTCTTTTCGTTATCAGCTCGCTGAGTTACTACGGGTTCCTGTTCAGAATGTCGCCGCTCGGCAGACTTCTTGGAATATCTCGCTTTCGCCTTGTCGCTTACTATAATTGACATTAAATTACCGCCCGATTTTGTTTGAAAAGAATAGGTATAAGGAAGACGAACCAAATCGTCATATACTTAAGTAGGTTTTCTATTAATGGTTTTATCAGCTTCACCAGTTTATTTATTTGTATAAGTTTTATATTTTTATAAGACAGATTGCTCTGTTTCAGCTTTTGTCATGTCGTTCTAAGTCAATGTCGTATTTCTGGTTGAGAGCACCACTATTCTATTAATTAAATTAATAACCTAAAAGGTATGCCACGCTGGGCCACACAACGCCATCTAGCGCCAAACTAAGCCGAAGCTTGTATTGTGGGTAATACACAATTGACAAACTTTTTTAGACACTTTTTTTGTAAATAAATACGTATTATACAATATACATAGAAAACACTCAGACCAATATAAACAGACATGTTCATGAACACAAATATTTGTACTGTGCGGTAATCGCACCCACAACCCTTGGCTCAGAGGGCAGAGGTCACTACCAAATGAGCCATCGAGCCAGTCAATTACAATAGATCATACGTTTAATTAAAAAATGTATATTTTTTATTATATGTATTAATTTGCTGCACAATAACTCGTTAATCGTACCTACTCAAAGGCATCATCCATTCACTTTTTTAGTTCTATTCCACAAGTCTTGATGGAATAAATTTGAGGAGCATAACGTCAAACGTTAAAAAATAATAAATGCTCTTGCCTCCGGCTCGTAATCCCGAGGGCACGGAAGGGAGAGGGCATGTCTTAGGGGTTTTCTTTAAATATCTATTCTTCATTTAAATCCACATGCCTCGGTTATCGCGATAAGTCATCTTTGTAAACATTGTTACGTGACATTGTACCTTAAAAACTTTTCATCAGTAATAATGATCTATACGTAAAGGAAAATGCCATGTGGGTTGAAATTAATTCAGCAGTTTAATTGCGTGATGCAACTTTTACTAATAGGTAGTGTTATAGACTGGCCGCATGGCGGCCAACCTCCTTCGCATGCATCCTTTTTTCTTCTTTTTCTTTTTATTTTTAGTCTTTTGTTCTATGAAAATTCTGTCTGTGGCTTTTCCAATCTCTTGTGCGTGGTGCGTGTCTATTTTATTTGTGTGTTATTTTTAACTTCTATATTATATTAATTTCCTTTGAGCCCAGTTTTCTTCCCTTTCCCTTTTTTCCGTTCTTAACAGGTAGGTACACGCCTTTTGTCAAGTCTGGTATTTAAACGTATGTGAATACAATAAATATATAAAATATAACAACATTACATACAATGTTTGTTCAAAAACAAAAGTAATAATTTAAAAAATTGCAAGTTCGACCCATTAATTATTTCATAAGTTTGTCAATATATGGCGTTGTACGACTTTACATCGCGCAAACGTTGCGTTTATCGAAAACTGCTAGTAGTTTAAAATCGTCTCTTTGTTCTATGTTTAATTTTGGTAACCTGTAACGATTTCGTACAGCCTTTATACTTAAGAAGAAAGAAAGAGCTTCTATTTAGAACTAGATGGAATGGAAATATGTAATTAATTTAATTTTATTGAAAGTAGTACTTTCAGATGTAAATTGTACAATTTTATCCATAACATAATAGGTAGATTCATTTTGTTTCGAATCTGATGTTGAATTGGTCAATTATAAGGCGTAGGTCGACTCACACAATAATTGTATAGACCAGCGGCCATAATTTATAATAGAGTTGGAGGTGTCCTAACATGCATAGATTGTGGACGAACTTTTGTCAACAAAATCGGCTATGCTAGTCACCTCAGAGCACACCAACGACGCTCCCAGGAATAATAGTCGCCGTGGCCGAATACGGTCTGGACAATATATATATATATATATAATTGTATAGAACAGATATGCAGGTTTCCTCACGATATACATTTGTAGGATACAGGGTTTGAACCAAGGCAGTAGATTGAACCAACCAGTCGTTGTTTTCAGGCGGTAGCGCTGCCCTTCGTCGTTACCACTTCCTCCGTAGGCAGCTATATTGCGAGTACATACCTACCAAACAAAACTCCGAGTCATTTAGATAGTAGTTTAGATAGCCTGTGCATTTTTCCATTAGCCAGCGTGTGACAGGTGTAGTGCGGGCGTCTCGACGGCGTGTCAAGGCCTCGCAGAAATACCCCGTTTGTCGGCCCCCTGACCCACTCTCTGTTGGCACCTTGGCTTAAAGCGCTGCACTCCGCCAGACATAATAGGGTATCGTTCCATTTCTTCGGTATGTGGAAATATTTTGTCGCAGGGATTTTACGAAACTTTAAACTAAAATCGATATTGTTGGTGTAAGTTAAACATTGATCTCCTGAAATGCGGTCACAGCAGTCAATCTCTTGAAGATCTATGTTAATCTATGATAATAAAGTGCATGAGTGCACGTTTCTGTACCTTTACTATCTAAATACGACGTGACGTAGAGCGAACTGTAAACATAAATGAAAACATTGTGGGACAAACGAAAGATAAATATATTCTTCTCGATGGAGTTGCATCCCAAATGAACCAGAACTCAACATTATATGTACATTCATCCAAAGCATGTAGCATACATACAGGCATGTATTAACAAGTCGGAACATAATTCTAATGTACATGTATAAAATAAGTTAACGAATGACATTCGTATGACTTGGTATGATCGAGGACTACGAGGGAATTAGTTCCTTTCGTAGTCATTGCTGGATGTAAGGAAGCGACCTATCATCTATTCGCTCCAAGCCTACCTCACCTACACCTGGTGCATCCTGCTGAATAACAAAAAAGGCGCTGGCAACCGACGGATGGCGGTATAACCTTCACAATTGAAGGCGTAGCTAAATACCACAGACCGATGACGGGCAGCAGCGTCACCGGAGCAAGAAGCTACGCCCTGCGATCGCCAACCCGCCTGCCCAGCGTGGCGATTATGGGTATATCCTCCAGATGTTTGCCCTAGGTGGCGAACAACTTTGAATTTGATTGTGAATGCCCGTGAATTATCAGTAGTTCATCTGTGGGAGCGCCCTTACGAATTAGCTCGTTCGCAAACTACACCACGGGACTACCAGAAACGCTTCTGTCTCTGTAGATAACTTTGAGACAGATGTATGTAATGCAGGTCCCGTCCACTCGCGGGCGCGGCCGGTGCAAACTCAATTGTGACAAACTCGCGCAACTTACACTCGGAAGCCGAAGTTGCTCCGCGATATCTTTGTACTTAGCGGAATTACTTCCTCAGTTGTGTTAAGTTCGGGATGTGCATTTGAACTCGGACGGTGTCTGTTGTTGGCTTATATTGCTGCTTGTTGTTACTTAATTACAGTAGGGGTTCAAAATAGTATTGTGTACACTTTAGACCAGAAACTAGGAAGTGAGAAATAAATAACCCAAGACATGCCAGCCAAAAGCTCCATTATTTCTACCTACATAGTTCCAACCATAACATTTGTTGCTATTATTTGCTTAACAGTTTTTTTATGCTTTGATGGTGAGTGATTAACTAGTAGGCTCAGTACAATAAGTTTTACGAGCCAATTTTTTCCAACTATGCAGTTGCAAGACTCCTCTGGTTGCCTCCTGACCGGATGTATTTATCACTCATCCGCAGTCACGCCTCATCATCATCATCACCAGCCTTTATCAGTCCACTATTGGAGTTATGTCTCAAGTATTCCTTATTATTAAAATACATCAAGGCATTAAATACCAATGCTGTACACATGAACAACAAAAGTAAATCATGTATTAAAAACCAACCTTACAATATTGAGTTCAGAATCGCGAGCATCATAATTCTACCGCCGTTTCTGACAGCGTGCGGACGCAATTGCACTGTGTCCGTGACTCAACGCGTAGGATAATGTCCTCTAAAATTGTGAAGTGCACCAACTGTAATGTGGTGATTAATGAACTGCTGGCATTTTTGACCAATGTGCTGGATTACATGGATGAGGAAAGTATTCATCATCTGGTTACAACATCGTTCAGTGTTGACAAGATTGTGGAGGCAAAATCTCTGCTGTTTGATTCGCTACCTAAGTTGAAGAAGATCCCGCAGCGACGTGGAGATGGCAAAAAACGAATGTCAAAAGACCTGGATGATATTATTGTCCGCATAAAAAGTGTGAATGCCGAGTTGCTTCCCATATTTGTGGCAAAGGACTTGCACAAAATTCCGAGTGTTGGTTTCGATCACATTGACTGTACACGTTTGTTGAAAGACATTGCGAATCTACAAAGGCAAGTTAATTTATTACAAGAAAAGACTGTAACAGTTGAGATGTTCGACAATTTGAAGCTTGAGTTTGACAACATGAAACATGCATCCATGATGGACAATTTTCAAGCGCATAGTTATGTAAACAAACGACGAGGGGCATGTTTGCATGATAGTGATAGCTACGACTTGAATAGTGGCCCTATGGGACTCCATTATGTACCTATTAAATGCGCACAGGTACCATCAGTTGAAAAAGTTAACGGTCACTCGACTCCGACGCGTCAGGCAACATACGAACACTGCGAGGCTAAGTCTGTCTCTTTCCAACGTAAGCAACAAGACGCGATGGAGCATCACAGCTGCGATGAGGCCCCTACTGCGGTTTCGAAGTGTGCGAGCGAGAACCGGGCATGTGCGGGCGTTGACTGGAGTGGGAGCGAGACGGAGCATCGCTTAGTGCGCGTGGAGGCCCCGGACGGCACTGCGGTTTCGAATGCACCGGTTATTTCTATGTGCGCGAACGCCGACGTCATCTCACCGAGCCTTATCTCTAACCGTCAAACAGCTGTTACGTTGGAGACCGCGGTAGCATGTAAGTCGAATGTTTTGTGTACCGGCCGAGCTAAGGACTGCACAAGGGTGCCAGAAGACACTAATGAGTGGCAAATCGTTCATTCTAAAAGTACTAAACGGTATAAATTAATTGGACAAAAAGGTCGAGCTTCTACGGCACCCGATGTGAAGTTTAAAGCTGCGGATGTCAAAATACCATTGTTTATATCTAATGTAAGTAAAGAGACAAGCGAACAGGATATCATTGGTTACATTAAGAACAAAACAAATGAAACAGTGTCGTTGAAAATGATCAAAATGAGTTCTACGCGAAAATACAATGCATATAAATTATTTGTTTCGAGGGATAGACTCAATTTGTTTTTGGATGACGAATTTTGGCCAGACGGCATTACATTTAGGCGTTTCGTACAGTTTAAGCACGGAACTAAACGGGATACAGTTAAAGTTGGATAATTAAATTAATATGTGTAGTGAATATCAAACAGATTATTGCAAATTTTATAGTTTTAACTGTAAGAATTTTAAGACATCCATTGAGGATATTCGTTATTTGTGTGAAACCGGTAATATAGTGTGTCTACAGGAGACTTGGCTTCTCAATCATGACATTCCATTGTTAGGAACTGTTTCAAATGATTTTGAGTACACCGGTAAATCAGCTGTGGATACTTCCGTTGGGATTTTGAGAGGGAGACCATACGGTGGGGTGGCTATTTTATGGAGAAAGGGTATGTTTGACAGTGTGTCAGTAATAGAATGTTTCAGTAAGCGACTGGCTGCCATCAAGGGTACTGTGGGTGATCGTTCTATTTTGGTAATTTCTGTTTACATGCCGACCAAATCGTATGAGAACTTGCCCATTTTTACAGAAATATTAAGCGAAATAAGTGCCATTGAAGCTAGTTGCAATGTTGAAAATGTGTTTGTGCTAGGTGATTTTAATGCTCATCCTCATGAGCTTTTTTATACGGAACTAAGCAGTTTTTGTACGGACAGGACCTGGGTATGTGCAGATGTGGAAAGGCTGAAGGCCGATGCCTACACCTTTACGGACCTGCAACATGGTAGTAAGAGATGGCTAGACCACTGTGTGGTCTCCCTGTCAGCCTGGCAAACTGTTACTAATGTAGGTATTGTGGAGGATGTATTTGTATCGGATCACCTGCCAATTTTCATAGAATGTCGTTTAGACGTTATAAGGGCAAGGCGGATGACGCGTGATGTGCAACGTAGTGCGGTGATTTGGGGGGAAAGAGATGAATCTCAGATTAGTAGATACCACGAGCTATGTCAAAATGGTCTACGAGAAATAGATTTTCCTTCTGAATTTACTGATTGCAGTCACGGGTCATGCGGCCTTATTGGCCACAGGCGCATATTGGACAATTTTTATGAACGAATTGTAAGTACATTAAAAAGTGCGGCTGTAGAAACCAAAAGCCCGGATAGCGATAAACCTAAAAGAAACAAGATTGTGTTTGGGTGGAACAAAAATGTAAGAGACTCACATCGGGAGGCCAGGCTTAGATTTCAAGTATGGGTCTTACATAACAGACCTACAGAGGGTGATATATATGACCAAATGAGTGAATCGCGCAAAATCTTTAAAAGTCGACTAAAATGGTGCATGAACAACCAAGAACAAATAAAAATGGATAAGTTAGCACAGCTTCGAGCTGATAAAAATTTTGGGAAATTCTGGCAATCTACGGGAAAATTGGACATTAAGCCTGGCCTACCGGCTTGTGTAGAAGGAAGGAGTGATCCAGAGGAGATTGCCAACTTGTTCATGGAACATTTTAAGGTGCAGTCTCCGCTGGGCTCCTCTTCTGGGGTGCTCGAGCCTGGGTCGGACGTGGGCGGAGAGGCGTCCTTGCTACTACTTACAACTAAACAGGTTAGGGAAGTTATAAAAGGGATGAGCAGGGGCAAATCTCCCGGACACGATGGGCTCAGTATCGAGCACCTGAAATTTGCGGGTGTACACTTGCCGAGGGTCCTGGCTCTGTTCTTCAATATGTGCATTAGACATTCGTACCTACCATCAGATTTAATGAAAACTATTGTGGTACCCATAGTCAAGAACAGGACAGGAGACATCTCGGACAAGGGGAACTATCGCCCTATTTCTCTTGCCACTACGGTGGCGAAAGTACTGGACAGTTTGCTTGACTCATGCTTGCAAAAGTATTTAAAACTACATGACGCGCAGTTTGGGTTTCGGCCTGGACTATCCACAGATAGCGCAATACTGAGCCTGAAGCATACTGTCCAGTATTATACAAACCGAAGGACGCCGGTCTACGCCTGTTTTCTGGATCTCTCCAAAGCATTTGATCTCGTTTCATATGATGTGCTCTGGGGGAAGATGGAGGACAGGGGTATTCCGGTGGAAATACGCAATATCTTTCGGTATTGGTATGCGAACCAGTTGAACTACGTCAAGTGGTCTAACAAACTCTCCGAGGCGTACGGGTTGGAGTGTGGCGTGAGACAAGGGGGGTTATCGTCTCCAAAGCTCTTCAACTTGTATGTAAATGACCTCATAGTGGGACTCAGCGGGATGCGTGTCGGATGCAAGGTGGGTGGTGTTAGTGTTAATAACATTAGCTACGCGGACGATATGGTGCTGCTGGCTCCCACTGTGGGTGCTATCGGGGAGATGTTGAACGTATGCGAGGGATACGCTTTGTCGCATGGTCTGGCTTACAACGTCAGGAAAAGTGAATATATGGTCTTTAAGGCCGCCAGTAAGTGTCCTGAAGATGTACCTCCAATCTACCTCAATGGAACGGAGCTGAACAGAGTTTTCAAATTTAAATACCTAGGACATATACTTACTGACGACCTTAAAGACGATCTAGATATAGAAAGGGAGAGAAGAGCTTTGGCGGTTCGCGGCAACATGCTGGCTCGCAGATTCTCTCGCTGTACGGATCAAGTAAAGATTACTCTCTTCAAGGCGTATTGCCAAAATCTGTACACGGGAGGTCTGTGGATCGGCTGTGCCAAAAAATCGCTCAACACTCTTCGAGTCCAATACAATAATATCTTCAGGATGTTGCTGAGACTCCCCCGCTTTTGCAGTGCGTCTGAGATGTTTGCGAAGATGAGAACTGATGGTTTTCAGACGCTCATGCGAAAAAAGGCAGCGTCATTAATGCATCGTGTACGGGGGAGTGACAACAACATACTGAAGGTAGTGGCAGAGGATCCGCATGCACCTATATTAAGGCACTTCATGCGAGTGATGACCGAAGTCACCAAAAGTGCTGGGTCGCGTTCGCAGGCGGTGCCACTTAGGTACATGACAAAATAGAGTAGGTAAATGTATTTTATAAATTAATTGTATTGCTATACTAACCCTTAGATTTATAAGCATTGTTACTAACCCATGGATCAAAGTTATCCGAAATAAAGATTTGATTTGATAAACTTTTCCGTTGGCCGTACGAAGCTAAAACGAAACAGCGAATGAGCAGTGGCAAATAAAATTCCCCGGAACAATTCTCAGTATCTGAGCAGCGACAATAGAGGAGAATGATGGCCGACCAACAATTACCCTCTCGGGAGGAAAATATTATATTTCGTACATAGCGCCGGAACCGCATCAGTGGCTTCGCGGGGATCAGCGACCGCAGAGGGGACGTAAGTTTTATAAGAGATATTACGTACGTAAGAGATATAAACGGAAGTTAAATCAAATTATCTTAATTGTTGATCACATTAGTAGGTCAATGGACAGTTCAGAGTTTTCTGCTATGATGATTCCATATGGGGTAAAATTTGAAAATGATGTTGGTAACCGTTTAAACATCAGATCCCTTGCTCGTCTCCTGTCCTCCACAGTAATAAAAAGAATCCTTTTCTAGATTGTGTCAGGTCTAAATATCGAAACACAGTCATTATCTAGAACTCATTATAGGGGAAAACTTTGTAACATTTTAAAAGTTTTAAACGTCTTGCCAAATGACAAATTGAAGTTATCAATTACACGAATGACACCAGTGGTATGAATTAGTTAACGAATAGGCACTTATTCCTACGTGACATCCATAAATGGTCCTTCTGAAAGTGACTTAGTACTTGTACTACAAAAGACACTAACAAAGAGATGTGGCATCCAGAGCATAACTTATAATGTAACTGAGCTAATGAACAATTACCCTAATGTGTATATACCTCTTTTTATAGTTACATTAGGTAGAAAGAAACGGTGTGAAAAATTGGCATTAAACGAAAAATGAATGTTATGTCGTATGCTTTACATATCTACTCGTACTTAAAATTCTAATTAAATTTTTGAATGCAAACAGTTGCAAAACTTTTAATTGGAACGTCGAAATAACTACCGAAATTTTAAATATTCCTTCAATACATATATCTGCGTGTTTTGAGGTAGCTTATGTTCTGATAAACAACAATTTACGAAATAATGGTAATATAATATTTGCTATTTTTCTACGTTTTACGGTACGGTACGGTACTTTTCTTGTTCTGATACCCAGAACGCAAATGCTCAAGCTACTTACTTTGGGATCGGAGCAATGTATGTGATGTTGTCGGTTATTTATTTATTGAAGAAGTAAGTAATCTCCGGTGTCCAAGGCGAAAGTGAACCGGTGTTTGACGAGTGAGCGCACTCCATCATAGATTGTGATTCGCTTAACATCAGGTGAATTATTGCATTCAAGCGCAAACCCATACTTTCTTTTTTAAACATGCGATCGGTATATAGAGACTTCTCTTCAGTATTACTCGTAGATATGTTCTTTATTTGCTGTTATTCTTGCAGTGGCTAGAGAACGTGGCATTCGTTTATCGAAATACTCGTAATAATTATTTAGAGGCAATATCTTAACAGCAATTTTCCATCTGTCTCAGCGAATATAGTTGACGCGAGTGGGCGCCCAAGTGGTCTCACCCATGTCTCGGGCGGGTGACGTCTGACGGAGGGAGAGGATTAGGATTGCGGTGGCACACCTGATATGTTGAGTGCACAAACCTCGGAGGTACCCTCATTCAGTTTAGTGGCCGGACGTCTGTTTGTATGAATCAATGTTCCGTAATGCTGTTGGATATCTTTTGCTAGTGATATAAGAGAATAGCTGTACAAATTGTACAGAAATTTTCATTAAACAGTGAAAAAAGACATTTAGGTATACGACCTAAAAAACAATTGCATCATGCGGTCACGGACAAAGAATACAAATTTTAATTAGGGCTGCCTTTCCGTGGGTGTAAGAGTGACTAAGAGATTTACTGAGAAATACAGCTTCTAAGCCGGTGGTAGGGTTTACCCGTCTGATTGGCGACCACTGTACATTGACATCAGTTGCGTTACCATAATCGATGTATAGTCAGAGGTCTCACAGGCCGGCATGGCCGGGTTACGCGAGCAAACCCACCGGCGTAGCTTAGCGTAGTAATAAAACCCTTGTTCGCTTTTGTCGGCTTAGCGTGCGTCCTGAGATATGGTCGTGGATTACGCCGCTTGAGGCATCTGATGTGTGATAGCGGCTGAGGGCCGAGGCACAGCGCACGGTACTAACAGTGAGATAGCGACTCTTGAAAACCAGGCTAAATCTATTTGTATTTATTAACTAGCTGACCCAGCAAACTTTGTACTTATTTCTCTAGAGTTCAATCTAACCCGTACCTTTCTTTTTCCTAGAAAATAAAATATCAGTAGGTAATCTATATACGACTAAGTGGTATGATAGCTAAGCGTCTAAGGGGTAAAGGGACTCTAAGATCACTAGGGAGTTAGGTGCTCTTCCAATCATCATCATCCTATATCAGTCCACTGCTGGACATAGGCTTCACCAGTTCTGTTGTGTAAGGCGCTTCGGGCAAACATCTGGAGGATATACCCGTAATCGCCACGCTGTGCAGGCGGGTTGGCGATCGGGCGTAGCTGTTCTTTCCGTCGATCCTGCTGTCCGACAATACCTTAGCTACGTCTTCAATTTGTGATGATTATACCTCCACCAGTAAGTTGCCAGCGCCTCATTGCTTACTCGGCAGGATGCACCACGGGCAGGTGAGGTTGGCTTGGAGCGAAAAGTTGATAGGCCGCTCCCTTACATCGCCTTCCTAACCGCATAAAATATTCCTGGCAGGTGGGAAGCGGTGCCTTACAACCAACGTTCTTTAGCGTAACTTCTCGGTTCAGTGACGCTGCTGCTGTCTTGCCAGTTACAGTCAGACAGGAGTCACCTCACCGTGGTTCGTCCAGGTGTGGCGTCTCCAGGGGTGCCGCATTAGCGGCTATCTCATGCGGCGGACAGGTAATTGGCAATTAAGCGGCCGACGTAGCCGAAGCGATTGCTTCATTAACTCCTCGCATTATAACGGCGTATCGGAGGCCTCTTCATTGTCGCCCGCGTGTTCATTTTCATTAGGCCCATACGGGTAAACAACATGGGTGTAAAGGATGCACTGTAAAAAAAGGTTTGGCTGAAAATGTCCAGCAAATGTTTCGGTAGGTACTTGTAGTTGTTCAAAGACCAGAGATTTTTTTTAACTCGACACGTTTACCTATTAGTGGGTTTGTCTGTTACAATAATGTCGATTTGTTTGTGTCGTGATAATAGTGTCAATATTGGACTACTTCTTCTACAGTGCGCTTCGATGGCAATAATAGAAATCACCCCCATCGACTAGACGTGAGACTTTCAAGTTTCATAATGCGAAAACTAAGCCGTGAAATAGCTTTCCGGCATTTGTGTTCCCAGATAATTACAATTTGTCTTTAAGTCAAGGGTAAATAAGCACTTATAAGCAATGAATTTGGGCAAACTAATCGGTTGCCCGGCTTCAGTCATGCTGAGTGCTGCACCCGTTAGAAAAAAAGACGACAACTCTCATTGTACTTGTGACTGTACGAACGCGAGCTCTCATTATACCCAGATAATCAAACATCATTAAAATTTATAACACCTATCTACATACACCGTAGCGTTGCATCGCTGCTGATATTTGTACACTACGAGCACTAAGTAAATACGATCTGACCAGAGCTTTGTACGCGCGAGCTGCAATCAGACGCAAAACAACAGCGAAATGACTAGCTACTGGCGTTCAGGTCATGTTTAGAGCCATATTCATTAATATTTATATCGCATCACAAACCCATTTAATAAATACATGCTTCTATTGGGATGTAAGGGAGCGAGCCATTATCTTTTCGCTTCAAACCATCCTCACCTGCCCGTGGTGCATCCTGCTGAACAACAAACAAGGCTCTGGCAATCGACTGGTGGCGGTATAATCATCACGACTGAAGGCGTAACTAGGACCCACAGGCCGATGACGGGCAGCAGCGTCACTGGTTACGCCCTACGATCGCCAACCCGCCTGCCCAGCGTGGTGATTATGGTTAAATCCCCCAGGTGTTTGCCTAAAGTGGCGAACAACTGGAGACACCTATGTACAGCAGTGGACTGCAATAAGCCTCTATTAGTCTAGTGGTAGCAAGTGCCTATAGGGTCCAAGAGGTCCTGGGTTCAAATCCTGTAAAGCCGTAGGTCCTACGTCGTAACTATCTTCAGTCATGTCAAGCTCTCGTCTCATGGGATTATGAGAGTGTAGGAACAGAGAGTGTATCTGTGTTTTTACACACACTGGAGCACGTTAGCACCTCCTGATACATCGCTAGTCTCCTTGTACTGCTGTGGCCGATACATACATACATACATACTATCACGCCTTTCTGCCAGAGGGGAAGGCAGAGACCACGTCCTTTCATTTGCTACGAACCTGGCACCCAACTTTTGCTTCGACCACATTCATCAATCTCTTCATTAATGAATGTATCAGAACGTGTGTCAAATTGAAACTACAATTGATTAGGTACCTACGAAGTGTTCTTTATTATGTCTGTAGCATCTTTCTCATGTGCTACGCACATTAAAAGGAAGAGGATTTAGGTTTATTGTTGTACAACTTAAGCGATCACTTTCCGAAAACTTCATCCGTGAAACAGTGTTACGATTGTATGTATAGTTTCGTTAATGGTACCCAGCCACGCGACACCGCAAAGGTACAGGGCTCGATGGAGTGGCGGGGCCCCTCGCCCCCGAGGCCCCTCGCCCCCGGGGCCCTTCGCATTAGCGTGCCCGCGTCGCCGGACACGTAATTGCCAATTAAGTCGCGTTGTAACGTTGTATTTGGCTCGTTATTAGCTCGTCGTGCGAGGCGCCGGGCGCAAGTGCCGTGTTGATCGTGCCGTATGTGCAGAGATGATTTGTGTACGGTTACATCGCGACATTGTTACGATACTCATTTGGTTTTCGCGATCTTCATGATATTGGCAATCATCATCGTCGTCAGCCTGTTGCAGTCCACTGCTGGACATGGGCCTCTCTAAGCCTGGCCACATTAATTCGGAATTTCGAAATAGTACGTTCGCAACAAAAATGCTCTACTTGCATACGAAGCGCTCAAGCGCTCCGGCATTCTATATGTAAGTAGAGCATTTTTGTTGCGAATGTGAATTTAATTTCGGGATTCTGGATCAAAATTCCGAATGTATGTGGCCAGCCTAATTGTTCGTAATTTTGATCAATTTTGGATTTCTCAAATCAAATAAAAAAAATCTCTTTATATAAGTACTTAGACTTAAAACAAGCACATAAAAATCGTCAATATTGAATACAGTAAATTACAAGGATTTAAACTACCACCGGCATCTAACACTCTCGCATCTAGCACTTGCGCGAATCATCATTCCACCTGCACTGAGGGCGCCCTACACTACGTTTGCCAAGAAATGGTATTGTCCACTCGCTTTTAAGATTAAGACTGTACCTATTTATGTATTTCTTTTTTCATATTAAACAATCTCAAACAATAACAAAAAATCAGTTGCAATAAAAATGAGTACTTATTATTACTGTCAGACGAAACGGGCTCCTATTACATTACTGGTTGAGTTGTTATACGGTGAAGTGAACTGATTGATGCAGGTAAATCATACATGAAATCAAAGCCAAAAGGTACAAAGAAGGCGAAGGCACCAATTTGTGCAAGCTTGAGATATTTTCCACGCATTCCTTCATAATAATATGCTATCCTAAGATCCTTTGTCTAAAAAAAGCTGAATAACATTGCTTTTATTCAGCTTTTTTTTTTAAATTTTATAGTTTGTTGTTTTATAAATTGAAATATTAAAAAACTCTTTGTCAATTAACGAGTCTGGTAAGTTATCTAGCCTCTAGGTATTAAGTAAAACGTTAGTGCGCCTACCTATCGAATTGTATTCTAATTTTAATTGAAAATAACATTTCCACACAAAATCAAGTTATAGAGTATAATATAAGCTTCTTAAAAGACTTTATCAAATTTTAGAAACTGGAAACGTACCTTTGAATTATTTTGGAACAGTATCAAAATATAATTGACAAGCTCGATGGCTCATTTGGTAGTGCCCTCTGCCTTCTAAGCCAAGAGTTGTGGGTTCGATCCCCGCACAGTACAAACATTTGTGTGCATGAACATGTCTGTTTGTATTGGTCTGGGTGTTTTCTATGTATAATATGTATTTATTTACAAAAAAAAAGTATTTAAGTAAGTTTATCAGTTGTCTAGTACCCATAGTACAAGCTTCGGCTTAGTTTGGGGCTAGATGGCGATGTGTGGCCCAGCGTGGTATGTCTTGGGATATTTATTTATTTATTATTTATTTATAATTTTACATGAAAGCTCTCGCGTATTTCCAAAGACATTTATCCGTTCCGTCTTAGCAATAATATGCAAATGATATCTTACACCCCATGTCCGGTCACAAACGAGGCTCTGGCGCAGCGCCAACGTTCCGGTACACTGAGCTAATGTTCAGATACTAATTCCTCGTATCTATAGATGTTGCTATGTTACTTTTGTCACCTTGTAGGGAGGAACTTTGCTCGTAACGTGAACTGTAGGAAGTTTCTTACACTAGCTGGTAATTACGACGTACCCGACGTACCTCCCTGTTGATAAATTTGATTGTCACTTTAAAGATAGCCTGCTTTCAATGTGACCAAGGTAATCCCGTTATCTTTTTATAAAACCAAGGTTTTGAATAAGCGATCTTTGTAATATTTTCACTAAAAACATATCTTTTTCAATAACGCTTCATATTCTGATTCCTGTTGAGACCAAAATTAAGAAACGAACTTTACTAGATTGAGTGTTTTGCCGGAAATCTGCCCGTTAACTAAAGTGTTAATGCGAGCGTCTCTGTCTTGGTCAATATTTTGGAGTGAGAGCATTTCTTCGAACTGAGGTGTGCCAAATTAAGTTCTTACTTCATGATTTCGTTTCGTAGATGGTCACGGCTGAGCATTCGCTACGTTTATTGCACGAAAAAAACTTATCTTTTTACGTTGTGGCCAGTGAACAGTGACGCATGTAGTAGGACAATATCACGTATCGAATTAGTTGTATCGTATGATCAACGTCCAAACACTGAAACTGCAAGGCCATCTGTATGCCGGGCGGGCGTGGCGGCCCAGATTACCGGCCTTACGAGCCCATTATCTGCGCGATGTTTATGATAAACCAGCCGGGCCCGCGAATGGCTCCCGGCCACATGTCTTCATTACTCGGACCTCGTATCTTTTCTTCCATTATGACGGGACCCTATAAGTTTGACTTTGTAATTTTATTTTTGGGATGACATTTCGTTTTGAATGGGAAAGTTTTATTTGTTTTTTTTTATGATAATACTCGTACGTTTCTATTTTAGGGAATACCGATTGGGCAGTGGTTCTTTTTTGCCAGCGTAAGTATATGAAATGAAATGTATTCTGGTATAGAAAGCTACCACAGAGGTAAAGCTTTGTAGCAGTAAATAAGGAGATATTATTGTGCGGGTGGTTTCTGGATTTATATGGATAGGAGCACCCCATCTCGTCCCGTGGGCGTCGTAGGGGACGACTAAGGGAACGTCAGGAAACAGGCAGCAGCGTTTACCTGGGCACAATAAAACCTACTGCGGTCACCAACCTGCCCGACAAGTGTGGTGACCATGGTGAATCCCCTCAAAGGACCGTTTGTCATTGAGGGAGGCTTATGTCCAGCTACGGACGTCTGCAGACTGATGATGCATAATCTGTGTAATAATATCAGATAACATCATTGTCACCAAATGGTATTGTCGTACTCGTAAACTTAGCTCTCATTCCGACCTCATGAGCATGTGTAAACAAAAGGAGTAGTCAGAAGCATTGACCATTTGATTGTACCCATAGAGGCAATCTTGCGGCCTCTCCGCTCACCCGTAGCGCTGACTATCGGCGGCTATTCCGATCCGTCCGTGTTCCGGGCCCAATAGTTGCGGCGAGCGCTCGCTGCGATAACTCAGCGGGCAGCGCGCAGCTATGTGTCTCAGCCAATCTTGCGGTCGAGACCGCACGCGACGGCACTCGGTGGGCCTATGAATGTGTTAGTTCACTTACTACATTTACTATTGTTACTTACTGGTACTAGCTGTTTGGAAATAATGTTCAAGATGACCACACAGCGCATTCTCGTCCCAAACTTTGCCCAAGCTTGTACTATGGGTACTAGACGACTGCTAAACTTTCTTAGATACTATCTTCTTTTCGTAAATAAAACATATCAAACACCTAAACCAATAAATACAGACATGTAACATGCAAGCACATCAATATTTGTGTATATTCGATTATTTACTTTTGATATGAAAAGATTAGCTTAAAAAGTGATGATTCGCATCAAAAACTCTTTACAGTTAGTGTTGTTTTGGTTCTGTTTTTCGACTGTTATGAACTAAACACTAACATAAGTATGGTGTTCAGTGTGCACATCTTTGATTTCCATTTCTTCTTATAATTCTTAAAAGATGAACTGAAATGAAGATGAAAAGTATGTTATCATATCATACAGTACCTATGTTAAGGTGAAAGTTTACACGTCATTTAAATATAGTAGACTCTCAACTTAATCAAACACATTTGAAGAACAATGCCATGAGTCAGAGATTTGTCTCAAGTCTCTCTTAGCGACTAATGATAACAAGTACTTGCGAGTATAAGTTCCGACGGCAAGCGGATTCCGGGCGGGGCGGGTGGGGGCACGCGAGCGCTAAAAGCGGAGCGAGCGAGCGAGGGCGGTGTAATTGTGCCGAGCGCGAGCGCACTTCAATCGCGGCTTATCTGCCGCGAACTTGCCGCCTGTGACCTTGCCGCGCTGACGGAACTTCTGACAACACCACTGTACTACAGTCAACAGTATGACATTCATACTCTTGTAGGTTCATTTATGTTGCCACAGCGTGAAAGATTATGTGTGCCAATTTTCATTAAAATAATATTATTTTCCATTCCGTATTAAATGTTTCCTGATATTCCCTTAGTCATCTTCTACGACACCCAAGGAATGAAATGGGGTGGTCCTATTCCAAATCTGGAACTTGGCAACGAATAAAACCTACTGCGGTCACTAACCCGCCTGCCAAGCGGTGACTTAAGCAAATCCCCCAAAGTCATCTCTTGTTCCACAGCGCATGCTTTTTCACCGAACATACTCGTAACTTACGGTGTACATTGTTCCCTTCAGTAATAATAATACGACTACTACACATACAGGTTTGCCTAAATGGTTTTGTTAACAGTTGTTTTTAACTATTGTTTTGTTTTGATAAAATGATACTGTGAATATGGAGGGAGTTATAATTTCAGACGGAGTTGGCTCACTGCTATTTACCTCTTCATACAAATATGCTCTCAGTATATGAGTGATCTCCCTAGGGTTGGCAGTTTGTTTGAAATATCTCTAGTTGGATTGTTTCTTAATACCTACGTCTGCAAGTGGGCTTGCTTCTTCTTCTTCGTCGAGGTAACTCTTGAGAGTGGTCGTGGTCGTCATTTCAGGCGTTGATCGCAAGCTTCACAGTGCGCCGCCCATTCTTCTCTCACAGCTGCCTTCCCCACGCTCCTATACCTTATGTAGGAGCATGGGGTGTTTTTAAAAATTTTAAAATACTCATTTAAGTATGTGCAAGTAGGATATTGTGTCAGGTGAAATCATTTCGAATGAAATTAGTCGGTGCTATAATTTAAAACGCAAATATTTCAAAGTATGGCCTTATAAAATGAAAATTTCTAATAAACACAAATAGACCAAGTACATTTTAGTTTGACGTTTAAAAGTAATTATGATCCACCGTGTAAGAATGGGATAGTCCAATAAATTTTATTTATCTATGTATTGTTGTCTACGCTAAACATATCATAGGTATGATGGATGAAAGAATCATAGGCACCTTGTATAAATCTTTTTGCCTATGACAGACGGTGCTGAACAAAAATTTTATAATATGTATCAACTAATGGTCAACTTGGGAAAACACGAGTTTGCTAATATTTCTTTTCTCTCTCTCTTTAATTTACACAAAAAGAAAAAAGAATGTCTCAAGTACCCAGGAGTCGTTTGCATAGAAAGCCTTGGTGGCAACCCTAGTGCATCAGAGGCAACTAAAGCGCGGTATACGTAGTGTACAAGCAGCGGAGCGAGGCGGCTCTCGACTCCCGACACAATCAGATTGTCTCCGTCTCACAACTAACATAACTCCAGTAATTGAGCATAATCTCCTCGAGAGCCCTTCTCCGCTCCGCCAAGTCTGTTCATTATAACTTTGTCCTGATTTAGGTATTTACGTTTAAAGGGTTGTGCGTTAATTATAAGTGTCGTAACTTTTTACAGTATTCAATTTGTGTTTCCGCGCCCTGTAATCATGTTATGTCCTTGCGTTTTCGTCTCACGCATTAACAATTTGAGTGTTTTCTACGCACTTCGAATTAATTATTTAAGTATAAATTAGGCCAGCTGAGTGTTGTAGCCGCGCGGAGCGGCGCCGGTTCGTTAGCGCCGTCGAAGTTAAGCTTGGATTGTGGTTTTATGGAATTAAATGCGCCAACAAATTTAGCTAATTAGTCCTTCTTAGCACGATCTATCTGGCCATGATATCTATTATGCAAAGATTTGATTTTTCGGCGCGAAGTATGGATAGGATAGTCTATAATAAACTCTGCATCTGAGAAATTTGCGGTCTGAACGGACACTTCCTCAAATTGTAATTAGATAGATAGATAGATAGATAGAAACTCTTTATTGCACAAAAACACAGACATTACAGAAAAACACATTACAAACAAAAACAAAGTACAATTTAGGCGGTCTTATCGCTAGTAGCGATCTCTTCCAGACAACCTTCAGGTAGAGGAAACCAGATTCAACAGAGATGGGTAATCTAGTGCAAAACTATCTATTTCAATAAACACGTAAAATAAGTCTACATAAATATACCAAGTAATACATATTCCATAGACATACATAAATAAATAAATATATATATATATATAAACTATACATAATAGGTAATATATTACACATATACATACAATAATATTTGAGTATGAATTAAGGAAGATAAGGTAGAAGAGAAAGAGATAGAATTTAGAGAGACAGGAGATGAGATTTAAGCCTAAGCTTAAAAACTGGGAGGGATTGGGAACGTCTGATGAAAAGGGGGAGGGAATTCCACAGACGGATGGATTGGACAGTGAAAGACTGGGAGTAGGATTTAGAAAGATGAGATGGAAATGATAATTAATTTCATTTACATAACAAGCAATGAAATGTCCCTATCTCTCTTTTACTAAGACGATTCATAATTTAAATTTGTTGCCGGTGACGGTATATGTAGGAAACACACACCTACACCGGTGGCCTTACCATGAACATCATTTAACCTAACGTGATGAAGCATCTCCATTGTCAGCATTTTTTTTATAGTAGCACAGCTTAGCTGCATCCCGTTGCCTCATGGAAAGCCAATTAAGTTAGGAGGCTTAAGTTGTAACAACGGACAAGTAACTCAATCAATCACTACCTACCGCATGGTAGTATAATATAGCCTGTACATATATGTACTAAGCATGGCTGCCTATACATAAGGTTTTTTCTTATTTGTCATCAGATGAGATGGGAATCGCTATCATCATCATTATCAGCCTGCAAACGTCCACAGCTGGGTATAGATAGACCTCTTCCAATGACAATTGCCGGCATGCTGTACAATAAAAGAGTAGGTACTCTTCATCAGCCTATCGCATTTCACCGCTGGACATAGGCCTCTCCAGTTGTTCGCCACTTTGTGCAACAAAGTACCTAGGTACATGTTCTCCTCCAATGTGCCGGCACTTCAGCTAGCCCAACGACCTTCGCGCATCACCGCCTCATTTAAAATTTGATCACAAAGTTTCGGGTCTCGTTCGGCCCTTATTGATTCCTCCCAATTTGACGGCTCATTCACAATTCAGCGCGGCACGCTTGCACCAACTTTTTACGAGATAAACGACTCAATAACAGACGGCGCGTGGACCGACAGACGTGGCCTTCCACTTGCCGATCTAATTGATTGGGTGAAGCGAGTTTGCGCCACGTCTTTACGATACTATAACTTTTACTTCTTTTCTCGTACCTATAGGGTTAAGTTTGTCACACCAATCAACTGTCCGCCGCCAGCCGCCATACCTACGCGCGGTGCCTCATAGCGGTGATCGCACGTTCGCCGTTCTCACGATTCCTTTGGCTTTTCCATGGTATTCTCAGTTCCAATCTATGTTCGTATTTGTTTGTAGCGTAGTGTGTACACGTATGTAGTACACACCCAAATAGCAGGGCAGGTGAGCGGTTACACGCCACTTGCGGCTCATTTGTGCCCGGCCCGCGTCCGACGGGGAATTAATTCGCTATTGTACATAATATCCGGCTAACTACCCGGTCTTGTGGCCCGACCACACCCGGCATTCGTAATAAGCAAGGTTTTAGCCGGAGTTGCGGAATTACCTACATTTACTGCCGTGGACTCGCAAATACCAGGTGGGGTTGTTGTCAAACAGAAATATTAGGCACCTTTATTTGCCGCACTAACTATTTCCAGTTTCGGTGTGTTCGCATTTTGCTCAGCGAAACTATTGGTGGAAACGTTGCGATAATTATTTATTTAACTAATTGCCATGGGATGACGGCAATATGATTAATAGATAAGACAACGTACTGCCAAACAATATGAGTATTACGTAACAATTTAAGTCACGAAATCATTTCAGTGCGTCCTACATTCATATGCAAATAATATATTTGATACGCTCGGGTGGTAACGACATTCCGAAATTCGTTTTAATGAAACACATATTTAGGTTTGCTAATTGACTTTCAAACAATTCAATTTAACTTTCCGCCGTTCGAGTTGACAACATCACTCAACTACCCGCGTGCGAGCTTGTGCGTATTGTTTTGATAAAGTTTTATTATTTAACTTCAAATCTGAACGTATCTACTAATTTTATGCCTATCTATGTTTTGATTTTACATGACCCTTTCTATGTAAATAAGTAAAATTGATGACAGTATTATACAGTCTTCTATAATAATTGAAATTACGACCTAAAATAGATCGATTTATCATCACAAGGGGCATGCGACTTATGTTGACAATGTTTTAGTTTTTAGCATGCGATATAAAGTGTTAGGTTAGGTATATCTCCTTAAATAGTCCCTTGTTAAAAATACCGTATCTTTTTTTTTAAATCCAACAAATAAGGAACATTTTCAGGGCATGCAGACAGAATGCGGTTCTTTATCTCATGAGTTCGTGCAATGTAATAGAAAATGAAAGATTCGGTGACTTCTCGATCAAATTGTAGAAGTCCACCTGTACGTGTGCACCAACGTATTGCACAGGGTCATAAGATCGCCGCTGACGTCCGAGCCACGTCGGCGTTATTGCTCCAGCAGACGTGACACAAACGCGCTGCCCGAGAGTGGATATCTCGGCAATATTGATGCGGGTTGGACGCAAAATGAAATGGCCCGTAAACGTTTTTGAGATATTTGACAGAGACGTCGCCTTAGGGCCGCGGGAGGGGGCGGGGGGTAAGGAGAAAGCTTTTATCTCTCATGTATCATTCAAGGCCGGGGTAGCGCCGACCCGCCCTAATGGGCTCGCGATTGTCGTGTCATGCTCTTGCTATCTTGATTTTGCTGTTTTTGTAATTTTTATGCTTACGCGTGTGGTATTTTTGTTCATAATCAGTAGTCAGATAATACATAACTTATGAAATAAAAATCTTCAATCTTCAAAAGGCAATACTTCGAAATTTGTAGTAAGGTAGAATAATATAAAATTATATGCCACACATCGCCATTTAGCCCCAAACTAAGCCGAAGCGTGTACTGTGGGTTAGACAACTGATAAACTTACATAGATACTTTTTTTTTTGTAAATAAATACAAATTTATACATAGTAGACACCCAGACCAATACAAACAGACTTGTTCATAAATAAAAATGTTTGTACTGTACGGGAATTGAACCCTCGACCCTTGACTCAGAAGGTCCAAAGGTACCAAATGAGCCATCGGGCCTTACAGCTCTGTGACTTCAGATATTCTATCTCTGACTACTTTCCTTCCTTGTACTAAAAATAATTAAAAAGGTCTTTAAGACTTAAAATTGCTTTATAGTACAGGAACGTGTGTTTACGATCAGTGTAGAAATAGTAACTTGTGTCTCGCTGTTCATGTCCCACAGAGCTCTGTTCTACCTACTGGAAGGAGACGCTTTCCTTTTTTATATCAATTAAATTGATTACTTAGATACTAAAACGCGTTAAAATGTTTTTAAAGTTGGTTGCGTGACTGCACAGTACGTACAGGAGATTGTCGAGTCATAAATGGTTACGCCATTCAGCTTATCTCAATTATTTCCGAAATTTCACAGGGCTCTATTCTATCTCCGACGTTTGTCCTAATATATATTAATTAAATTAATCTTCTAGACGCAAACAGTAAGATCAATGTGTTGTGTAAGTCGATTGCGTCAGTGTCAGTACAGGTGTCATTTGACTAGAAGTGGTTCGCCACGTGTTTTTTGTCATTTCCGGAGTTTCACAAGGCTCTATTCTAGTTCCAACGTTTATGTTTGTTTATACCTATTAAAGAAATAGATTTTAAAGACGGAAAAAGTAAGATCAATGCGTGTTGTAAAGTCTGTTGCGTGAGTGTCAGTAGTACAGGTGCGGGCAGCGTGCGTGTCGGCGGCCGCGGGAGGGCGCGCGCACTCTCCTATCGATTCGGCGGCGCTTGGCGCGAGGCCCGATTCTTCTACTTTCCTCCGATTCACGCTCAAATTTGCTTATGCAGCGATTCGTGGATCAAAAGCGTGAACCGCTTTCTGTGTAAAGGATTAGGTTTCGAACGTGCGGCGTTGCGTTTTACGTAGAACAAAGCTTTTGTGGACCTAGTTATTGGGCTTGTGGATTTTGTAGACTACTCAAATATATCCTAACGAGATTAAATTCTATAATTTTCTTTAACCCCTATGAAAATTCATAAAGGTACTTGACTTACACGAGTAAAAGTCATATTAGACTCTTTTTCATAAGCGTAAATAAATCTAAGGCATTGCCCTAGTAATAGACACTTTAAGGAAACTTGTAACTACGACCTTAAAATTACCTAGGGTATTTACAGATTAACTTAAAATTAAAAACAAATCCTCAAATAGTACTTTCTGGTTATTGGTGCCATAAATCTAGATGGAACAATGAAGATTAAGATTGTTAAACTGAATAAAATACACAACAGATAAACCTTTTGAATAAACCATGGATTATTATCAGAAGAGAAAAAAACTCAGTCGAGCTGAGAAAACAACATATGGGAATAACCAGTGAAGAGAAAACAATGTGTTACATTACGGAACGTCTAAAGAGGACGCGAGATGTTCGCACCTTTTGAATAAATAATCGTCGGATTCCAAGTAAATTACCCGATACAACGAAGATTTTGCCGAACGCTACGTTTTGGTATCTTTTGGCTTAATGCAAGGCACTATGTTCGGGACCATCCGTGAAATAATTTATCACGTGAAAATGGGAACGTGTTCAAAAAATCTAAACATTGCTTACGTATGAAATTAAGGTTTTAGTGGGTAGGTAGGTACTCTATTTTACCAGGACGTTATACTATGGTATATCTGTTTAGGCGTAAAAATTCAACGTACAAATGTCCACACATAGGTAGAGCATAGCGAATCTTCGCTCGAATTGAGCCGCCTGTTCGAGGAAGGGCCTCCATCCTATACCGCAGCTAAATAACCTCCGGGTCGTGTTTCTGCCGGTGAGTAGAGTTCCGGAGCTAGTAGGGTGAGAGCTGCATCGGCAGCCGGGGGTTAGGGTTGGGCCGGCATGGCGGTGGCAACTGACAGGGGACTGACCGGTTACTTGCCCGTTGTCGCAGCGACTTAGGCTCCTATTTCACTTTCCATCAGGCGTAGGGAAGACATTATGTCGTGCGTAAAAACCTGAGTGCGTAAAATGTCTCGTAAGTAGAGCATTATACATTGAGATATTTTGACAGATTTTGGATGAATTGATCTGCGGCCGTGTCTGTATTCTTTCTTCGAACAGTCTAAACTGAGCAATTTGACGATATATGATCATCATTATATATAGGCCTCTCCCAATGTTCGCCACTTTGATCGATCCTGGGCTTCTCGCATCCAGCAGCCGTCCTGCGCAATTCGTCACTCCACCTGAACTGAGGGCGTCCTACATTACGTTTGCCGATACGCGATATATGATATTAGATTTAATGAAAGTTGTGTCTTTCTTACCTACATTGTCTGTTTGACAATCTATCTATCTCTTCTATTTCTATCTAAATATGTAAAACACAAACCACTGGACCGATCGGTCTGAAATTTGGCATGCAGGTAGCTGTTATGACGTAGGCATCCGTTACGAAAGGATTTTGATCAACACCCGAAATTTCCACGGGAACGGGTTTAAAAATCTAAACATGCGGACGAAGTCGCGGGCAAAAGCTAGTATTTGCATATATTGCATCACAGCATTTCCCAGTTAAGCATGTCTGCGATGTGGCGGCGTGACCGGTGGGTGTTGGGTGTGCGCGGTACTCGCCCGGCTATAATAACGTGTCCGCGCCCGTGAGACGCTCCAAAGCAAATGGCCTGTCGGGCCGAGCATGCAATTTGCGCCAATCACTGGGACAACTTCAAAGAAAACAATCTTTTTTGCTGCATTTTCCATTTCTTTTGACTGGCTGCACTTTACTTAGTAAAACACTTAAATGGGTTTCCTGTGAACCTTCTCTTTATCTAGAAGTATGCATTGTATTTGATGTTTTTAAAATGTTTGATTTACTTATAAGCAATCTTTCTAATAGGAAATAAGTATCGTTACTCATGTGTAACACGGATGTAATACTTAAAAGGAGACTCCATTGTTAAGCTAGGCAAGGTCACACCCAAAGATACTGATTTAATAATATTTTTTCATTTTAATATGCTTTTATAGTAGCACAGCAAATGGCCTCCCCTCGCCTAATGGAAAGCGAAAGACTAGCCTTCGTCACTGAGATAACGGACAAGTAATCAAATCGTAGGTAGTACTCGGTTAGCGGTCGGGTAGCGTTGGGCCAGCATGGCGGTGGCAACTAACAGGTAACATACCAGTTACTTTCCCGTTGTCACAGCGACTTGGGCTTTTATTTCGCTTTCCATCAGGCGTAGGGAAGCCATTATGCTACTATAAAAATAAAAAATAATCACTAATTGTCGATTTTCTAAACAAGCCTCTGACTTAGTCGCCTCTTACCTGGTGCAGCAGAAATTATTAAAATACAGTCGATACTAGATCCCAATGTGACGCGCAGAGCAGGTAATTGATGAAGGCATGAGTCGGCGGCTCGTGTAGTTGTAATTGGAGTGGACCCTTTCAGCCGCAGTCAGCTGTACCATATCCATACCCGTGCGATGTCGATGCGTGCGCGAGTGTGTCCGCTAGGTGTGACTCCATCGAATCAAGCCACCACGTGCTCTAGATTTAGCAGTTTTCTAGATTAACTAGCCGGAACGCCGACAGAGAGATAAACGCTTTGTTCTAGCGTCCCACACAAAAACGGTGACACTCTGAAAGCTTTGTCTGTCTATCTTTTTGTATCCATTTAGTACCGGAACGGGACGACAAACGATCCAGTTTTTTATATTGAAAGCTTGTCTCTGCTATGTTGACGTTATTTTGTAAAAACTAAATTAACCGTGATATCTGTAAAAGTTTCATATTCTATTTTGTAGAATGGTAGACTTTTATAAAAAAGGTTAATAAAAATCCTGAAAGTAAAATTAAAGAGGTACAGTTCCCTTTGCAAGTATGTTTCGATTAGAATAAAAGCTTCGTATAATATAATAATAGTATCATCACACATCTTTATTGATACGAGTATAGCACTTCAAAATGACTACTGTTGCCGTCTGCACCATAGAAACTTGACTTTATATATTTTGAACTATCATCAAACAATTTAGTACGAACATAAGGGTAGATAAGATAATGTAAAGGTACAAAACAACCTACCCCAATCTGTCAAATTTCCCCTAACAATTTCCAAGCAAGGGTACAATATCTAGATAATTTTGATAGATTGGGTACCGGTGTGTCCAATGTATAGCCGTAATGTATGGCCGTGTGTATAGCCAATAGGTACAGAGGTTAGCATTTATCTACCTTTGTATCCTCAGGTAACAGATAAAGGGACACAGGAAGATGAGAGGTCCTGAAGCCATTGTCGGACCGGTTCACTTCTCTGCTTTGATGAGTGGAGTTATCCTTTTGTTTGTGATGGTCACTCTTAATATTTTAAGTACCTAATTACCTATTAACATACTTTTTAAGCTGTAAGTTACTACCCAAATGGATTAACTATTGTTTATCAGTTGTTTAGTACCCATAGTACAAGCCTCAGCTTAGTTTGGGGCTAGATGATGCTGTGCGGCCCAGGGTGGCATGTCTTGGGTTACTTATTTATTTTATTTAATTGGTCCGAAATAAAATCTTTTAATTCTTTTTTCTCAACCAGGCACAACCAACAACGTAAGATGTTTCGCACCAGGTGAGCCGCCTGTTCAGCATCGGCGGCTCACGCACCGGATTTAAAAGTTTTTGTATGAGCCCGTCCGGACGCCGACAGGAAGATAAACGCCTGGCGCCTGATCCCCGACACAAAAACGCTCAAACTCCGGAGCCCTATCTAACCCGTCTTTTTGCATATTTAACACCGGTGCGGAGAATAAATTATACACGATTTGTAGTCTAACTTGGTCTTCGCTAAAATTTCAGGTATGTCCGCTTTGTGGTTCTGCCGTCAATAAAATAGGAACAATAGCATAAATTGCTTGCGTACCCTGCATTAATTGCATGCCTTTTATTTAACCAATAGAATCACTCAAAGAGCTGATTAAAACATTCCAACTTACATCAATTTAATGAATAAATTAGATTAAAATGTAAAATGTAATAGAAAGGCGGTATTGGACAATAAAATACCTACTTTGTTTATTGCTATCATCATCATCAGCCTAATCGATGCTGGACATATATGCCTCTCCGTTGTCCGTCACTTTGGACTACACCTGGAGGCTTTACCCTTAGGGTTGGGCCGGCATTCCGGTGGCAACTGATCAGTTACTTGCCCGTTGTCACAACGACTAGGGCTTCTCTTTCGCTTTCCATCAGGCGTAGGGAAGCCATTATGTTGAGCTACTATAAAAAAAACTCGGCTCATAAGACAGCCATCAAATAGGCTATGTAATGTTTACGCTGCCTAGCTGTAGTGACAAATGATTATTCTGAATACATTAACGATTAATACGTTTCCATTGTACGTCGTCCAGGATTGACATCTCCAGCGATACCATTACGATAACGAGCGCTTAATATATTCCCTGTTCTTGTCCCCGGCGCGTCGGCGGCGCTCGCTCACCTGGCGTGTGTCGTGTGTCGCGTCGTCTGCCTGACACGGTGTTATCTGACGCGGCTGACACCGGTTACGATGTCATGTTATAATTAATACATTATTATTATAACAGGTATTAGTGTAAAACCAAATAAGTGAACCTGTCATGTCCTTTCATTAATCTTTCATGTTTTTTTAATGAGTTGATGAGAGAAGATTTATGAGTTTTATCGAGTTTATGTTCTTGATTGTGTCTATTTCAAAAAGACATACATTGCCTACTAAATCATAAAACCAATAACTTCAGAAATACGTGTACAATGTACATACGCAACGTCCTTAACACTTCTTTTTCAGAAAATAACTGATGGCATTAAGTACCTACTTACGGGTCTCTTGTACGGGAAACTATCACTCTAGTAAAAAATTAAACCGACTTCAAAAAAAAACACAAACGACCAAAACTAAAAAGCGATAAATAACGTAAGTAATTCTATCTTTAATACATAATTATTTAAATATTACAATTATCACTTATTTTTGAAGTCGGTGCCAGCCTCTCGGTACCTAACGTAGACTGTTGTTGTATGACGCGCGCGGCCGGCAAATCCACACGACAATATACATTTATTTGTTTGGCTGGCACCGACTTCAAAAATAAGTGATAATTGTAATATTTAAATAATTATGTATTAAAGATAGAATTACTTACGTTATTTATCGCTTTTTAGTTTTGGTCGTTTGTGTTTTTTTTTGAAGTCGGTTTAATTTTTTGTTAAAAATAATTTTATTTCTCTATTTTTAGTTGCGTTAATGCGCTGTGACCTTGAATAAAGGCTAATTAATGTCCTTAAGAGTTTTACTTAGGAATGAAAAATTTTGCTTTAAGTCAAGTGAAGACTTTGCGATCTAGAATCAAGCATATCACTTACCAAATCACCTGCCCTATTAGCCCTGCATAAGTACATACTACTACCTAGTTTAATGTCGACCAATGTCAGTACTGTCCCCTAACTCCTAACCGTTAAGGAGTTCTGTGGCTTCATGATCAGCACCAGATGTTGACGCCCGGAAGCATATACCTGAGTAAAATATGATTACGTAACAAAAACACCATATGGGCATACAATTTTCGGTTGTTGCCCTCAATTTCTCCAGGATCCCATCATCAGATCCTGACTTGGTGATAATGGGACCACCTCGGAAGTGTCCTCTGTCGAACTGTAGAAAAATTTTTGAAATCCATCCATAATTGACGGAAATATCGGTGAACAAACATAAAAAAAAATAAAAAAATGTATTATACATACAGACGAATTGAGAACCTCCTCCTTTTTTCGAAGTCGGTTAAAAAGCACCAATTTACTCACCATGAGATTGAAACGCAGGACCTCCTGATCGGCTTCCGCCACTGGGCGTAGCAGGAGTCACGCGCCACGCGTCTGTCCCACGCGTCGACCCTCGCATCATTTCTGACAAGCCTCTAATTGAATTGTAAATGCCGCCAGCTCCCGCGCGAGCCATTTTGAAAGTTGTTCCCGTTATGTTATTAGGTCCAAATTGAAATCGGCTGCTTCGTTAACACTGCGCCAATTAACCTGACGGAATTTATTGCATGTTACGCGCTAAGTGAATTGGTTTATGCGTATACCTCTCGGGAAATTTAACTTGAGCACAATGTTACGAGTATTATTCGGTGTAACATCGCCGCGCATTACCACAATTTGTAGGATATTGGGCGTTTGCGAAATTAGCTTTTATTGAAAATGTAACTTATGTAGTAGAGAACTGATTAATATAGACGCTTATTTAGTTGGCCGAGTTATTGGTTAATGGCAACCATCGCCTCTCATGTCGCGTCTAATAATTGGATAGAAACTCTTTATTACATGAAAAATTTACTTAGTACTAGACAAAGTATACCATTCTTGTACAATTTAGGCGTTCTTATCGCTATGAACAATTGCATTTGTCGATATCTATGGTGTGTCTTTTTGTAATCTCAAACATAGATCAAAATCACTCGTGGCGCAAGATTTGTGCTATCTTGCACCCTGCAGCTGATCAGTTTTGACGATGCTCGAAATACGAAAGAGTCTTTGACCCTAGTGTTAGATGGAGGGGCATCGCAAGTTATTTGGCTGATGACTTGGTTACCGTCGTCATCCAAAAGAAAATACCGTGAGCGATGGTTCTGCACATCCATAAGGACACATACAATTTGTTTTGATAATGGCTCCTAGAATATTGCGGTATGTCTGATGTTTTTCGTATTAAATATTTATCCGAGCCTGAAAGTGCTTGGCGACAACAATTACTAGCGATGCCGAAGTTCACTTACGCCTTTTGTATTATGCAACGAAGGATTCCTGTCAATCTGAATCAGCTCAATGTTGTTTTTCCTCAAGAATGCGAGAATAGACAGAACAGTAGTTCGCTAAATAGCTACTTAGCAATTTCGTAGGTTGTAGGAAAACTGCTACAACTAAAGGAGAATAAATATGCCTATTTAAATGCTACAACTAAAGGAGAATAAATATATTGTATGGCATACATTTCATAGATTGTACGAAGCGTGTATCACAAGTTGTCAGTCCTTCACGATAACACATGAGTTACAATTTTGCTAAGTGCTGATATAATATTATGATATAATTAAGATAAGTGTCATTGTCATGGGGAGTATGTCTGAAGTGACATCTAATTGTGTATGTATAGTGCGTGTGTCGTACACGTGTGCCTAAGCATCTAATTACCTACGTTCGTAGTGCGTGTTTATGAACGAGATTGGCGTAGAGGGAGCTCGTTCCAAAGAATTTCATCTCAATCCATAAATCATCGGCACCAGCCTACAGACGTCCACTGCTGGACATACGTCGCCCCAATGACAATTGTCATTTGGGGCGATTTGCCTTAGTCGCCACGAGTGGCAGGCGGGTTGGTGGGCTTTATTTGTATCCAGGTAAACGCTGCCGCCCGTTCCTGATATTCCCTTAGTCTTTTTCTATGACACCCACGGGATAAGATGGTCCGGTCTTTTTCTAAATCCGAAAACCATAGGGACAACTCATTAGTAGGAAAAATATATAATTAGCTGGTATCCGTCGAATGTGATAATATCCGATGTTGATGAAAAAACTTCTTTCCTTTAACCCGTTCACGTTCACTCATTACATATGACCTTGTCCAAAATTGACGTGGGACATATTTGTTCATCCATCGGACCGTTGACACGCCATATTTCGCCGTAAACAAAGCCATACCGGCGTGATGAATGTGTCGTGACGTCCCGGGGCGAGGTGGGCCGCGGGGCCGGGCGGAGCGCCGACAACCGATTTGTAACACGACGCCTGCGATGTCGTCGGCCGATTGAAACAAGATGTTTTGATATGTTTTTATATTATGAATCGTGCCTACATCATTCGCAATCTGTCTTCAAATTAGGCGATTATCCCACTGCAGCGCTCCACTCAGTAGAGCGTTTAATCTTATGCAAGTAGTAAACTAAACAGGCGAGCATGTATGAAGAGATTGATAAATGTGGACGAAGCAAAGTTGTGTGCCAGGAAGAACGTGGTCTCTGCCTACCCCTCTGGGAGAAAGGCATACATAACGTCACATGTATGTATGTTTGTAAGTAGTAAACTTTAGTCCGAAACTTATTACTATTGCTTTGGGAATGCTTTCTTCGCAAAATTGCGTGACCTCATACCTGGGTCGTCCAACAGGGAAGCGACCGGTGGGATTCCCCAGGAGCCGCTAGATAAACCAGTTAGAAAAGGACCATAATCACCTCTCATCTCATCTCAACGCCCAGTCTGGCGACAGGTGTCTGAAGACAGAGTAGAGTGTCGAAATCTCGTGTTCGTGATCCATTTTGGGTCGCTGAGTCAGCGGCGTAAGTAAGTGGGTCAATGAATGATATGTTTTCTGATATCAATTCTTATTGATTTAGTTTCGATGTTCCATAGTTCCTTACAGCCGTAGCCATCGCAGGCCGAGATCAGCCAGTGATTGATGTACGCGTGCTTGCATAATACTGGCATTAAGGCGCATTGCCGAAACAAACTGATTGCAAGATGATAGATAGCTATTTAACTTATTATCGAATCCTGGACCGTACTAAGATGGACTACAGGTTATGCTCCTTCCAAAGTCTAGTGAAAAACTTTGTTTTTCATAAATAACAAAAATCTACCAACTCTACCAACACTTTTCGAATACGGCGGTCGGTGCTTTTCAAAGTGAAGTAGATTGTGAAAGCGAACCTTGGGCTAGGCCGGGCAACGTTAGGGTGAAAAAGAAGAATAAATTCTATTCTACGGTCTACACGATCAGTTAAATCTACGAGCATCAAAGTAATTTCTTATGATTGCTGGGCTTTAACGCTACAAATACGAACATGCATATTACTAGAACAAACATAATCATGTGAGGCACTTACTTTACACATTTGAAGCACGTCACAATTGCCCTATATCCGATGAGCGGATTTCAAGCATGGTCTGTCGGTGTCACTGCCCATTGTTATCGGTAATCGCAACCTAATCAGTTCACACGCAAGTTGTATCTGATTTAATCACACAGTTAATTGAGACAGATCACTGATGATTACGTTAGACATGGGCAGTGGTTAGTGCAATTCTCAGAGACTTTCTATGGCCTGAGGTACACGCGTGAATATGCCCCCGATTTTCAATATGTGAATGATTTTCATTTATTTTTGTCAGTGTGTGTGTGTTTTCAGGTACAAATATAAAATACACAAAGTATATTGTCTTCGATCTAGGTTCTCGAGTGTTTATAACGATAGAGTCAGAGAATCACTTATGTGTTTGTGTGCACTGTGTGACACAGTACCCTATTGTTGTAATAATCCCTGTAAGACAGGTGTCTAGCCTAGTTCATGTAATATTCAATAGGTACTTAGTAACGGCATCCGCGAGCAAAACTAATGGAAACAACTAAAAGGTTAACGGATCACACCAATATGTATTCGATTTACTCCAACATTATCTTCTCCTCCATAATAACCTATCGGATTACTCGTTAACGATCGCATTTATTGGGTATCATCAAAATAACACATCATTGTTATCCGCAGATCCTATCTAACTAATATGGGCTTAAGGACTACAATTTACTTTAGTGCTGTGTCAATATGTACTTTGTGTCATGTCTTAAGAAATCAAATCAATTAATTACTATTTATTATTATTCTAAACAATCGTACAATTTTTCGACAATCGCTTTCGACTGCTGGACATAAGGCTCTCCAGTTGTTCGCCACTTTGATCAAACATCTTACCGATATAGGCGATCACAAGACATAGCTCTTCGCTCCGATAAAGCTGCTGCCTCTCTTATCGGCCTGTGGTATTTCAATCGTTATGGTTATTCCGCCACCAGTCGGTTGCCAGCGCCTCGTTTGTTAATCGGCAGGATGCACCACGGGCAGGTGAAGGTGGCTTGGAGCGATAGATGATTGGCCGCTCCCTTACATCCTATATATTATTAATTTAAAAATTAAATATGTTACCAAACAAAAGTATTGATTTTCATGTGCTTAAAAAAGTTGACAGATTTGCACCATTTATTACTGGAAGCATGCGACTATTGCTTATAACTAGGGTTGAAGCGATAAGAATGTAAAAACAAAACATTGCAAAAGTGCTTATAAATAAGAGGAAACAAAACTGCCGACTATTTTCGTATAAGTAATCTGCTCACAGACGGAGCTAAAGCATCTCGGATAACGAATGGCGGAGTGTCGCAGTACGAGGAAATTGCAGATAAGTTAAATAGTTAATAAGCAGCTGATAGCTGGCGAGGGTCGTCTGATGGCTTTGTGCCGCTGACTCCTTCCGGCGCGCGCCGCGCAGTCATTATAAGCCGGATACCGTCAGCTGCATCACAGTAACATTGCTAATGTAATAAGTAAACCCCTCCCTTTTAGTCGTGACTTACTTTCATCCCACGGTTTAGGTCATTTGACCCCATTGTGCATTGTAGTGACATTGACAAGCGACTGGTTGACCGACTCTGTCTTACTGACATGCTTCGGCTGCGCAACGCCGAGTCGTTGCTGGATAAATAATATATCGCAGTAAACTTACTTGGTATAGAATAAGCTTATAATCTGACGGGTATAAGTCGTTGATTGCTTCCGCTGCGCAGTGCGGGCAGCGAACTCTACGAGTATGTACAGTAATCAATGCATCGTAATTTATTATATTTTATCCACACACACACATAGTTATTAATTTGACACAAAAGTGCGTCTAGGTGTAGGTATTAATAAATAGGAATGACCAGTCCTACACCTTCTTGCGACTGACTAAATTGCGCTGCCTAACTTACCTTATGTACATACGAGAATACCTGAATTTATAAATCTTACGTCTTCTTATCTGTCTTCACTTATACATATATATGCAATAGTGACGATTACATTTCCATAAAAATTACTTTTCCGTCAATACATTGCGGTATAACGTGTGTATCTGAAACATATTTTCCCGTATCTACTTAAAATCATTCATGCGAAAGTGGATCGACTAGACAAGAAAAGAATAAATAAGCCTCCTTCCTCCGCGACATTATACGCGTACGTACCTCGGCTCTGAGCGATCGGGCGATTCCCTCGCGGGCACACACGCGATTGATTATGTACCTTCGTGCTTTGGAATAAGCTTATGCCATGTGCGTATCTGCTAAGCGACTCTTATATCTCGCCGTAAAGGAATAATATCAAGCGAGAGTTGTCAGCCGCCGTAAAAGACCCTGATAAGGTTTTTGTAAAGTAGATGATGCATTGTATTCTTAAATCGCTGTGCTTATAGATCTATTTTGAATCATCACTTTTGCTGATGACTGGACTACGTTATCTTAACTGCGAAAATAGACTAGTGCTGCTCGTAAATATCATATCGTAAACGGTTGATCATATCGCTTAGAAGCCCTAAAGTTCACACGTATAATAAGTATATATATTTTTAAAACGGTCTTTTTAACTTCTTTATCCAGAATTAAAGTGCTCATCAGTACAAATCAAGCAACCTGACTACCCTAAATTTAATGGAGTTGTATCCTATTATAGCGGTGGCCACTTTCCAGCTTTAAAATCAGATATTGAGGTTGGTAAATGACTAGGAGGTCCGTGTGTTTGTTATACGGTAACAGACATTCAGCAACGTCGTGAGCTCAACTACTTAAACTGCTGCCTACGGAGAGGGGAGAACCCTAATGATTATCGAGTCGTTACGATCAGGGAACGATATATCGGAACACAGCGCTACAGTACGTAGTACATTAAAGTTATAGTAAGCCACAGGTAGTGAACATCGCTCACGTTTAACGCGGCCTTTTGAAGTCTCCAGCGGCCTATCATATCCACCAACAAAGTAAACAGACAATAGTTTCTCCATGAGCCAGATCCAGTATATCAGTGCGCTCCCTGGCGGGTCCCCGGACGGCAGTTGCGAAGTCCGTGGGACTCAATTACGGACGTGAGCAGGTCACGTGGTGCGGGCCGGCGCCTCGGGGCGTGGGCGGCGCACGGGCACGGCCGCGTTACGGCTTGACCCCATGTGATGTGTGCAGGTGACGGTGTTATTTAACGCTTCAAGCATTCGACAGAGTTGTTAGCGTATTGTTTGAGGCACTCGCCTATTGTCGTATCAGATAAGTCGGAATCGAGTTCAAATCTTAGTCGGGTCAATCTAATTAAACAAGGGGCCCATCGTCGTCCACCGTTAAATGTAAACCTCTCCAGAGAACGCCAATCGTCACGATCTGGGGCACGACTGTCCAGTGTCCATTCTGGGTCAGCAATTTTCCCAAGTGTTTTTTCCCACCGTGTTGGAGAGCGTCCCACACTTCGCTACACCTACTTACTAGTACCCTCCTACTCAATCTTCCATCGGAGCGCCTGGAGACATGACCTGTTCACTTCGATGTGCCCATTCGGCGCACCATGGGTGAAGTAGGGTTTATCAATTGGCCTTTTTTTATACCGCTAAGCTGGCAACAAGCGTCTAATGTTACCGCAACCTATGACCGCCTGCAACACTATAATAATTATATTAAACCAATAATTAAAAATATTAGTTGTGCTTATGATTTCGTACTCATACTGCAGTTTTGTAGTTGTATTAGATTCTTAATTTTTATAACTAAAATAATTATTCTAGGGATCTCTCGAAAATCGGCTATGTGCTTAAAGTTATACTATTAGCTTCCTCGGCCCTAATCATACAAGTACATCGCGCTAGTAAAACTATGTGGCATAAAGTTGCTAGTTTATTCAGACCCTCGGGGCTGGGCCTACCCGCCCGGCGTTAATTATTCGCCGAAGACAAGTTCGCGTTTAATTAAACAGCTTTCATATTTAATGGCCACCTGTGAGCCGAAGACGGGAACACGACCAAACCTTGTTAGCGATTCTTGCGTCACTTTGACGCTTTAAGTTGGTTTTAAGCTAAACGTCGAGTGCTGTTAACACTTTTACGGCTATTGTTTTTGTTCGATTGAATATGCGCAAGCTTACAAATATTTTATTGCCTTACTGAGCCAGAAATCTTTACGTATTCGCGCTTTATTTGAATATCAGGTACAACACCCCACCACGATATTATATTAAGTTTTAGACTAATCGTTTGTCGCAGTAATATCGTTTTCCGCGTCCGTAACTCAATACAAAGTAGTACTCCACCGGTACATAGATCAAAGATGTTTAGGATGCCGCCGCTACTTTATTCCGGCAGGCGAGCGCAGGACCAGTAGTGTTTATTTCCGCAATTACGCTGCGACCACAAGACTAATTTGCATCGGGTGGGGGGTAAGAGGGGGGCCGAGGGTCGGTGCACCGGTTTTTGTCGTGACTCCGGAGGCGGGCGCCGATATTGGGCGCTACTTGTTTCCCCGAAAATGACTCGCCAAGAAAATTTTGTTTACTTTAGGATTGTTGTGCCAAAGCCAGGATTAAGAAAGTTGCGTTTTGTAAACAACATGACACTGTATAAAAATTAGCATTTCATAGTTTTTGACTGGCTCTGAGGTAGGGATAGAGAAATGTGGCGCGAATTAAAGAAGGCCTACGTTCAGCAGTGGACGGACCAAGGCTGTTGATTGAGTGAGGTAGTGATACTTATCCATTGACTAGATCGTGAGTTATTGAGCAAAGTAGGACAAAAGGAATGTCTGTTGTTTGACCTCCTTTAAATATTTATTTCATTTTATTTTTAGTATTTGCTGTTATGGTGGCAATAGAAAATAAATAAATAATAATTTGTGAAAATTTCAACTGTCTAGCTAAATAACGGATGTGACGGACTGCTAAGTCTTAGTAATAAGGTTCCGTTCTTACCCTTTAGGTACGGAACCATAAAAACGAAGAGCGAGTTATACCTATCTTGCTACATATCTGTCGACGCAACGCGCAAAAGTCGTGGCAAATGTAATTACATTGGCGTTAACATTCGCGAGGCGTAATCTAATTATTTCGTATACGATTGCGCTGCGTTACCCAGCCGTCAGCAGGTCGGGGCGCCTGGGGACAGGGCTTCGGGCTCCGAGAGCAGGGCCCGGCGGCGGAGGCCTGTAATGCGGCCACGAGCCAATCAGCGGTAACGAGGTGTCCCGATTAACGACCGGACAAATAGCACTGTTTGGTGGCCATGAGATCGATTGATACTGATACCTGTCCTAAATATAAATCTATCAATCAATCAACAGTCCTGATTCGTCCACTACTGAATGTAGGTCTCCCTTAATTCGCGCCACATTTCTCTAAAACTTTGTTATATTTTTATTTTAAATCTATTTGGTCACATCTTACACGAAATAATAAAACTCTTCTCAAAGCAACTGCCTTACGCCGATAGTTCATCACTAGCCTCACGCAGTCTACTGTTAGAGATAAGTGTATTTTGGATATTAGGTCCCCCCTGTGACAATTGTCATTTGAAGAGATTTGCCTCAATCACTGAGCTCGGCAGGCGGGTCGGTGACCAAAGTAGGTTTTATTTGTACCCAGGTAAACACTGTTACCCATCTCTTGATATTCGCTTAGTCGTCTTCTACGATACCTACGGGATGAGATAGGATCCAGAAACTACCAAATCCAGAAACCACATGGACAAATTGCCCTGTTTCAAAAACCAGAAATGCGCCAGATTCCATCACTTTGATCACGCAGTATGGCACCAGTCCTAAATTAGTTTATTCGCATGGCCACCCTACCGGGTCATCCATTCCGATTACATTCGCTCCCGAATTCGCACATCGATTTCGCTCGCTGCGACCGGTCGGACAGCGCTGTTTCAGAGGTCGCTACACTTGTTTGAAACTGTGACTGCTGATATAAAACCCGTTACTAGTCCCAAGGCAGTTCATATTGCCAGTGTGGACTTACAACTGAAATATTCTATATTTGGTTATTAAGCGATGCTCTAGTATCGCATAATGTTTTTATGATGTATATTTTACATCCTCTTCCTTAAATGTTTCGCAAAAAGTACAGTGCCTGAAATCATGCGTACAAAGCTACCCGAGTAATTTTTTGATAACTTATTTCATTTCTTAAATTGACCCGACCGGGACACCAACCCAAAACTTTTGGATCGTCCGCACTTCAAGAGAGAGCGCTCAACTATTACGCTACGTAACGTTATCAAATATGTACCTACATATACAACAGCACTGTAAGGAGTCTATTGTTACGTGCTATTTGTATTTAACTATGTATGAACAGGCTGCAATAAAGACATTCTACATTTACTGTTGACTGTACGACTACGAACTACGGCTGTGTGCTACGTGCCGCCTGCTACGAGCTGCTACGAAATTTATCACGACCATGTAACGCGGCTACGAATTTCGCATTGCTACGAGACATTGTCATAAACGACCAACATGGACGTAGTAAAACTATATGTACCTAGCCAGTTAGTCACCATTTGCTACTCTTGGAATCAGAGTAAATCTTACTTTGTTTGCCTGAATTACTGAAATAGTTGTAATATAACCTAAGACAATTAAAAAAACCTTTTTTATAGCGATAAGACCGCCCAAATTGCACCACATGATGTCTGTACAACCTTTGCTGTACATGTTTACATTTTTTACAATAAAGAATATCCATCTATCTACTGTATATTATCCTGATTGCGATCGTAAACGAATACGGTACCAGTTGATTAAATTTTCTTCACTTTACAATAACAGCTTGTCCTTTTACAAAGGTCTCTTTCAAAGATTTTCATCTATATCTGTCCCAAACAAGTCAGCTCTATTCTGAACCGGCAATTCTTTTGAGGTCAGCTCCAACGCTGTTCTGACGAGTATTATGGATAGATATTACTCTGTTGATCGCAAGGGCACCATGAAGCAATCGTCATTAACTCATCTTGCGACAGTTATGAAGTATTTTTTCAATAAAAACATGTGTAGAACTACCTCTACTACCTCTCGCGGGTCGAGTTTTGCATGTAGTTGCTCCGGCTACGATTGTCTGCATGACACTGGTACTTTCGGAATATAGTCCGGGTGGTCGCAGTTTAAAAATGAAGGTAAAAGAGGAGTCAGTATCAAGTATATAGAAGTAACAATAATGCTACATTAATACTTAAAGTGAATTGAATTGACTACATCTGTGGTTCAATGGTTAAGCGGTTCTCGCCCGAAGCGCAGGCAATATGAGATTCCAGTTTTGAAAAATGTATGTCACAAATATGAAACGAGCTTCTCTCTCGAGTCTGCCCAGAACACTGTGAGACGGGCGCGTCTTACATTGTCGTCATAGTACAGAACCTTAATTTGAGGCCAGATGGTTGGTGCGATGTGTTTGGCGTATTTAGTTACTCTATTAATGTAATCGTAAATTCCTAAGGCGATTCATGAATCGCCTGTAACTTGGTCTGTACCATTATTATTATTACGTTTCTAGAAGTTTACGCTGCACTACAGTCGTCTTCTTATCAAACATGTCCCAGCATGTTTGTTTACTCTCGTTGTGCCGAGCGCCGGTCGCGAGCGGCGCCGCCCCGCCTACGCGGCGCGCACAATATTTTTCTACTACTTTTTGCGCTCACCGCGGATATCCCAACTTTTCACTCTTTTTTCCCTCTTTCTGCGACCGACGGCGCCGTGACATGCGTTAGTTATTTCAAACCAGTTGCAGCTAACCGGGAACTGGCGTAATAAAAATTTTACGTCTGTCGACTGGGGAATATTGAAATCAACGTGTGCATCCAATTTATGGAGCGCTTTCACGCTAATAAACTAACGTGCTTTTTGCTTATTAAATGTGTGGTTAAAAAGTTACTGCTTTGTCGTTTGGTTAAGAACAGAAACATTAGATAGATTGATAGATTCTTTCATCATCAGCCTATTGCAGTCCACTGCTGGACATAGGCCTCTCCAGTTGTTCGCTACTTAGGGCAAACACCTGGAGGATATATACTTATAAACGGTGGATTTATTTATCTCGATGTCTGTGGAGCGCAGCGGTTACAGCGTTGTGGCATTACGTTACGTTACGTTGATCTGAAGGTTCTGAATTATATTCCTAATATAATTTGTATTTGTAGAGATACTCCTAGTACCTGATACTCATTGTAGGTACGTCGGAAAACCTTAGTTTGAGACAAGGTGGTTGGTGTGAGCTATATTATTTATTTATATCTTCAAATTTAATGATCCCTTGTTTTTCTAAGCACGAATTTTCAGCCAACTTACTTTTTCCTATAAAAGGAAAAACTTACAGGAAAGCCGATTTGATCCGAACCTTTTTTTGTAATTTAACTAGAAATTTACGGCTTCCGGGTTGCTCCCTATAACCAAGTGTCGAGTTACGCGGCATCGACGGGGCATAAGCCGTATTTTTCATTGCGTTCAATTACAAGTTTTAATTTTTTCAATGTGTTTTAGAAATATATTTGCGTATTTCATATTAATTTATAGTTCTACCGGTATCTGGGCAAAAGGTCATAGATAAAAGGACGAAATGGGGATTGTATAAAAGACCTTTCTTTTTATTTCTGGAAATGCTCTAGATTTATTAACAGACAAGGCTAAGAAACTATCGACTGGCGTTTTATCTGATGGATACCTAATAGCGTATCAGGGTCTTATTAGGGAGAGTTCCCGGACCTAAACTTAATTAATGATACGTACGTGACGAGCCAACAACCCGCCTCGCCATATTACTCGCGCCGTCCCAAAATTGGGCCGTACAAAATACTGTTAGACCAATTTTTGTTTGATCCCCAATTTGAATGCAGATGGAGGGCCGTCGAGGGTAATTTTAATTTTAATGACGAGCGGGTCGCGGCGTGATTGGGCCGAGTGGCGCTGCGCCATCGATCAACCGGGATTAGGCCGAGAACAATTTCAAATTACGCCCGAGATGGTTTCTTCGGCTATCAATTTCCCCGATTACGCGCTGTATCGGCCGGTGCTTCGGTACAGGGCTCTCGGCTCTTTGGGTATCACTTGCGCCGACGAGAGGCAATAATAATTCAAAATTGTTAATCAGTATTTCGTTTGTACAAGGGGTGCGATAAGTGATTCAATTAATTAATCGTTATTGAAATACATTTTAATAGCGTTATTGCCAAAGCGGTGCTTCGTATAGGGTATTTGCCATTTAGATTTCTGTTCTCGATCGTTATTGCAAATTTTCCAAAACATATTTATAAACATGTCATTTTAAATATGTGATGTCATTTTAGATTATGATACAAAGATGTCATTCTAAACAATGAGTAACGTGCACGACTCTTTTGTCATACAACAAAGTTTGTTCACCAACAAATAGCTACAAATTGTACAATTTGGTGCAGTCGTTCGGAAGTTATACGTTTATATTTTGCATTCACTTTTATTATTTCGAATTTATTTCACTGGCACGCGACATGATCGAAAAAAAATTGCTACTAAAGCTGAATAACTTCTGTGTATAACTACGTTTACTTATTTATTTTTTAGCTATTTTTCGACTTTGTATGGAAGAGTCTATATCATTCAAGTAAACGAACAAACACTAATGCTCAACACATTAAACAAATAAAGAACTTTATTGTAACAAGGCTACTAACAAGTTACACACGTAAACATTTATATTGGGTTCTTAAAAGTAGATAATTTTTTTAAACATTGTTTAGGTGTGTGCTAAATACTCTATAGAGTACACTTTACACGGTAGACCGATAAAACCTTCTCAGGTTTAGCACAAAAATATAAGTAAGAGTAAAAATAGAAACTAAAGAAGTTTTAAGCAGAAGTAAAAAAGAAACCAAGCATGAAATGTTTGAAAGGAAAATGTATTATTTTCCTTATTCAATAATATCAAAGACGAATAAAAAGTGTCACATAAAAAATCATGCATATACGCCATTACAGAAATTGTCCGCTCGCGCCACAATACGCAGCGCCTCGGCCGGCGTCTCCCCGAGCCCCGCTATCAATTTCCCCCATTACCCACACGATACGGCGGAGTGTCGCGACGTAAAACATTTTTATGACTTTAGTTCGATACATCGGACGCGTATGACAATAAATTTAAAAAGTCCTGGTGCGAAATTTAAGACGGACCGGTATTAAGGGCGACGCTTGAGGAATGAGCCGTTTGGCCGGTTCGACAGCTCACTCGGCGGAATAGGGAATATGCATGACTTTTTTTTATGGATTTATTGAGATCTTTTGTCTTCCAGATACATAAATATCGAAGAATTTTTAAACTATCTTTTCTATTAAGCGAGTTATAAAGCGTTAAAGTTATTGATTAGACAGAGAGATCCGATGCGGTAGTTGACGTCACGTACCGTGAGCGCCGTACTAACTCCATAGAAAAATCTGTTTCGCGAGAGAGAGACGGATATATTCACTTTCAATGACTGTATCTCGCCCATTTTTCAACCAATTTTGATTTTGTTTTCACTGTTCGTAGTAGATTTTGATCTATTTTACGATAAATTAGTAAATACCTGAAACTATTTTTCATGCATATTCCCTATTACTTCTGCACCAATTTTGGCACACATTTCGGAATAAGAGCGTTCTGTAAACGCTATATTTCTAGTGTCGTTGAATTTCTGTCGTTCTAGTGGTAGCAACTGCCGCCTAAGGACCAAGAGGTCCTGAGCCCGAGCCAAAAATTGTTAGGTAGGGTACACACTGGGGTTTTCTATCCAAAAATTACTCCATAACAGCAAAAGACTCAGGAAGCTATAAGCAGGAAGATATAACGCCATGTTTTACATGTATCAGAAAGTAGATACGTTTAGGCGATGCAGCTTGACAAAGATAGACTTAACCACAACATAATAAGGTTTATTTTAGTTCAAGAATTTTCGTTCGAACTTTACCTAGTTCGATTTCCGTTGGGAACAATTTAGGAAATTAACTTTTCAATTTTGTTCGTCATTCAATATTTTATTTTGATTGGTTGGCCCGGTGGCTCAATTGGAAGTGAGCCCCACCTCCTGAACCAAGGGTCATGAGTTTGATCCCCACCGAGGCAAATATTCGTGTAATGAACATTTGTGTTTATTCCGTGTCTGGGTGCTTGTTCATATTTTTATTTAAGGATGAGTTTGAGTAAATTTGTATTTCCTTCGTTGTACTAATACCCATTAGATTAGTGTGTACCCATAAGTGCTTATTTACGTTTTACGTTTTTAGGGTTCCGTAGCCAAAATGGCAAAAACGGGACCCTTATAGATTCGTCATGTCTGTCTGTCTGTCTGTCTGTCTGTCTGTCTGTCCGTCCGTATGTCACAGCCAGTTTATTCCGAAACTATAAGAGCTACATTATTGAAATTTGGTACGTAGATGTATTCTGTAAACCGCATTAAGATGTGACAATAAAATCAGAAAAAAATCCAAAATTTTTGGGGTTCCCCATACATGGAACTGAAACTCAATATTTTTTTTTTATCAAACCTATACGTGTGGGGTATCTATGGATAGGTATTTGAAAATGATGTTAAGGTTTCTAACAACATTTTTTTCTAAACTGAATAGTTTGCGCGAGAAACTCTTCCAAAGTGGTAAAATGAGTGTCCCCCCCCCCCCCCCGTAACTTCTAAAATATGGGCATGATAAAACTGAAAAAAATATATGATGTGTATTACTATAAAAACTACTAACGAAATTTGGTTTGAAGGAAATCTAGACAGTAGTTTTTTTTTAAACGTCATAAATTAAATTACCTAATTTTTTCATTCAATCAGTGGTACGGAACCCTACGTGCGCGAGTCCGACTCGCACTTGGCCGGTTTTTTAGAGTTGCTTACTTTGGGATCGGAGCAACGTATGTGATGTAGTCTAATATTTTACCGTTTCAAGTCAGTTTTGGTAACATGAGTATAGCAAAAATGTTCTCTCTAATGTACGGTAAGGGGATTTGAAAAAGTGCTAGGGAACGGAACACCTTGCATTTTACGGAAATGCGGTGGCCTAGTTCGGATCACGCCCGATACGGAAACGAACAGAACTTTTATTGTAGCTATTCCTGTCCCGAATAGTTGGTATTAAAGTTGAGACCAGTTTGTGTGCGCTCGCTATTACTGGGCATTATCCTTTGTTCTCTACGCGTTTCGCAGTCCTGTGCTAATATTAGCTGAACTGGTCGCGGAGTTGTATGCTTAGTCAATGCAACAAAAATACAACATAATGTTATTTTGTTTGAACTGAAATTTAGTTACGAACTCGGGAAGACTGGTGGTGTTCAAATAATTGTATTTGGTAGCTCTATTTATACGGATTTATAGAGATAACTTTTTTACTTGGAATTCGGAACTACAAATCATAATTTTTATTCTTACGAGAATTATAAATAAATAAATAAATAACCCAAGACATGCCACGCTGGGCCACACAGCGCCACTTAGCCCCAAACTAAGCCGAAGCTTGTACTATGGGTACTAGACAACTCTGATAAACTTACTTAGATATTTTTTTTTTGTAAATAAGTAAATACATATTATACATAGAAAACACCCAGACCAATACAAACAGACATGTTCATGAACACAAATGTTTGTACCGTGCGGGAATCGAACCCACGACCCTTGGCTCAGAGGGCAGAGGTCACTACCAAATGAGCCACCGAGCCTGTCTTCTGAATTCTTTCGTCATTAAGGTACTTTTGGGGTTAAAAAGACCATTTCGAAATCAAATCATCAATTTGATAATGAGAATGAGAATAACTCTCGAATGAAACAAAGAAGATACTATTTTATTATTAAGCTGTGAGCACTTTTAAAGTAATGGTTTTCCAGCATCAGTTTACTGCTGGACATAAGCTTCTGCAATTGTTGGCCACTTTGATCGATCCTGGGCTTCTCACATCTAGCTCCTGCCAGTGATCTTGCAAACTCACTCCACCTGGCCTGGGCCGCTACAATACGTTCACCGAGCAGTATCCACTCCATAACTCGTGATAATGGTTTACCTCAGTTATAATGCTTCACTCGTCTCGTGATTTTCCTAAAGCCGACGCTGAATGAAATATTGCTAATTAAGTTATAACAAAGGCGGCAGTTTCATTATGTCGCGAGTGTATTGTACGCAATCCCGCGGTATCAGCCCACAAGGAACGCTTCAAACCATATTATGTACCGCCAGAGCGGGCCGACACAAGACGAAGTTTGCCGCACGGAATTACATACATAATAAATGGAGATATGTCTTTCAGCTATAGTTATGAAACAAGTTTCCGTATTGTTTTATAATTCTCTACTTAGGGCTGTTCGCTTGCTTTAAGTTTCAGCGGAGTTTGAATTAACGAATCTTGGTATTCATGACGTATTTTAGTTGCCATTGCGCCATTTAAGCAAAGATTTAAACCAAATCTTGCCTTCAGTGTAGAGAATATTCAATTCTCCTGCATGTTCCAAGATAGGTGATTTGTGTAAGGCGCCCGTGGAAGCAGGATTACTTTTTTCGTTAATTAATATATCTTTGAAAGTTATCAGGTGTACTTACTTCGAATGTGTATAACATACACATATAGCAAATTATTATATTCAAAATGGGTTGTATAGGCGTCGAATATACCTATAACTTGTTCCTATTATAAAATTGATTAAGACATTTGCTAATGAGTATACTATAATTAATGTCGTGTCGGTTAACAACAATGTTGTTAACTTAAACAGCCCTTGACGTGAACAGGCGGAGGCACGCGATACAGATATCAGCAATCGCGTAATGGGATCGTCGCGATTGTCGCGACCAATTAGCGCGGCTCATTTGTCGCGATCAAATTGTTTTGCGCCGTGTGTATTGATTACGCGGAAGAAGCTTTCAGCCCGGACGTCGGCAATTGATTTGGCTGTATTATATATGTCGTAATTGGAGTGTTAGTTTGTTGCCTATAAAATATTAATAACAATAAATAGAAGCCGGTTATCGCCGAAGAGGCAGGCCCAAGGCGGGTGGCGGTCGCAGGGCGTAGCTTCTCTCTCTGGTGACGCTGCTGCCCGACATCAGCCTGTGGTATTCAGCTACGCCTTAAATCGTGATGGTTACTTATACCGCCACCAGTCGCTTGCCAGAGAGTTGTGTGTTGTTCGGCGGGGGCAGCCGAGGGTGGCTTGGAGTGAAAAGATAATATGTCGCTCCCTTACATCCCATATCATAGCTAAATTATGTGATATTTAGCTATGGGCCGATGACGGGCAGCAGCGTCACCGAAACAAGAAGCTACGCCTTGCGATCGCCAACCCGCCTGCCCAGCATAGCAACTATGGGTATATTCTCCAGAAGTTTGCAGTGGACTGCAATGGGCTGATGATGATGATTACATCCCCATACATTAAGTTAACATAATAATTATCAATGAAGATCTACTATCTACTAATGAAATAAGTACGTCCAGAGGCAGATATCGTATCAACAATAGCGGGATTGCGAACAGAGGCTATGGAGTTCAATTGCGCGGCCCATTTGAACGCCAATTAAATTGTATCGCCAGGTCGCATTACGCTGATTAATCCTAATAACTGCGCTCAAATACGGTTTAATTAATGTTGCCATTTAATCTGATGATATTAAGTAAGTATTGTGTGATGTATGTTTAGGCGTGTGCCGGGGTGAGAACATTAGTACTGAGGCCCTACTACAGAAAACGAAAACGATCGTTCGTTAAACGGATCGCGTATTTTTGCCCTTTAGATCCCTCTCATTTGTCCCTCCCGTGTTCTAATATATCAATTAAATTGTTGAAAATCGACGTTGACGAATTTTAGTTTGTATATTCCAACATGGGAGGGACAAATGAGAGGCATTTATGGGGCAAAAATACGCGATCCGTTCAACGAACGATCGTTTTCGTTTTTTGTAGTAGGGCCCCTGGTTCGTTCTGCATTTCTAAAATAATTTCATTGACGTATGACTGAATTTCATTGACACAGACTGGCTCGGTGGCTCAATTGGTAGTGACCCCTGCCTGCTGAACCAAGGGTCGTGGGTTCGATTCCCACCCGGGACAAACACTCGTGTGATGAACACTTGTGTTTGTCCCGTGTCTGGGTGTTTTTATTTGTATTTATGTATTTATTTGTGGTACCTTCGTTGTTCTGATACCCATAACACAAGTGCTTAAGCTACTTACTTTGGGATCGGAGCAATGTATGTGATGTTGTCTGATAATTATTTATTATTTTTTTAGTCACTACATTCATCCATCTTGTGGATCATCATCATCATCCTGCAAATAACTACACGAGTTTCTTGCCGGTATCTTCTCGGTAGAATGCTGTTTTCCGAACCGGTGGTAGCTTCGACGATTTGTAAGTGTTTTTCATAAAAACCTATACAAATAAAGATTATTTTGACTTTGACTTTGAAAAAATGTCTTTGGTCACGATTGGTGGGTTGGTGATATTCCCTTAGTCTTCCTCTACGGCCCCCACAGGAGATTCTCTCTCCTCAGTTCTCAATATCTTCAACATTTCCCATTGTTGGTCAGTCTCTTTGCACCAGTTGTCGTTGTCGCCACAATCCGGCCAGGAGAGCATTACATGCAAAATGTTATCAACTCCACTAACGCCGTGTACAACCGCGAAGCAGAATTTTTCCAGCTATTAGCTAGTTTGGCGGACCAAACTGACCGCATGTAAAGCGATTCTGCGCTCCAAAACGCAAATCGCTGACGTATATGCGTACCGCTAGCCATCGAAAGTAGATTGATGTTGAATATTCATAGTTTTATTATTTTGTAGGTGGTATTTTATTTTCCGGATCTATAATAGAACCATCTATCTCATTCCGTGGATGACGTATAGGTTGACTAAGGGAATATCAGAAAAAATATTCACAAACAATACTTATCTATGAAAAGTAACACAAAGATCAACACTTTGCGAAGTAAGGGATTCACATCGGCGACCGGCACTCAAGTGTTGTCTATAAATAGGTTTTTGGATACTGTGCGTCCGCGAGTCGCATAGTAACTTCTGTGAATTATATACGGGTGTTAATGTTGCCCAGGTAGGGCACAACACATTTTTTTTATTTGGTTTGCAAAACACGTACTACAATGTTTCGTTTCTATTAAAAAATTACGTCATACAGAAATAACTTCCACACAGGCACTATAACAAATAATTTAATAGGCAGTCTAATATCATTAATTAACTGAAACGAGGCTAACCAGAATAGACTAATTTAGTCGTCAAGCCAATCGGAACTGATCTCTATGACTAGTTCTATGATTGGCTGAAATTTTCGAGCGCAATAATGTGTGTTGCATGCGTTTGTTAGTACAGTTGTTATTTATATGCTAATATAGGTGCCACATAAGTATGTTCCATTGGTGTATGTTTGAGAACTAAATTGTCTCTACTCATGCAAGAATTCGTGCGCCCAATGGCCATTAAGGTCCATTCAACTCCCGAAATGCTTCCCATTGAATAAAGAAATGTGGAAATGTGATATAAAAAGCCTTGAAGCCAAATGTCTTATTTATTATAGAGTACATTTCGAACGTGAAGCGTTAGCCAAGTGCAAAAAATTGCGTGGACGTGCATTTTTTACTACCGAAGTAAAAATAGTGGCTTTGCACGGTTTGATTATATAGGTATAGATAGGTATGTGTAAGGTTGCTCCAAAATAGAAGGTAGATTTTGACTTTAGACTTTTGCGCTAAGAGAACATGTGGTGTATGTTAATTGACTGTTGCCACAGCTATTTGGTCTCTTTTTCTCGCTTTAAGTAAGGCGAAAGAAAACGCTGGCCACTATGCTGTCCTGTGATCTAAACTAATATTATAAAGAGGAAAGATTTGATTGTTTGTTTGTTTGTAATTAATAAAAGTTATTTTCTCTGGCCGATATCGAGTTACAGCCTAAATTAAGGGACAAAAAAATACCGGTATAAAATTTGAACTGATAAAATGTACCAATTACGATAACCTCCCAGTTGACCTGAACTACTTTCCCGCATTTGCACGATTATTGTGCGCATTCAAACTGAGCCACGGTTAGCATTACGGAAATGCGCGCCAGTGATTCATGGGCCATAGTCGCGCCGGCTAACGAATGGTGCTTTTATCCAATTTAATTTCACCTGCAGCCATTCCTACTATTACCAATTAAATTCTATGGATCTGACCCAACAGCGGTCATAAATGTTTTCCTCTGTGAATGATTAAAATAATATTCCATTTTCATTTGTTTCATGGGATATGAAATTAAACGCTGAAATTCGTAAACAATGATTGTGTTTTCTCCTTCATATCATCATTAGCCTGCAAAAACATTCACATTGTTCTATGCTGGGCATACAACAATACAATCAATCAAATTGACAATTGTTATATCATAAGGGTTCTTAAACGAAACATGGCAGCCGCGGTGACATCTACCCATGGGCGCTTTACTATAAATGTCTACTTTTATCGCTTATTTAGAGCGACAGGTACCTTCTCATAGGAATTCAGACTCGCAGCGAAAATGTGACCAGAGGCTGATCGTGGCCGTTCAGAAAACTTGAGTCGGTCATGATTTTTAATGGCTACTCGAGTATATTAACTAACTAACTAGCCTGTAAACGTCAACAGTTGGACAATTGATAATTTAGGGGGGAGGCTGTACTCGACAATTGTTAATACCAAGACTTTGTTATAACATGTGTATAACAAATGGTGTGTGCGTGTGTACATATTATCCAATTAACACTTCATATTTCACATGTTACAAGCCTCGCATTCCACTTAATTTGCCGTCTTGCGTGTACAAACACTATACTAATTGATTGTGCGGTGTGTTACTCGCGTTGTGTGCTACTCTTCAGCTCGGCGCCCGTCCGTGCGGTAACACACGGCACCGCGCACCGCAGCGGAGGGCGCTGGCGGCAAAGATGATTTTATTGCGGTGACCCGCGGGAAAACGCGGCGTCTTTGTCTTATTAACGCGGTTTTGACCAGTTTGCTCACTCATAGGGTCCGTGTGGTTTCCTGATTTAGAATAAGACTGCCCTATCTAAGCCCGTTTGTGTCGCAAAAGACGAGAGACTAAGGGAATATTAGGAAACGGGAAGCAGCGTTTACCCAGGTACTAATAGAACCTACTACGGTCACCGCCTGCCAAGCGTTGTGACTAAGGCAAAGGAAAATTGTCATGGTGATTCCTGTGTCCAGTAGTGGACGTTTACAGGCAGATGATGATGACATGGCAAGAAAGAACGCTGAAGTTGTAGTCGTGGTTGCGGGGCCGTCGTGCTACGAGCGGCGGTGGCAGCAACAGCACCGCTGGCCGCGCGTTCGGGCGCAATACACGTGTGGCAATTAAAATACGGCAATACGTATGTACAATTCTATGTAACTTGTATGATACAGGCGGATTTCTTAAAGAGCAATTCGTCATGATATCCGCTCCACCGCCCACCGCGGCGGCGCGCGGCGCCGTGTGTCACGCCTCGCCGGATCTGATTACGCCGCTCGCTTTGTAATACGCCGCTTAATTACATTTCTCACTTCACGCCAGGGCTCCGTATTGATTGAGTGCGTGGGCCGGCCCATCGACACTCGATGCTTGATTTAAACGCTGCGTGAAGCTGCCATTAAATGTTTGTTAGAAATCCGCTTTGACAGAATCGAGTTATCTTATAAACTGCGGATCAGCGGTCTATATGATCAGGAAATTGAAAATACTGACGAGTATGTAAGTCGATGTTTAGTTTAAACCTTTATCAGAGCTTTTGAACTAAAGAGAAGATTAAAACTTTATTTAGAGAGTACAAATAGCGGAATGCCGTGTGGCATTCTCTACCATTAAACTAGGCGGTATCTTTTTTTATTTTATTTACTTTTCGACATTTAAAAAGAGATTTACCTCCCAAATCCTGACTGATTATATTTTTTAACCTTTAAGACTTACAAATCTTCAAGTTGTGCTACCTAAGTCGACCATGCCATTGACCACGTGCGATCAGTCGTCCTTAAAAAATAAACTGATTAAAATTCATTGTTTCATCTAATTTCAATACTTATTATGTCTAAACAACTCAGTAGTTATTATGTCAAAGCCGTTCAACGGCTTCATGCACAAATAAGCAGTTTCCAATAAATATGTAGTTAAGAGCCAAAGCGGTTTCTGCCCGGCGCGCGGCGCGAGCCACAAATGGAAGCCTTACTAAAATAAATTGGATTTAGCGATTGGTTATGCTTTGAGTCGTCGCGACGAGCGGCTCGCTGTTATATCGATATTAACGCCGATAATATTTTGTGTTACTGAACAAAATATACGAACGATTTCTATTTACCTCAGTCACGCCCTAACTTGAAAACGACTTTTCGGATTTTTATAAATCTTTTTCTGAAATTTTCTGATACTTTGTAGGTGTCTAATATGGAATGGAATACGCTTGAAATTGGAATAGAATTTATCGAAACAAGAACAAAAGTTAGTGATGTATATTTATCCAGTAAAGTAGTAGTTCGGAATCTAACATGTTTTGGTTAGTACGAAACTATAAGGTAAGATAAGCCGGAAAAATGCCACGGGCCACCAATTCTCTGGTATCTACTGGTAGCGCTCTCTTTAAAGAGTTTGCCACGGGTTTCAAAGGGTATAGCTGCACCAATGGTTTCAGTATCAGCCTTTCGCCGCCCACTGTTGAAATTAGGCCCCCCAAAGAACGCCAGTTCAACCACAGGTCGGGCAATCCGCACCCAACCACCCAGTGTATGTTGTCCGATATATTTACTTGAACTGTATCCACTAAGATGGACATGTTGATTCGCAGCCGCTCGTGGGAATGCAATGGGTAATAGAAAATGCATTGAACCTGCAGTCACGTACCCGTTAGGTGCCAACAGTCTGCTGGAGAGAGTCAATTCGCTACGTTGATGCTAGAATCGCGAAAATATCTTCTGCATTCCCCACAGGGGGAGGCGTGATTTGTTTGTTTGTATGCGCAATTGTAGCTCAATATTTTGAAGTATTATACCTACATATGTTATGGGTACCCATAATATACAACAACGAAGACACTGCACAGTGCGCATATTTACTTGAGTTTGGTTCAGTAAGTGAAAGCTGTCTCTGACACAGTGTTTTCGATTTCGTGTCCCGCGTACAAACATTTTGTGTGCATAACAACTGTCTTAGTAGACTCCTAGACACATAATAAATATTAATGTTTATCCTGTGTGGCAATTGAACTTGGAGAACAGGAAGGAGACATTGAAGAACATTGAAGGAGACAACAAATTGAATATTCGCCTACATTGCTGCTGGTAAAATATCAACGGAAGTTTCATTCGTTCGTCTATGACGTCTTCGGAAACATTTCCTACCTTCCACCTCCGCAACTTCGACGCATTTTGTTTTTAAAGTTTTATCTAAGAGTGGAAGTTCCGTTTTCGCCGCGGGCTGGAGCGTCGCGAGAAGCGAGCAGTAAGCAAATGGCCTCAATCCATCGCACGGTGTAACCGATGGACGGTATCATTCCCGCAGGAATAAAATTGTCGACCCAAATTTACCACGTTGTTAGGAAATGACGCTCATATGTCAAAATTTTGTTTGTACGATGCGTCAGTTAGGTATTTGTGCGTGTTTGCTTACTTGTGTCCGTGTGGTTTGCGGATTTAGAATAGGACTGCTGGACGTGACCACCCTATCTAATTCCGGGGTGTTGTAGAAGACCACTAAGGGAATATCAGAAAACGCTTAGTAGCATTTACCTAGATATACAAAAACCTTCTGTGGTCACTTTCCGCCTACCAAGCGTGGTGACTAAGGCGAATCACCTTCAAATGATATGTCATTGAGGGTGGCCTTTGTCCAGCAGTGAACGTTTGCTGATGATGATGATGATGACTGCTTACTAATCAACCGACAAGATAACTATGGAACAACTTTCATTAACAATTCTTGACCTCTCGCGTATTAAGTATGCTAAATTTCAGCTCAGTCGGAAACCTGGTTAAAATCTTGCAAAATTTTATTACTAGGACAAGAAAATGTGAAATAGCTATAGATACACAATATAGCTCGTCACTACCTACTTATTAATAATCCGTTTGCTTGCTGTTCCTCTTTACCAGATTATTTCATACTTCTTCAAATACCTTTGAAGGTGTAATGTACGTGTCGTAATATTTTAGTCTGCTTTGGAATAATATTACCGCTTCCTGCCTGTAGTCGGGCGCACGTACGCGGTGTTTCACGTCTCTGAGGAATTCTCGTTTCTCTCGGAAACTGTTAATATTCTTGGTGCTCAAATAGTCCTATAGATACTTTCACAAACATTTTTTTATCGTTTTAAAACGTCGTAGGTTAGTCTATAGTTGTGCAAAATTAAATGTCTGTCTAGTAGATAACTGCGTAGACAACACAGGGGATGACAGTCGAGTTACCGGCTTTGGAGAAATTTGTGTGCTCTTGAATCTCGGAGATATCTCTGGTAGCTGATAATATAAAACCAATATGGAAGAATGAAGCTCAACTTTATTAAAGCAAAACTTCTTGAATACATAAAATTATCATAGATTTCCAGTCTTGAATAGTGATTGAGATACCCACTAATAACACCGCAATTTCTTGTTTCTCCTCTATTGTGGCATGCTAACTACCGGGGATTGGGATTAGGTATCAGCGAATTTTATAAAGTATCAAAGTATATCGTACTCCTTCTTTAATATTGTTCGTGTAAGCACCGAACGAATAGAGCGATGGCAGTTTCAGTCAGCGACTCCCGATCAATGCAGGCACGTGACGAGGGAGCTAACGGCACCTGTCCTAGACCTGAATGGTGCCTGTTTGAGGCCGCGCGCCGTGGATAGCTGTGCTTATCATCCATAATACAGAGATCATCCTTACTTAATATGGCCCTCTTTTTTTGTTATGCCGCATTTACACGCTCGCGTTCAATACGACATTCAACGGGCACAAACACAAGCACAAGCATGTGAACGGGCTGTTCGTCTGTTTTAATGTGCACGTGCGTGCGCAGTGTGTAGGGCAGGGCTGCTCGCCGAGCTGCTAGCCAGGCTGCTTGCCGGGCTGTGTAAATCTAGCATTAGGATCTTTGTGAGTTGTCGCATGTCCTTCGTTGGTAAATATAAATAATATAAATATCAGACAACATCACATACATTGCTCTAATCCCAAAGTAAGTAGCTTAAGCACTTGTGTTATGGGTATTAGAACAACGAAGGTACCACAAATAAATACTTAAATACAAATTATAAACACCCAGACACGGAACAAACACAAGTATTCATCACACGAATGTTTGTCCCGGGTGGGAATCGAACCCACGACCCTTGGTTCAGAAGGCAGGGGTCACTACCAATTGAGCCACCGAGCCAGTCAAATGTATTTCATGGTGAAATAATCAAATGTATTTCATGGTGAAATAATCAACGTCATACATTAATTTTATGAAGGGACTAGCGGCCCGGCATCGCTTCGCTTCGGGTATTGGCGTTTTACTAAATACTCCTAACTTTTTTGGAAATATAACAGCCGGAGAACATGTAGCTTTCTTTTGAGAACATCTTTTGGATGTGAAAGAATTTTGCAAATCTAGGAAGGAATTTTAGAATCTTTTTCAAGTTTAGGAGGCTATTCAACTTAAAGAAGCAGTCAAACATTTCCACTCTATTATATTAGTAATAGTAAAGACAAATTGTTTTTAGTTATGACATTACGACGCATAGCAAAAAATCTCCAACAATTCAATTAAACTGTATTGTGGTCAACAGCAAAGCTTATTTAAAAATCAATTTTATTGAAATACCGAATGTAATGTACCTATCTTCAACAAAAACACGTAACAAACAAAAGGTATAATGGTTATTTAATTGGATTATTTCCCGGACTGGCCGGAACGAGACACTTAATTGTTTGTGAACGCCGGTTTTTCGTGAAAACATATCGGGATAAAACAGTCATGGGGAAAAACATGACCTGTAGGTATGGTACGTGGTAAACATACATTTAGCTTTTTAAGTGACGAACATGGATGAAGATTTAGAGCTTTGTTTTCAACTTAGGAACCAAATATCCAGACTGTTTGGTTGTTATAGATAAAATAAACAAAAAAATGATAGCAAAAGTATAGGTAATCATTTACTTAATTATCAACCTGCAAACGTCCACTGCTGTGCATAGACTCCCCCCGGAGGCGGTTTGGAGGTAGGTACTCACTACATTTCCCTCTAAAAAAAGATGAGAAAAGAACGTAAGCCTTAACAAAACTTGTTCAATTAAGCTATCAAACATTTGTCCGCATGTGGTGAAACCCTTACTCCTTTATCGTGTCATAAAACACAATAAATCTTCTAGACAAATTTACATGATTTGAAAAGGGCTCCATGAAATATGATCCAAATATAAAAGGGAAGAAACGACAATACGACCCTCTTGACACATTTTGTTGATATAACAATATTTTGCATGGAGCTCGGCGACAAAATCCCGCGCAATAATATAATCAGAATTGAAACTGTTTATTGCACCGTCAACAAGACGGTTATGCAAAGCGAAGTAGAAAAGATCTCGTTAAAATACTCCGGTGGCTTCCTAGAAAATGGCTTTGGATTTTTTCTTATTCCCTACAAATTGAATACACCTGCCAAGAGATATCCGCGGCGGAGTTATTTTCTATTACGGCGCTTGCAAAATGTATTTGGGTTAGTGTGGCGACGCCCGCGCCGGCCGGTGTGGCCAGCCTGCTGGGGAATGTACTGGATACGTACTAATGAATGTCGATCAATTAAGCTAATCTTTTTGAGTTTCACCTATACTTAATAGAAACAACGATTTCGTCATCTCATCCCGGTGGTGTCGTGGAAAACAACTTAAGGAATAACCTTGACCAAGAAACGGGCAGCAACGTTTACCTGGGTACAAATAAAACCTACTATGGTCACCAACCTTTTGCCCGATGACAATCGTCATTGGAGGTCTAGTCCAGCTGTGGACATTTGAAGTCAAACCATAAGGTTAGGAACTCCGGATCAGGTAAAGATTTGTGAAAAGTAAATCACTGATAATAACCAGGTTGTACAGATTCGGTACAGGATCCCAAAAGCTTTGAGTTGAAATTCAATAAAACTCCACACTCAGAACGGAGGCAATTTATTGTTTGTAAAGTAAAGTATTAGTAATATTTGAAAATCACAACGTTCGCGCGGTGTAAAGGCGTACAGCGCCATCTATTGATGCTTTTATGAATTAATGTATAACTAATGGTGAACATGCAATTTTACAAATTATTGTTTATTTATACAAACATTATATCTATTGTTTTAATATATTTATTTCTATCTATTTATGTATGTACTTTTATATTTATGTGTTTACTTTTATTTAGCAGACTTAACATTCCGCCCACCAAAGACTAGTCTTTACAATCCGCCCACCATGAGAACAGATAGCTACAAATTACAAAAGTTTAATATTTAAATATACTTAAGGCAAACATTTAAAAAGCAACTAAAATCAAGTTAAAACAGTAACAACATTTTAACAGTATACATATTGACCTTTGGTTACGGAATAACAAATTACAAACAAAGTATCACAAACAATTAAAAAAAAAAAACAGACATCTATCTACTTAATTAGATACTACCTATTAATAGGTTTAACAATCAGTTGTTGGTAAAAGACACAACTTCGAAGTTGGACGCTTTATAACGGAGTTTTTACAGCGAAGCGAGACCACGCGCGTAATGTTGTCTTTACCCGGGTGCAATTCGACAATCTTTCCATACAACCACCTTGCTGGAGGTAAATTATCCTCTTTAATTAGGACTACATCGCCTAATTTGAATCCCGGTGTCCGTACAGACCACTTATGACGCTGAAAAAAGTTTGTCAGATATTCGGCCGACCACCGTCGCCAGAAGCATTGGACCATTCTTTGCGTCAATTGCCAGCGCCTCAAGGTGCTGATATGATTATGTTGTTCGAAGTTGTAGTCTGGTGGCAATACTAAAGGTTGCCCTACTAAAAAATGACCAGGTGTAAGCGGAGCTGCATCTGGTTCAGAACTGGCCTTAGATAGCGGTCTTGAATTGAGACATGCTTCTATTTGGCTTAGAACTGTGCATATCTCTTCAAAGGTAAGAGTGCTATCTCCTATCACTCGTTTAAAATGGTGCTTCACGCTTTTGATCCCTGCCTCCCATAGCCCTCCAAAGTTTGGAGAATGAGGAGGGATGAAATGCCAGTCTGTGTTGTTATCGGCTAAAGCATCAGCAATTTCAGAAGCAACCTGACTCCTTTCGTCACCGAACAGACAACGCAGTTCGCGAGAAGCACCCACAAAATTTGTGCCATTGTCACTCCAGAGGTGGCTACAATGGCCACGTCTGGCGACAAACCTTTTGAAGGCAGCAAGAAACCCTGCTGACGTCAAATCCGAGACTGCTTCAATGTGTACAGCACGAGTGGCCATACACACGAATAAACAAATGTATCCTTTGTATGATCTGTGCCCTCGTCCCTTGGAAAATCGGATATTTATGGGGCCTGCGAAGTCGACGCCTGAATTCAAGAACGGCTTACTAGGCGTGACCCGACAAGAAGGCAGCTCTCCCATCAACGCATTGCGTGAAATTCCTGCGTAACGAATACATGGAACACATTGGTGAATGTGTGACCTAATTAAACTTTTGGCTCTCAAAATCCAATATTTAGACTGCAAGAACCGGAGCATCAATTGTTGCCCTCCGTGAAACGTTCGCTCGTGAGCGTCAGCTATCAACAATTTAGCCAGCCTTGATTTGTGTGAGACAACAATAGGATGCTTGCTTTCAGGTGGTAATTCGGAACGCTGAATTCTCCCACCGACTCGTAGAATTCCGTCGTCGTCAAGAAACGGCGACAGCGAAGAAAGAGGACTACTCTTGTTAACCTCTTCTTTTGAATGGAGAGTACGAAGATCATCACGGAACCAAGTTTTCTGACATTTTATAATACAAAGCTTTAACGACTCTTTTATTTCAGACACAGAAAGGTAAGGCAGTGCCTTGACGTTTGGCTCACGACATCTTCTGATAAATCTCTTGCAAAGGGCGACCACTCTGACCAGCCTTCGCAACGAAGAAAATCTGTCCCACAACCAATCGTCTTCATCTTCAGGGGTTACCGCCGTCGTATGGACGCGTACTGTTCTTTCTTCGTCGCTGTGATTCGTTGAGCTGGGCCTCTCGTAATTTAGAGACTCATTGCGTAACCAACTTGGGCCGTGTAGCCAAACAGGATTACTCAAGAGCTCAGTAGGAGTGGTGCCTCGCGACGCAATATCGGCAGGGTTATCCTTCGACTGCACATGAGACCACTGAGAGTTGTCTAGAAGACCGAGGATTTCCGACGTGCGGTTGGCCACAAACGTCTTCCACCGACTCGGGTGATCATTAAGCCAGGCTAACACTACTGTGGAGTCGGTCCACGCATGTAAGTGAGACTTCGGTACTCCCATCACTTCGGCCACCTCAATCAGCAAGTGACTTGCAAGAACAGCACCACATAATTCGAGTCTCGGAATGGAGACTTGTTTTATCGGTGCTACTTTGGACTTGGCGGTAATTAAGTGGGTTTGGACATTGCCAATTGAATCAACCACACGGATGTATATGACGGCAGCGTATGCGATACTGGATGCATCGCTGAATCCATGCAGCTCAACTTTGGCGTCATTCGTCGTGGTGTTTACCCATCTCGGTAAGTGAAAATGTATCAATTTGCTTAATTCACCCCGATATGATTCCCACTGTTTCAGCAGCTCCGGCGGCAGCTCATCATCCCAACCCATTCCAGTGATCCACAGCCGTTGGATAAAAACCTTTGAGGTAATTATGCACGGCGCTATCCAGCCTAGTGGGTCAAACAGACGTGAAATCTCCGAAATAATTTTTCTTTTTGTTTCAGGTGCGGACGTGGCAGCGCGTGGAAGCAGCTTCACCGAGTAGTCAAATTCATCAGTTGTTCTGTTCCAGGTAAGTCCTAAAACTCTCATTACTTGATCTTGCTTTATCTCAATATCTCTTCCTGCATCTTCATTGAAAACTTCTAAGAGCTTGTCTGAATTGCTTGTCCATTTCTGCAATTTAAACCCACCCTCTGCGAGGAGCTGGTTTAACTGCTTGTAGACTTCGATTGCTTCGGTTTCCGATTGACACCCTGTCATGACATCATCAATGTACACATCTGATTTTATCCTTTCAGCGGCCAATGGATATTTATGACCTTCATCACAAGCAATTCTTTGCATTGTCTTGACCGCTAAGTACGGGGCACAACCAGTACCAAATGATACAACCAAAATGCGATAGTCTTCAATGTCGTCTTCCGCATTTTCTCTCCATACTATTCTTTGGAAGTCGACGTGTTCCTCAGAAACTCTTACCTGTCTAAACATCTTGATGACGTCAGCAGACAGACAAATAGGATGAACGCGCCACTTCATGATAATGTGCCGTAAATCTGCTTGCAGTGTGGGTCCTACCATTAAGGTATCGTTCAAGGAGAAGCCATTCGTTCCCTTGCACGATGCATCAAATACCACCCTCAATTTGGTAGTGCTCTTATCATCCCTTATCACCGCGTGATGTGGCAGATATACAGCATCAGGTTTGTTTCTTTCATTTTCATCTGTAATTTTTTCCATGTGTCCAAGTGTCAAATACTCATTAATCACCTCTGTGTATTGTTTTCTGATTTCAGGGTGTTTCAAGAACTTCCGTTCAAGACCTTCAAGTCTCTTCACAGCCATATTCTTCGAGTTTCCATACTTACATGGAGGATCTACACAACGGAAAGGAAGATTCACGACATATCGGCCAGACTCGTCTCTTCGAGTGGTAGCAGCGTAGTAGTCTTCACAAGCCTGTTCTTCCTTAGTTAGACGCTTCTTGAGGGAAACTGGCTCTGGTTCCAGCTCCCATATTCTTTTCAGCAAGTCATTTTCTTCAACCTGTGTGTGCATACTGACGATGACGTTGTGATGACAGTCCTGGCTCCAATCTTCGATTGTTCCTGAGATAATCCATCCAAGGTAAGTATCTTGGGCAATGGGTGTTCCTTGGGGAGCTTTGATTAGTCCCTCTTTTAAAATGTGACAATAAGTCTCTGCTCCTAACAAAATATCAATTTTGTTGGGGCAATTAAAATTTGGGTCAGCTAATTCGATATTAGCAATGTCAGGCCAATCTACTAAACTGAATTTTCTTTTAGGTAAAACTGACGTAAGAGTCCCGAGCACATGGGCTCTTACCTGAATGGAGAAGGTAGGATCACAGCGTGACTGAATGTTGAGCATTACCGTGTACTTAGAGGTAAGGTCACCCTGCCCCCCACCTAAACCTGATATGGCGCTTTTAGTAGACGTCTTCTTAAGCCGCAGCAATTGAACGGCAGCTTCTGATATAAATGAGGCTTCTGACCCCTGATCCAACAACGCTCTCAAAACTTGAGACGACCCATCTTTTGATTCAGCCTTAATAAGGGCTGTTGCTAATAAAACTTGTTGGTGGACTGTAGTACCTTGCGAAAAATGGGTTGCAATGTTAGTGATGGCCTCGCTATCTGACACAACATCAACGCCGCTGTGGTCAGCATTTGATTTAGTTGCTGCAGTGTCAGATTGGCTTTTGGGATGCAAAAGGCTGTGGTGTTTGCGTTTGCAAATACGGCATTTGGTGAACGAGCGACAAACCTTGTTCGAGTGATTATACCCGAGGCAGTTGAAACAAAGCCCCAAAGAGTGGACAATGCTACGACGTTTATCAACATCCTCGTTTGCGAACTTCTTACAGTTGTATAATTTGTGGCTTTCAGCACAATGCGGACACGAAATATTAGTAGTTGTATGGAAAGTTTTAGGATTAGAAATCACATTTGGTGTAACCTTAGATTTGGTTTTGGGTTCTAAAAACTCTAGAGCGCGAAAACGCGTACATAAAAAATCTTTGAACTGAGTCAATGTAGGTAAATCGCCAGAAGTATCACTAACCTGTAACTCCCACTGCTTGCGCGACTCGGCGTCCAACTTCATACTTACAACGTATATGATAATAACGTCCCAGGAAGTGACGTCAATACCTAAATTTGACAGTTCATGCAAACAATCAGTAGTTACATCCAACAATTCTTTAAGAGCGGTAGAAGATTCATGTACAATACTACGTTGACTGAACAGGCGTTTAAGAATGCAAAAAGATATGTATCGCTTGTTATTATATCGATCCTTTAACATATTCCAACATTTTACATAATTATTCTGCGTAATTGGTACATGGCGTATGAGCTGCTCTGCTTCACCTAACAATTGTGTCTTTAAATAATGCAGTTTTTGCACGTCGTCAAGTGACGAGTTATTATGAACAAGTGAAGTGAACAAATCGCGAAACGACGTCCATTCAACATACTTGCCACTAAAAGTTGGCAACTTAATTTTAGGCAACTTGAGAACCGAATTTCTATTGGCACTGTTAGATGAAACATCGCTTACATGCTTTGACACGGATTCTAATTTGGAAAGGGAATTTTGAAGTAGAACCTTGTAATCTAAAAACGTTTCGAATACTTCTTCAAAAACATCTTGCTTTACGTAGCTTGTATCATCCAACTCCTCAGTGTCGTACTCTTCTATCAACCTTTCATGTCTCTCAACAAAATCCTTATACAGCTTCTCTAAAGCATCAAGTCTAGCTCTGACGTATGTGTCATTTATGCGCTCTTTGGGTGATTTCTTGAAGTTGGTGAAACCCTTCTCAATCTGCGATTTTAAGTTGTGTAATACCCGCAAATCTCTCTCCATTTTGTATATATTCAATGTTACCTTTTCGACTGAAGCAATTGACTACTGAAGTGAAACTGAGTTCAAAATTTTCTAAGTTCAGTGTGATTTTTCGCGAAAATTTTCTAAGTGTTTGGACAAAATCGCTCTGAAATCGGGCATAGGTTCCCCGTTCCGTCGTTTTTTGCGAAACTATTCTAAGTCCAAACTACCACTTGTAATAAACACTGTACTCACGGTTTCACTTCTTTACTTAGCTCTCTGTATTATCGCTCCTTCCTCCATACAAGTCGGCGTCCATTCAGCAATCTCCGTAGACCAGCGATAGTAAGGCAGCAATGTACTTCAGTTAGGCAATCCACTCCATTGACTTTGTGCTTCCACATTCAAATTTTGAAATTTACAGAACTTTGTGTGCGTCTTCATTCAAAAACCGTCATCCGGCTCGAAGGACCTTGTACAGATTCGGTACAGGATCCCAAAAGCTTTGAGTTGAAATTCAATAAAACTCCACACTCAGAACGGAGGCAATTTATTGTTTGTAAAGTAAAGTATTAGTAATATTTGAAAATCACAACGTTCGCGCGGTGTAAAGGCGTACAGCGCCATCTATTGATGCTTTTATGAATTAATGTATAACTAATGGTGAACATGCAATTTTACAAATTATTGTTTATTTATACAAACATTATATCTATTGTTTTAATATATTTATTTCTATCTATTTATGTATGTACTTTTATATTTATGTGTTTACTTTTATTTAGCAGACTTAACACAGGTATAACGTTCATAAGACTATCATTAATCTATTGTAGTCCACTGCTGAACATAGGCCTCTCCAGATGTTCGCCACTTAGAGTATATACCCATAATCACCACGCTGGGCAGGCGATCGCAGGGCGTAGCTTCTCGCTCCGGTAACGCTGCTGCCCGTCATTGGTCTGTGGTATTTAGCTACGCCTTCAATTGTGATGGTTATGAACAGGATCCACTGGATCGGCAGGATGCACCACGGGCAGGTGAGGTTGGCTTGGAGCGAAAAGATGATAGGCCCATGTCAGAAGAATTAGTAGCATTTGGCTGGCAACCCCGCGCGGCCGGCGGCTCCACCGGCCGATGCGCCGCTCGGTAAAACGTTGACACAATAAAATGCAATTTTCCACTCAGTCCGGGCTCAGGCCCGCGCCACCGGCTGTCAGGTGACCACGCTTGCAGGTTTAGGTTAACGAAAAGGATTTCTCATTTCAAAAGTCTGCATTCCTTCCTGAAGTCAAACTAAGCACTTAGCTATACTGTAGTTGTGCCTACCAAATGCTGACTATGACTGAGGCATCATCATAGCCGACTGTTTGCAAGTCCCATCGTCAATTTATTTTTCATTTTGTGTTGTATCCTCCCGAACACACCCACAACTTTCGGTTTAGGTGACAGGCACGCTACAGGTCTTTAGTTTTAGCATCTGTCAGTGTTAGCCAATACTATTAATGAGCCCTTGAGATCATTGTCGTTTTGTGAATCGGATGCAGAGTGATGCCGGACTGCCATTCATTACTTCTGCTTCTTATCGAATCGATGGTACTCTCCATCAAAATAGAACTAGTCCAAAGCCGGACGACCTTTCTTTACAAAAAATCTATCTATTTTTGGCACTGCAGTCGTCAAGATGTCCACGTGACGTTTAACATATATAGGTAACATAGCCGTTACATAACAACATTAAAACCAAATTTGCTCGTAAGCGACTATAGCTTGGGCTTAAAAGTAGGAAGTTTCAAATCAAATACGCATTTGGTGAAAGTATTGTTGAGACGAGGGCCCAGTTAAAGTACAATTAGGACGTGTCCTCAGCTGAGGTCGCGCGTGGCCGCAGCCGGCGGCCGGTATCGCTCGCTACATACCTCGCTCTATCATCATATTAAACTCGAAATATCGCCCGCACCAATAACGGCCAAGTATTCCGCCGACGCTGCACCAAATAAAAGAGATTAGAGTCGCTGTAATGGCGGGTATCACGCTAATGTTTCGTATTTTTCGTGAAGCATAAAATGTGCTGCACTTTTTGTGTCCTTTGACGACGTCAAACGTACACGAGGTGTATGAAAAATTTAACGTAACGAAGTTTTTGGATTAATTATATTACGGAGTGTTTTTATATGTTAAGACCTAAAGTATAGAGGACTCAAAGGATTATATTTTAGTAAATAGCTAAATAGCGCGCGGGAGGCACTCATATGATGCGTAGTCTCAAAGAAAACATGAAGTTTAAGACTCTAGTTGATTGGCCATTGGTTATTGATAGAAGTAAGCTCATAGTTAGGTAGGTACTACAAGGTTACTGACGTAGACTGAAAAATCTGTGACTAGTCTTGTTAGATAAGATATAGCGTATAGTACATAATAGCATATCCTATTCAAACTCATCTATCATCACCTACGCTCAAATCGGTTCCAGCTGCAATAGCAACGAGTTCCGACAAAAACCCATAATAAACGCGACGTGACGTCATAGTTCGGATTAGCTCCCTCCCAGTGCGAATATAATACAGAAATGATTTTTGCAATCGGCCGGTTTGATTGAAGACTCCCCCTCTCCCCGCGCCTCCGCCTGCCAGCGTCAGAAAATAATGCGAATGTAATTTGTGAACAATAAAAGATTGATTCATTAATTCCCCGGACATTTATTAAAAGGGGTTTGAGTGACGCGGTGATGGATGGCTGTCGTTAGACGCAGTCAGGTGGCTGACACCGCGTGGGTACGACGGACTTCAGAAGTATTTAGCTTTGAATACGGGCGTTTTTTTTTAAGAGATAGATAAGCAAAAAGCTTAAGTGACGAAAGAGGCATTGGTATGGGAGTTTTGGTTTGTCTTATTTACTTATTTATTTACTAACTGTACATGGTAGAGTACATAAGTATATAAAGTGACTTTGGAAAGTTTGGTGGAATACCATAAAGTAAAGGCAGGAACATTTACTTCATACCTGTTGTACCATGTATGAAGAGTCTTGAAACTGGAAAACTTATTTGAGAATCATAAAAATATTCAATATGATCCGATATTTTAACAAAAAGTTGTCGCAAACCTTTCGCACGTCCTTCGCTACGGACGCTCGAACCCAAAAATGAAATATTACAGATAGAAACTTTTTCTTTTTCTGTGGTTGACGGGTATAGATTGCTAAAGACATTTTTTTGTCGCGAATTCATTCAAGACATTGAATCTTGTAAAATATTTCTGATTTATGAAGGTGTTTTTAATGCAAAAAAAAAAACAATCGAACAAATGCGAGACAGAGCCAGACACTGAAGGTTCCGTACAAAAATAAAATGTTGTAATAAAATGATACATTGATTAACAATTGATGTAAGACATTCTTTCTTGCCAAGATAGTTTCATGACTCTTTATAACTTGCGACACTTTAGTCATAAAGTGTCAATTCATAATTTTGTGGCACTAATAAAAGTGGAACTCGTTGTTCGCTCATATGTTTGATTTTTCCACAACCTGCTGTATATGGGATCCTTCAAACAAATCGTGAAGAAGTATCTTGGAGGTCAGTGACTAGAAAATGGCGGTGGTAGTTGACAGGACTATACTCCATAGTATATAGTCCAAGTCACTACGGCAACGTGGAATACATCCATATGTATTCCACGTTGCCGTAGTGACTTGGACTTTACACTTGTCATCAGGTGAAAAGAGGTCACAGTGTTGTGTGTAATTAAAAAAGTTACTTTAGTGGTAGCGTAACTGTAGAGGCTAAAAATAATTACAATATTCAGTTGCCTAAACATTCTGTTCGCTTAGGACGGGGCCGGGGCGGAGCCGTTCAGTCACTAATAAAGCCGATCCCTCCAGAAGTTGAACACGGCTGATGGGAAAGTTTATTTGTTCCTGCAGGAGTCAAAGCGCGCAAACAAGGTGAGGGGATCGGGCGACGCCGAGGAAACAACGGCACTTACGTATTCACGCGCGTACACGCTACTTTCGCTTCTGCTAATGTATTCGACGAGCAGAGACAAGGCGTACGTATTTGTGTGTGGACTGAGGGACAAACCTGGGGTTTTCATAGACCCATATTTAGATACTTAATATGTGTTTCGTTTTCTAAGAACTGAGGGACCATACGTATCATCATTCAGCCTGTAAACGTCCACGCTGGACATATGAGAGGTAGGGCATAGCGAATCTTCGCTCGAATTGAGCTGCCCGTCCGGGGAAGGACCTCCATCCACCCCATAGAATACCGCAGCCAAATGACCTGCGGGTCGTGTTTCTGCTGGTCAGTAGGGCTTCCGGAGCTCGTGGGGGGTTAGGGTTGGGCCGGCATGGCAGTGGGATACACAACATTCGGACACACAACATTAACTATAATAATAAAGAAATCACAGTAAGGAACCTTAAACTTGGCACGACTTTGTCTAGATTTCATTACTTTTTAGAGATAAACAAGCAGTTCCATCGAGACTTGGCTAGTTTATTTACAGAATGTTTTTGGTGGGATCTTGCTAACATCGTGTATTGGAAAAGTACTGGCGCACCGGCGAGATCATTGCTCTGTGGATATTTCTCCAAGGGTTTGTTTGAAGCGTACGTAAACAAATTACGTAGTTTCGTCGGCTCCATCATACTCACTGGAGTTTCCACACGTCGAGTTCGTGTACCAGCTAATTGAATTCGCATCTGCGCTTCAAACATACTTCGGTACTTTCTAATAGGTTCCCCGAAACGATATTTTGTTCGGTTCGAAGGTAAGTTATCAATTAAAAACTAATTAAGAGACATGTTATAAATATCATTCATAAGGCATAAGGTCTAAGCCATTTAATATCTCCGTACTTGGCTAGACTTGACCGCTGTGTGGGCGAATTCTGTAATATTAGCGTGTTATTGTTGTGTAATAAGTCGTAGGAAAAATTGGTGTCACTTTTTCGTATTTTCATTTGTGATTAAATACAACACGAGTTAGGGAAATATAAGCCTGCGCGCACGCTCATCAATCCAAAAAGGACCAATCAGCGACGGTTGCGCGCAGACGCGCTAATTACTAAAAAAGCCCGCGACTTTTTAAAATTTCAGAATCTAAACTTAAGTGTCTTGGACACACTAATCAATAATATTAATCACATAAACGTTTGTTGTGGGTGGAGTGTCTACTGACTTTGACGACCAGACCAGACAGAAGGTAAGACTAGTTAATTTAATACTATACATATTAGCCTACGAGGGAACAGATAACCATACCAGTCTTATTATTCTTCTTGTAACAACTTTTAACATGTGACTTGCAATAAATGTATTTGTAACATCCATAGCTACATACGTAAGGATCAAAATCATAACCTTTCTTTTTGCTTGGCCGTAGTCGGGTAAGAAATATGTCAATTTTGTGTTTACAACGCCACCATCGTAGTTGTTGGCGTTACGCTTCACAAATTACTTCATTACCCTTGACAACAGAAATGTATCAAGAATAGAACGGTCGTTTGTGCGCTAAAAGTATGACGCCATCTAGCACTATAATTTAAGTTACCTAAATGACCGTAGTTTACTTTCACTGGCTCACTGTCGGACCAGCGGTACTTCATAACCCGTACGGTCTCCTGGTTAATAGTCTGTATCTCCCAGATGTCTGTGTCACCGCTGACGCATATTATACAGACAGCTACGGAGTACCTGTGTGCATGAGATAGCGTATAGTGTTTATCTATATAAACACTATACGCTAAACACTATATGCCTAGAATGTAAACACTATAGTAGAATAACGCTGACAGAACTGACGTTCAAATAATTCACTATTGGTATCTTTAGAATATTGACAGTGGCTTGTCTTGTGCGCTAAGCTAACGTCACTGAACTGGCAGGCAGTCTGTGTCCGACCGTTGAATGGTGTGTTTGTGTGGTATTGCGTTGCTGAGCCAAGTTAGGACTCTCAACTAGCTACGTTTTCTACCACCCACAAAGAGAGGTAGGGCATAACGAATCTTCGCTCGAATTGAGCTGCCCATCCAGGGAAGGACCTCCACCCTATAGAATACCGCAGCCAAATGACCTCCGGGACGTGTTTCTGCTGGTGAGTAGTGTCGCTGGAGCTCGTGGGGTGCAGTAGCAACTGACAAGTAACTAACCAGTTACTTGCCAGTTGTCACAGCGACTTGGGCTTCTCTTTCGCTTTCCATCAGGCGTAGGGAAGCCATTATGTTGAGCTATTATAAAAAAAACAAAGAGTAGATACTACGACTGTCTCAGCATGCACATCATATTTTAATACGTAGAAACTGTTCACATCCAAAATGACCTTGTTCGCTTGTGCTTGCGTACTATCACCTCATCCCGTGGGCGTCGTAAAAGTCTACTAAGGGAATATCAGCAAACGGGTAGAGCGTTTACCTAGGTACAAATCAAACCTATTGCGGTTACCAATCCGCCTAACAAACCTGGTGACTAAGGCTGACCCCAGCCAAATGACAATTGGCATTGGGGGTCGTCTAATGCCCAGTTGCATTGGAACTTTGCAGGCTGATAATAATGGTTCGTATTTCGAACACTTGAAAAAGTGTGATTGTTCGAAATTAAGACGTGATGGCCGTTCTTCTCTAGATATTGTTTCACTTGTCTGGTCTCGACCAATCAGCCGTTAATGCGTGTCTCGAGATTAAGGCGTCGTGCGCCAGAGCAGCTATTGTGCTGTAAATAGGCGGTCGTTAAGACGCGCTCTCCGGACGCACATAAAGAGTTGATTGCCGGGGTGAGCTGAGCACTTCCTTATTTGGGCACTGTCCGCGTACATCTTAGGGACGTCTGTAATGAGCTATTCATTTGGCTTGGAAACATTCATTAATTGTTCTGTAACAGTGTATAGGTAAGATATACGGAGTAGGTGCGTTCTACAGGAGAGGCCTATGTCCAGCAGTGGACTGCAATGAGTTTATGATGATGTTTTGGATAAAATAAACTATTATTATTAAACTCACATTTGTCGAGTGGCCGGCATTAGGTAGGTGTCGTCCGGTGTTACAGGACTTCTCCATACACGAACTTATTGCACAAAATATCGAAGTCGATAAATTCCTTGTAGACTTCTTATAAAGTCCAACGCCGCGCGGACAGTCGCTTCGACAGCGCTGCATTTGCTCACTCCGCAAACTTGTTCAGTCTCACGCGCTGGTAATTTCCCTAGACACGCTACCTACGAGTGGAAATACAGAAATACAAGCAACTCTGCTTAGTGCTTGAATAACTGATAGCGCTTGCCTCAGTCTTGATTCATTTCTACGAAGAATGCATGATTACATGTTCACCCGGATATTATTTTTGTCTAGGTCAGAAACTACCTCGAATATCGCAGGTCTCCTAAGCAGCTACTAAGTAATTGTTTGACAAAAAGATCCAACAGTTTTTGACTCAAAATGGGATTTCTTGGCCCTTAGGCGGCACATGGTAGATAGATATAAATATATTATTATTATTATATATTATTCTTTATTGCACAACATAAACATTTACAGGAAAGAGTATACAAACATTATAGTAGGTACGACCAGCAAAAAGACCGCCTACATTAGGCGGTCTTATCGCTGGGAGCGATCTCTTCCAGACAACCTTCAGGTAGATAACAATGGTATCGCTTTACCAATGAGAGAGTTAATTCTATACTGCTTTTAGAAGTATTATAAAATAATAAACAAAATAAAGTATTTGTTTTAAGACATAATTTTTCAACATTCAATTAAATATCTCTACATTTTAAATAAAATTAAAATACCTACATAAGTGTCAATATTAACTACTACAAATATGTTTAAAATCAATTACATTAAATAAAATGATCACGATATCACTTCACATCTCTCGGGATTATCGCATCGGGCGGCTTATTTCGCGTGACCCATATCATTCGCAGTTTGCGCGTAATCGATGACCCCGTTTCGAACAATTTGTTTTTCAGGCTTTTGAATATAACTTTTCATGGTTAACGCATAAACGAGGCTTAAGGCGTGGAAATTATTGAGAAAAGCAATCAGGAGTAAGGGGACAGAGAAGAAAATGACGATAATAATTATGGTGAAGTGCTCGTTCAAGTTGGTACATGTATAGCCGGAGCTATTTTACAGGCCAGCTTGTAACTGATGGCAATTGAAAAAAAACCGCCTACCACTGATTGAATGACAACAAATTAGGTAATTTGATTTATGACGTTTAAAAAAAATCCACTGTCTAGATTTCATTCAAACCAATTTTCGTTATTTGTTATATTAGTAGTTTGAATACACATCGTATATTTTTTTCAGTTTTATCATGCCCATATTTTAGAAGTTAAGGGGAGGGGGGGGGGGCACATTTTACCACTTTGGAAGAGTCTCTCGCGCAAACTATTCAGTTTAGAAAAAAAATATGTTAGAAACCTATCATTTTCAAATACCTATCCATAGATACCCCACATATATAGGTTTGATGAAAAAACCAATTTTGAGTTTCATTTTTGGTTTTTTTTCTGATTTTATTTTAAAATCTTAATGCGGTTTACAGAATACATCTATTTACCAAATTTTAATAATGTAGCTCTTATAGTTTCGGAATAAACTGGCTCTGACATACGGACGGACAGACAGACATGACGAATCTATAAGGGTCCCGTTTTTGCCATTTTGGCTACGGAACCCTAAAAAGATTGTACCTATATGCTTATAGTTTATATGCGTATACAAACTTTTTTCAGTTCATATCAGGTATACGTATATAGGTATTTAGTTATAGTTTGTATGCGTTGCTGTCCTGATGCTGATACTTTCAAGCGATGTGAGACCACTATGCCGTGCTATTGCAAAAAACTTTCAAGACGAGATTGAATCGTTTTTTGTTGGGTGAGCGCGCTCCATCTTAGTGTCTAACGTGGCTTAACATCAGGCAAGTTAGGGTCAAGCACATTATAACTTCAAGAAGATACAAGAACTTTATCCGACGCTCGTCTCCCTATAATTTTCGCTTACCTGCTCAACCAATATTTGGCATCTAATTGAGGTTTCCGCAACGTAATGAAAAGTAGTTCCGGGATCTCGACATGGTCGGTGGTGCGATGAGGAGGCGCGGCCGTGAGTCGAGGCACAGCTCAGGAGAGTGACAGTGTAGATCGGAACATTCACATATCGTATCTATTTTGAGGTGTGTTAAGCGGATGCCTAAGTAGATACTCGTAGGTACGTGAACAGAGTGTCGTACTTTAGCGACTAAGTCTTTTTATGATGCTATACTCGTATACGAAAGGAAGAAACAGGTATAACGCCATAACGTTCGGGATCGTTTTAGGTTCAGTCCTTATATAGTCAGATCTATCTAACAAAGGCAGGCGAGGCATTCTCTTTCGCTATTCACCAGGCAAAGGAAAAAGGAAGCCATTATGCTAAGCTACTATGAAAAAAGTAACTAACCTCTACTAACTAACCTATTGGCACGTCGGACAGTGTAGGTAGATCTAGCAATCTTGTACTTGTTAACTTTTTAGAGAAGGAAGACGTCCTATAATAATAAAAGGAAAAGGTTACCTTTACTTTTTTTTAGGAAAAGGTTAAAGTTAAGTAAAGTTTAAAGCGAGAATCTTAAAGTATGTTTCTTTACATCTTTCTTTAGACTAGTAACACAGCGATACTTAAAAATAAGACACTGTAGCTGGCCAGAGACTCCTCACTGGGATTCGCCGAGCGGCGTAGTGCCCGGAGTAAGGCCACACCTTTGTCTTGTCCTCGACATAATTAACGGCGCTGACAAGGCGACAGGATGCGTCGACAAAGCGAAGTGGCTGATAAAAATTCGCGAGTTACGCCGACGCAGAACCGATCGAGCCTCGTGCTTGGAGTAGGTTCTGTGAATGTCAGCTTATCTTATATTTATGCCTCATGGCCATTATATGATCGCTGGTGTCGCTAAATAGGACGCAACGCGAGTGAATGCAATTACCAAAGTAACAATCAGCCTAATAATAACATTTAAATCAAATAAATAAATAAATATTTGTGTGTATGAATATGTATTGTATTGGCCTGGGTGTTTGCTATGTATAGGTAATATATTTTTACAAGAAAAGAAATGCAGTTAGTAGTAACGTTTGTGAATATGGTCGTAAGTATCAGCTGTCTGGTACCCATAGCGTACAAGCTTCGGCTGAGTTTGGGGCTAGATGGCGATGTGTGGCCCAGCATGACATGTCTTGGGTTATTTATTTATTTATGTTGATGATACACTCGTCATTGTCTGACGGAGTTGGAACCTGTGACGAAAATGATTGAGGCCGTGTAAGGAAATTGAAGAGAGGTAGGGCATAGCGAATCTTCGCTCGTATTGAGCTGCCCGTCCGGGGAAGGACCTCCACCCTATAGAATACCGCAGCCAAATTACCTCCGGGTCGTGTTTCTGCTGGTGAGTAGGGTCTCCGGAGCTCCTGGGGGGTTAGGGTTGGGCCGGCATGGCAGTGGCAACTGACAGGTAACTAACCAGTTACTTGCCAGTTGTCACAGCGACTTGGGCTTCTCTTTAGCTTTCCATCAGGCGTAGGGAAGCCATTATGTCAAGCTACTATAAAAATAATAATAATTGAGTGCGCCCGCGTGTCGGACCTGGACTTGAGGCAGCCATGTGTTACATCTGAGTGCACCGACATGACGGAACTGATTGCGGTGTCGTGACGGAACTGGGCGCGGTGGCGAAACGGAACTGAGTGCGGCCCGTGACGCGCAACTAGCGGCGAGCGGGCCCACCCGCGGGGGTGATTGATTGCGCGCCCAGCGCTGCGATACCTAGCGGCTTCACAATAACACAGTCAATCATTGGGCCTATTATTATTAATGCCAATGGAAGGCTTTAAAGACTATTTTCATGAACTTTTGCAACTCTTGTCACTAGGTATGTACTGCACCTTTCAGTAGATGTTATTTAATATCTCCGGACCGTTGTTTACATGGAACTAGAAGTATGCAAGTTCTGAGTTACTAGTACGATTAATGGTGAATAGGTAATCCTCGTGTCTGCTACACGAGACGAAAGATTGACACTGATAAATCTTATTATTGTTTTACAAAACATCAGATTGTAGCAAATGGAAGGACGCCTACTCCTCTAGGAGAAAGGCGTGACGTTCTGTATGTAAAACATTAGACATCCGTCAGTTCCGAATTATGTAGTTAAAGCACCTGCGTTATGGGTATCAGAACAATGAAGCTATGTAACACAATACAACCCAGCACGGAACTAACACATACGTTCATCAAACAAAAGATTGTCCTAGATGGGAATCCGCCATGGTTGAAAGAGCATAGGTATCGCAATTGCCACACGAGACGTGTAAAATGAACCCAAGATTTAGTCGATGCAGTGTGTGCTCGAACACATAGAAGAACATGTCGCTAGATCCGACGTCATAAGCACGACAAACCTAGAAGAGAGATTACCTTGCTTACAAATCAAACAGAGAAACGGACGCGGGTATTAAATAGCAGCGAGGCGCTGAATAGCGGCGATGATTGATTGCGGCGCGGGCGGCTGATCGCGCCCTCAGGGCTGCGACGCGAGTTGCTAAGGGTAAACACTAGTATTGCCAACTCTGCGACAGGCTTTCCGAACAGCTACGGGAGCCTTCAAAAACGAGCGTACTCCTATTTAAAAGGCCGGCAGCGATCCCGGCACTCGATTTGAGTTCCGGGTGTCCACGGGCGGTGGCATCACATTTGCTCGTCTGCGGCCACTTGCTTAAAAATATTTGCATAAGACATCACACCGGTTTTTAACCGGATATGGGACAGGCTGTCATTATTATTTATTGCCAGGTATATGATGCCAGATGCCAGTTAGACCAGACTTGATCTATTGTACCCCCCTTTCAAATCTACAGTTCACTGTTTTGGACACTACAATCACTGCTCAACATATAGGCGATACGGAACTAACCGGTGAAGTGTTTTGGAAGATGGCTCCTACGACGGCCTAGACGGAATAGTGATAGTCATAAGCACTACGAAGCATGGGTCGTACATACACGTCGGTGAATGTAGGTACCTACCGCAACCATGTGCCTATTTCAGTCGCAACTCTCTCTCTCTCTATTGTATCTCCTGTACAGAAAACTACTACTACTAACTTTTAGAACTATTTTCTTCTAATGGCAAAATTTCACGGTTGGGTGGAGCCCTAAAAATGTTACCGGTAGCTAAACGGATAATAGTGACGACACAAAGCAATGATTGATTGATTGGCGTGAATGCGCGCGAACAAACGTATCTCCGCATCGACACAGTTATCTGTGCACGACTCGTTCGGCCGATGATAGATACCCAAAGCTTCAACACGTGCCGTCCGCCATGGAAATACTCGTATGTACTTAAATAAACACAAAACGCATCTGACCAAACTAGGATTAGATATAGACTGGCTCGTTGGTCTAGCAGCAACTCGGGCCGTAAAGTGTTACTGGGATGTTCTATCAAGGTTTTACTGAGTAGCACCCCGGCGTCAGGAAATTAGAATAAGTCACAGTGCATCGGCAAGCACGTAAAACCGTTGATACTGGGTCAGCTCTCGGGTCGCGCAAAAATTGTTTAAGCTTGTCTATCAAGGACTTACTCAGTGGCAGCCTTGGCATCAGGTGTTCACTGGAAAGGTTTGAGAAAAATACTGCACCGCGGTTTAGAATTTTATCGACGCTTAAATGTTAGCACCTATCCTGCTAGGTAAACAATGAACTATTGCTATGATTTCACAATAAAATAGACACCGACATGCGGTTTTATTAAATTTTTCCTATTGGCTTGGCCACAATTGACCTGATGTAACGTGATATGAAGCCTACAAAGGAGCGCGCTTACCCAGAAAATACCGACTCACTCTTGCCTTGGAACAAAGAGTCCGGGGAGCAAGGAGTTAAATAGTTTGGCCGTTCGCACTAAGAAAGTAGAGACAAAACGCACCGTGCCAGGCCTTGGGACTTGTACCATAAAACGATACCTTTTGGCTAACATTGTTAAGAATCCAGGCAACCCTATTGAGAGAACGGCTTGCGTGATTCGTCGTTGATCGACATGTTCGAGACGGCGCGGGCTGCCGGCACGTGCGTGGGCCGACTCCAATTGGGCTTCAATATTAAACAAGCCACTTTGCGAACGGGCGAATGTGTACATGATAGATTCTTTTACATCCAAAGTAAACGTTTTCTCTGTATAGAGCGGCTGTGATCGATTGGGGTGAAAACTTCGTTAGTTAACAACATCAATCAGTAAACTCCCTTTGATTAATTGCTTATCAACCTTTTTACCACCGTTTACCATGATACCAAATAGACTAGATGAAAAATAAAACTTTACGGTCATACATAAATCTTTTAATGTATTTACGTCATTATAATCTCTATCAGAATCAGAATATCAGCGCAACTGCAGTGTTGACTAGTCCTTGGCTAATGTGTATGTATAATACTCTTATAGAATAGAAAATCCTTTGAGAGAGTATTATTATTTCCATTTAAATGTATAATCGTGGTGCTTTTCCTTAACCAATATTATATTTTTCATTATTATGTAACTCAGAGTTAGATCTTCATTACAATCAATTCTTACCAAAGTCTCCAAACTCCATTTGATGTATTTACGACAATATACGACGGTAAGACAACGAAAACACGTTTTCGGCAGATTAATCATCTTGGTTTATGGCACGGCAAATATCAAGAAGGGAGTAAGGTAAACAGTCCTTCAGAGTATTGACGGTTCGGCCGGGCGTGGCGGTGATTACAGGCGATCGATGTTGTTAGATAATAATCCATACTATCCTTATCAAAAAGAAATACTTTCTGAGACATCTTTAAACATAAAAATACAATGTATGTGCTAATAAAAACCCATGGACATCACATGAATCATTATTCAGAGTAGGATTATAACCCACGACTATCAAAAGTTAAGAACACAATCTTCGAACACTAATGTAGGACGTCCTTAGGACAGGTGGAGTGATGATTTGTGTAGGACTGCTGGCAAGTGCCAAATGCGAGAAGCCCAGGATTGATCAAAGTGGCGATTGGGATTGGTCTATGTCCAGCAGTGGACTGATAAGGACTTATGGTGATTTTCGAAAATGTTATTCGAAATATTGTATTAACAAAAACTTCTAGCATTTTACTTTAGTATCCTTTTATTGGCATGTTATCGTGCCTAATTCGCTGAGTTCATAGCAAACGTTTAGTTAATGTAACAGCCCGTATTGTAGAAAGCAATTAACGAGGAGCGAAGCACGCGCGTCAGATTTAGTAGCAGCCGAGCAATTACACAATGTTATTGATCAGCTTACTGCCTCGGTGGCGTTGCCACGTCGTCCGCGGAGACGGGCGGGTGAGCGGCGAGAGGTCCGACAAAACACTTAATACATTTAACATCAACATTTTTAAAGATACACGTCGTACTGGCCCTTTAAAAAAACCAAGTAATTTTGTCTTGGTAACCATGGCCGCCAAGTCAGTTTCAGCATTTTCTTTTTCTATTTCAGGGAAAAGGTGCAGTAAGTAGTGCAAATACTGATTGCAAACAGCCATTGTTTTGTGTAACAGGCGAAAGGTGGTGTCTACCAGTGATTAAGCTAATAACTTCAAATTGTTTGGCTGTGGCACTAAAGCGTTGGCCTGACGCGACGGTTACTAATAAATGCTCGTCTCAACGCTCGATACACATGAAATAAAAAAAGCAATTGAAGATTTTGTATTGAAGTATTTTGACGAATCAACAGTTTCGTGTGAAACTGGACCGGGGTTTAATTAAAATTGCTACACATACCAGACGTAATGGCTACCAATCTAAATGCCTGACTGCTATGAGCACATCGACGCCCTAAACACAAATACAAACAGCCGAATAAAAACGAAAGTACATATGTACTCGCGATTTATTTAACGTAAATAGATCCGCCGGCCGTGTTGATATTAGGTTGATGGAATGATACAATCCTTCATTTGCATTCGGCGTGTCGGGCGCGGCGTGATCGATGCCCTCCCGGGGCCGCCAACTTCCTGCTTTGTTTCCCTTTGATTTATACTTTCAAATAACTTTTTTTATAGCTAGAATAGGCGCTGCGAGAATTACAATATTTACGAGTGTATGAACGTGTCGAACGCCATGCTCGCATCGCGATCAGATGAGGCGTTGCGCTTACTCGTTTTACTGCCGAGATTTGGCCTGTTCATTTTATATTGTTTGCGTAACCCCTTACGGGTTACAGCTGGATAAACGTTTGCTTATCTAACATACTAAAATGTAGTGTATATGACGATAGATATGTAAGATAGTAATGGACGTACAAAAGTTATAATAGTGGGATCATATTGATCAATAGGACATTGTTACAAAAGGTGTAAATAATGTACGTAGACCTATGAATACCAAGAAAATATATAATTTCTACTATAAAAAGTTGTCTGGAAGAGATCGCTGGAGAGACGTATATACCGATGAGTTGGCCTCAATTAGGTATTGTACAACAATAAATTGTACAGTTTCCTAGTTCTAAGTTAATTTTATGGTAAACAATAAATAGTGTCAATGTTTATTAATCTATTACCTACCTAGAAGACATTCTAAGTCGTTTAATTAGGAAATGTAGGTATCTACTATTCTTAGCGGACTCGTGTCTCGTGTGCTTTACTCACACTGCGTCATGCGTCATAGTATAGTATGACGCCTAATTCATTCATTACAAACAATGTTTACTTCTCACTCCATTCCTGTGCCTACCTATCAACGGCAGAAGTGTGCCAGCAACGACGAGCAAGATTAGGTGTTGTAAATCGAACGGCCACAAAGATGGCACGCCTGACACAACAACAACTGACACAACAACTGACACGACAACAAAAGGCGCGCCGCCTGCGGACAGGTAATTACGCGACTCCGAGAGCGGTCGAGCAATGGACGAATGAGAACGAATCGATCAATGAAAGTTTAAGTACTTTATTTGCGTAGGTTTTAAATAAAAATTAAATAAATAAATAACCCAAGACATGCCACGCTGGGCCACACGGCGCCGTCTAGCCCCAAACTAAGCCGAAGCTTGTTCTATGGGTACTTGACAACTGATAAACTTACTAACGATACATTTTTTTTGTAAATAAATACATATTGTACGTAGATAACACCCAGACCAATACAAACAGACATGTTCATGCACACAAATGTTTGTACTGTGCGGGGATCGAACCCACGACCCTTGGCTCAGAAGGCCGAGGTCACTACCAAATGAGCCATCGAGGCAGTCACACTTACAAATAGTCTACAGTTAATCTACCGATTAGGAACGCATTTTATTTCGATAATACCGACTTGATCAGTCCCCAAAAGATTTCCAGCTATCACTCAACCATATCGAAGGCAATGTGACCTTCGCCGCCCCAAATGACTTTAGTAACCATACTACTCAAGTTACCACCAGAGGAACAAGACTTTATTGGACTGGACGTTTGAGTATAACCTTTTGTTATTAGATGGTCGTACTGAAAATCAGCGCCGCGGCGCTTGCGTCACGGCTAATGCTGAGTGGTTACCCTTTTGGTGCATTGAACTATTAGTGTACGTTATTTTCTTACGTTAGATGTGCCTACCTGTGTAATACCTTTGATTTACATATTTGTTCAAACTGGCATGTATTGTTTTGCACTGAATAAACGTTTTTTCTTTCATTCTTTCTTTCTTTTTCTATATTAGCAAATTGTGTACGACCCTGCTTTCATCTTGCCTAGGGAAGCCATTATGCTCTATAAAAAATCCGAGATCGGAATATTTCTGTCTTAATACTCGGCTGTGCACTTAATCACCATAAACATCATTTATTTGAAGCGACAAGACCAACATGGTTGATGTGTGTAAATTGCCGTAAACGCATCGAGCTTATATTTTTTGTTCTTTCTTACTTTTTTTTATAGTGGCTCGACATAATGGCTTCCCTACGCCTGATGGAAAGCGAAAGAGAAGCCCAAGTCATTATGACAACGGGCAAGTAACTGGTCAGTTACTTGTCAGTTGCCACCGCCATGCCGGCCCAACCCTAACCCCCCACGAGCTCCGGAAACCCTACTCACCGGCAGAAACACGACCCAGAGGTCATTTGACTGCGGTATTCTATAGGGTGGAGGTCCTTCCCCGGACGGGCGGCTCAATTCGAGCGAAGATTCGCTATACCCTACCTCTCTTAAATTGCGATGTGATGTTTTCTTCCAAAATGCCAAGTCGGCTTAGAAATTTATGTAACGTTGTATTGAAGGGAGTCTTAAGCAGTCAGGCCATAAGAATACAAGTTATGATATAAGCAAGCTTAGCGTGCATCAGACGACTAATCACTTGATCAATATGTTCATTAATATCTGTCATACGACTGAACGCTGATCATTTCTCGTCGATCATCTGCGAATACGTTATCATTATCACGGCACGCCTCTTGGCAATTCCGTATTAATTAAAAAACTTAGTTGTAATTAGTTACTGAAAGTACACCTACATTAGGAGTCGATATCAAAGTTTGATTTGAAAATTTCATCTATTTTGAGGAAAACTAAAAGCAATTACAGAATTATAAATAACTCCGAACAATACCTATTAACTTTAACTCTGAATAATATTTGGTATCTGGTAACATTAGCAATGGGTAATCATTTTGTTTACTAGTTAAGTTAACCTGCCTGTGAAACCGCACAATAAAAAAAAACCGGCCAAGTGCGAGTCGGACTCGCGCACGTAGGGTTCCGTACCACTGATTGAATGAAAATTAGGTAATTTGATTTATGACGTTTAAAAAAAACTACTGTCTAGATTTCATTCAAACCAATTTTCATTAGTAGTTTGCATAGTAATACACATCATATAATGATCTTAGAAACCTCAACATTATTTTAAAATACCTATCCATAGATACACTACATAAAAAGGTTTGATGAAAAAAAAATTGAGTTTGAGTTCTATGTATGGGGAATCCCAAAAATATTGGATTTTTTTCTGATTTTATTTTAAAATCATATTGCGGTTAACATAATACATGTATATTAGCTGCGTTCAGGGCCGCCTATCCTGCTCTAGCAATAAACCCCATACTAGCTCCCCTTTGCTCCTTACAGCATACGTCACAATAAACAACGTACGTTGTTCAATTAAAGGCCTAGACATGACATGAGTTAGCTGCGACATACTCGTATTACAGCACTACTCGCGAAGTCCGTAGCCGTGTCTTAGGCGACTGAAGGAAGCAATTACGACGACGCCACATGTATGACACTTTTTATGCTCTAGTTAATATCGCGTCTTTACCTGTTTGCTACAAAGCAATGTAGTCATGAATTCGTAGACCTTTGTTGTAGTCATATTTATCAGACTTATCAGGATACGGGCAGCAGAAGAGGAAGGGTACAAATAAAACGTACTGCGGTCACTTTAGTGAGTATTTCTGCAGGGAAATGAGTCGTAACAGCTGCGCAGTCAATAAGTTGGCGGTCATACATATCCGCCTATTATTATCTTTCCGTTCCTGTTGTCCCTTAGGATTGTATGAAACAAAGTGAGTGCGCTTGTGCTTGCGTATACATACTGTGCATTTTAATATCTCATGCGTAAGGTATAATCTCCTCGGAGAGACCAAAATGGGTCAGAAAAGTGTTATAATTAATGTTTTATTTAGAGTAGGTACACATTCCATTTTCCACTATACGTTTCTTGTTTATGAGAAAACAGATAAGTAATGCGAAGTAACTCGTCTGTATTTATTACATTGCTTCAAAGTAATTTGAACTTCTTATTAAACCAGCATAATTTTAATAAAGTAACATGTATGCTAAGTTATGCAAATTGAGTTATACTTCTAAACAAGTAATGCAAAATGTCTTGCTAATGCAAATCTTATGCTAATTGTCTATTTAACTTAACACTGAAAGGGTTTATTAAATTGTGTGGTCATGATCATGATAATATAGTTTTTTATGGACGAAGCACCAGTATTAGATAAATAGATATACAGGTACTTTTATCAACATCATCGGCCTGCAAACGTCCACAGCTGGACGTAGGCCTCCGCCAATGATAATAATAATTGTCATTTGGCTCAGTCACCACGATCGGTGACCGCAGTAGGTTTTATTCTGTACACAGGTAAACCCTGCTACCTGTTACCTGACATTCCCTTAGTCGTCTCCTACGACAAACTTGGGAATGGGGTCCAATTCTAACTCCTGAAACAAAGCGGTCTTCGTCTGAACTAGTGAGTATTGCAACATAAGCTTATTCTTAGTGGTTAGATTGTATCGATGATCTGCTGGTTGCAACCGTCTTCTATAATCCTCAGGTGCCATGCAGATGGAGCTGAATCATATCAATATAAATATTTCTATTAACAATTAAATATATTCATGCATACTGATTAATTAAATATACAGTCATTCACTTTGAATCGCTTTCGTAAAATCCTTCAGATTATATAAAAAGTTAAAATAAACAAGCAATTATTTTCATTCCAGCAAATGGAAATCGATCAGCCTACTGACGTTATATGAACACTCATTTAAGTCCGTCGTCCAATAAAAAGGGTATTCGATTTAAAAAGTACATGTATGATGTAACTGTGTAACGACTGTTAAAGCGGCACAGTACGTATTAAACCAGTCTCGGTTACAAACCAATTTGCTTATTGGACGCGCAGGCCGAAGCCGCAGGCGTGGCTATCTGTCGCCTTTCAACACTGGGTATTGTGCCTTTTATTGTGTAGGTGCGGTACTTACGGATACTAATTTGTTAATAGTAGAAATAAAAGCTTGAACCATCTGCACTGAAACTAAATTATACCATATTTTGATAGCGTGGAATGTATTGGATTATTTATTTATTTATTAATTATTTCCAAAATAGTCATTATGTTTGTTTAACAGTTGTCTAATATCCATAGTACCAGCTAAAGCTTGGGTAAGTTTGGGACTAGATGGCGCTGTGTTTCCCAGCGTTTGTTTATTTATAAGGACAACGACACGCTTTAGTTACGAAATAAAATGTTGAAATATTCAAGTATTGTAAACGGTTTTATAACAATTTTTTTTTATTTACACATAAATAGGGTGGTTACATAACAGATGGCAATCTAAAAAATGTCGTTAAATTACAACTTTTCATTAAAAAGTTATCGCTTATTGAATAACAGATTTATCATTCCACTCAAATTCTCATACTTACGGCAGCAGGGTCATTTAGCATTTAGTAAATGCGTCACGTCCCATAATGTAGTTAGGGCCCCGCGCGGGCCGCGCGCCCCCTGCCGATACAGGTAATGGGGTAACTGGGAATTCGGTATTCGAGCGACTTTCCTCCCCGTAAGTGCACAAAAGAACATCGGCCTATTATGTGAGAACGATTTTTCCTATTGTGTATCGCTCTTCTGTGATCATCGAATATGATATTATACCTATTGTGGTAACTTTCTGATTGCTTTCTATTTTATTAGAATGTAGGTTAGTTGATCACGTCCTTATCATCGCCTCATTTCTCTGATTAAGTATATTGTAGTACATACTATGATTTATACCAGCGTTTTAATTTATCTGTATGCCTTGCTTAGTGCTCCTTTTAGCACCCAAACATAGTGGCATTTTTAGTTATCTGTCGGTAAATAAACAAAATAAAAAATATTCAATTCAAATAACCTAGGATACATAAAACGTTATGTTATGACTATGTTAGTATTTAATTTTTACAAATGCATCTTGTCCTAAATAACAATTGGATCAGTGGACAATCCCCTCTGTTGGCTATCTCCCTCAGTACGCCCTGGCAGAAGAATAGTTGGTACGAGTATACTCGTAATAGTATACCAATATGATAGATTGGAACGCCATATCATCTCAATTGACTTTCGATTGATCCGAACTTTCGGGTCGGTTTAAAAGGAAACCTTTGTTTTTACTTTATCACGACCCTTAAAATTAATATTAAGAAGGTACTAAGCAACTACGAGTATTTGGAACATCGAGTACAAGGCGCTCGGCAAAAGTGTCACGTCCCGTAATGCAGTCACCGGCGCGTCCGCGCGACCCCGGGGCCGCGGGCCGCGCCGCCCGCCCACGCCGGCCGGGCGAAGGGTAACGGGGAATGCGCGACAATCCACTGTGATAAAATAAATAAATAAATAAATAACCCAAGACATGCCACACTGGGCCACACATCGCCATCTAGCCCCAAACTAAGCCGAAGCTTGTACTGTGGGTACTAGACAACTGATAAACTTACTTAGATACTTTTTTTTTGTAAATAAATACATGTTATATATAGGAAACACCCAGACCAATACAAACAGACATATTCATGAACACAAATGTTTATACTGTGCGGGAATCGAACCCACGACCCTTGGTTCAGAAGACAGAGGTCACTACCAAATTAGCTTTCGAGCCAGTCAAAAAACAAAAGAACACTTTCTTATAATAATTGTCACGAAATTGAAGTCGTTTTTTTTTTAAAAAAAAAATGCTGCTATGACTAATATTGTTAACATAGGTATTAACCCGAGAGAAAATTAATTTAAAGAAGCAATGTAATTTAAGCTCCTGAGAACCAATGTTTTCACAGCCTCGATGACGCAATAGTTAAGGCGTTATTTCTATTATCTTACTACGCAAATGGCTGGAAGGTTCCATCATCTTGGTCGCGTTAGGTAATACATAATATTTTTAAATCGTCTCGGATCTCTGTATGATCTAGGAGACGTACCCAATCATTGATAAATACTCTTTATCGCACTAAAATATTGACTTAGAACTAGACAAAGTGTACAATTGTTGTACAAGTTATGCGGTCTCTTAGCACAAGGAAAAAGGTTAGTTCAAGACCACGTACTTATTGCAAAACGACTGGCGCATTTACTTTTAAAATTCATAACCACCTTGTTTAAAAACTGTTCGCGCCTTATGACGTTTGTTGGTTTGATAGGAAAGCGTAAAGCGTTGTTGATGAAGATGGGTATAACGCAATTATATTAGTGGCTACGGCCATCAAATAGCCACGCCACAGCGCTTGAGGCGTCTGTAATCTGAATCATTGAAAGGTACAAGTTTCACAAATGCCGTAACGGCCGGGGCGGAGGCAACCACAACCGGTGGCTATTATAGGTACTTATTCGTAGATGTCAAAGTTTCCGCGGCTACTGAGCCCAGCCAAGTTCTGCGCCTCGAGGCTACGTTTTGTGCGAGCTGTATGCACCGGTGCAGTTGGTTTCACAGCTGGGAGAGTATAAAGAAATGAGAGCATTTGTCGGTATTCCGAGTGCTGACGAAAAATACTTCAAATCTCCGTTCCTTTCGTTTCTGTGGGTGTCACTTCTTAGTCGCTTGTAGAGCTTACCCGTCTGGTTGGTGAACACTGTATACTACGTCGGTTGCATTTCGGGGTCATTCGGTGTATAGCCACAATAATCGTACTGGTTACCATGACGGGTGCAACGGACAAGTGATTGATTTGACTACTTGCCCGTTACTGCAGCGACTTGGGCTTGGTTGGGCTTAGTGATTTCCATTCAAATGATACTATGGATACTTAATAGCTTAATTTCGACATCGACTTAGAACGTTCTCGCTTTCCTTTAGAATAAAAAAGATCCAATAGGTGGTGCTACAAAAAATACCATTTGACCATTGCGCATTACAAAGCGAACGCGTCGCCAAAAAAAAAATTGTTCCTTTACAAATCAAGTCTTGAAGATTGTATTATATAGGCACTGTAGGAACTTTTTCTTATACATCCATGTACATACACCTCAATATGAATATGCAAGCATTTTCTCGCTCATTTCGTTTTATGATCAAGGGCGCTCATCGTAATGAGCGCCGCCGCAGGCCGCGCCTGCTTTACGACCGGTGCTCCAGCCATCGAGACAAACTACGCGAGCTAAATACGTAAGGGGAATGGTAAAAAGATGCCTTTGCTTGGGTTCATTTTAAAACACTCCTTTCAAACTAAAGCATTGTCCTAAAGTTGTTTGTAAATCCTCTTCCCTGAGTCTGTCTTCTGAATTAAGGATCGCGGGTACGATCCCCGCCCAGGACAGACTTTTGAGTGTGCTCTGTGTTTGAGTGTTAATTTAATGTTGTTATGTATATCATTGATTTTGATTTCTATGACACTTCTTGAGTTACTTATTTTGGGATCTGGTCAATTTTGTCTGATCAATATTATTAAATATATTAAACAACATCACATACATTGCTCCGATCCCAAAGTAAGTAGCTTAAGCACTTGTGTCATGGGTATCAGAACAACGAAGGTAGCTACCACAAATAAATACTTAAATATAAACACCCAGACACGAGACAAACACGAGTGTTAATCACACGAATGTTTTTGAATACTTTTGTTTTACTCCTATACAAGGCTCAATCGTCACTAATCTTCTGTAGGCGAAGAATTATTCTTTAAATATAATTTATCTTGGGATAGCAAACACAATACAAGAAAGATATTCACTTAAATCTCTTCCAAGCGATTGCTAACAGATTGGGTCGACAATTTCCTATTGTAACCGATGGACATTAAACCGTAACAAACGGAGTTCTTGGGAGAGTTTAAAATTAGTTTGAATCGTTGTTCATAACAATTCCTTAATTAAAACGTGATATAAAGTTGTATTGTGGACATTGTGGTGTATTAGCAGTGATGAATTATTTCCAGCTGTTTCAGTAAATCATTCCTCTGTCACTGTCCATACGTAATTAATCCCGTTAAAAGCTTTGAAGCTGGACGTTTACAATTCACCTGGCATATTGAGTACCGGCGAGTATTACGCTCGAATAAGTAACTTATGTAACAGTAGTTGTAAATTATGTTTGCGATTCTATGGGCAATATTTTGTCATAACTTTATAAAACGTGATTTTTACCCAATGTGTAATAAACGTAGGGAAGCCATTATGTCGAGCTACTAACAAAAAAAAAACCAATGTTGGAGTCTCTTCTGACCGGAGGCCACTTACAACTGGGGGCCTGTATTTGCCGACTTGCCATCCTGTAGTTAAGCAGACAGACCAAGCGCCATGGAACATTGACATCGCGACAATTAGGTATACTTCAAATGCTGTTGTAATTGACATCCTTGTGCGTGGCATTTGAAATTATAGATATCAGGTTTTATATATGTGTGGCGTTACGTCCTTGTTAATCACGTCTCAACTGTATTTGTTTCGTCTGAGACTGGAGTGTTTAAATCGCATCCTGCTTCCGAACACTCACACTACACCAACACCAAATATTTATGTACTCAGTTTCATTAAAGAACTAGATCCGTTTTTCGACATTTCAATCTTGTGTTTTGTTAGTCATTTGTATTTCACAGAATAATTTACGGCATTGTATACGACTATTGTTCACCCCATTTAATGACTTAGCAGATTCCCGATTACATTCAGATTTGTTGCCGAGAGCGCTACAGCAAACACCGCGAAGGTTGCCGATCGCGAATGCAGATACGGCGATGTTTCCGCCAACAATTGTTTGTAGAGACGCCGGATCGCGAACAGCCGCCGTACATTATTCATGTTTCTTATTCAGCCGCGACGCCCGGTAACTTTGCGGACTCGGTAATTTGATTCCAATTGTGCTACGATCCAACTTGGGTGATTGTATACCCACTACAAACTGGGATGGAAGTTTGCTTATGTCACAAAACTTTGTAAAGCACGCGAGCATATAGCCAAGGATCGAGCAAATTTGGGAACACTTGAAGAGGACAGTCCAGCAGGGAATTTCGAGAGGATGACGATAATGTAGTTAGTGGACGATGATACGATGTGAAGTTTTAGTTCGTAGAGGTTATAGTTAAAAGAAACAGTTAACAGTCCAGTTAAAAGGAGGGAAATATCATCATCAGTGACATAGTGGTAATATAGTAGTTGGTAATATAGTAATTTTGATTTTAAGTAGATGAGAAGAACCATATCCGTGGGTTATAATTCCCCAGAAGTCATATTTATGTGAGGTTTGTTCTATGTCATGGAATTGTAATTAAAGTGTTTGTGGTACTGGATATTGGAAGACTCTGATTTCCATAAAAACAGCAGTAGGTATGTACTTTTCGATCGGTATGTAATGTTGTCTAATATTTCTCCACTGGTTCGTAATCTTGAGAGGATATGGGACGATCGTGCAGTGAAGCGAGCGTCGTGAGAGGGCTTTGTAGCCGACAGACGCTGGCCGGCCCAGATACCGCAGGGGCTGACAATGGGGAGACATCGCATGCGCTCCTTGCAGACCACTGACGCAGAACAGACCTCAATACTCAATGACAGTTACAACATGTTCTACATCTCCGATTTTCATTATCGACCATGAAAGGGTACCGCAATTGAAGAGATGTGAGCGTCCGCTCATAATCTTTATTATTTATCTATATGAAAGATCTTATTAATAGAGATTAATCTCTATTAATCTCTATTGGTCTCTACCAAAAAATATTTTGTGGCCGATGTAGTTAATCAGTTATAGCGTAGGTACACGCGTGCATTGTGTGGGAGTATTCAAATAAACACCTGTACTAATCGTGTTTACGTGGATAATTATTTCTTCGTTTGCTCAGTAGATCGTTTAGCGGAGGCCAAAAGAGACCGTAGAGGGTGACCTAAGATTATTGCGGGTTTTACTGATACGTGCGATATCTAAAACCTTCAACTAAGGTTTGCCTTGTCATCAAAATTAATTGATCAAGTAACAAGAAAAGCACAAATTATGCCAGTATACAGCCGTTTAAGACTTAGCGTATTCTTTGAAACAACAATTAATTTTAAAATATGGCGTCTCAAGTCCATTACGGCTCAGTGAATGTGCCCGCGCCGCGCGAGGTGCCTGCGCTGCCCGCCTATTGACAAATTATGATGAATTGCGCTTTTGGGCTCTAATGAGTTTGACCTAATTATTTCATTAGTGTACCTTAAAACGTATACATTGTTCGAAACTTTCCGTATTCACCAGTAGTTTGATGTACAGTAAAGTCAGTCAGGTAAAAGTTGTCGACTTGATTACATAATACATATTTATTTATTACTCAAATCTGGGGACACGGTCGTGCCCCCGCCAAGACGAGCCAAGCGATGCGCAAGGGCACCGCCTACGTTTTCTCGAAACATTGCCGAAGGTAGCCGAGCGGATCAACGGCAGCTGACATCAGCCGACGGTGACTGAGGGGACCGGATGGGAACCGAGCATTGCCGAAGGTAGCCGACCGGACCCAAGGAAGCTGACTACAGGCGACGGCGTCCAAGGGGCGCCGATGGCAACCATTAAGAGTGGCATATAAGAGGCAGGTCGCTTACACTCCTAAGGCCGTTCCATCCCAATTCACTTCTGCGCCCCGGTCCCGGCACACAATTACGCCGCTTACTTGCCGGGTCGGGCGCTTGACCCGCCCGCACTAAATCAAGGCGCCACTAAACTGCCCGGAAGCTATTAACTTGAACGCTATCTGGAGGAAAAGATTATTGGCCGAGCTCATCGGAGAGTTTAAAATTGTAAAATGGAGTTCGTTTTGAAAGTATCTTACAATTGCGAAGACACGTGACGTGAATGTTCTTTTTTGTCACCTCTATTTGGGATGGCTAACTATTACATGTTAACGTACCATGTTTGTAAAGAAAGGTTTATTGGGACCATGGACTTTGTGGCATGTGACCGCAAATGAAATATGCGCAAGGATTACTCGCGTTCGCTCATCCTATGATACCTACTTATTTATTGAACACTTTTTTTTTCATAATAACTTTTAAGCTTTCGCGTTGCATCATAATAATATATAACTTTTTTTTTCATTAAATCATTATTCAATTGCTCAAAATATTAAGTCATGTGCCATATTTGTTCATCTACTTATTCACTAAAGTTTGTTTGCCCTTAACCGGCTTCCCGTGGTTATAAGTAGTTTCCCTGAAATCATTCCTTCGGGAACTATTTCACGTATTGTCAATCGCGGAGTATAAATAAGTGCGAAAGGAATCCTTTACTGGTTCAGTAAACGGAAATGTATAAACTTCCACTATAATTAACTGAACTTCTACAATTTAGATCTTCTTGTAAGTATGAAATATGCTGTCATAAGTAATGTACAACAGAATAGTTACATACTTACTTGTTGTAAACTTATAATACGTGATTCCGTTCCGGTGAATACCTGAGTTACCGGCAAGTTGGCTGCGGCAACGAGTAAATCTTACCCACCGCTTTTAAAACAATGCCGGTTAATAATATTAATGGCGTTTTAGTCGCTACTCCGGGACAGCTGATTGTGCCGGGAAAGGCAATTGTGTAAAGTTCGCTTATTGATTTTATCCGCAGTGCCTTGTTATACTGAAAAGAGAAACATTTACTACTTACATTATAGATAGCTACTTAAGTGTATTATATCTCTCCTGACTGAATTTCACACAGCGGCCAATTTCTAAGAAGCCTAGCCAAGTAGGCAGGAGATATTAAAGTGCACTAGTGTGTGCGCACCCTTTGTTCCTCCTCATAATCTGATGAGACGATAGTTACACTCGACCGGAGAGAAAAAGCACTAGACCAACGGCTCAAAAGCTGACATTGCCGGGGATGTGTTACCAACAACGAGCCTGCTACTGCATGCATATCACTATCGGGCGTATATTATACACATAGTAGTACATACGCCTGTAGAATTAGTCTGGGATTTTACTGCACACTATCAGTTTCAGATTGCTTTTACGGGGAACGTCTATTCGGGATAGCCTAATAAAGGATTTTATAGAGATATATATATTATAGATTAGAACATGTGTTCACTGTTTCAATGCTTTGTTTAAGCAAGGTTTAGATAATATAATATATATTATTACATAATATAATATATTTTATATTATCTAATATATATATATATATATATATATATATATATATATATATATATATATATATATATATATATATATATATATATATATATATAATATATTCAGTACAAATACCGAAGTTTTTTTATAGTAGCTCGACATAATGGCTTCCCTATGCCTGATTAAAAGCGAAACAGAAGCCCAAGTCGATGTGACAACGGGCAAGTAACTGGTCAGTCACCTGTCAGTTGAAACACGACCCGGAGGTCATTTGGCTGCAGTATTTTATAGGGTGGAGGTCCTTCCCGGACGGTCGGGAGGACGGGCAAAATCGAGCGAAGATTCACTACGCCCTACTACATTCGTTATATCGTCAGATTTCATCTTGAACACTGTAACTCTGTCGAATTAACGCCAAAGGTTTATCAGTTAGCAAATTCGACAAGCTGATTTTGTCACCATCAGACAACATAGCCGCCTAATAGATTATTTTAGACGCCCCCACATACCGGATCCCGAGTTAATTCAGGCACGATTTAACAAATCCTGTCCCCGATCCTTCCAATTAACTCTGGTTAAAAAACGCCGGGTCAAAGTCCTCGGCTATATCCGTGTCCCTAATCCGAGCCCTCGCGAGGGCGGTGAGGGCTCTCCGGTGCTTTATGACCTTGCTCTTTCCGAGGCCATGAATAGCCAATTCTGTCGCCTCATCGCCCCGTCACAGGCGCCGGTTCCGATGCCTAAAATGCCCTTAAGCGATATTTTGTCAAAAATCAGCTCTGTTTTACGTTTTTGCGAGATCATCTTTTTTCAGTAGGAATTCTATTATGCCCCTCAACATGCTATATCATCTTGTGTGACACCAGTTTTCAATCAAAGCAGGGGCCTTGGATGCGTATCATGCGTTTAATTGACGAAATTCTACGTTTATTCGGAAAATTGTTTATTTATTTTATTTTATTTATTAAGAACAACAAATAGTTAAACATTATATGCTTATTATGATAAATACTAATTAATCGAATGTATATAAAATATTTTTGGAGAAATTTCCCTTTTCCGCTCACACGGAATAATAAGAGATTGGAGTAACTTCCTCGATGTTTCCTAATCGAAAATGACCGTCTACATGGGATTATTTATTTTGGTCATATAAAAACATCATCATACTTGAGTGAGCAAATGAGTTGAACAAACTCGTAATACTTAGTGTGTTTGTTAAACCATAATGACAGAGAAATATAACCCCGTACATAAGCCGTTCGGAACTACAGTCCACTTCGCCACGTTTGTTTACCTTTCATTGTCCTTAAGTCGTGTTTATAGACACTACAACACAATTTTATGCCCACAGCTCAAATTTGAAACAAAACGTTAACGTTTCGAATGCAAAACATGCATAGTTACAATAGGAGTTGGACAAAGCGTCGCGGGCGATACTCTGCATCGCGTTGGGGCCGCGTACTCGCACCACCGAGTGGCGAAAAACACACCGGCGAAATGTATTCATGTACGTTTTAAGGCTGCACGTTGAATAAGTTTTGTATAAAAACACCGCATGCACAAACTTTTATCACTGAGATATGCCTAACTCGGACATGAATTCATAAAGTAATGCGCATGCTTTTATAAGCAAATAAGGCTGTTTGTTAGAATAGGTGCGCGAATGTAGAAATGGCGGATTTAAGGTTTATAGGAACTTATCATCTGTACATTATCTTTACCGAGTGCTATCATCATCATCGCCTTGTCGAAGTACACTGCTCTTGAATCTTATTAAAGTCGAAATTAATATTTTATTAGGTATTTATTATTATACTTATATTATTTATATTATTATAGTAGGTATTGTTAAATTATTAGTTTATTAGCCCTTCGGGGTGTATGATAGATATGCTTGGATTTATTAAATGACTTCTCGTTTGTAGAACTAGTACCCGATGACATTTTTTCATGCGACGAAGTCTACAGAAGCAATCTATACAAGTTTTACCTAACTATTGGTAAAATTACATTAGTATTTCACTCATGTTCATGTCATGTATGTTAATAAAAACTGTGTTTCGTCACTTATCAGGCTTTTACACTTCAGCCGTCCCCCGCTGGTCGGACAAAGTAAACTAACCATAAAAAGGCGGTCGAATTCGGGAAACAAAAACGAATAAGGCATTATCCCTGACTTTGTGGGGTTTTGTGAATGTAAGCCGCCGCCGCGCCGCTGGCTACCGGCCCACGTGTTGTTTCTTTGTTACACTTCTGATTTGAACATTACAGCTGTAATGTTTACAGCTGCCATTCATTCAGTTTACAGAAGGTAGTTTTGGAATAAAGAGCCGTTCAAATACGTTTGGTCTGCTACTTATTTATCGTTTTAAGTATTTACTTTCACAAATACTAAAGAATGGTGTATATTTTTACTTAGATTTCAATATATTTATTAGTTAAATTTGGCAAAACAGACTCAGTAATATCTGTTACCAACATTCGCTTCAATGATTCGCAACACAGTCATGTACCTCTAAGCACTGAGGTGATGTCTTACTAGATGCACCCGCTCGCTCAAATCTGTATGCGCGCCGAGTTTAGCCGCAGTATCATGGCAGGTGCTGTCAAGCGGCAACCGTGGCAAGTTGCCGCTAGCGCCGGGCGGCAACACGGTCCGGACCAGCCACTTCCCGGGAAACTACCAATCAACTCCGCGCCGTGTTCGGACAAGTTTCGCCGGCACCGATACGTGAGTTTGATAGTTTTACGAGTACATCATTTGTCGATGAAGTTAGCAGGTACTACTACTACAAATCATCCAAATAATAAATAAATGCGCCATATAATGTACCTACACCTGGTTACAAAGTTTTCCCTTGTGCGGCGAGCAAGTAAAGATTACTATGATTGAAGGCTGAAGGAAGGAAGGAGGAATCGAACTCCAAACCATAACCCACCGATTAAGAATTAGGCACCGTTCTTCATTTTCTTTGACCGATTTTCTTGTGTTGCAGCGGAACATACAAAGGATGAACTATACAAAATTGAAAGTTGTTTTGGAAATTTGTCTCGGTCGCAGACATCAATCATCATACTACATATACGTATTATTAGAGGAAGATGAATAACATGATCACCATCATTTAACAAAGCTGAGGTTGGGGTCTGGTTGGCTGCGCAGACACTGACTGCAGTGCACAATTCGTTTAATCACTATGTTTCTTTCATCTGATTTTTTTTCATTATCCTTCTGTTTACGTCATCATCATCATCAGCCTATTACAGTCCACTGCTGGACAGGCCTCTCCAGTTGTTCGCGACTTAGAGCAAACATCTGGAGGATATACCCATAATCGCCACGCTGGGCAGGCGGGTTGGCGATCGCAGGGCGTAGCTTCTTGGTCCAGTGACGCTGCTCCCGTCACCGGTTTTTAGTAATTAGCTACGCCTTCAATTGTAATGGTTATACCGCCACCAGTCGGTTGCCAGCGCCTCGTTTGTTATTCGACAGGATGCACCACGGGCAGGTGAGGTTGGCTTGGAGCGAAAAGATGATAGGCCGCTCCCTTACATCCCTGTTTACGTGTTCTGTGTATATTTATTGTCTGTGTATTGTTTTTGTTTGTGCTGCCATTAAACGTATTTCATTCATTCATTCATAATATTGAAACGAACGATGAAAGCAATAAACAGCACGTCATTACTAAAATCGCAGTACCAGGCTCGTAAAAGCTGCGCAAAATAAATCAAATGAACGGGTTACTTTGTTTACGTCACTTCTGTATGATAGAAGTTAAATGAAAGGCCGACGGGCGAGCGGAGCCAAAGTGACTTTGATCGGGCGGCCCTTGACGAGCATTACATTAACGTCACGCGGGCTCTTAAATAATAAACGCGCCGATCGGCTGTAACTATTTAAGCTAAGAACTCACGGAGCGATTTTCAACCGCACCTGCCGCGGTGATAGAACTGCAGCTTTATTTTAAACCTCATGAGACCGCTTTTTTGCGCGGCTTCGCAGCGGTCGCGGTTGGGAACTATCCGCAAACGTGGCAGGTGATGATCGCAACACGGGCGGTGGCAAAATGGCGTTGGATGTCTGCAGAGCGCGCGGGCGCAACCCGCCGAGGTTGGTGCGCTTCGCTTGCGTGTTTCTACTAGTAGCCCGCTGATGCAGCGGGAACCGCAAACAAGCGGGCGCGGGTGAAAATAGCTCCATGAGTGCTTAGCCTTACAGGCGCGGCCGAATTGGGCCGCGTCCGGCGCTAACGAACCGCTAATGGCTCGTCGCGATGCAAATAACCGCTGCCAGTTTAACGCACGACACATTTTATTAACGCCGCCATACAAATTATGGCAGCGTGATTGTGAGCACAATTAAAATTTTATTATCGTTTACGTAATAAAAACTACTAGGAATTGCAATTGATAGGTTTTGCTATGAGATTGTGATCTTTTTAGTCATATTCCATAGATAGATTTGTACATCTATATAAAATCTACCTAATATACTATTATCAGCGTTACTAAAACTACGTATAGGATCTGTTCCGTAAAACCTCAAGACAAATCCTACACTAACACCGCTTTTGAAAGTTTTTCCCACTACATCGACCGCAGATTTGTCCGGGCGCGATCCGGTTTGTCTGGGAAGTCGTTATCGTGGGGTCCCACGGGAGCTCTTTGTTTCATTCGGTCGGTAACCAATCCTTTAGGTAAGCGATGAATAGGGTTGCCATCCGTCCGGGTTTCCCCGGATTTGTCCTAGTTTGAAGGGCGTCCGGGGTCCGTCCGGCCGGGGCGTTTAACAGTGTCCGGGTAAAATCCGGACACTACGAATCGAAACTCAAATTTTTACAGATAAGCGATAAATCCACAATCACGAAGGCACGGCAAAATAATAAAAAATGAATGAAAAAATTCTGAAGTGTCCGGGGAAAAAGCCATATTTCGCCCAAATGTCCGGAATTTTTGCCGTGTTATCCGGCGCCGGCAATTTAGGTGATGGCAACCCTAGCGATGAAATTGGTTTACCTTTTATTGCTTGTAGCCCACCTGTGCTTATTTCAATGGACCACCGAATTCTCAAGCAGAATTTATTGTATTTAGATTAGGTATCCTTTTTTTAAATTCTAATTGTAGATTTCATCTATGATCTGATTCAATGTCGGTTTATCTTTGGGCGTTCTGAATTTTATACATTCTGGTACTCGTGAAACAAAGCAAATAAGCTTGAGATGAGGGGTCGGTGGACAGAAATATAGTGCATTTATTTTAATTCGTGTCTCTAATATAATCTTCTGCACAATTCCTTTATGATACGGCGTCAAAATCATGTCTATTTCTGCTTTAATATCAGTAAGTTCTTGTCTCAAATTTACCATTAAAGACAATTTTCTATTCTGTTCCATGACAAAAAAAATACGCTAGCTTTTATAAGCCCGCTATATGGTTGCTAGTAAACAATAGCAAAGGAAAGAGGATCATTCGGCCTCACGAGTGACCCCTATAACACAAGTTAATAGATCCGCATTAGTTAACGCAGCCGTAAATTACCGCCAAATGAACAACAACATCACAAGACAACAAAGTAAACTCGGACCATAGTCGAAAAAACAGCAATATAGCGTCTTCGCACAGATTTTTTCAATTGAATTTCAGCTGTTATAATACATGCTGCTACCCGTATAAGAAAAAGTGACCAAATATTAAAGTAATTAATTAATACAATAAACAAAGAAACTAACCTGCTGCTAGAATTAACCACTGCTCCACCGAGAAACCAAACCCAGAAGCTTCGAATCGTCCGCTCTTTATGCGAGAGCAATCTTTTAGAAGTCTATAACAAGGTATTATAGTTCAAACACTGACTACACTTATTCGTTATTCGTATACTTTTTTAATTTTTCATAGTATTTTTATATAAATAATTGTTTTTACTGCTATGTAGTATGTACTGTAGGATCATAAGGGGCACCATTAGCAGTCATAGGCGCCCGGCGCGGCCTCTACGTAATAGACCATCGGACGGCTCCTGCATTACGGACTCACGTCATACATCTGAGGCGGCTTTACGAGATTAAACGTTGTTGTGTGTGTATTACCTACCTACTTATTATATAGCTTAATATCGGTCATTTGGAACCTAGTAAGACCCTAATTCCTAGTTTCAATTGTGTGTAGACTTGAGACCTCAAATCAAAAGTGGTATTAAATAGTAGTAATCTTTTGTTTCAATGATAGATTGCATTTATGTAGGTACGAAGCAAATCACTTTCTTACTGGTGACATTTCCTAAGGCCTGAAAATGCACCTGAGACGAGAGGAATTATGAGTCGGGGGAATTTTATTTATGCAAACAAGTTTTTCTTGTCTTTCCATCTCAGTCACATAATCCATTCGATAATTTGAGCAGTGCCTAAATAATGGAAAGCCAGCGAATATTTATCGATTGGTCTAACTAGGTCAGTCAAATAAGGCCGCCAAATTATAAAGTGATATCCCATTATGGCAGAACAATGCTCTCGTAATGACAGCGGAGACACCTGGCACATTAAATGGTATAGACCAACGATTAATGGCCATTAATGTATTCTACGTCTATTATTAAATCTATATTATCACTGTGTTCAAGCAGACCTTTTGGTATTTAAATGATAACTTATTTAATGAAAATGTGTGAACAGCAATTAATTGTAAAAGGTTAATAACAAAGATAAGTATATAGATGATGAATGAATGATGATGCACAATTTACACGAAAAAGTAAGGTAAATGGAACATGATATGATAACAATATCTACTCACAGATGGACAAAATTATTTTTTATAAAAAGTAAAGTCGGGCAAACTGTTGATTTTGCCCGACTTTACTCTACTTTTTCTTTCTATTAAAAATCAAATTCTTTTTAAGAGATCACGGCTCGCTAAGAAGATTAAGATATAATTTTCTTATCACGTAAACACAACCTTAAAGAAAACAAAAGTTTATGGAATAAATTTTCGAAAAGAATTCCTAAAAATAAAAGTAAATGGTTCTCATTTTGTCACCTTTGAATTTGTAACGACTACCGTGCTCCTGCACATAAAACGATTATGGCAGGAGCGTCGCTTGCCGCTCTAATCTGCTGCCATGCGTGTGCCGCGGAAGCATGACGAACAGTGAACCAACTTCAGTATTACATTTTTATTTATTACTTATTGAGTTTGTTTTTGTTTTTTATAAGACTCAGCATAGTGGCTTCCCTTCGCTTGATAGAAAGCTGGAAAGGAAGACCTAGTCACATTGACAACGGACTGGAAACCCTTAGTAAGCGTTTGGCCGCTATCTTACCCGATCTTAAGCAAAGACCCAGTTTTGTACCCCGATAAAGGAATGGAGCTGGTTAGAGTGTTGATCATCCTTGTCATGGGCCTGCAGACGTCCACTGCTGGACATAGGCCTCCCCCAAAGACGATCGTCATTTGGGCGGTTAAGCCTTAGTTACCACGCTTGGTTGGTGACCGCAGTAGGGACCAAGGTAAATGCTAAGTACTACCCGTTTCCTGATTACAGACGCGGGGAAATCAGATACATGGTAAAAAACCGTTGTGGCCGTGAAAGCTTCAAACAATACAAATTCAGTTATTTTTAGTCTCGTGTCAACAATTGGGTATACCGTCAAGATTATCTGAACTGTGGCTCGTGAGTTCCTCACAGATGTGTAGTTCGCGTACATTGCGCGCGAGGTATTAGCGCGCAGGCCTCGTCGTAAAGCGCTTAGCGACAAGCATGGCTCCGGCGGAGCTACACTCGGGGCGAGGGAAACTTTTGACGTGCCCGAAACTGGGCCTCTCTCGGTTGACGACGTGTCATCATCGCCGATTACGAAAACATGCCTACATTGCTTGAGTTTTATTTGCAAGAAAATACGGTAATAGGTTCCCATTTTGCAACTCTTTCTCTTTGTAAAAAAAAAAACACAAACGACTAAAACTAAAAAGCGATAAATAACGTAAGTAATTCTATCCTTAATACATAATTATTTAAATATTACAATTATCACTTATTTTTGAAGTCGGTGCCAGCTCTTGGTACCTAACGTAGACTGTTGTTGTATGACGCGCGCGGCCGGCAAATCCACACGACAATATACATTTATTTGTTTGGCTGGCACCGACTTCAAAAATAAGTGATAATTGTAATATTTAAATAATTATGTATTAAGGATAGAGTTACTTACGTTATTTATCGCTTTTTAGTTTTAGTCGTTTGTGTTTTTTTTGAAGTCGGTTTAATTTTTTTTTTAAAAATAATTTTATTTCACTATTTTTAGTTGCGTTGATGTGCTGTGACCTTGAGTAAAGGCTAATTAATGTCCTTAAGAGTTTTACTTAGGAATGAAAAATTTTGCTTCAAGTCAAGTGAAGACTATGCGATCTAGAATCAAGCATATCACTTACCAAATCACCTGCCCTATTAGCCCTGCATAAGTACATACTACTACCTAGTTTAATATCGACCAATGTTAGTACTGTCCCCTAACTCCTAACCGTTAAGGAGTTCTGTGGCTTCATCATCAGCAACAGATGTTGACGCCCGGAAGCATATACCTGAGTAAAATATGATTACGTAACAAAAACACCATATGAGCATACAATTTTAAGAAATAAGAAACTTTTATTACAAGGACATCACAACAACACATCGACAAAACATAACATTTTCGGTTGTTGCCCTCAATTTCTCCAGGATCCCATCATCAGATCCTGACTTGGTGATAATGGGACCACCTCGGAAGTGTCCTCTGTCGAACTGTCGAAAAATTTTTGAAATCCATCCATAATTGACGGAAATATCGGTGAACATACATAAAAAAAAAAAAAAAAATATTATACATACAGACGAATTGAGAACCTCCTCCTTTTTTTGAAGTCGGTTAATAAATAAAATAATTTATTTCTGAAAAAAGATTTACAAGTAATACTTTTGCACGGTTAACTTTTCCCTTACCAATAAATACGAGTACCTATACAATGATATCGAAAAACGATATAGAAATATGTACGTATAAGGTTTTTTTAAATTGCATATTGGAACTGTAAGCATCACAACTAGCTGTCTGTCATAAAGTGCCTGCTTATGCGAATAGGTTGATACAAGTATTGGGTACTAGTAAGTAGTTAGTACGGGCGGTGATGACTGCTTACCATCAGGCATCACATTTGCTCGTCTGCCGCCTGTCGCATAAAAGACAAAAAGAGTTAGTAAGGAGTTACTAATACACCTAACAAGAATTTATCTAAAAAAATTATTAGACAAAACTATCGATACTATCTATATTGAGCTTTTCAATACGACACGATGCGATAGTCATCCGATAGTGAGCTATCGAGCGGCAACGAGGCATAAACGCAGATAATCGTTTCCGTCTTTATCACAAAGGGGTTAATGAATTTAACATCCGAAATCCGTTAGAACCGGGCGAAAGGTCGGCGCGATTAAAGTTTGGAGCATTTTGTCGCCGAGCCGGGACTCGCAGCCGGCGACATGCAACTGCACTCGGCTCATTACTGCGACCTTTGTTGTTTTAAATTTAAACCGCTGCAAAGTGCATATGTTGAAACTTTAACGTTACCAGCTGCTTAGTTTTTAAATCTCGCAACAATTTTTAAATACAGCGGCTTGTGTTGTTAGTAAAGTATCTACTTACTGACCAGTTTTTTTTCGTGTTCTGGGTACTTTTTATGATTGAAAATGATTTTAACGCTCAGCATTTTATCCAGGAAGATTTCATGAATGTTTAATAGTGACGTCGCTGTATATAGCCGCGCCGCCTGCGACCTGCGACATGCATTTGCACTCGCGCGGCCGGACCCGTGTCGTTTATATTTAGCCGCTAGCTGCATACTGATTAGGCGTTGACTGCTTCAACTGATAGTCTTTAATTAATTAGTCATAAGTCGCCCGCCTGCCTCTGCCCAGTGAGGCGGTTGTGGGCTAAACAGCCAGATATTTGACTAAAGTGGCGAACAATAGAATGTATCCAGCAATGGATTGCGACAGGCTGACGATAATGATGAGTCATAAACTTTCAACTCTTGGATAACACTTGAGTTGAAATGTTATTTATTTCACTACACTTGAATAACGTTCATGAAATGAAATAACCGAAAATCAAACTCGGAATCTTCAGACACTTTAAGCCACAGTCATTATTAGTCGAATCGAAACTAATTTGAACAAAAATATTTTATTGGTATTCCAAAAACCATTAATGTACTACTGTATATCTATTGTTGAATGAACCTTTCCAAGATATCGCCCTTAATTGATTTGAAATTTTCATGGTGGCACAGCCAATGAATAATATTTTATCATAATCATCATAAATTAGTATCTATTCCGCTATTATTCTGTATTTTTGTACCAAAGTATAAATATTTACGAACCCTCGCGATCTTTCAATTCGTTATAATATCAAAACATCCAATTAACAAGTTAGGAACAATAAACGGAGTTATCTCCCACCTTTCTTTCAATTTTCTTCATTTTGAAGTCTTCAAGTGAATAAATTACAGCCTCCCTTTGGTCGGCCTCTCAAACAACGAAAAATATCCTAAAATTAATCAAAACCGCTCTCACTGCTCACGGATAATAATCTCTCACTTTTAAAATGTAACAGGAAAGTTCTGCTGAGTTTTAAAGCAATCGGATCACATTGTCTTTATGCGATAACGAAGATATCCGCTTTTATGGGAAGGTTCGGGCGAAATTGTAAGGATTTTGTTTAGTAGGAGGTGATGTAACTGGATTCCTTTTATGGAGTAATGCAAGCAGAGCTGTCTGGATAGGATACTGGCTTTTTATAGGTTCAGAAATTAAAAAAACAGTCTAGATAGGTTCTATACCAATACTCGCAAGTTCTATTCATATTTACTTTTCACAAATTCTTTCTTCTACACACATAGATTTGAAGCAATCCTATTAGTGGTTACTGTTTACCATCTGAATGGCGGCTTGCTCGTCTGTCACCAAAAGCAATAAAAAGTATGTCTACAAAATCAATTAAAACTCCTACGAAAACTTTCATATCACAAAACGGGCGCAGAGCGATCCGACAAGTAAGTACGTGTTCCATTTCCCGTGGCTGCACTCAAAAATACAAATTTAACGCAGGACTTTACAGCGGGACCACAGAGCGGCTGCGACGCAAGTTATAACGAGGTGCGCCAAACTGCAGCCGCAACTTACTTCACAACTATTTTTCTTTGGCTCCGTCACTCGGCTTGCGTTTCTTTATCCTAAAGTTTAACAGAAATTAATAAAATGATTTAGAGTTTATATTATGGTTGTTCCAAATATCGATCATTGGTCCACCGGGTTAGGAGTTAGGACGTCCCAAACTACTTTCCCAGATTTACAGTCTTCCGACAGACATGACCCGCTCATTGCACCTTCAGCTTGCTAATTCTGAGCTATGTCGACCACACCGTTGTCTGGTCACACTAATTACTTTCTGAATAATTTTATTCATATTTGAGTGAATTAGTAGCTAAGTATATACTTACGGTCCGTGTAAATTCCGAATTTAGAAGAGGAGCACCATGGGGTGGTGTCGTGACATGGGTCATTCCGTGGGTGTCATATAAGACGACTAAGGGAATAATATCAGGGAACGGGCAGCAGCGATTACGTGGGTCCAATAAAACCTACTGCGGTCACCAACCCGCCTTCCAAGCGTGGTGGCTAAAGCAAACCGCTCCAAATGGTCGTGAGACCCTATGGCCAGCAGCGACGTTTGCAGGCTGATGATAATGATGATGATGACTCATGGTACCTAATATATTTTTCATGAAGAGTATTAACAGACAGGAAAATGCTTCACGCCTTAATATGACTATTTACTCACTAAAACTACATAAAGTATACTTGTTGTAGAATTTCAACGGTAAGTAATTATTATCGAGATATCGTTATTGCCGATCTCCAGACAACTTTTGTGTAGATACTCGTAACTACTTAGAACTCTGTCGAGTATTTATCGGCGATCGAGTGTTATCGCGAGGTCGTCGCTCGTCGCGAATTTGTAATTATCCAGCGGCTAGTTAGTTCTGCGGCTTGCGGTCAGTTCCAATCAGAGGCGCCGTGATCAAGACGCCGGGAACAAAGGCTTTATGCCCGGCCGTTCCGCTGCGCTGCGCCGGCCACTCGCTCGCAGGCTATTTGCCTGCGAACAATGGGACGGGACGGGGACTCGCTGCGGGATGGAAGCGAACTGCGACTGTTTTGTTCCATGAGCGGAAGGGAGATGGGTAATAATTCCTTGAACTGGCAATTGTGTAGCAGTAGACGTAGTTGAGCTGGCGTGTAGTAGCTGTTAGTTGAACCTAGCTCGCTTAAGTAAAGTGCATTATTTGGGGTCCGAAATGTGGAGTTTATTGTTGGTGGCTGACCCGGCTGTTGGTGGCAGATGAGCAAGCGATCTGTCTATTCTGAAACAGAAACCGCCGCCCTTAGATATCAGCAATGCCAGAGGCACTAACATGCCGCTGCTGCCGTGAGGCAAAATGTCTCTTTAAACCACATTTAAAGAAGGACATGTAGGTAGCTGCTATTAAGAAACATCGCGGTTGGTGAGGTCGTTCCAATTTCAAGTCCGTGGCAGCTATAAACGCTGAAAACGAACAGTTCTAGACGAAATCGCATCATCTTCAGTATACGAAAGCTATTTAATAAAAAATGCAAGTTATATCAATAAAACGCGTGCATTTACTTCCGTTGATCCCGGTTCTGTAAAATTCATTTGCAGATAATGAAAAGAGCCGTCTCCCGGCGCTCGGTGATTACACTCGTACAAATAAATTATGCACCCGCGCGGCCGCGGTGCACTCGCCGCTCGGCTCAAACGGCGTTTATTGCATTTAATCTTACTCGCGCCGGCCGGGAAATACACTTTTATAGGCACTCGGCCTGTCCCGCTCGGGTGAGGCCTTTCAGCGGGCCTGAGCGGCCATCGAGGGAGACAGTTTGATGGGCTAATTATTGGACCGCGGAGCGCGAATCGACGCTTGAAACGTTTAAACGTCGTGCCTACTCGCTATTTAAACTATCAGAATCAAAGGTTCAGTAAGTTTGTGAGAGAACTTAGATTAGGTTAAGACTTGTTATATGGAAGAAATTTAAAATTATTTAAACCAATGTGGCAACAGAGCATTGGTATACGGTCTACGAACACGGTTACTGCAATTCCTGAATACTTATTAGGTACCTACATGAGTTAAACCTACACTGGTGACTAATAAAACGCAGAGATGATGAACGTTTGTTTTGTTTGTAGGTACGCTACTTGTTTATTCATTCCTAAATTACTTAAAGACACTTTCCTTCCTAAGCACTACTTACGACGCAACGCTCACTATGAGTTACACCTGCTCGTCCTGTTGCGTAAGTCTTTACGCTAGTGAGTTGGAAGTTACAATCTAAATCGGTGCACTTTCCGATTAGCTGCAGGGAGCATATTGTAAGGAACACTCGAACGTCGCCTCAGGGTTCGCAGATAATTAAGGCGCGTTCCTTTACACGTTTTAATTATGCACCGCGCTGCACTCGGCGGGCTGGCGACCGGCGGCGGCGGGAGCAGGCGCGGCTCAAACGGCCTTATTTAATTTAGCCGCGCCGCGGAGCCAAGATTTGATTTCTCTTCAGGTATTTAATTTATTACACCCTTTTTAACGCTAGGAATGTTTTACCGTGCTCTGGAGCTCTAGTTTTGAGGTATTCCCCTCGCGTCATAATTTGATATTCGTAGCAAGGGAGAGCGTTAGCTAGAGACTATATGCATGAGTGCATTGTCGCTAATTGTAAACGTCATCATCATCACCGCTGCTGGACATATGCATCTTCTACTGTTCGCCACTTTGATCGATCTTGGGCTTCTTGCCTCCATTACTTACCAGCCATCCTGCACAAATGTACGTTTGCCGAAAAGAGATAGTAAAAGTAATGTACACATGATTTTTGTATATAGTAATATACCCTGTACATAATCATACATTTTATAACATCCTGTTATCCCAAAAACGAAGTTTACTCGTGCAAAATGTACATAATACAAATCACAAATAAGTACTTGCATAGTACACTTGTAATTACAGATTTAAAATACACTTTACTTATCACAATTAACTATGCTGTGCACTTTGAGATCCAATCGGATTTATTAGGGACCCGTAGCTAGCTCGCAATGTAAAATAAAATAATTTCTTCGTGTACTGAATATTGATGACTCGTACCTATTCATTACATAAGTGCGTAAGTGTTTGTGAGGGTGATGGAAGGAGTCTACCTCGTCTCTTGGTGAAACATTTTAGTTTCCCAGTTATGGAACAAGCTGTACTGTACTGTCTCGGACAGTTAATTCTGCCTTCAGATGGTCGCAGCATTCGCCCTCGTAACTTCTCGTTCCAGCGATAAGACGCTAAATTCAAAACATCCATTTATTATTTAAGTTCCGTCTGTGGGTCGTCGGCAGGTAATCCTCGTTAATTCTGAGCGCCTTAGCGAGCTGCTGCGAGGCCGCCGACTGTTTTAAAGAAGCTAATAACAACAATTCGCGAAGTGCGCGCGTCGCGTGTTTTTCTACAAGCCATAATCCCAGTGAACGCAATATGGCAGTGAAGAAGCCTAGTATGTTTTTTTTTATTTGAGTTACTGCAACTAAAAATGTTACCAACAGCACATTAAAACGCAGCCCTTACTATTCAATCAGGAGCCAAGCATCAGAAATCGCCTTTTATAGTACAAGTAATACATTACACGTTGACTTAACTTTTGACGTTTAACGTTAATTGTTGAGTTAATTTGAGGTGTACCTAGGGTGGTAAATAAAAACGTCTAAAATAGAATGGAACTTTTGGAAAGCCCCTAATTGGTAAATTCACTTCAATTATCTAATAAAATTTCACGCAGTATCCGGTATACAGTCTAATCTACTCATATATCCTAATTATCTATCACTGTAAGCTGTTATGTCAATTCACTACTTATGTATTCAATAACAGTAATGGCCTCTCCCAGATCTTTCAGATAGATAGATACTCTTTATTGCACAAAAACACAGACATTACAGGAAACATATTACAAACAACACAAAGTACAATCTAGGCGGTCTTATCGCTTATAGCGATCTCTTCCAGACAACCTTCAGGTAGAGGAAACCAGATTGACCAAGGAAATGGGTAACCTAGTGCAAAACTATCTAACTATTTTATATTAAATACGTAAAATTATTACATAAATATACCAAGAAGTATATATTCCATAGACATACACATATACATAAAAATATATTTAAATACACTTAAATAAAATATACATAATATAGCAGTTGTCAATATACCTATTACCGCACCACATCATAGTTTTCTGGCACGCCCAATGGTTGACTGGTAGAGAATGCCATTAAGGCATTAAGTCCGCCATTTGTACCTTCTTTGTGCAATAAAGATTAAATAAATAAATAAATAATAATAACATATTACATACATAGGTACATAGTTTAATAAGATACTTTATTATTAATATACATAGATACTTATTATTATTTAAATATTATTTGAGTATGAATTTAAGTACTTAGATATGATAGAAGAGAAAGAATGTAGAAATTAAAGAGACAGGAGATGTGATTTAAGCCTAAGCTTAAAAACTGTGAGGGATTGGGAACGTCTGATGGAAAGGGGAAGGGAATTCCACAGACGGATGGATTGGACAGTGAAAGACTGGGAGTAGGATTTAGATAGATGAGATGGAAACGATAAGTGGAGTTCACGGCAGGAACGCATACCATGATCCGCGGTGGGTTGCAAGAAATTGAAACGCTCTTTCAGATAGGGAGGTGAAAGAGGATTGAAAAGCACAGTATATAAAAGTGATAGAATATGGAGTTCGCGGCGACGACGGATGGGAAGCCAATTGAGCTGAGAACGATATTCAGACACATGGTCATACTTACGTAGACCGAAGATGATTCTAATACAGTAATTTTGGAGACGTTCAAGCTTGTCAAGAAATATTTCATTCAGGTCTAGATAGCAACTATCCGCGTAGTCGAGAATGGGCAGTAAAAGGGACTGTACAAGAGCAATTTTGGTGGGTATGGGAAGAAAATTGCGCAACCTGCTTAAAGATGCAGCAGACGCAAACAATCTTCTGCTGACCTCCCTGATATGAGCATCCCAGGTCAATGAACTGTCTAAATATATCCCTAAGTTTCTAACCACCTGGCTATAAGGAATTTGGACTCCGTCAAATATAATAGGTGGAAGAGAATCCCAATTCACCCGGGAAATCATACGCTTTCCACCTACTATAATGACCTGCGTTTTACTGGGATTAACCTTGAGGCCAAACGACTTACTCCACTCCGAGATACGCTCCAGGTCCATGTTAAGAAGTGACACGGCGCTCGGAAGATCGTCTAGGCTACTCTGGGCATAAAGTTGAAGGTCGTCTGCATAGAGATGGTAGGATGAAGAAATAATATGAGTGATTGAATTTATGAAGACGGAAAAAAGCAGAGGAGACAAGACACCACCCTGAGGTACACCGGCACCGAGTTCGCACCAAGCAGAAAGTGACTCATCACACACACGAATCTGTTGCCGGCGACCATAAAGATAACTACGAAACCAGTCAACCACCGATGGAGATATGTTAAGAGAATATAACAGGGCCAGCAACACATCGAAATCCACGGTGTTAAAAGCGTTACTAAAATCCAGTAGCGCCAACACCGTTAAACGTCTATTGTCCACTCCCTGGCGAATATCGTCAGTAATTTTGACCAGAGCTGTGACCGTGCTATGTCCTGGACGGAAACCAGATTGGAAGGGACTTAAGATATGGTTTTTTGTAAGGAAATGGCTTAATTGTTGATGGTTGATGAGATCAGAGTCCATTAAAAATGTTGTTAGCTAAACTCAACCGAACCTTTTCACGTTGTGACCACTGTCTCTCAGTGTCCAAAATTTTTTTACACTTTCCTCACGGCTCTCCGTTTGCTGTGGCCGTCGAAGTTGGCAGTGTCTCGGGCGGCCCAACTTGGCCGGTGTAATCCAAATCAAAATTTAATCATATTATCCTTTAATTGCGGATTGTAGTTGTTTTGTTGAATATTACAGCCGGTCCCGCGGGCGAGCGGGAGACTGCCAACTGTTCAAAGAACTGAGCGGGCTAAGAGAGCTTGTTCTTTCCCGGGAGTTGCGGTGAACGAAACTTTGGCGGAATGTCAGCTAACTTTGAAATTGTTATATTGCTGTGGCTACATACAGACTCTTACGTTGTTTGTTGCGTTTGGAAGTATGTAAATATTTTTATTAGGAAAATGGGAGAGAGTTGAAGTCCTAGACGTGAATTTGTGACAGATTCGTTGCGAGTCGGTTCAATAAGTTTTGCTTGGAAACGTAACGTTGTAATAAGTGAAGAGGTAGTTTGGCCCTACGAATCGGATATACCCATTGATGATAAATTCAGAATTTTTTTGCTGCATTAAAGCAAGCATATTTATAATTATCATCAGCCTAGAAACGTCTTCTGCTGGACCTCCCCCAATGACAATTTTAATTTCTGAGGAAATTACTACCTACTACTCATTTAAATACATTTTCTGAGAGCCCAACCAGTGGCAAAACGAGATTTCATTATTTTAAAAAGCCGGGCTTCTTTTCAGTTGCAGTCTAAATTCAAGATTTTAGTTTGAAGACGAAAATAAATCTTACTCGCCGAGCACTAAATAACTCATTCTAGATAAACGTAAGCTAGCGCTCGCGGCCGGCTCCGCGCGGCTCGGCGCGGCTCAGCGCGGTTATCGGCGCCACTACCAGCTCGCACTCGCTAATAAAATCGAACGAACACAGATTTCCCGGGAGAGAGAACACGGCTTCTGGATTATCATCACGCCTCGCCCGGGGGAGGGCGTGTATTATTGTGAGGGGCTCGTATCAAACTTTTTAGACATGGTTTGTAAACTAGACGCTTGGTGGTCTCGGCGGCGACGTGGCTAAGATTCAAAGTTTGAAGACACCTTTTTATTGTGTAACATAATGTCGACTCGAATATGGTAAAGTGTAAGGTGATAAAATAAGTTACACCGACCATAAGGTAACCGATAAAGCTTATGTAAAGCTGGTGATCGCACGAGCTTTATCGGTTACTTTTTACCTATGCATGTTATGTGATATCTGTTACGTAAGTAATCGTATTCTATTTATATTTTTTATATCCCACGAATGTTATCAATTGATCGTTAATCTTTTATTCAGTCTGTATGGATATTACAAGTCCAATTTCAGAAGCTTTCAAGTTCGATATAAGTCCCTCAAAACAATTGAAAACGAGATATTTTAATGTACAGTCGTTGCTATAGATAACTTTCTATTAAAAACTCGACAGAATCGGGTTACCGAGGTGGTTTTGTTAAAAAAAACTCCAACGCAGCTTCAAAACGTTTATGTAGGTCGCGTGCGATGAAATAATTCCGCGTTTCAATGTAAACTCTTTAAAAAGAACTGTAACAGTGAATTTTTAAGTCCCTTGACACTACTATTTGCCATAAAATGTAGTCTACATTTTCAGTAGAAATACTTAAGTGGAGCTGTATTTGCGTTCAGCGGAGAGTCGCGAGTGCAGTGTGCATAATTAATGCACATAAAAGAAACGAGACTGACGTTGGTTTTAATTATGATCTGTAGGAGGGGACTTTGATTGTTCCCCGGGCAACGGCGCCTGGAGAATCAATCGACACTAGAGGAGCGTGGCAGACAAATGGTGTCGATAAAAGTTGATTCTGTTAATTTTTTTTATTAAGAACGTGTAAATTAGACTATACCATTCTATCGTAAAGCATATTTTGTTTGATCTTGGAAGCATTCAAAGGAATGTGAAGCTTTAAGTAAGTCGCCATGGCATTGAAAAATACAAGAGTTACAGAACTAGCTTCGCAATTCCATTTATAGGCCTCAAGTGGGTTGAAGTTTAGCCGCGTGGCCGCCCGCTGCAGCCGACAACGGCACGTCTGCAAACATAACAAACCTTTGTCCCGCGGCCGCGCGACCCGCGCCTTAAATAGAGCAATCGATGATCCGCCGGGAGCCGCCGCCGCCGCTGCACATCTCTGCCGCTGACACAAGATAAAACTGGAAACCTCCAGCCAGGTGAGATTGCGATTCAATTTCTCCCCGCCATTGCAATAAATCACATCGCCGTGGACCCGAGCCTTCATAAAATGCACCCACTCGTCAATAAGCAGCGCTTTGAACACGCCCTTGTGACGAATGTGGACGCTCAGACGGCTTCGAGTGTATTTACGTTGGAGATGAGCCAAAACAATCATCAAATTGAGAATAAGAATGGCATCTGCAGACAATGACCGAGCTATAAGCGTCCCACGTATAGACTCGGAGTGCAGGCGGCGAACCGAAATAGAGAAATTTAATTCAAAAGCTTTTAGAGGCGATCGGCCGAAGTTTAATGTAGAAAGAAAAAAGTGTTTGATTGGTTGCAAACTGCTGCCGGAGTGGATTTACCTGCATCGGCCGCGCCGCATCGCAACTTTGGTTTGACTTCAATTTGGGCGAAGTTGCGATTGCCGTTACATTGCCCGGAGACTTCTCGCTCTATTCAACTTTTTAATATAGCGAGTGAACGCTGCGAGCGATTTCTTTCAAAGATATTTTTATGCAAAACTTGCGAGTGGCTTCAAGTTTTGAACTAATTTTAAAATGAATTGCGCATATTCGTGAGTGTAGTCGATTGCCCGTAAAATGTCGTGGTATTGTGTCGTAAAATATGTCTGACAGGATAGTTTTAGATCTGCTGTAGTCTACTAGCATTTTTAAATTCATGGGAGCTATGCTGTAGAGATATAGCAGATATAGATTGAACTTCTTCGGTTACGTTATTTAGATAATAATATAGCATAGCATTGATACTAATAGATAAGTAGATTGCATAAATTACTAGTTTGGGGTCCGTTGCCTCATCTATATTAAAACTTTAGCATAACTCTTCTTGTAAACTGGAATATTATGTACCGAATGTTTTTGAGAAATAAAACGATACAACTATTTTTTAGCTTATATATGTAGAGTTCATAAATACATACCGGTCAAAATTAGAACCCTTCTTCTTGCTTCGCCGTTATCTGGTAAAGAGAACAGTTTCCTTCTTTTGCAAATACCGATCGTAGGTATATTGAAAAACTCAGCTGAGCAAGTTTATACGAGTAAAGTTTTTAAAACAAACTGCCGGTTGCTAAGCGATCGTTACACATAAAGAGCCTTCCATTTCCCTACGAGGAAAAGTAACTAAGAAGCTTTTACCTGTTCTCCTGTAAGCGTGTGCCTCGCTCACCTCCTTACCGATAACTTCAATTACAGTGTAAACAACTTTCGCTTTTCGCCACATTATCCTACGGTAACAAATGTTCCCAGATATGAACCTTCCTCCTTTGACATAAGGAGCAAATAATAACTTGGAGTCGAGAAGCAAAGGCGTAACCCGTCGCAGTATGGAGAGGAATAGTAAAGAGTTATGAGTACCATGTGTCGAGGTGAAGATATCGTTAAGAAGTTGTTACCGCGCATACTCTTTACCTATATTTCAACTTAACACGTTTTCAATATTATTGTGTACATTATATTTGCAACGAAACAAGATGCATATCTTTACGGCTTTACCTAATAGTCGTATTTTATCATACCCATTAAAGTAGATACTTTTTTTTAGAATATCCGAAAGACTACCTGCTATTTAAGCAGTAGCCTGACACGGCGGTGGCAACTGGCTAATGATTTGGTTACTTATCCGTTGCCATAGCGATCCTACCTATCGCTTTCGATCGGGCGAGCGAAGCTCCTATGCTGTGCTACTATAAAAATCTGAAGTGAAGTCGTAAGTGTCTCACTGCAGTTCCCCGTATTGGGTCATAAACACAAGTGTTTAGGGGCAGTAGCGCTGGGTCGTCGACTGCATTCATTACGAATACATGCGGCTAAGTGCAGACGGACGCGACGCTTTACTGCGACGGGCGGCGGGCGCCGGGTGAACAAACTAACACAGCGTTTAGGGCGGCTACACAAGCGGGCTGGCATTAAACGCCACAGCCAGCTGGTCAAACCGAGTGTACGTAGTTGAATGTTCGTGAATCACAATCTGCTCGGTCTTAGTTTAATCAATTATAGAGCCAAACTGAGAAAATAGCGGAGAAGAACTGGATGAAAGTAGCGCAGGACCGTGATAGATGGTGCACTCTGAAGTAGGCCTACACACCACACTGGTTGAGGATGGCTAACAAGAAGAGAAGAAGAAGAAGAGCCAAACTGTAGTTTAATTACGTATGTGTTTTTTTTTGTTCCACAAGTACACTGCCGTATCCACAGGTATCCAGAATTAGAATAGGACCACCCTTTCTCATCCCATAGATGTCGTAGAAGACAACTAACGGAATATCAGAAAACGGGCAGCAGCGTTTAAATGGGTACGATCAAAAACTACTGCGGTTACCATCCCGAATGCCAAACGGTGACTAAGGAAAATTTCTCCAAATGACAATTGTCATTGTGGGAGGCTAATATCCAGCAAAAGCCGATTGCAGGCTGATGTTGATGGAGTACTGCCGAATCGAATGTGGTGTCAAACCGAATGAGCCCGAATGTTCACTGCCAAACAGACTATGCCGGTCTGCTTTTGTGTGTCGCTACCTTAACACACACTACACGTCTCACTGAACTTGTTCAATGAGTAGTACTATTTATTTGAGAAGAAGGAGCTTAAGACTCACCTGATTTACTCGTGTAGTGGAGCACACATTGGCTTCTAAGTAGGTACCTGAAAATCTAATGGCTATACTTACATTGTTAGCTTTAAAAAACTGGATGAATGTTGAACAGCTAATTATTTTGAACCATATTTTGCGAGCTTCATTTTGGAATGGGTGATTTTATTTTATGATCAAAGCAGGCACTCTTGGTGCTTAAGTACCCTTTGCTTGCGATAGTTCGAAGTTTTTTGTTTCCTAAAAATGTATTGTTTAACGGGATGAAGCACTAACCTACTTCTTCGTCCTTACGCATTTACTGGTAGCTTGTAATTGAAACCATCATCATCAGCCTACAAACGTGTACTGCTCGTTATAAGCCTTTTCCATTGAAACAATAGTACCTAAGTAATACAGTACCGGAGCGAGAAGCTAAGCCCTGTGATCCCAACCCGCCTGCCCAGCGTGGCGATTATGGATGTATCCTCCAGATGTTTGCCCTAAGTGGCGAACAACTGGAGAGGCCTATGTCCAGCAGCAATAGGACAGGACTGCAATAGGCTGATGATGATGATGAATACAGTAAATTCATCAACTTTCAAGAAGCTTTCTTAGATGTATTATGTATGCAGTCCTCCTAATGAAATAAATCACATAAGCATACGTAAGTACGTAGTATACTCGTAGGTGAGCACAAGGCGGTTAAAAACATGTAGTAATTGATCATTATGTTAATACTTAACATCAGGCGGGCCGTAAGGTTGTTTGCCACCCTAGTGGTATAAAAAGTTATACCAAATATAAAACAAATCTCAGTAACTTCCATATTTTCAAATGGTTTTTGTGACCTTATTAGATTTCCGCTTAATCAGGCCCGGCACCTCGCCCGTTCTAACAACCCACCGGCGACTGCAAAACGAGTAAAACACGCTGCATTTATAATGCAATATTATAATGTTTAGCTGAGAAACTGCAGGCCGCTTTAATCGGCCGGCTTACCTCCGCACAGATTAATTACTTGCTCGTTGTTTTTAAAGTAAGCTCCGCAAAATAATATAGGGTTCTAATAAAATAGACGTTCTCGGTCTCGACCGTGTATTTAGGAGACTGGCCAAGTACGCAGGATATATGAAAGTGCACTAGAGTTTGTGCACACACAGATGAACTCTTTATTCTTTCAATATAGTAGTCTTGCATATGTTTCGTTGGCTCTTGGATCGGAGAGCGCGTCAGTTAATTGGCACGAATCTCATTCTGGTCGCGTTAAACTATGGTCGCACTCTTATTGTAAACATAGTTATATATACTCGTATCTTGATCAAACAAATGATTCGACGAAGAGTTGCAAGTATCTACTATTAATCAGGTTTCAACATTCCAAAATTGGGTAAACTCGCTATAATAGTTAAACAATGTTATGTGGGAATGACAAATTAATTCGAATCTGCTTTTGGCGAGGAGTATGAATTTTTGATGGTCTCGCCGGCGGGCGGTAGCGACACTGGGGCGGATTTATTTGATCGCCGCCGATAATTAATTTTGTACGGCTCGGATGGAGCCCAAGTTCGGTCTAATCTGCAAACGAATTTATCGCAAACACTGAATCGTGTTTAAGCTAGTTAATTTGGCTCAAACATTTGCGACACGACTGGTACTGTAACTAATCACTATTAACTTACTAAGCGCTGAGCGTGGTAACGAAAGCGAAATGGATAAATGTTACTGCTACATACTCGTACGCAGGTGTAGAACATTATTAGTAGCTTAAACTACTTAGGTGATATGGATAGGTCTTCCGCCACTTATTCTTTTAGACTTCATCGTTCGATTCAACATTGTTTCTGATCGTTAATATATTTACGAGTAAGCGGGCATTTGTAATACGACTATGAACACAGAACATGTCGGCAATGGTGAGATTTTATTTGTATTCGTTGTGCTAGAAAGTCTAAAATGTGTCACTAAAAAAAATTTTTTATATTCTATATGTCAATACCTATTGTTGACTTCTAATCATTTAGTTTAAAAAGTTTTGTACTAAATTATTGTTAATATTTGCCAAACTTTACCTTAATTATAGCTTTCTTAAGATGTGAATTGAACAGTCTTGCAGTTACTTTATTACGTTCCTCCGAATCTAACTCTCCAACAGAATGCATTAGACGTGGCTACAACTCCGTCGGTTTCTTTGCTAACGAACATAACCGGCTGAATGCAAATGAGCTATAATTGGGGCCCTCAGTAGCGCAACCTGTCGACGCGGACAGTCGGACACCCGCGCCGCGCGTCGGCTATGAAAAACAAAAGATGAAGATTCTTGTTGAGTAGCGGCTCAACAAGAATCTTCATCTTTTTTAAGGAGGGAGAGAATTACGTTTGATTAAGAGTAGCAGAGTTTTCCAGTACACCCAGACTGGAATTCTTTTTACAAAAGTTTTCTTCCTAAATTGACTCTGTGGGGAATCGAACTCGGAAACTTCGCGTTCCCCGCGCTATGTAGGCGAGAGCGCTACATTATGTATAAACGAGGTCGTCAAAGGGCTCTTAATATAATTACTAGTTGTCAAAGTTTCCAGCGAAGTTCGCAGCAGGCGGTTAGGCCCGGGCTACATAGCACAAGATAGCGTGCAGACTACAGTAGTCGCTACATGCCGTGACAGCTACTGTCAAGTCTGACTTGATTAGCTCTCAAGACAGTTTTTTTTTTAACAATACATGCCACGCTGGGCCACACAGCGCCACCTAGCCCCAAACTAAGCCGAAGCTTGTACCATGGGTACTAGACAACTGATAAACTTACTTAGATACTTTTTTTTTTGTAAATAAATACATATTATACATAGAAAACACCCAGACCCACACAAACAGACATGTTCATGAACACAAATGTGCGTACTGTGCGGGAATCGAACCCACGACCCTTGGCTCAGAGGGCAGAGGTCACTACCAAATGAGCCACCGAGCCTGAGTTACTAAAACAATATGCCTTTACGTATACAACAGATCCCTGGGTGCAGGACACTTGGACTGTGAGGGGCTCACTCCTATCTAGAAGAGAATATGTACCCACTAAGCCCGACTGTGGTCCGCTAAGGGTGCTCTGTCTGGAGGAGTTGGGATGCCCGAAGAGACTCGACGCAAGCCGTCATCCTCCCGAGGTCTGTTGCCCTCGTTGGGGTTGCGTCGATTCACCAACGCTCCTGACCCCTGTCCTCGGGGCCGCTAACCGGAGCGCAAGCACAACGTGCCGCCCAGCACCGCACCGCACCGCACCGCTCCGCATCGCTCCGCACCGCTCCGCATCGCTCCGCACCGCTCCGCACCGCTCCGCACCGCTCCGCACCGTACCGTTCCGCACCGCACCGGACCGCACCGGACCGCACCGCACCACTCCGCACCGCTCCGCACCACACCGCGCCGCGTCGCACCTAGTGCGTCTGGTGTACAAACCTCTTAACGGCGCGCTCTCCGCCGCGTCCCCGGGCGCGCGTAAACACGCGCTAAACGCACTTAAGCCGTAATGGATTACATGAGTTATGATGTCATTACGGGCTTAACACTTACCTTTATAAACCGCTAGATGCTTTCATTCTTACCGTTTTGTTTAAAGTGTTATTTAAATGAACAGGATATATACCGGTGTGTTTTGTATTACAATAAGCTGTGAGTTAAAAGATATTTAAAATATGGTTAATTCATTGTTTAACAGCCCTTTATTAGGAGATTTCATGAATGACAAACTAATTCTCATTTTGTACAAAGTGAATGTGGGATCACTTTCAAACAGGCTAATGGTATAATATCACAGTTTATAATCTTATCATAACACGACGGCATTGCTACGAAGAGCTACGAAAGCTAAATGCTACGACAAGCTACGACACGATCTACGCGCGTGCTACGAAATCAAACTAACATTCGGTACGGAACATTAGAAACTCTTTGGTTTGTTAGTAAATTTTCCTCCTGTATACACATATCCCTACGAAAGGACTGTTAAGAATAAAGCCTGATAGATTAAAGTATCTGTTGAGTGAACGACAGAGATGTGTTGCGCTCGCAGCGCCCCGGGGAGCGCCGGAGAAATGAGGGTCTTTGCGACGCCGGGCGCTGCTACTAAATTAATACAAGAGCTCGTGTTTACTTATTTATTGAGAAGTTTCAATTGGAAGCTATATTAGCTATTGCGGTTCTCTCTACTAGTATAGGTACATTTGTTCCTTAAGTGGTTAAGCTGGTATGGACAGTTATACTATAAATTTAAAACTAAGGCTTCTTTCGTAATAAAATAAATAAAATAAAATAAAATAGTTTATTTCAGCAAATAGATTCACTAGTAATACTTTTGCACGTCAAACTTTTTTCCTACCAGCACTTCGACGTGTAGCCTGCTGAGAAGAAGTGCCGCAACAAACTCAACAGTTAGCCTTTTTTAAAATATATAATACAATACAATAATATCGTTTTAAAAGCGCAAGCGAGCAGACTATCATGTCCATGTAATATTGTCATCCATATAATCTTGTACTTTATAATAACCTTTTGACATTAAAATGGACTTAATGCGAGATTTAAATCTATGTATAGGTAGATCAACAATATTTTGCGGTATTTTGTTAAACATTTTTACACTTTGTCCTATGAATGAGTTACCAGTTTTACGAAGCCTGAGATTGGAAACAGCAAGTTTGCTCTTAATTCTAGTGTTGAACTGATGAAGATCTGAGTTTTTACTATATAAATGTATATTCTTACGTACAACCATAATGCAGTCAAATATGTACTGTGATGCCACAGTTAGGATGTTAATTTCTTTAAATAATTCTCTAAGTGATTCGCGAGATTTAAGTCCATATATAGAACGGATCGCCCTCTTCTGTAATACAAAAATAGTTTGTATGTCAGAAGCTGATCCCCATAGGAGCAAACCATATGACATAACACTATGGAAGTAACTAAAATAAACAAGTCTCGCCGTTTCAATATCAGTGAGTTGCCTAATTTTTTTAACTGCATATGCAGCTGAACTGAGTCTTCCTGCCAGGGCTTCTATATGAGGAGCCCACTGTAACTTGGAATCCACAGTAATCCCTAAAAAGGTCGTAGACTCAACAAGCTCAATGTGTTCACCATTCATAATTATATTAGTATTTACTTGCCTCACATTAGGCATCGTGAATTTAATACATTTTGTTTTATTAGAATTTAAAAGTAAATTATTTGTGTTAAACCAATGCAATACCTGCGAGAGAGCATTATTTACTTCGTCAGATACTTGCTTATGTCTGTCAGTTTTAAAAATTAGAGAAGTGTCATCCGCAAACAATACCGTCTCACATAAGCCTTCAGCAAAATAAGGAAGGTCATTTATATATATTAAAAACAGCAATGGTCCCAATATAGAGCCCTGGGGCACTCCCATACGTAGTAAGGCGCCAGAAGAATCAATTCCGTTAATAACAACTTTTTGAATTCTGTCAGTTAGATAGGACTCTAACAAACTTAAAGCAACATTCGAGACGCCATAATGCCGCAACTTCAGAAGTAAGATTTCATGATTAACGCAATCGAATGCCTTAGATAAATCACAGAAAACACCCACTGCATCCTGCTTATTTTCCCAAGCACCAAATATATGTTTCATCAGCGCCACTCCTGCATCAGTAGTGGACTTACCTTTTGTAAAACCAAATTGCTTTTTATGCAATAACTCATTTTCCTTAAAGTGAAATACTAATTGGTTAAAAATTATTTTTTCAAAGATATATAAATGTTGTTGATAATTTTGAGTCCTTATCAGGTGATGTTATGAAATTCACTATAATATGGTGTATATTATAAATAATACTACGTGGTGTAGGACACCCTCAGGCTAGGTGGAGTGATGATTTGAGCAGAATGGCTGGCAAGTGCTGGATGCGAGATGCCCGGGACCGATCGAAGTGGCGAGCAATGGGAGAGGCCTATGTCTACCAGTGGGCTGATGATGATGATGATAAATAATAATACGGGAATCTATTTTGGCTTAGGCCTTACAAAAAGTTTCTAGTCTACTGAAAGTTTAAATTGAATACGATTAGCAAAGGAATACGCACCATAAAATTATTTCAAGCTACTAATTGGACACAAATTGGACAGAGAGCTAACTACACAACGACTGCCAGCCAAGACGCCATATAAATTTTAAATAACATGTTGTTTTGGAACTAAGAAGACACGAAATAAATTCTCGTGTGGTACATTTATAAACACGTTTATAGATTTCAATTATTTTGCAAATAGCTGCATTGTTTATAGTAATAAGCCATAGTGGCCTTCCACAGCCTGGTGGTGAGCAAAAGAAAGGTCCAAGTCGCTATGGCAAAGAACAAAATAATCAAATGACCTACCAGTTGTTATCAAAATCAACCGCCAAGGTCCGTTCACTGCTGGACGCAGGCCTCCTTTAATAGTTCATTGCCTATTGACCTCAAATTGTTTCCTATTCAATTTTGTAATATGTTTTTGTTAGTCTATAATTATACTTCGATTAGGACTCATCATCTTAAACTAATTGTAATTTCTAATTTCTTTTATTAAATAATTTTTTAAGTTAATTTCGTTTCTTTTCTGTCCTCCGATTGCAGCTAACGTATTACACGTACAACGTATCACTAATTAGAAATACCAGCATACATATAACGATTTGGTACCTTATTAATCGTCTCGATGGCAGTGATCCTGATTTAGTTTTACTTCATTCTATATATTAACGATTTATAATTTGGTACTTTGCCTATGATTATCGAGAATGCATAATAATTGTTTTCATTCCACTGTATTACTTTTTATCTTTTCAGATAGCTCCAATCCCGGTTCCTGTAGGTAAGTACCTAGTTTGTAATTAATATCGCTACTACGAAGCTGGCTTTTATATTTTCGTATGACGCTCGGTGTTTGCGGTTTCTTTTATGTTCAACAGGACAAACAAAAACAAAGTTAATTGCTTTTGTGTTTATATTATTTTAATGAAATAATAAAAACTAGTGTAAAAAGGTTCGTCCCATAATTTTTTTTTATTACACAGTCATTGTAATCAAATTAACTTCAAATAGGTATGATTCATTTGTCGACTGCCAACATTTATCAATGAAAATGAACGAAAATATCCTTTATTTGCGTAGGTTTAAATACTTACAAAAGTGAATCTACTACTGGCTCGTAACGCAGTATAACCGAGTAGATAATAATGGTAAGTACATGACGTATTTAAACAGTTTTTGGGGACCATGGGAGTCCGGTGATTGGGATCTATCGTCTATCTGTTTCATTGCATTTGTTTATTATATGTTTGAGGTACTTTTGTACTTTCTACTTATAATAAATGCGAAAGTATGTTTGGATGGGTTGTTGAATGGATGATTGTTATTCTTTCGCGTAAAAAGCGAGTAGTTTAGTAAGGTAAGTAGTAGTACTTTTGTAGGGTTATGATAAGCCTTTAATAAAACCAGGAAACATATGTAACTTTTAAATTATGTTAATTTTCACTTAACAAACTTCAAAAGAATGAGCCATGTTTATTTTCAGCTTAAGAACATTAATTATATAGCTCATAATAATTATTTTACCATTGTCTGTGTGTAATTAATGCGACCACACCGACCAAAGTGCTAGCGGCAGCTTTGTCCTCGCGCGTAGCTGATCACTCTGACCCACGTTTCGCGTTATCTGCCCGCGCCGTGTTTTTGATTAGAGGCTCACATACACACCGGACGTACACGACTTGACAAACCATTAAAATTAAAGCTTCCCCGAAATTCCTTTGTGATTGCGATGCTCCCTTTCAGACCCGGCTCACCGTCGCCGCTAATCCCTCAACGACTGCGCACGTGGCCTTATCGTCTTGTCTCTTGTAACATAGATATGTCGGAATATTAGTGGCCAACATCACATGCAGAAGAGACGATGTGCCAGCGCCTCTTTGCAGCGTTTGACAGAGTCTATGGCGCGACCAGAGAGCGTGACAGACGATTGTCATTTGATTTGGTGCGGGAACGTCAAGCTGAAAAATGGACGCCTAGAAACTGTCGCGTATCGTTGGACTTCTGCGTTGGATATTATTGAGATTTACCGAGTATAACTGCCAAGGAGAATAAGAGCCGGAGACTGTATGTAATTCTATTCTGTTATTATTCTAACCGACATTTCCCATGCAAAACGCCCACATTAAATTTGTTGAGATGACTGATGATAGCGGGTTTAAGTTACCTTTCCCGTTAAATATATATAAACTAACTGATTTCCGAAGTATTCGAGTAAGCACTTCTGCTCGCCATAAAATATAGCTTTTCAATTTAGCAGCCGCCTTCGCACCTTTACGCACGCTCGGCTGAAGAACCTCCGACATAATGTTAGGGAACTTGAAGTTGGTAATAAATGTTTAGTGATCCTTTATGGGAGATCTCTTAGATAGAGATACAAAATATATTTATAATGATTGACTATACATGCTTATAGATTTAAGTATGTTCTTGTTACTGTACTGTATGCCTCCTACTACTTACTTATTTTTAGTTTTCATTATCATTCGACATTGTCCTATAAAATAACCGTAGGTAATTTTATTTAATCCACCTTAATTTAATTTAACATTTCTCTCAATATAATTTTCAGCATATTATACTTCTTCTTTATCAACCTAATACTATCCCAATGCTGGGCAAAGTTAACCCCAAAATTTTCTCCAGATTTCTGTCTGAAGCTTTTATGATTATGCCAATTTTTATATTATCTTATAGGCGGAATTTAATAAAAGGATTAATAAACGGTCAAATCGTTGTTCCCATTCGACGTTAATCCGCTGGGAGGGGATCGGGATCAATATTAAGCGACCGATCAGTTACCCACGCGTAGTATATGGAATATCCGTAATATTCCACATGTCGCTAAAATAGGACAGTGATATTATGTTGTTGTTAGGATCAACAAATACTTTAACCATGTGCCATATATAGTCCTGTTTTTTCAATCAACCATTAAGTGTTCTGGTCGATGACAAGAATGTCGGTCAGTTTATTGTTCAAGTGAATGTCATTTGTTCATAATTAGGTCGATAGGTGTTATCTGTTTGAAATGCCATACTATTACATTATTTTGAGTACCTAGGTTATTTCATTGTACAATTAAGTATACCTGTCCCTCAGGTGCATCATATTTCATTAATTGTAGCGTCCCGCCCTTGATTTGCTTTGGTATTACCTACACATATACATTTTCCTCTTAAATAACTCTATCTATTAAAAAACACACATAGGGACAGACACGAAAAGTGACTTTGTTTTACGCTATGTAGTGCTAACTATCGAGAAGTTTTAAATAAAAGCTTATGATGGCATCTATAAAGATAAGTTGACTACTTATTTATATTTTAGTGTTTAAGTGTTCATTTGAATGTAATATTTAATTGCGTCAATGAAATATGTTCTAATAATGGGTCCAAGCGAGTAACCGGTCGGTCGCTTTAACGACCCATCGGTCCGTCCAACCCTTTCTCCAATTGATGGGCCTCAGTTCACACGTATCTTTAGTTCATGTTATTTATTTGGCAGGTTGCAAAGTTTCAGCTAGGTACAAAAACAGCGCTGGCGACATTTGTCGCGTCGGCCGGCGACACGAGTCGCGCATTAGGCCGCGCCTGCGCCAGTGTGCGGCTCACGTCCCGCTCGCGCGTACCCAACTACCTACCGCCTCTATGACGTATCACCTGGGTCCTAGCTAGGCGTTGTGCTGCGATTTTCTTCTTAGCTTTCGTCGTCGCTTACTGCCGGAAGATGCAAACGGATGGAAGGTTATTAAAGGAATGTCACTTGACTGGTCCGGTGGCTCTGGGTAAACACGCAAACATAAACAAACGAATACAAGCGGTTTTTTAGTTTGTATTAATGTTGATTTTAGCTCTGGAAATTGTATTTTCTTTTATGTTCTGGTGCTCATTAATAGATCTGGTAGGGGTTACTAGCTAGGAGCCTTATGATTCACGTATTCATATAATACGGTCAGTCTATTGTAGATGACCTCCCACGTGCTTAGATCTTAATAGATCATGCTGTAATTAGCACGTTATAATAAAAAATAAATAATAAATATCAGACAACATCACATTCATTGCTCTAATCCCAAAGTAAGTAGCTTAAGCACTTGTGTTATGGGTATCAGAACAAAGAAGGTACCATAAATAAATACTTAAATACAAATTATAAACACCCAGACACGGAACAAACACAAGTATTCATCACACGAATGTTTGTCCCGGGTGGGAATCGAACCCACGACTGGTTCAGAAGGCAGGGGTCACTACCAATTGAGCCACCGAGCCAGTTATGTCCTTGAAATGTCTTGAATTACTGAACATTCAACATTGGATGTCCTGCCTTCAATTACGGACAATGTAAATATACGTGAATGTACCGTATTAGATAAATGTTACTAGACGCATTTTCCTGGATAAGTTATATCGCTTGCTCACGTGAGACGCGCCGGTAGACCTATTTCGCATCGCCCGCTAGAGGGACTACAAATACTCGTATATCACTAGAGTAATAAATGTATGTTCCTTGTACCACTTACATTCATGTACGCTGCGCGCCGCAAAAAGCTAAAAGTGTAGCTCTGTTGGGAGGACGCATGTCGGAGGGCCGATAGCAAATGCGGTTACATTATAGGCCTAAAATAGTCCTGTCATTTTATCTCTAAGTAGGAAAATAGAAATAGAATTCCCCGAAGGCTACTCTTATGTTGTACGGCACATTATACTGGGTTACAAAGTAAATGCGTTACCTAATGTGGAACAAGTACCTAACTGAGTAGGTGGTACGTAACTAGGGTTCGCAAATGTACCGACTACGAACTCAAGATGATAACTATAACAAATCTGGTTCAAATCGAATCTAGATTAAACCGACTTCAAAAAAAAACACCAACGACCAAAACTAAAAAGCGATAAATAACGTAAGTAATTCTATCCTTAATACATAATTATTTAAATATAACAATTATCACTTATTTTTGAAGTCGGTGCCAGCCTCTCGGTACCTAACGTAGACTGTTGTTGTATGACGCGCGCGGCTGGCAAATCCACACGACAATATACATTTATTTGTTTGGCTGGCACCGACTTCAAAAATAAGTGATAATTGTTATATTTAAATAGGATAGAATTACTTACGTTATTTATCGCTTTTTAGTTTTGGTCGTTGGTGTTTTTTTTTTGAAGTCGGTTTAATTTTTTTTTTTAAAATAATTTTATTTCTCTATTTTTAGTTGCGTTAATGTGCTGTGACCTTGAATAAAGGTTAATTAATGTCCTTAAGAGTTTTACTTAGGAATGAAAATATTTTGCTTTAAGTCAAGTGAAGACTTTGCGATCTAGAATCAAGCATATCACTTACCAAATCACCTGCCCTATTAGCCTTGCATAAGTACATACTACTACCTAGTTTAATATCGACCAAAGTCAGTACTGTCCCCTAACTCCTAACGGTTAAGGAGTTCTGTGGCTTCATCATCAGCACCAGATGTTGACGCCCGGAAGCATATACCTGAGTAAAATATGATTACGTAACAAAAACACCATGTGAGCATACAATTTTCGGTTGATGCCCTCAATTTCTCCAGGATCCCATCATCAGATCCTGACTTGGTGATAATGGGACCACCTCGGAAGTGTCCTCTATCGAACTGACGAAAAATTTTTGAAATCCATTCATAATTGACGTAGATATCGGTGAACATACATAAAAAAAAAAATATTATACATAGAGACGAATTGAGAACCTCCTCCTTTTTTCGAAGTCGGTTAAAAAGATCGTTCCACAATTTAACTAGATCGAGAATGATGTCGAAAAATTAAAACATTGCACTTTCCGAGGTTAACCGAATGACTTCCACTATTCGTCGCAAGTCGTCAAACTACAAAAAAACGATTATTAAACGATTACCTACGGCCGACCTATACATACTACCTTTTGTAAGCATTGTAAATCGTTTTTGTATGAAAACAAGTTATTTATGTAATTCTTTTGTCAAATCGTAAGCTTCCTTGTTGGGTCCGCTTCGGTTTCTGTTTGTGCCGGTAGCCATGGCGATGCTTTCATAATTCACAATACAAGGGGCGCGACAAACAACCTTTTGATGGCGGTAATCGGAGCAGGCGCGGGCGCGGCCGAGCGCTGATCCCGCTTTATTCGCCCAATAACGATAAAACCGACTATTTGCGCCGCTTTATGAAATATAAACTCTTAAATTATTCCTTATTTATTCAGTTCCGAGGTCGTAAATTAATTACCAGCTCTTCGAGCTCCGCGTTGCCAGCCTAGCGCGTAGCTAACTGAAAAAGTTACTTTTTCCCACACGCGTAGCTGGCGCGGCCGTGAGGCCATAAAATATGTTATATAAATCATTACGTTAGATATAACTTGGTGGGTAAGATGAAAAAGTTTTGTTTAATGACAGTCAACGGTAGCTTTTAGGTATTATTGATATTACTGTCTAAACATGATTGAAAACGACGAAATATGAGGACAGTATCTACCTAAATGAAATCCACTAATAAATGGAAAAGTAATAATTATTAAAAATCAAACAGACCTTTACAACTCATAATTTTGACAAAATAAAAACTAGACAATGAATTTTATACTTAAAAATATAAGTTTTACTAAACAGCCAGTTATAAAAGAGGTTGCAACTTCGCATCAATTACTTTAGTAAGCATAGTCACCGTACAAGGAAATTTAGAACCAATTTATTAGCATTGAGTATATTGACAGCGTCCATAACTTGTTCGTAACTCTATTACCTTTAGCAGGTACCGTAAATTCCAGGCTCTTTATATCTATCATAGATCAAAGGATATTCCTTCATGTACTTAAGCCGTCCGTACCTACTTCGCCCGTCCTTAGCCAAAGTTACTATGGATAAAAGATAAGTAGGACATTTTTCTTATCATAATGAGTTTGCCCTTGACCATAATTTGCCTGATGTTAGCAATATGAAAGGTTCTGAACAAGCAAGATCACCCAACCAAATACCCCTGGTGTCGCAGGTGTCCATGGGCTGCGGTAACCGATTAACATCAGGCTGGCCGTAGGCTTGTTTGCCACCTAGTGGTATATAAAAAAAACCAAAGGTCTTTCGCTCTCGCCCTTAAACGTAGGAGTAACGAAGAAAACTCATTTTATACCGGTGACGTATCAACGTGCAAGTAGCCTTGTAGCGCAATAGCCATGGAGCGGACAATAACCTTTTCGCTCACGCTTTGCGACATCCAAGTAAATTGATGAATTTGGTAGATTACATAGGTATGTGGTAAAAAATGGTCGCAGCGTACGGTTTGGCTCACGCCCGGAGCGCTGGTAGCCGGCGTTCGCGGCGTACGGCGTGATTTACGGCCGATATCCGAGGCCCGCCGCATGCATAAAAAGGCGATTATCGCCGATACCGCCCCGCGGCGTCTCCGGATTACGTCCCTCCAGCCGCGCCGGAAGACGAGCTCCGTCACTGGAAAGTAAATGTGGACCAACTGGTACTACTTAATTAGAATTTGAATAGGTACTTGCGTTTATTTAAGACAAGGACGTTGTACGTCAATGTAAGATGCCATTGAGATATTTCGGCGCATCGGTATTCGTAAAACTGACGATGTAAACGTGTGAAAGTTTCATAGCATTTTAAAATCTCCTTCAAAAAACAAGTAGAAAACTTTAAAAACAATTGAAATGAAACCGAAAAGTCGTTCTTAGTTGGCATGACCAACTAAGGAATGAATCCATTCATATGTATATCTACTGAATTTATGTATTACTAATCATCGTATACCTATTTATAAAGAATTACCACGCCCTTTCGCTTAAATTAATACATTTATTTATTAATCGTATGTGTATGTGTGTAAATACATGTAAAATGAGTATGAAATTACCGATAAATACAAATTATGCTAACTACATTTTCATTTAATGTTATAAATTGGTAGATTTTAATCTATCGGAATATCAATTTCAGATACGACCATTCCTTATAAATGTCTTTGACCGAAATCTCTTTGATCAAACAAGCTTTTGATTAAATTTGCGAACAGCGTCTTGTCGAGTACATTGTGTAGGTATTTGTGGCGTATTACTGAGCGCGCGAACGCGAGCGGCGGGCCCGCCGCCGCGACAGCCGTAATTAAACCAAATCACTCGTCGAACCGCTCATACCTCAACCTTTCGCTACGCTCGCCTGAACAACAATAACAAACACGCATTATTACCTGTCCCTCCCTCGGGACAAGCACAAACCCGAGCGTTCCCAGTCGATAATGAAACCTTTATGTGACGGATAGCGAATTACCTTACCTAATTTAAATTTGTTGTCAAAGGCGTTTGCCTCCTCGAGCGCTATGAATTTTCATAGCGCTGAGTTCTTACAAAGAATGAGGAAACAGGGTAGAAGAGTTTCATTTGGGATTTACGTAATAAATCCGAGTTAATTGCATATTGTTCGTCATGTTGCGAAGACGAGATTGATTGCCATGGCAACTGAGATGTGATATTTACAAAGCCATCTCTGGAATGCCTTCGCGAGATCTGACTGTTACAATAATACCTACGCTGTTTGTTGATCGACAAAATATCACTCTCCTAGCCAATTTTTGGCCGCAGTCGCCAATCTCAAAGAGATTCAGTACGCAGGAGATGTCAAAGTACACAAGTGTGACCGCTAATACGAGCACACTCTGTTCCTTCACTCTCAAAATCCAGTGAGATAATAATTCCATACGATGCGATCAGGCACAAGACTAACATCTTAACGTGCTTTTCTATATACAGGGGCGTGTCATCCCTAACTATCTTACTCTGACGTTACTACTGCGTAATATTTTGACGGAACAATCCAGGATAAGGATTAGGCTGGGACTTGGGGTTCGAACCTCTTTGGAATCTCTTTCTTCATCCTTAAGCGGCACATGTTTCCACTGGACCAACGAGGCAGACAGGGGAGATCGATTAACACATACGTACGACTATCGTTTAAATAGAATACATGTACCCAACGCACTTTTATACACATTTATATCACAGATCTATCGTTTCCAGCCCAAATACGATTAATAGACACTTCTAACATAAAACCATAATTGGCGAGTCGTCTGGCAATCGCCATAAAAAACTACTCTGTTTAACAATCATCTCGGTTTACGCCGGACACGTCTCTAACGTGCCTTTATTGCGTGTCGCAGTAAAGCTATTTTACGTTGGCAATTATTTTTTATTATCATACAGTCACAATGGGCGCGTCCCGTACGTAACGTAACGCGCTGGTGTAATTGAATTCGCCGGAAGGTCGCCCTGACGCGTCGGCACCTGCGGAGGCTCGTTCTCGGGACTCGGGAGGCCTCCGCACTCGCGCCTATTCGATTAGGGCCTTAACCGACTACTTAAACAATGTATTTTCTTGTTTTTACAAACAGATGTACCAGAAAATGAATTTTTATAAAATATACCTTTAGAAAATTGTTATTTCGTTTTCTGTACATAATCTTCCACAGTGTCAGTGATGTACAATAATCTGTTAAAATATTTATACATAGTGAGTGGAATCACTAGTTTTAGTGTTATGTTATCCGTACTGTGACTGATAAAGAAAACAAGTCATCATCTCTTCCCGTAGGTGAAGTAATAACTTAGAGACTTCTTGAAAGAAACTAATATAAAACAGTGAGTACTTTATTTAATTTTGACTTTTAATTAATTTCAAATTCACAAAAGCTTCCCTTGGACAAAACTTTTATGCACAAAAACTTTCCATTCGGAAAATTGCACGTTCGTTAGCATCACGGTACGTCTGTTCTGTGTTCGTTCTTTCAACTCTCATGTTTCAAATTATCAAACTTAAGCGCTGTCATGTAATTCAATGCTAGCTCTAGGAATTTTCATTTAACTTTTTAGCTTCAGAGCTCAGATAATACGCTTTGAAAGTACATAAAAGATTACGACAGCAGTAAGCACTCTGACACGCCGCGGTAACATCGGCTAAATTATACTTATCTGACTAAACTGAGTAGCGTGATATAACATTTTGTGAAGTAGACGTAAGCTCGGGTGGCGCGCTTCATCGATTGCGTCTCTGTCTGAAGTAAATTTACTATTTGGACACATTCTTGTGCATCAGAATGTAATATCTCTGCGTACTGGAACGTGTATATTTTGTGTTTGTTCAAAGATTATGCTTTCCATAATTCTTCTTTGTCTGTGTCATTTTTGACAGAGTGGTCGTGGTAGTCAGACGTCCGGCGGTGGCGCGGCAATTCTGATAGCCTACCTCGTGCATTCGAGTAGCGATGGTGAGCCCGTCGCTTTTATTCATGACTAGCTGTGCCGGCGGCGTCGCACGCGTGTATATCGGGTTTCTAAAATAACGGACTTCCATAAATTTATACCTACATTTTAAGTTAGACTTCTAGCAATATATTGGTGAAAACCGCATTCAATTCCATGTAGTAGTTTTTGCGTAATGCGCGTTCAAACATGCAGATATAAATTTCTCCCGTTTTCCCAACATTTCCCGTCACAGCTCTGCTCCTATTAATTGTAGCGTGATGAAAAGTATACTATAACCTGCCCAGAAGTATGAAGAATAATGGTACCAAGTTTCGTTAAAAGCCGTTCAGTAGTTTTTGTTTCTATAACGAACATACAGACAGACAGATAGTCGACAAAAATTTTACTGATTGCATTTTTGGCATCAGTATCGATCACTTATCACCCCCTGATAGTTATTTTGAAAAAATATTTCATGTACAGAATTGACCTCTCTACAGATTTATTATAAGTATAGATATAGAAGATATAGATAGATGATCACCCGTGCATAACGCTTTCCATAATACAAATGCTAATATACCTATTTTGTCTGCGAAATGTACTTATCATGTTTTCTGATAAGTTTTTACTCATACCATCTAAATAGCTCAATAGGTAGAAGTATTAAGATTCTTAATAATTAAAATATTATATTCCTATTATTACATCACTTTACTTTCGACTCTCCCGTTTCTGAATATAGACCGGCTATGGGCGTAGTAGGTAAGCTTAATACATCATCACAAATTACCATAATTTAAAACCCTAAAGCCATTAATCTGGCCATCACCAGACCGCGAAGGTAGTTGACATGAAATTTTCATAATCTCCTAGAAAAAACGCATTAAAGTTGATTCTCCCGTTTTCACTTTATGAAGCCGCGAGGTTACAACGAGACTTTTAATCTTTTAATAACATTAACTATGAACAAAAAAATGTTTTTTAAATTGAATAGGTATGTTAAAAACACTTTCAGTTAGCAATTATTATGTTGCAAAAAGCGAATTTTCCTACCAACCGTTCTATCAATGTACTTTGTACGAGTATATTGTTCATATTCAGCTAAGCTTTTCGACGAACCTTGTTATTTCGCTGCTAATGAAGTTGTAGTACAATATCAAGGGAAATTTCCATTTTCATTTTTCAGCTGGAGACCTAATTGACTTTAAAAGTACATAAAAGATAATGATAGTAGAGGACGCGCTGGGACTTCGCTCGTAAAACAATGTGGCCGGGGCGTGTGGGTAAAGAGTGCCTCGGGCCCCAGCTGGGGCCTCCGGGGCCTCGGCAAAGCGGTATTTAATGCAACTATCAAACTAGACTAGCTATTTGCCGCGTTATAGGCAATTTGCATGACTTTTTTATGGCTAATCGTATCGTCGCTGTTCTATTTTACTTTGCTGCAGTTATTTATTTGTTATCAAAGACAATTTCTGTGGTACACCACGCCGTCAGCTGATGGCACATAGAGTGTGGAGGGGATGCGCCCGCATCATTCAAACAGGCTACTATAAACTGCTACTATAAAATGTACTGCTCTCGTTCGGGCCCTATTAGTTGTATTCTATGAACAATGACCATTGTCAGTAACATAGAGCCCTGAAACAATTAACCCGTATAATCGTGATTAAATCCAAGCTCACCAGTCTGAAAAATGAAAGGAGCTTGTTTAATATTAACTCGATTATGAAGCTCCGAGCCGATCTTGTAAATATCCAAATGAACCTAAATGTTTAATCATAATGGAGTCGTAAAAACGCGGCGCGGATCGGCCATAAAGCAATTAATCAGTCGCTTTGAGTCTCGGCCGAGTCGCCGGGCTTTCAAATAAAACTGTCTATCAAAAGTCTAAAGTATAACGCTGTAGGCTTTTGCGTTGCATCACAATTAAAAGTTTAAGCGACGGGCTACGGCGGCGTGAATAAATGTTCTCAAGTACCATTAAGGGTCGACTCGAATGAAACACGGGTTGAGTTTTGAGATTTGAAACGAACGAAGCTCGAAAAGCATTGTACCTCTTGTTCTATAACACGAAATAAGTAAGTGTCAGACAACGTCATATACGAGTACAATGAGTCACTGCGAGTGACTCCCGCTCACCTGTTTGTTTGGGGTGAGAGTGGAACACTCTTCTGTATGGACGACAAGGACGCCTTGCCTAATATCGTAGTCCCGTAGAAAAGAAAACCAGAGCTGACAATAAAGAGTTATAATATATAAATACTAATTAGGAAACTAGTTTGAAGATTTAGTTTTTATTGAAGCAACAGAAGTTAAACTGTTTAATTTCTAGATGTAAAATTGATGTATAACGCCACCCTAGGAGGAGGGAGTCTCACACCAGTTGTGACAAGATCATGGAAAAATCATGGCATTCGTGTGACATTAAATTTTAAATTATGGACAGATGGGATATGGGGATAATGTACGTTGTCTAATGTTCATTTATTTATCATCTTCACCGATACGGCACTCTAAGAATTAACCAAACAAAGTATATTCATATTAACCATTTACATACACCGTTGTAAATCTTCCTACTTAAAGCTGCGTACTATAATATAATATTATATCGAGACTCGAAACCAACCCAAATGCTTTTCACGTGAACGCACATGAAACAAAGGTATTAATTATACGTTCTTATTTACATGGCGGAGTTTTGGTCTTTGAAAATTTAATTAGAAAGATCAACAATACTTTTCAAATATTGTATTATTTTGTTTAGAGGCACTTTAGAGCCCGAACCCGGCTTATCCTAATCGCGGCTATGGATCAAGCGAGGGCAATAATGGAGGTCAGTAAGATAAATAACGATTTACAGAAATAGGATCTCGCTACCCTTACAGCGACGGGCTGCTTTGAATGTGAAATCCGCTAAACTAAATAATGTATTGCGCGATCAGTGGCCGGCCCGGCTGACTAATGGCGCGGCGTCCTGACAAATGTATTCTATATCGCACGAAACAATTGACTACGAGCCGATTACATTGGCCTATTAATATTATAGGTAGTGTAATACACTTGAGTACATGTTGAGTTGATTATCTAAAGACGAGGCAATCTAGAGGAAACCTAAATCTGACAGGTCCGATAGTTCATTTGTTAATTGTTGTTGTATGGAACAAGAGTCGTGGGTTCGATCCTCATCCAGGAATAGCAATTATAATTGTTGTGTTTAGGTTTAAATTTGTTGTACTATTGTGAATGTCGATTGCCATAATACGACTTTGGCATTTAAATCTAAACGTACTTAGGAAAAATTATTTCCTAAATTGAATCTTAGCCGCCGGTCTTTCCTAAACGCAAGTATCACTTACATGATATGATCTTACCTACCTACAGTAATATCTTGAAATCTTGTACTTTTGGAAATATGTTTCTCTTGTTAGTAAAGCAAATATGAAATACCAGAGCAGCATTTTTCAAGGTTATCCGTAACAAACGAATCGAAGAAAACTTTCCTCTTTACAATGTTAGTGTTGACTAGTCAAGTTCAGATGTGTCACAGCCCGCGTCCAGTGCGCGACGCGCGGGCCCGCCGCCGAGAGCTCTCAGCGCGAGCGGCAGCCATCGCTCCACACCGCGACACTTCAGTAAGGACTGCTGCACACGGCCAGCCGAGCTACAGCGGGGATGCGGCGACACATAACCTTGATGAACAATTGGGGAAGCAAACAATTAGGAAAGCACGACGCACAATATTTCATGATTCTGAGTTCCTTTTAGGTTTAATTCCCTTGCGAGTGATGAAAGATTGCGGAAATTTGCAGCATAAACCGCTGTATCCGATTACGATTTATTTGGCTTAGAAGTTTGATTTTCGCAGCTTTATACTAATTTATATATAATTATATTTCAGCTCGATGCCTCCACGCATTTCTGACAAAAAGAATAGTCGTTGCTCTTGTAGTGCCCCTCCGGCCTCGCCAGCCGCGTCCTCGCCCAACAAACCACTCGCCGACCAATCCGGCGCCATTAACGCGATTCTCCTTCATTGATTAATCATGTTTGCAAACTTCCGCGCTTCTCCGCTCTAACTCTTCTGTCTAAACTTTGGATTGCTTCAATTGGATTAACTAATTTTAAGACAACACCGGCTATTGTTTTAAGTGCTTGAAATACCCCTTTGTGTTCAAATTACAACAAGAGTGAGTACCATTGTCGTGTTCATCAATCATGCTCGTTAAGCTCTGTGTGACAGATAATGAATGCTGTGGAACTTTTGATGGAGCTGTTTCCTTGCCATCAGTGTCTCAAATAAAGTGCTGGAAGCGTAATCTTTGCAATGACCAATTATCAAAATTACACAAAGTTAGCAGAGATATCGTTCTTTCCTCTCCCTTCATTAAGTTGAACACATCTTTGTAATACAGAGGAGTATATAGAGGTATTTATGAGTTCTGCGAATATAGCCAAACGCTTCTTACAAAATAAGTAGCTATATTATGTTCCACTTGATTGGACTGGCCCATTAGTCGGTGTGGTGTCCGGATTGAGAATAGGACCACTCCATCGTAAAACCGTGGGTGTCGTAAAAAGACGACTAAGGGAATATCAGAAAACTACTGCCCGTTTTCTGATATTCCGTTTAGTTGGATACACATAAAATAAATAAATAAATAACGCAAGACATGCCACACTGGGCCACACGTCGCCATCTTGCCCCAAACTAAGCCGAAGCTTGTACTATAGGTGCTAAACAACTGATAAATTTACTTAGATCTATTTTTTTTGCAAAATCAATCATATCATACATAGCAACCACCCAGACCAATAGAAACAGACATTTTAATGCACACAAATGTTTGTACTGTGTGGGGATCGAACCCACGACCCTTGGCTCAGAAGGCAGAGGTCACTAGCAAATGAACCATCGAGCCTGTCATTAGCCATCGCCCCAGTCCTTAGGCAAACCTTTTGCATTTGATCATCAGCCGGTAAACCACATGCGCTAAGTTCTTCCAAATGTGTCTTTCTTATGAAGCAATAACATGTTCCAGTAATTAGGCCCAAAGTACCGCTAAGTAGGCCCGCGTACCCGTACCGGCGCGTCGGCACACTTCGGCCCGCGCTCCGCTGACTTGCGCTAACGTAGTTTTGTGTTCCGCCGACACAATCGCCCGCTCGGCTACAACTCGATTATTGCTGTTTGGTCCACGCGGGCCGAAGTGTCCGACTCGAGTTATGCGATGAGCTACTAGTTAAGACAATTATGTCTAAGCTGAAAGTGGTTGCCGAATTATTCTAACCTAACATATTCTACTTTTGAAGAAATAAACCTGCCGTGGGTTTATCATGTGAATATTGTATGGGGCACTTCAAGTCTAAAGTATAAGTTTTTAAATGATCGGCAAAGCGCATGTAATGCCTCTGGTGTTTCAGGCGTCGGTGGGCTGTGATAGCCGCTCTCCGGCAGCCATTTTGGTACCCTCGTGGATTTCAAAATATTAATATTTTTATTTTTGTAAAGATGAGCTAACACAAAATCGGATGTAGGTATTCTTTCTACAAGTATTTTCTACATAATGTTTTATTTTCCCCTATTGAGGGTTGCGTATATTTGAATTTCATATTCTTTGTTGATTAAGTTTTCATTAAATTGATGAAAAGACATGAAAAATTAATTTACCGGGCGTTTAGGGGCTCATTATTGCAGAAAATAATAATGAACACCTTTTATAAATATTCATTAAAATTAGTCCAGCAAATTATGCGTAAAGCTGACAAGCTACTTTCGCATTTTATTATATTAGCCTGAATATGGATTTACAAAATTCTTTTAAACCTCACATAAAATTTAATGAAATTTACCTAATTATATTTTACACGGGCGCTTTGTTCCGCGTAAATAGTTACCTCGGCACAATGGGGCGGCCACTGAAATATTAATTCGGTAAAGCGGGCTTGAAACAATGGCGCGACCACAGGCTGAAATGTGGCGCGCCCCGTCGCCAGCAGCGCGCGACGCGACGCAACGCAACGCGACGCGACGAGACGCGACGCGATGTGCGTGTCGTAGGCTGTACCGATTTGTAACGTAAACAGACATGGGTTGAGTGTTTAATGCTTATTACAGCGTCTTATAACTCTCCGTGGAGGCTCTCCCACGAGACGTACCTATTAAAAACCTTGAAACTTTCAAAAAGGTTGTGAAGAGGTTTTCGTTGGAGGTCGGAGAAAGAGCAAACAACGGCAACGGCAACAGCAACGCGCCTGTGATACCCCTGGTGTTGTAGGCGTTCATAGAATGCTGTAACCGCTCAACATCAGACGGGCCACAGGCTTGTTTGCGAGCTAAAGACAGCTGCAGTTGGCTTTTCTAGTGAAGTCACGGCCCGAGATTAGAGCAATTACCTTGTAAGTACTTAAGTTCTAGGTGGTCATTTAATTTGAAGCCTTTTCCTTAATCTTCATAGGTTCAAAAAAAGACTTACAAAACGTAAAATAGCTAAACAAATAATGGTAGTGTAAAGAATAAAATTTATGTCACTACCGGATTCGGTATACTTATTGTTTCTCTGAAGATAAACCGGAAAGTGTCTATCATCGATCTTGTTTTAGTTGTCCTTCGATTTTAACGTATTTTTTTATAAAAGTGTAGGAATTTAATATAACTGAATTGTGTCACAGTTTAGAAGTTTTTGAAGCGGGTCGCTGTGACCCCTAGAACCTGATACTGTGACGAGCTGCGACCCGCGGCCGGGGTCGGGCGCCGCACGCCGGTCTCGCTCTACGAGGGTACAGCTCATATTAACTGAGGATGCTTTGAACTATATTCGTACCTACATTCGCACGTACTTTGACATCATCTATCTAATCTTTTCAACTGTGTCGGTAGCCTATTTTGTTAATTTTATGGATTCCAGTAAGTTTTACAAAACATAGACTCAGACCAAAAATTAGAAAATTAATTGAATTGAAATCGATTTATTTGGGGGATATGCAATGATTGCAGACGAACAAATTAATTAAATCATCACCATCATCAACCTATATCAGTCCACTGCTAGACATAAGCCTCTCCCAATGTTCGCCGCTGATGCAGCAGTGCATTACTTAAAAAAATACAAACTTGAGTAATTCCAAAAAGAAAATTCATTAAGAAGAAAACCGAACCATCTTCAACACCTCGGGAGGTACCGCGTCGCGTAATGTGAACACTTCATACAATACACCACAAAAGTCGCCTCGGTCGATATATTTCACTCTTTAAATGTCTACGTGACTGTCCACACAAAGCCATCGCAATAATACTTCACAATGGCCATTACCAGGCGGACTTCCCCTCAGGATCCCACTTTATACAATACCCTACAAAAAAGCAGTAAAGGAAATATCTCCATGAAATAGTTCCAATACAAAGTAAGGCCGTGAGTGGGGTCCGAAGTTACGAGAGGGACAAATAAGACGCGCGGGGCACGTGCCGGTGGCGCGTCTTCGTGAAAAAGCGTTTACAAAATTATGTCTGCATCTTAGAGAAAGTTAGGATAGGAGATAGGAGAACGATAAGATGCCTAAGATCTGAAAAAAGCTGCTACCGGGATTTCCTAAGTCTTTATGACCCCCGACGCAAATGAAGGATGATACACATATAAGTTTGACGTGTACTTACCATGGCTACAATAGCTTATAATGGACAGATTATGATTTCGTTTTTTTTTTTGTTTGAAAAGTTGCTTTACTGAGAGTGTTCTCGGCCCTATTAAACAATCCCGGTATAAATCAAATCTGTTTGAAGACCATCATCTTATTTCCAGGTAATTTCAGGGCTGTCCTAAATGTTTATTGAGTTTAATAAAATAAGTTTTTTAAAGTCCGCAGCGTAGTGGTCGTTGCCTGAGTTTGCTGGTATTATATGTGTGAGGTTGTTACTGTTCAATGTTGGACGAGTATCTTGTACATCTACCACCCACAGCAGTACCCTGTAATAAAAAATATTACATAAAGTGTACCCGTTTTTCCTTTTAAAAATGTTTTTCGGGGGATGAATTGCAACAGTAGGAAAATTGTTAGCCTCGTAGCGGGCAGCGGTGGCGGCAAACACGGCTGTATCTTGTGTGCACACGCGGCGCGCTGCCAACCGGCGCGGCCAACACGCCGGCTCTGCGCCTATCGATACTTTACAATAATGAAGTGAAAATAACAGATATAAGTAAGACTTGCTGCTACCATTCGTTTTAAGTTAACTGTTAACATACCAAGTTTATAATAATACTCAATGTAAATATATTAATAGTGTTTATATTAAACAATTTCTAATTCTGTTTTAAATAATTGCATTTGTATCGCCGTTTGTATAATATTTTAGAATATCTCATCATCAGCCTGCAGATTGCAAAATTACTTATGGTAAGTACATAATCTCAATACGCCCTGACATGAATGTTCCCAAAATCTCAGCCAATAAAACTGTCATTAAAGCTCACATAACATACTCGTAACACCGCAAAGAACATTTTTGTCGACTCAACGGTTTTGCTAGTTGATGCTTTACCAAATAGATGTTGCTTCATCAAAAATTGTTTCTGTAGCCAAGCTTACAGTTTTATTTAAAGAGAAATGTTGCAGCTATTTTAAGCATCACCGCTGCCTTGCTTTGTGAAAACAGTGATAAATGTATTTAACTCGTCGTTGCGGCGAAATATTAACTTAAAATATTATTTTAAGCTTTGCCATTTTGTGCGAACATAACGTGTTTTACGAAGCCGTGTGTGTGTCCAACACAGCGCGGGGTGCAGCCGTAATGAATTAAGTTTGAAAAGTGTTCGCTGCGAATGCCCTCGCTGAGATAAACTCGCAATTCGCTTTGATTTGAAAGAAAAGTGATTTGGATTGTAACTTGTGCAATGACCGTATTATTTCTGTTGCGAAAATGTTTTGAAATAAAATGGGAATACTTCAAATAGATATAATAAACCGACACAATATATTTTTGGGCGTATTACAAACACACCTTGTATGGATATTGTATTATAGTATACCTTGTATAATGTGTAATGCCCTACTGACAGCTTAATTATGGCAATGATATTTCATTAAAATGTCTCCAGTAGCCATTCGCTTGTCAATGCAAGCATTGTAGATATTCCAAATGGCTCATGATCTCATCACATCCATGGGTGTCCATGGGCGGTGTCGACTGCTTACCATCAGGTATCACATTTACTTGCAAATGTCCACTGCTGGACATGGGGTAGCCCAAAAAGTAATTGTCATTTGGGGGGAATTGCCTTAGTCCCTAGGCTTGGAAGGCGGGTTGGTGACCGCAGTAAGGTTTAATTTGTATCCAGGTAAACGCAGCTGCCCGTTTCATCATATTACCTTAGTCGTCTTCTACGATACCCATGGGATGAGACGGGGTAGTCCTATTCTAAATTTGGAAACTACACGGACAAAAAAATATAAAAGTCTATGGTTCATTGAAAAAAAAAACGCACTCACACAAAATTCTTATAGGCCTAACAAATCCCTGCAAACAGAGACTCGTATTCGTTTGATGAGCTATAGTATGAGTTTATATGCACGAAATTCCCCCAGATAAGTTTCGTGAATCCCTTCCAGCTGCTCGATAGTGGCGGTCACGTGCGCGGATCAACTCCCCTTAACGCAATCTTGGTTCTTTGTGCGGTTATAATATCGCCTCCCGACACCCGCCAGGAATAGCAACTTGATCTCTTGCGCTTATCCGATACAAACGTAACGAAATGCCTTCAGTTAAATAAACACACAGGCACAAGATGACTTCCAATAACCTATTGATCCGATCTTAAAGTAAATAGCTCAGACACATGTCGGTAAATCAGATCTACGAGTTATGTGTCGCGGTTGAATCTCCTATTAAAAATTAAACATCACACAGTCGGCTTTATCCCATTCAACGACTATGCTAAATGGCGTTCAGTCTAGTCGTTGAATGTTAGATTAAACAACTTGACGAGTTGTCCTTTAGGCATTCGATTGAATGTCGTCATTCAATGAACGCCCTAGCCATTCAATTAAATAGGAGATTCAAGCTGATGACTGCGACATAATTATGACCATTATTACTCTTCAATACGCCATGTGAACAAGTGCGGCCGATGGGGACTGTCCATGGGAACCACGTGTGGCTTAATTTAATTACTTTAAGATTTTTTTTAAAGAAATTAACATTATTTGCATATTTATTACGTTTGCACTGCCTTCCCTTTTCTTTAGCAATTGTCCTCTACCTGAAGGTTGTCTGGAAGAGATCGCTCCCAGCGATAAGACCGCCTACATTGTACCTACGATATGTTTGTATACTCTTTCCTGTAAATGTTCATGTTTGTGCAATAAAGAATATCTATCTATCTATCTATTATTCTCAGAGATTTACAGACCGAAACATTGCCTTGCTTGCCCTGGAAAATAGGAGCCAGCAAATTTGACAGATGTACGAAATCATTAAAGTGAATCCAGGCTGCTGTTGATTAAATTTATTTTGTGAAATCGCGCTAGCCAACCGACGAACTAGTGTAGTTCATATTGAATCTTAATTTGCATATATCCATCATCATAGCTTAATTAGATGTTCAAACAACTAAGGATTTCCGACAAAATCATACTGAATTAAAAATAAACCGTAAATCATATTTTGATCCGCAGAGTCAACTTTACCTGAATAAACACTCAATATTACAGCCAAGAGATTGAAATAATGTCTCGTTTAAGGTCCAATTTAATTCATTTGAGCGAAAATTAATTTTGGGAAAATAATATGTAGTAAAGTGAAGAGGGCGGCTGTTAAATGTTTTCATTTTCGTTCGCGGCAGAGGGTTGATTATGCCATTTGCAAGTAAATGTGGCGTCGCGATCCTTGATAAAATAATAATGTGAAGGCATGTTTGTGGAATTATCGGGTTGTATTCTCGTACAGCAGAGTTGTGTTTTGAATTATTATATAAACGAGTAGGTTATCACGTCACGTCACTTAGCTTTAAGATGAAATTCTTGAAATTTCAGCTTCCCAGCCGGTAGTAGGATCCCTACCAGGCCATCGATTCGGTGTATAGCTATTTACATGGCGGTGGCTAGATGCAAGTACATACTTGAATTGATTATTTGTTTGTTATCGTGACCTAGGCTTCTTTGTCGCTTTTCATCAGTTGAGAGGAAGCTACTTCATATTCTTTTGTTCAAGTAAGCATCAAATGCTTACTTGAACAAAAGAATTGATAAAAGATGCTATGATGTCCTTGATTATAATCGATTCGTTATGGAAGTTTCACAGGTTCAACTATTCAAAGTGATGAATATAAACTTTCAATACGTTGCTATGTCAATTTCGTCTGTTGCATGGCAAACGTTAGTGACCCTCGGCCGTGTTTGCGTCATATTTATGTATGAGGCGCGATGGCCGGCGCTCGGCGGAGCCAAATTATGCCTTTTGAGACCCTTTGACGTTTTACTTAAAGCCATGCAAGAGGCTATCACTGAAGCACTTCATTTGGATACCTGCCACTAAATTTCCCTGTAAAACGTTAATTTATACGTAGAGAGAGGTATATGCTAAATGATTTTTTTTTAAATTATTTCTTTTATATTTATTTGATTGCTTGTCACATGGTGCATATCCTCTACCCTAAGGTTGTCGCTTACGGCGATACGGCCGCCTTGATTGTACAATAACTATTAAGGTAAACGCTCCTATTACGGAGGTATTTCGCAACATTCGAAACTAGGAGACAAAAATAAGCATTTGTAAGTATTTCTAAATGTGCAAAACCACTTCATCGTCAAAAGTGGTTATTATATTTTGTATTTCTATTGATTTTATGTTTCTTTTGATGTTAGTTTTTTTTTTTTAAATATTTAAATAGCCGAGTCGATTGTTCCTAATTCGGAGGTATAATTTCGGTCAGTGCCTATTACGGCGGTAAACGGTTCCTAATTCGGAGGGTCAGAAACAAATAATGTTACGTACATTAAATAATATAAAATATGTGTTAGTAAAGTAAATTGTATGTAAGGGATGTAAGGAAGCGACCTATCACCTTATCGTTCCAAGCCATCCTCACCTGCCCGTGGTGCATCCTGCCGAACAACAAACGAGGCTCTGGCAAACCGACTGGTGGCGGTTAAACCATTACGATAGAAGGCGTAGCTAAAAACCACAGGCCGATGACGGGCAGCAGCGTCACCGGAGCAAGAAGCTACGCCCTGCGATCGCCAACCCGCCTGCCCAGCGTGGCGATTATGGGTATGTCCTCCAGAAGTTTGCTTTAGATGGCGAACAACTGGAGAGGCCTATGTCCAGCAGTGGACTGCAATAGGCTGATGATGGTGATGAAAGTAAATTGTAAGGTTTTCATTCATTGATTTGATAACATTGATTCTCTTTTAATAAAATTTGCAAATATAGCAGGGATGTATGAATCACTTGAATTTTCCTTATTCTTCAGAACCTAGCACCCTCTAAATTCTAACAGTGACGTATTAAAAAAGATCTCGTTGAAACGAATTATTATTACTATATACAATAAACTACTCGTAGTAAGTATAAATGTTACATTTTTGGAAAATATAATAATTTATACCCCGGTTCAAAGGTCAAAAGTAATAATATTTTTTCTAGATACCTAATACAACTTTGGTTTTGATGCAACACTTAACACAACTGTACTATTCTCTATATTAAGATGGGCATTCTTCTCTTTAAATAACATTATTTACATACATTGTTAAGTTTTTATCGCTTTTGGTTTTATTAAATAAGAATCCATAAAACATTATAGAAAACTTTTTATTTATTTACTGAACCCTAAAACTTGAAATTTTATATTTTATGAATAGCGCCATAATAGGAACCCATATAACCTAATACGGTGTTACCTGAAAATAACTGCCACCGTAATAGGAACACTACTCGTGTTATAATGTTCCTAATTCTGACCCATCAAAATTTCGATAAACGAAAGAGTGTAAATGCATAATCACACGATAACAGTTTTTTGGCTCAGTGTGTTAAATTTTAGTCAACAGTTATACAAAATAAACGATTTGTGATCAATTAAAATACAGCTTTTTATTTTACCGCTTCTAAGAAACCAACATTTTATGCTCAACAATTTTCATATTTAACTAGATTTCTAAGAAAGATAGCATACAGCAGAATATGGTCCTTAATTTAAGAGATTAATGATTATTTCAATAAAACTTGGAACTAATTCAATAAGTTAATAAATTAAAAGTTATAAACAATTAAACATGTCCAGTATATTTCCTAATTCGGAGGTATACCACCGTATTAGGATCAACCTATAAAATTTGTATCCTTTTACGGTGGTATTTTGTTTCTTACTTTTTTGGGTAAAAATGAGTTTAAAATATGAATTAAGCTAATTAAATAGCTGCTGTAATAGTAGGAAAATGCAATAAATAACACACAAACGAACTTGAACGGGTTATTAATACGAAAAACTTAGTTTATAAATATTGGTGTACTTTCATTTTTGATGTTGCGCGTTTGTATGAAAACCTCTCTCACATCGATGTCGTTACACTAATTGATTGATTTTGTTGTGTTGTATATGTGCTATACTTGCAAAATTCGGTCAACTGATGAAGGAATAGATTTGGAATAAATAGTATACATTTTGGTGCACTTATACTGAATTATTTTTTAAAAAAAAATTAAACCGACTTCGAAAAAAACACAAACGACCAAAACTAAAAAGCGATAAATAACGTAAGTAATTCCATCCTTAATACATAATTATTAAATAATATATATTATATTATAATATATAAATTATATTATAATATATATTATTAAATAATTATGTATTAAGGATGGAATTACTTACGTTATTTATCGCTTTTTAGTTTTGGTCGTTTGTGTTTTTTTCGAAGTCGGTTTAATTTTTTTTTAAAAAATAATTTTATTTCTCTATTTTTAGTTGCGTTAATGTGCTGTGAACTTGAATAAAGGCTAATTAATGTCCTTAAGAGTTTTATTTAGGAATGAAAAATTTTGCTTTAAGTCAAGTGAAGACTTTGCGATCTAGAATCAAGCAAATCACTTGTCCAAATCACCTGCTCTATTAGCCCTGCATAAGTACATACTACTACCTACTTTAATATCGACCAATGTCAGTACTGTCCCCTAACTCCTAACCGTTAAGGAGTTCTGTGGCTTCATCATCAGCACCAGTTGTTGACGCCCGGAAGCATATACCTGAGTAAAATATAATTACGTAACAAAAACACCATATGAGCATACAATTTTCGGTTGTTGCCCTCAATTTCTCCAGGATCCCATCATCAGATCCTGACTTGGTGATAATGGGACCACCTCGGAAGTGTCCTCTGTCGAACTGTCGAAAAATTTTTGAAATCCATCCATAATTGACGGAAATATCGGTGAACAAACATAAAAAAAAATAAAAAATAAAAATATTATACATACAGACGAATTGAGAACCTCCTCCTTTTTCGAAGTCGGTTAATAAAATAGGAATAAAACTCGAAAATAGAAATACCACCGTAATAGGAACCGATTTTGACTACCTCCGTGATAGGGACACTTACCTTATAGGTACATACTTTAAGTCAATGTGCAATAAATATTATCTATCAGGATTTACGAAAAGAGAAATAGTAAACCAGACATTAGTTCGCATGTCATCATCTTGATAGAACTAAAACATACATGTATACGTTTTTTTTGCATTCGCGGTCCCGATATATAATTGAAGTGTGATAAGTTATTCGTGCGACACTATCACATTATGTTTTACTTATAGCGAGAGACATAAAAACGCGTCTCATAGACATTATTACGGAAAGGTTGCCGTTTCGAATACGAAATAGCGCTAGCCTTAGGGCTTGTTACATTATGCATAGAGCCCCGCGCGGGCCGCTGAACAGAATAAATGTCGCTGAGTAGTCACAGACTTGACTAGTTTTAAAGGAGAATAAGTTATATTGTATGATTAAATTTACTTCAGTAGTAATTAATGAATACTTATGTCGAAAATATTGGTACCTTACAGTAATACATACGTCGATCCGATTGCAATAGCGCGTAAAAGCACATTTGTAATGTCGCATATTTAGAAAAGTAGCAAAAATTTGATATCACAACTTATTGAATTACCCTGTCCCTGTCCCTCTCCTGTGTTGGTTCGTAAGTCACCAAACCAATATTTTGATGCGTGTTAATGATGTGTAACAATGAACGCAATATAATAAAAACTTATGGTTTATACCCCCATTCAACCACGATTTTCCCAAATTTTCGATTATCCACCGCTCTCTATGATATATCTCTATACCAGATCAAGTCTAAAGTAAAAGATAGCGGATCACAACTTATAAACACGGCGAATAATAAGTCCAAGTGGACTTATTATTAAAAGATTCTAATTTTTTTACCTAATTTTCTGAAAGCCATAGTGACCGTTTCAGTTCAAATTACAAGTGAAGGGACGAGACTTACGTAGCCAGAGGAGTGACGGCGGCACTCTCGATCGACAGCCGATAATATAATTCGGCGCTTTGATGGATCACCGAGAGAGCTTCAGCGCTGCGCTTGCTGCCGCGCATCGGCCCCTGCTGCAGTGCAGTGAGCTAACTACGAGCAGACGTTATTTAACTAGCTTGGATATTTTAAGCTAGCATTAGAGACTTGCTCTAGAACCATAGCAGATTTAGTTTGCATATTTTCAGGCACCTGCACATCTCTAGAAGCAGATATGTGATTTATTTATCTGGAGGATATATTTTTATTATACACTAGTTGTGCCGGCGGCGTCGCACGCGTGGATATCGGGTTTCAAAAATAACGGACTTCCATAAAATGGTACCTTAAGTTTAAGTTAGACATCTAGCAAACATTGGTGAAAACCGCATTTAATTCCATGCAGTAGTTTTTGCGTGATGTGCGATCAAACATATAGATAAAAATTTCTCCCATTTTCCCAACACTTCCCATCACTGCACTGCTTCTTTTGATTGTAGCGTGATGAAAAATATACTATAACCTGCCCAAGAGTATGAAGAATAATCGTACCAAGTTTCGTTAAAATCCGTCCAGTAGTTATTTTTTCTATAACAAACATACAGACAGACAAAAATGTAACTGTTTGCAATTTTGGCTTCAGTATCGATCACTAATCACCCCCTGATAATTATTTTGAAATAATATTTCATGTACAGAATTGACTTCTCTACAGATTTATTATAAGTATAGATAGGTAGATAGAAGAATATTATATCTTTTTTGGGGTTCCGCCTTATATCTCACGTTCGTGATAACCATTTGAAATGGTTGATCTGTATGTATATTATCAATTTACGTACAGTGTTTCTCACACTTAGCATATGGATATAGAGTTTTATCTTGGTCGGTCCATCCTCATTCTCGTTTTTAAGCTAAACCCAAATCATTTCACATGCGAAGACTCGTCAAACTAAATCTGATTCCACGCTCACGTGCAAGGTGTTGACGCGTACCAGTAACCAGCGGGAGCGCGTCTTAAATTACTCATATAACAACTTTAAAGCAGGTTTCATAAGCCAACCGGGAATCACATATAGCTATGATCGTAGATCGTCATAAAATGGACACATATAAAACACATATACAAATTTTTGCTTTACGGCTCGTCCGACTGTACTGTGTCGAGGTGACCTCCGGGAAATTGCTTCAAAATCGCTAACAAAAACGGGAATTAGCGTCGGGCGCTCGGCGGCGCGCGGCCTGGACAAACCATTATTATAGACAACAACCGCGCAATAACGCGGATTCCTTTATTATTCTTTATTCTTCACAACTCCTGATTAATTTCGACAAGAAACTCGGAATTATCCCTCTTCAATGATATAATTTAATTCGAAAAGTAAAGAAGCGAAGGGCGCCTTCTGTTTGTTTGTTAAACAGAGAACTTTTTGTCTGTTTGCATTGAAAATGGAGCGAGGGCTGAGGCGCGACCGCGCCCGGGGCTGTGGACAAGTACTATTATACCTTTGGATTGACTTTGAATTTTGGACAAAATAAATAGCGCTAAATGTACCAGTATATAACCAGTCGCCATGCCATATCATACGGCACAAATGCCTACACATTCTTACACTTACAGTCTCTACTTTTTTACTTGTTTAATTTGTTAAGCCAAATGTTCAATACAGCACGGCAGGCACTTTCCTTTCCTCCATCGCTTGAATAAAAAGCCAACATTCGATAATATTATCGCATAGTGCAGCATATCGGAACATCAACGAGTTGGGCCGCGTGTTACGAGCCGTCGCCAAATAACTGCGAGGGTGTTTACTCGGTAACTTTTTGTTACGGGGATTGCCACGGAAACGCGCGACCTTCTCCTGAAGGGGAAACTTGGTCTCTATGACAGCGTATTATCTTATTATGGTATTATGTATTTCATTGTCCTGTTGGTTGACAACAGTCGCGATATCAAAATTAATAGATTTGTCTATCACTGGGTGGTTTCGTTGAGGAAACGGCGATATCAGTGTGCCTAGCACGAACATTTTCGAAAAAGTATGCGTAACGTTACCGTAAACATTTGTATGAAACTTGGTACAGCGCCCCTATCGTGCGTAAGAGGTACTACGTTTACGTACGTTAACGTAGTAAAAATCATCGCCTTCGTATCGTAACGTAAACCAATTTGTATTAAAGCGCATGCGCGAACTTGTTTTGACGTATGGTAAAGTCAATGTCAAAGGCTGGCTATCGAGACCTTACGAATACTTCGTCACTTAAAATTTTTAAGTGAGAAAAGATATCTTACTTGATAATTTAGATTTTTCTACTTATTGACTATGTTTCGAAGTGAGCTTAGTAATTTTTAACATAAAACTAATGCAAAGCTCTCCAAGATGTTCACATAATACGCTGAATTTGATAAACTTACGCAGTCCACTGTTGGGCATTGGCCTTATAGGTTTACCCATAATTACCCCACTGGGCAGGCAGGTTGGCGATGGGGTAGCCTCCTGGAGTGACTGTCTGTTACCAGTCCCTGTGTATCCTAACGGATTATATGGGAACGGTAATACGCATTCGTGGCAATTAGTTTTGTAAATTAAAGACAATGTTTATAAGTATATTTAATATTTTTTTATGTATTCAAAAGATAATAAAAAAATATGTGCAAACTATTTGTTATTTCCAACTGATCTCGCTCCATCCTCTGCTGAATGTACGCCTCCTTTAATTTAGGTAAAGTTGGTTGCAATCATGGAAGTATCAAGTACTACTTCTATGGTTGCAATAACAAGATTTCATCCATATCATCTTGATAGGTAAAAGTCTTCGACACGCATTTTTTTGCCTCGTGCCGACTGAACTTCTTTGGAATCAGCTTCCACCTGATTCTTTTACAAATGGATACGACTTATGATCTTCAAAATAAAGTGGCCTTCCTTGATTTTATTTATTTTCAATATGAAAAAATAGTTTTACTTTAGCCAACAAAATTTTGTTTGACGTTCTGTCAAAGTGTCAAACGTAACGAGAGCCGTTCAAAAACAGCATTTCTATTATACTTGAAAATAATGTTAGAATTTACAAAATTTAAGATTATAATTTTTTCAAATTCTTACTATTATAAACATTATTTAATTATTAAATTAAATTTAGCTCACATGTTAATTAAATAAATAATTATTTGAATTTATATCTCAAATTTCTTTGATATGGATTCTAAACGTTTAGATCAGGATGGACGTCCCCGACGTAATCGTATCGAGGCGGCGATTGTTATGACTTTCTTTCTGCGTATTTTATCACGTATCGTCAAATACGCAACGTTTACTTTACGCATTGTCGAAAAGTTCGTGCTTGGGCTACAGGTAACTTTTCTGTAAAATAAATGTAACTGTGACGAGAATATATGAAATTCGATATGTGTATGTACGCAGTTCCCAGAGTTCATAAATCCCTTGTAATCTGTTGACGTTAAACATACTCTTTGTGATTCTATTTTTAGTAAATGTTATTATGTACATATTTTCCAGGAAAAATGGAAAGGGACGGCTGGAATGTCATAAGGTTTTTCCTCACTAGATCCAGTAGTCACGTATTACGTTTAAATACAACACATTTTCCATAAAACTTTTTGTGCTTATGAAAACAGGCGCGTGGGTAAGTAACTTGTCGCTGCGACAACGGGCAGGTAACCAAGCCAGTTACCTGTCAGTTGCCACCGCCATGCCGGCCCATAAGATGCTTCTTCACGCCCCGTTTAAAGAATCCTATATCGAAAGAAGGAGGAAACACATGTGCTGGCAATGAATTCCACATTTTAACAACACGGCAAAGGAAGGAATTGCCGAACTTTTTTGTACGCGACGGGATGTTCTCGACGGTAAAGCTGTGACAACGGAGGCCAGCACGAGTGGTTCTGTAGCGGAAGAGAGAAGGAGGCACAATAGAAAACAACTCTTCAGAGCACTCACCATGGTATAGGCGATAAAACACACTTAAGGACGCAACATCTCTTCGCAGTTGAAGAGGTTCTAAGGACTCAGTAACTTTATCATCACCTATGATACGGACAGCCCTTCGCTGCATTCTGTCGAGGGCATCGAGGAGATATTTAGCAGACCCGTCCCAGAGATGCGAACAATACTCTACGCAGGAACGAACTTGCGTCTTATATAAAAGACACAATTCCCCCGGCGCAAAGAACCTCCGCACTCTGTTCAGGATCCCCAGCTTTTTGGACGCAGTATTAATTAAGCTTTCGATGTAATCCCTCTGATTCAGATCGCAGCGAAGTCCCATGCCAAGCATATTTAAGCTGTCCTGTAGTTGTAGGGGAGTGCTCTGGAAAGTGGGACAAGAAGGAAATGAGGACGTTTTTGATGAAAACGCGCAGACCTGAGTTTTCTTGGCATTGAACTCAACCAAATTATTGGAACCCCATCCCGTAAGAAGCTCCAAAACTCGATTGAGCTCAAGGACAAGACTCTCGCGCCTCTCGTCAGTTTCTTGTCTGCCCGCATTAGGCCGACCAAAATATCGCCCGTGCACCGTACTATCATCCGCATAACAATGAATGTTCCCAAGCGGCAACATATCATTGATATGCAGAAGAAAGAGGGTGGGGGACAACACGGAACCCTGTGGAATGCCTGCATTCACTGGCATGAACCCCGAAGCGTGTCCGTCAACTACGACACGGATTTTACGCTCATGCAGGAAAACGGCAATCCACTCGCAGAGCTTAGCGGGCAGACCGTATGCCGGAAGCTTGGAGAGTAGAGCCTTGTGCCAGACCCGATCGAAGGCCTTGGCGATGTCTAAGCTTATAGCCATAGACTCGCCATGTTTGTCCATTGCCTCACCCCAGAGGTGCGTCACATAGGCCAGAAGGTCACCCGTAGATCGATTCGGTCTAAAGCCGTACTGACGATCATTAATATATTTCTTTCCACATGTACATATATTATATATATATTTATTAGTATTTATGTTTATTAATATATTATAAGAATATTTGTCATATTTTTTTACGATGTGCTGCTTATCATGCTGTGTACACATCAACGTGGATTTATGGCCTTCTTGTATGTTAGTGTTTGTTTAAGTTAGAAATGTATTACTGTAAATCTGTATTGTGTACCTAATAAATAAAATAAAATAAAATAAAATAATAGAGTGACCCTCTAGGTAGCGGACCAATTGACTGTTAATGATCCGCTCCATGATCTTGCACAACACCGAAGTTACAGCAATGGGACGGTAGTTCGAGGGGTCAGATCGGTCTCCCTTTTTAGGGACCGGCTGCACATTAGCTTCTCTCCAAGCCTCCGGCACACAACCGGACGAATATGAGAGGCGGTAAAGGCGCGTTAACACCGGAGACAATTCGGCTGCACATCTCTGGAGAACGATGGCAGGGATACCATCTGGCCCACTCGCCTTCCGGATGTCGAGTGACTGCAGTGCTGAACGTACGTCGCGCTGCCTGAAGTAAACTTCGGGCATCGTGAAGCCACATGATGGTAATTGAGGTGGAACTACATTGCAGTCATCAACCCGGGAATTTGAGGCAAAAAGATTCGCCAACAAATCAGCTTTTTCTTGTGCCTGATATGCAAGTGAGCCGTCAGGATATCCCAGAGGAACTTATTTCAAAAACTGTATAAATAAATATTGCTATCTAATGTATTGTACTACTGCACTGGACAAAGGACTCGTGCAGTTACTGGGTATATGCGACATCACAAAATTCCTCTCTTGTACCTAGCGGGCTCAGGTGGTCTCTTGATCTTTTATTAGACTAATAAAGTATTGTTTGGGCACTTAGTATCTCTTTATAGCCAAACATAGTGTAAACTCCCCCCGCCCAGTCCAAGTTTTGTTGGAATGTGGACTTCCTTAGGATGGCTGGTAAAGTTGGATATCAGAAGCCCAAATCTATCAAAGTGGTAAACAGGTAGAGATATCTATATCATAATTACATAGAAAACTGGTTAAATTAAAATGCAAAGTAAATGTACTAACATTTTTTTCAGTGTATACTTAGGTACTATTGTAATAAAATGTGTTCAATCGATATAAATTCCAACATTTTAATCGCAAAGGTATTTAAACAAGGGTGAACTTGTCACGCTGAACTTAAACAGGACTCCCTCTGGCTTCTTTCCGCGAACTCAAACAAGGCCTCGTACAGCAAGTCGCCCTAACTCCGTTTAAGACTCGCGGCTTGTCTCTTTACCGCTCCTCGCTTTATTTGCTTTTCAAACATTTTCTTTACTTACTTTGTTACTAGAGTTTCCTTAGCGCCTTTACACACTGAGACTTCGAAGATGTTTTTTTTTAAGTAGTTGTCTAATACATTTTTTATAATTATGAAACCTTTGACAATATAAATGACTAGCTGTGCTCGCGACTTCGTCCGCGTGGAATAGTTATTTTTTCCCCGTTTTTTTTTACATTTTCCATTATTTCTTCGCTCCTAATAGTTGCAGCGTGATGTTATATTGCCTGCTAATATAGTCATTTTAGTTTAGCTGTATTGCTGTCGGTATTAGAATTACAGTAGTGGAAAGCTTAAAAATGAAAAGAGCAACCTGTATTTTTTATTTTCTTTTTTTTTGTATTGTGGTGGTAAACTTTAGAAGCAATAGAACTGAAACCAACCGAATCATCTCCAAACGTGCACCTAGGTTAGTAGGTTTCATTTTGATATTGAGTTAGATGCTTCGAGCGGGCAAGCGAATATTCCTCTCAAAAGTGTGACGTCACTTCGCTCCGTGATGGGATGAGCCGCCTTTTGTGCCGCTTATTGGCAAAATTCAATAACCGCGGCCACCATTGACTGTCACGGCAGCGGCCTCGCGCAGCGTCCGCGCGCGGTATTGTGCGCCGCGTCACTTGCGGATTTACGCCATGCCTATGGATGTTGACATTATTCTGCATATTTTTTCTGGGTCCCGTGTTATATGGTAAGCATCATGTCAGCCATAATAGTAGCGGTGTTATATGACATCATCAGTCATAATTACATAATTTTACCTTGACCGAAACGGTGGTCGACTACATCAACCTTATAATTTTTTCAGGCAGACAGGTTTCCTCATGATGTTTTGAGCGCGGTTAAACGTTGTAATGAATTTAAAAGTTGCAAACACATTGAGGCCTATTTCCAGCAGTGGACTGCGATAGGCTGATGATGATGAATCACATTGCTACGTGGCGGGGTTTGAATCAGTGCTACGCGCACTTTTGTGCGCGTAGCACTGATTCAAACCCCGACTGATTCAAAACCAAATTGATCGCGCCTGGTCTTCCCTTTCGGTGAGGACTTAGAATTAACACAGCTTAATGTAAACTTGACTGAATTTAATTGCTTTGAATTTACAAAATGGTTAGGTAGGTACTGTTGTCCGCTGCGTGGTTCAAGGCTCAATGAACAAGGCGCACTGAACCTAACCACTATGCCACCGATGCTGTTTAAAATGTGATATGCTGTTTATTTATGTCATACTTATTTGTAGTAGACACTAATCCACATATGAAATAACCATGAACAATAAAGTAATGAACGATGTGTTTAGTTTATATATCGGCTCGCTATCCTCACACGAACACGTCTTTACTCGGCGGCGGTGGGACGCAGACTGACTGTCCTCCCACCCCGCACCTTGCGTGAAGTGTAGGAACGAGACGACAGATGTCAGTGTCAAATGTCACTGTCAGATGTTTGACAGTATGTGTAGTTGTGTGTGTCTGTTTGTATGTTCGTCTATGCTACATCTCGTATGTTCATGTATGCTACATCCACTATATTATCGTAAAGCTGTCCAAACCAAAAAATGCTTGTATAAAGTGTATTTTAAAAAATTTCAACTGTTTACGATTTAAATATCTGGTGAAATATAATTGGCCACATTATGAATTTCATGACATAGGCTATTCTACGATATGCTCACGCCATATATACGTTGTATGGATTAGAATACATTCAAATGTGAGAACTCCCCTCATTACTTACCGCACGTAACCCTACTGGTCATCTATAAACTGTCGAAGAAAAATCGCGATCGTCTCCCAAAGACTGGCCATAAATTGCGGGGCGAGGTGTGCGCTGTCAGGTCTGCTCGGCGGCGCGCGTGCCGGTGCGGCCACCGGGCGAGCCCGCCGAGGGCAGGGCACTCGATGGTATAGGAAGAACGAGAGCTACGTGCGAGATGGAAGAGGAAAGAATAGTTATATTTGGAATAGTCGTATTATGAATATCATAACAAGGAAGTACCACAAATATCACTTAAATACAAATCAAACAGTAAAATACATGAAACTTATGTTTTTTCGTGGATGGGGACCACCCCTACGATCTTTGGCTCAGAATACAGAAGTTATTATGTGAGATGTTCGAATTGCCGACTTCATTCCATAACCCACAAGCGATAACTCCTTTAAATAGGCCCAATCAGATGTTCACCGTATTTCATTAATAAATATCCTTATCAGGAAAATCTCTTATATAATGTTGTGTTAACTGATGAGTGGCGTCAAATCAATGTACATCTACTCGTATTATTAGTTACGAATAGGGCCGAGTCGGCACTGAAACCTAATTGATAAGTTCGAGGAACTTTATCTATTACGTAGCAACTAATAACTTAATTTTGACAAAACGTAACTTAATAACCTTTCAGACTTGGCCGAAGGTAACTCAGGACCGGGCCTCATACCAAAGTTATATTAAGCGAGGCAGAAGGCTGCAATCCCAAACTCGTCCATTCGCAGATAACGACGCCATTCACAAACTTATAAAGATGCCGAGTGCCGACCTTCGGCATAGCAAACAAAAGGGGGCAAGCGTGAACACAAGCGCGAGTCAAAGGTTCCGCTCATACCACACCCACTCAAGTAATTTGAAGATTCATTAAAGAGAAGCTATGGAGCCATTTGTTTGTTTGGAAGCATTTACTCAAGTAAATGCTTCCAAACAAATGGCTCCATAGAAATAAGTTTTAGGATTTGGTTGCAAAGAATCATTATACATGCCTGGTTGTTTCAAATTGCGACACCGAGTTGGCCCGGTTAGATTACACAGAAGGAAGAAAAACATCATTTATAATTCATCTAAACTCGCCCCTTGAAACGCCGCCAAAGTTGGAAAACAAAATGCACGAGCAATCCAATCGGATTCGAAACTAACCGCGCGTAAAGCGAGACGCGGTTTGGCGTTTTAGCAATATCTGCGAGTGACCCAAATATTTGTGGTAGGTTTGCCGCGTGACATACGCAGCATGGGGATCGGCAGCTGTCTTGCGGGCGGGGGAGCACCGGGTGGTGGGGGGATAGTGGGGGAGAGCGGGAAAGTTATAATGCGGGACCGCGCGTGATTACTTCGTGAGCGGCGGCGGAGCGCGTGCCAAAGTTGCGCAGATATCATATTTGCGAACAGGTTTCATGGTCGATCCATTGTCCGTGTCGTAACAATGTGCTCCGCGTTTGACCTAATTCTCTAAGTATCACGCTCTTGTACTCGTAGAGAGAGTAGAGAGCCTTTTTCCTGCGGGTATTCAGCGACGACATCCTTCCACTTGATGGATGGCGCCCACTTTTTCTTACTATTTATGTGACGTGATGCATCATACACGCAAGTACATAGTCTGTAACCAGATCTAATAAATAATAACAAAGTTAATATCTCACATGAGTTTCTTTATTATGCAAGAGTTTATTAAAAACCTCCAACTTCGGACAAGCTTTTTATTCGTTTCCCAAAATTTCAGATTCTAAAAGTTCACGCAGGTAAACTAACGTGCAAGTCTCGAATAGCCAGCAGATGCTTTAAATCTCCCGTGACCCAATTCGCGGAGGCTACTGGCGGCCACGTACGAGCCAGTCGCTAAGTCGGTCGCGAACTCGCAGAGTTAATCGTAATCAGAGCGTCTCGAGTCGAGGTGAATCGCTAACGACGCTCTCCGGCTCGAGAGGCTGCGAACTTCTAACTACTCATATTGACAGTCGCTAATTGCAGCGCGGAGTGCGCCGCTCCGCCGCATTGTCTTCGGGCGCAACATATTGCATTCCGGATTAACGATGCGCCGAATTGTTGTCGGATGCCGAGCGCGTGCCGAGAGCCTGCTCGGCCCTCCGGCATCGATTGGGACGGATCGAGTGTTAGCAATTTGCATCTATCGCCTCGTGCTCGCCGCGCGGTAATGGACTCGTCGGGGCACGCGGCGCTTATGGAGTGCAGGTTTTAATTAGAGGCTAGCCCGGGGTCAGTCAAGGAGTCTTGCCTTAGAGCTTCCATCTGAACTGGAGAGTAGCTTCATTCAAATTTTAATTGTTTCTTCAAGACAATACCGAATAAAAATTTGATTGCTAGTTTCTAAATAAATAGCAGAATGGAAAATTTCCATGTCTCGTACTTACTTACTTACTTTATTTCTGAGATACCGTATTTGCTAAATCGGGTGTTTCTGAGATAAAAAAAAATGTATATTGTTTATTAGGTACCGCTAGCTTAACTTTTAAGCTTTCGCGTTGCATAATAATAATATATAACTCCCCGTGACCACGGTCGTTGTAACACGGCCGAAACGTCGGGTTTTTAAAAAAGGTATGCGCGTTAAATCCCGTTATATATTATTACCGCTAGCTTGTCCGTTCTGTATTTGGGTATTTATATTTAAGTAGGTATTTCGTGCTCTATCAACTGTAGCTGTAATCTGTCAACGTCATCTGTCATCGTCATATATTTGTGGTGCCTTCGTTGTTCCGATCCCAGGTGACAGCTACTAACTTTGAGATCGGAGCAATGTATAGTATGTTGTCTGATATTTATCTCCAAGCATTATACTCTTAGTCCAGTAGCAGGCCGAGTACGCGCCGTAAGGGAGTAATTTGTGCAGGGCGCGCCCTCTTTATCGTGGGCCGATCGCGTGTCGGCGCGGGCAGGCGCGGGCGGCGCGAGTTACGGCGCCGCGGCATGCACGCCGCTGCTGCGCGCCTAATTAACGGAGCGGCGCACGCTTGTGCAATCACTCTTTGATTGCCCGACCGCGGCGAACACATTTCTTAAGAATTCAGAAGCGCATACGTTCTTTTATTGCTACGAGTATGAAATGTGTGGGTGACGAGCAAGCGAGCAGTCTGATGTTAAATGGCAACCACCGCTTATTGACATCGGCTTCTTAGGAAAATGCCCTCAATAGCAATTAATGTCATTTGGAGGATTTGCCTTAGTCTAATTGCTTATCATGTTATTATAGGCATGTTAGTGACGGCGGTAGGTATTATTTAGGTACTCGAGGGGGGTTAGGGTTGGGCCGGCATGGCGGTGGCAACTGACAGGTCACTGACCAGTTACTTGTTCGTTATCACAGTGACTTGGGCTTCTCTTATGCTTTCCATCTGGAGTAGGAAAGCTATTATGACGAGCTACTATGAAAAAAAATTTACTCAGATTATCGCTGATGCCGTTCCTTGATATTCCCTTTGCCGTCTTTCACGAAACTTACGAGATAAAATGTAGCACTGCTAATAGATATCAGCAAAGCCTGGGCATAACCCTGTTAATACCTGCCTAGAGGAAAAAAATATTTTGAACCGCGTTTACTCACTCACTAGCATCAACAGCCCGTAGACGAAAGTGTTTTCTACTTATTTATTGTGAGGTTTCATTTTCAACGTTTGTCTCCGCACTCGAACATCATAGTATATAGTTGATGTTTGATCAGAGGCCATCGTGGCTCTCGCCAGGCCGCGCGTCGCGGGAGGATCACTCAAAGCAGGCCCAAATAAATTGCGTCCGCCGCGCGGAAGGTATACAATAATATTTTTTCGCAATAACCCCGCGATATATGGCAGGAGATAAAGCCATGAAACGTATTTTGTCATGGCGTTTTTCATATCGTTTTCGCGGCGTGATGTAGCTGTAAAATGCGTTACGAGATTCCGCGAATACAAACGATGACAGAACGTTTTTAGAACAGAGGGCTTTTTTTGCGAGCAACAACGCTGCGGGTTTTCAAGTGGCGTTCTAAAATGAAACCTAGTTTGTTTTCTTTTTTAAAACTAAGCTTTTTATTGAATCGTTGGGATGTAAATACTGACATGGTATTAATTTGTAATCTTCATACGTACTTGAAACCTAAGGATCCTGAGTTGTTTAAGAATAACGTTATATCATTGTCAGAAAACTGCATGCTTGCCGCTTAATCTGGAAAACAAGTTTCAAATATCTTCGTCTAATAATACCGCAACCCTAGCTATCATCATCGGCCTGTTGCAGTCCACACAGGCCTCTTCAGTTGTTCCCCACATTGGCCAAACACTTCGAAGCTTTACCTACAATTGCTACATTGTGCTGGCAAGTTGGTGACGGTGACGCTGCTCGTCATCGGCCTGTGGTATTTAGATACGCTTTCAATCGCGATGGTTACATCGCCACCAGTCGGTGCCAGAGCCTCGTTTGTTATTCGGCAGAATGTACCACATGCAGATGAGGGTGACTTAAAGGGAACACGATATAGGGAATGATAGTTCGCTCCCTTACATCCCTGAACCCTCACTATGGATTTATTTACAACAACTACTAATGTACCCTAGCTACAACGTACCGTACAACGGACCGAATCTTGTCGTTTGCTCGACACACAGAACTTCCACCACTACTTTCCCCGTTTTAAAACTAACTCCAACGAACTCAAATTAAAAGTTAACCAAACACCCGCCGTAAACACAACACGTACAAACTTAATGTAACCGGACGATGCTGCGTTTACACTGAAATAATAAACTTGGGTAGTTCTACGTATCTAATAAAAACCAGTAACGTTGAGGGTTTCATCCTGTTCGTAGTTTTTTTTATGATTAATTAATGGATAGTGCTTGATCCCCGAAGTTAAGCGACGTTAGAGCCTACGATAGAGCGCTCACTCAACAATCCGACTTACGCTCACCTTGAAAATTTTATGGTTACTTATAGATATCGGGAATACGGACCCTGCCAACGAGTTCCATAGCTTAGCCGATCGCAATATAAATGTAGAGGCTAAGCGCTTTGTGCGAGTGTTTTGTGTGGAAGTTATAAAGAAAATTTACTATTTAATTTTGCATACATTATAAGTTCTTCTAAAGTCACATTGACAGGTTATCCAAGTTCCGATATTGGTACCTCTTAGGCTCGTGTTAACTCAGTATCGTCGCTGGAGCCAGCTCGGCCCATAGGACCGGTCGTGCCTCGGGAGGCGGGACGCGCGGCCGTGCCCATGAATGCTAATCCTCTGGGAATATTGAGCTCGCACCCGCTGCCCGCTTGATAGTTAGCAAAGAAAACTAGATACGGTGTTTATATTGTCACCGTTACGGACCTATGCTGAAGTAATAACGGTTTCATTCAATAGCAATTTTGAGCACGCTTTCTGTACTAAACTGTGTATTTGGCAACCGCTCATTTTACCCAGTTCGTCGTAGAAGATACGGAGTGACGACAGACGGAAATTAAGCGCAGATACGATACTCATACTAACACATTGTGTTCATGGTTACATTTTTATGACTACCAGTTGGATGGTTTTCAGTATATCCATGTAATATTTAATACCTTTTCTTGATATTATAGGCTTAGAAAGTCTTTAATATCTCGCAATAAAAAG